>JBAMCI010000074.1:1040000-2240000 GCA_037075265.1 Drosophila nigricruria
ATACATACATATGTACATACTTAAGCATATGTGCCAACAACAGTTTTGAAAACTGCTATCTTAACATTTTTATAGACAATGCCGGGGTTGATTTGTATAAGCTCTCTCCCGCTCCCTCTCCCTCTCTTCCTCCCTTCTTCCAAACACGTTCGTTTAATCCTCCAACAACAACAACTACTACTGACGCACGCCGTCCTTCTCCAATGCATAAGTTTTGGCAATCGGAAATTTCCATAGCCGAAGAAGAACTAAAAAAAACAGCTGATGTTTGTCAAAAGTTGCCGCTACCAATGACTGTGCCCGCGTGTGTGTGAATATATGTGTGCATATGCGCATGAGTGTGCGTGAGTGTTTGTGCGCATTAAAAGAGCTTCGATAGATACTCTCGAAACATTTACACAACACTTTGCCCAGTTGGCATTTGCTTTGCACGAGACTGTTAGTCGTAAATATATAGCTAAATGTGTAGTTTGTAGTTTGTATTTTATTTATTTTTATTTTATTATCTGTAACATTTGAAGTGGGTGTGTCTCGCTGCTGCTTTGGCTGCTTATCAAGTGAATTGACGTGACGTTTCGCCGGCTGGCGCCAATGTCAGAGACCCCCCAATGAACGGCCAAGGTTGCTGATAAACACCAACATCACTCTGCTGTGTTCTATAAATGGCATTAATCACAAATTTGTGTTTGTATGCGTTTCTTTCGTTATCTCACAGGGCAACGAAACTCAAATATATTTATATAACACTACATCAAAACGAGATTGGCCCACCACACCACACTCACCTGAACCATTCCCAGCTTGAAGATGTTGCGATTAATGCGTAATTCAATTGCCAGCTCCGTGCGGCCACAGAACGCCCTTAAAAGGTAATCATTAAGGCACCCCAATTAGCTCACTTTCCACTCACCTTTCTATACGCCCACAGCCAAATCCGCGCCATTGGCAGCGTCGTCATGCAGCCAAAGCTGAAGGATTTCAGCGTTGTCAATGAGCCAATTTTGGCCTATAGGAAGGACTCACCGGAGCGCAAGGCATTGAAAGAGGCACTGAAGACCACGGCCGCAACATGCACTGAAGTGCCCATTGTTATTGGCGGCAAGGAGTATAAGACGGACAAGGTGATGTATCAGGTGATGCCGCACGATCACTGCCACCAACTGGCTGCTTTCTACTATGCCGATAAGAAACTGCTGGAGCTGGCAATCAAGACGGCCGTGGAGACACAGGTCAAGTGGGATCGCGTGCCACTTGTCGATCGTTTGGCCATTTGGGAACGTGCCGCTGATCTGATGGCGGGCAAATATCGCCAGGAGCTAAATGCGGCCACGATGTTGGGGCAGTCCAAGACAGTCATACAAGCAGAAATCGATGCGGCAGCAGAGCTTATCGATTTCATACGGTAAGCATATAGATTATGTGATATATATAAATGAATGTCATATAAAAATGTTTTCTAATCCATAGCATTCACGCCTATTTCCTCAAGGAGTGCGTCAAGTATGTTCCCATAAGCGAAAATATCAAAGTTACCAAGAACTCGTTGCGCTATCGTGGCATTGATGGCTTCATCGCCGCAGTCAGTCCATTCAACTTTACGGCCATTGGCGGCAATTTGGCCTACACGCCCGCAATGATGGTATTTACCTGTAATATAGCTTCTAAATCTCCCGTAATTTTATATTGTTTGTTTGCTGTAGGGCAACGCGGTGCTGTGGAAACCTTCGGACACGGCCGTCCTATCCAATTGGTGTATTTTCAATATTATGCGTGAAGCTGGCGTGCCCGATGGCGTGGTCAACTTTGTGCCTGCGGATGGCCCAGTGTTCGGGGACACGATTACCGCCTCACCCCATTTGGCGGGCATCAATTTCACCGGCTCCGTGCCGTAAGTTCTTTTCTGTTTTTGTGTACTCTTCACTTTATTGATTTTCATAATTGTACAGCACATTCCAGCGACTATGGAAGCAGGTGGGCAACAATCTCACTAAATATATTAACTTTCCGCGCCTTATTGGCGAATGTGGAGGCAAAAATTTCCACTTTGTGCACGAGTCAGCGGATGTTGAATCAGTTATAACATCCACAATACGTTCGGCCTTCGAGTACAGCGGTCAGAAGTGTTCAGCCTGCTCGCGCATGTATGTGCCAGAATCGTTATGGCCACAGGTAAACAATTCCACTCCACTCTGCTCTAATTGCTGGGTAATAATATCTATCTATCTATCTATAGATCAAAGCAGGACTGTTGTGCGAAATAAATAAACTAAAAATCGATGACGTACAGCACATGGACACATTCACATCGGCTGTCATTGATGACAAAGCATTTAAACGCATTACAGGCTACATTGAGTATGCCAAAAAGAGCTCGAATCTAGAGATCCTTGCCGGCGGTACCTATTGTGATAACAAGGGTTACTTTATCAATCCAACAATAGTACAAACCAAAGATCCCAAGGATCGAATTATGACTGAGGAGATCTTTGGACCCGTGGTTACCATTTATGTATATAAGAATGCAGATTTAATGGAAGCCATGAAGCTGGTGCACACCTCAACAGCGTTTGCGCTAACAGGTGCCGTTTTCGGACAGGATGAGTAAGTGCTGACAGCTAAGCTATTCCTCATTCATCTGTAATTCTAATTTAATTTTTGCAGAAGCTTTATCAACTGTGCTTTGGAGCAGTTTAAAATGGCAGCTGGCAATTTCTATATCAATGACAAGTCCACTGGTTCCGTGGTGGGTCAGCAGCCATTTGGCGGCGGCCGCATGTCGGGCACCAATGACAAAGCTGGCGGTCCCCACTATATACTACGCTGGACAAGCCCGCAATCTATCAAGGAGACATTTGTGCCGCTTCGCGACGTGAACTATCCCTACATGTGCGAATAAGGGATACGTAAGCAAATTAGTAAACGACAGGAATCTCATTTAAAACACTAACTCACATATATATAGATTTGTATTTATATATATATATATATGTATATATATATATATAAATATTTAAAAAGGGGAATTTATATGTATTTTGTTATACTATTTTTAACATACGCACCTTCCTAGTTAAACGCTACATTTTTTATGTATGTAGTTAAATGTTATATCAAATCTCTGCTGTATTTTAATCGCCTCGAACAACCAATCAACCAAATGCCGAAAGATGTTGTAAATTGATATGCTGATTACCATAATATAAATCTCACCCAAACATTATAATGTAACTCAAATTATAAAATACGTTTTAAATTATATAAAGTAAATTTTTAAAACCAATTGTGATTATTTAATTATAAATATGATTTCAACTCAGCTTTGTTGTCACAGCCAAACGCAATAAAGTTAAAATGTAGTTACTATTGCTATATAACTGTATACAATATATATACAAATTATTGTATATATATATATAAATAGATATCAAAAGGTACGCATACACTAAACACACAAACTATTTGACAATACCATTTAAATACTAAATGTGAAAAATATGAATATATATAAAAAAGCCGAAGCGAAGTTACATAAATACAAAATTGAAATTCACTTAAATAAAAAATATAAATTCAAAATTGATAATCTCTTATCGATGGCTATGCGTTAGAAGGATGAGTATTACTATTATTCAATTATATATTATATATTTTTTTCTATTTTAAAAATATATTTTAGGAGTATTTTGTATTGATTTTTGTGTGTTAAAGGTAAATGGACGAATACCTAATACTACAAGCGCAAGCCCTTTAGGGATATTACTATACAGGGGAATAGAAGATCAACTATCTGTCAATCCATATCTTGAGCAATATATGATTTTGTAATTCTTAAAAAGGTATTTCCGCGAGCAATGAGCTCATCATTCGTTTTAGCACTAACTATACTGTGATACAGTGCTGCCAATTTAGCCATTTTCCCGTCAGTTCTGGGATTTCAGAAACACAGAATGCAGAAGAAAATTGTGATCTAGCTGTATTTCGATGCGACTTGAATGCTATCCGCATCAATCTGTGATCAATCTAATTTAAAACAAATAGTATACATTGTAAATATCTATAAGGATCTCGCCACTCTGTAGATGATGTAGACACCTTTCGAGCTCCACTCCATTTCTGATATAAAACTCTCAGCTGGCCAAGTTCTCGTTGTGTCCCGCCCCTGTTAGATTGAAACATAGATTTTATTTAGTCTGATCTGAATAGTCGTACACATCATCGTACAATATATATATTTTTTTTTTACTTTTTTTTTTATTTATTTACAAATCATTTTATACTATGGCCCCTCCACGTGGTTCACGCGACTCGAAGCGCGGACGCAACAAGTCGGCCGGAACCCAGACAGAGAAGATGCGCGACTTATTCGAATTGTTGTACTGCGATGATAACTTGGAGGGGGGCAGCATGAACGGCGAAGCTGCTCAATATATAAATGCCGGCACCTATGACGTAAGGACTTTCCTTCAATTGTATTCAATACCATTTTCAATTTAACAATTCTTTTTATTTTTTCATTTGCATTACAGTTGGCTCCCTTTCTAGCTCCAGATAGGGATTTTACCCATGTGAAGAGTGTCAAGCACAATCTGTATCAACCGATGGGCATGATGTTAGAAGAGCCCAGATCGAAAATTCTACAGTACTTATCAGTATTTGCATCTTTTCTTATGTTCATACTATTCCTCAGCTGGATCTCAGACATTTAGAGCATGTCAGATATTTTTTACACATACTTCGCCGCGTAACTAAATTGTTTGCTAGTTAATTGTTATGATGGCTGCAGTTGCTTTACAAATACAAGATATTAGTGCCATACTAAAGCGTAACTTAGTTTTAATTGAAGTTCTCCATGCACATGCGTCGTTCAGTAAACCAAACAAAATTTAAATCAAATTTACAAAGTAAAACAAACATATTTTGCTTTACAAATTCAAATGGAAACATAAAACATTTTATACAGGTTTACTGAACGTCGGTTCATAGATCTAAAAGTCAAGTGCAAATAACATAATATTTAGATTGAAGTTCTGTTCTGTTTAAAACTAAATGTTTAAGGTATATAAAGTATGTATTAAAATAGTAGTTATATATGTTATATGCTAACATAAATCTAGTCAAATTTTATTGAATTAACGCCCGTGTCAATCTGACCGCCCCGATAGCTGCCGCGCTTCTTTTTGGTCTTCTCATGTTTGAAGGATTTGCCACGTGTGAATTTTAGATCCTGGTTGGCGCGTTCTCCCCAAGAGCCGGCAGCGTTTCTCTATATATTTTTGTTTATATAAGTATATAAAAAGTGTTTATTACAATATATTGTATACAATATATTTATATTTTTGCGTGTGTGAGTGTGTGGGTGGGTGTCTGTGGGTGTTTGCGCTTCTGTATGTGTGGGTGTTTGTGTCTATTCCATTAAAAAATAAAATAGCCAGAAAAAATATTTGAAATATTGTCGGGACAATCATTGAACGATATTCCACAATACTTCATTTTGGGCTTGATTCCCTGGCGTCGTGTATTTTCATATCTGTCTAAACTATATTAAGGTATTAATTATCGAAAGTTATTTTCTTGTTTTGTTTTGCCGCGGAATCGAAAGATTTATTGCCAAAGCCTCCGCCACCGCCGCCACGTCCAAATCCACCGCGTCCGCCACGATCGCCGCCGCCACGGCCAAAGCCGCCGCCGCCACCGCCACGGCCGAAGCCGCCGCGTCCGCCACGATCTCCGCCACCACCTCGGCCACGACCACCGCGATCGCCACCGCCACGACCGAAACCACCACCGCCACCACCGCGACCGAATCCACGGCCACCACCGCCGCGCTGTCCATCAAACGACTTGCGCTCGAAACCGCCAAAGCTCTTGCGATCGCCGCCGCCGCCGCCTTCCTCGCCATCTTGATTATTGCTCTCCCATTTGCTGCGATCTGGACGGCCGGAAAAGCCAGAACCGCCGCGTCCGCGTCCATTATTAAACTTCTTGAAGCCACCGCCGTCCTAGAATAAAGCAACACGAAAATGGTTAAACACAAATTAGCCAAGCATTTTGGGAAATGGCAAAGACATATTTTTAAATTACAGCAACGAAGCGGCGAATGCCACAAATGATTTGAGATTTGAGAGTTCGAAAGGCGCTTTTGCTAATTTGTGTGTAACCCCTTCTGTGTCGCTGCTACCCAGTCAAAACCCAACCATAAGTCTTTCCCCCACACACACACACAGCGCGCCACACTCAAATGCATTTGTGGCACTCACCTTCGCCTCAAAGGACATGTCCTGAACGCGCGAATCTACTAGCACCTCCTCGGTGCGAACACGTCGGAAGGGCGACCTACGACGTCCACCACTGCTGTTGTTCAACTGTTTGTTGCTGTTGTTGATGTTTGTATTGTTGGGCGTGGAGGTGAAGCCATTATGCTGCTGTTGTGTGTTTGGTTAAACAAGTTTATTATAGTTGGTAATGTCTTGGGATATATAAAGTGCACTATATAAAGTTTTCAGTTTCAGCTTTCTATATAGATTTGAAATAGGCTATCGAAAGGGAAAGGAATAGCTCCAGCAGCATAGGATGTTATAAGAAATAGTCTTGAAATTCATATAGAAACAAACTTTCTGATTTAAGGACTTCTGAGTTCGTACATAAAGAACTTTTTGATTTACGGACTTCTTCATATAGAAACAACATTCCGTTTTAAGGACTTCTGACTTCATACATAAAGAACTTTTCGTTTAAGGACTTCTTCTGACTTCATATATAAACTTTCCGTTTAAGGACTTCTTCTGATAAACAACTTTCCGATTGACTTTATATATAAACATCTTTCCGTTTTAAGGACTTCTTCTCATAAACACTTTTCCGTTTTAAGGACTTTTTCTTATTCTTGTTTCGATGATAACATAAAGGAAAAAGTCTTATCAAATTGTCCATATTCTATACATAATAACTCTCACTAAAGCCTTTAGCTACTTTGAATACTTGACTATTATACCATTCCCTCAGTTCATTGCCCAAGCTTACACTAAATTCCTGGCCAACTCACCTGCTGTTCGCCCGACTTGACAAAGTTACTGTACTTCTTGTTGGGTGTTGCTTCGTCGGCATCGCCACCGCTGAACTTGCGCTTGTTGCCAGCTCCATTTGCCACCGGCTCTGCCTGCTTCTTGGGCTTCACCTCGCCAGATTCCTCGCTGCTGTCGTCATCGCTGCTCTCTTGCTTTTTGGCCGGTGTCGGTTTTTTCTTAGCTGGCGGCTCTTCGTCCGAAGAGGAGCTATCGGAGCTGTCCTCCTTTTTGGCCGCTGGCTTGGCCTTGGCTGCTGGTTTGGCCGACTTTTCGTCATCGGAATCTTCGTCAGACGAGGATTCTGCCTTCTTGGCCGGTGCAGCAGCCTTCTTGACAGCCGGTTTGACTGCAGCGGCTTCGTCATCAGAGCTGCTGTCTTCGGACGAGTCCTCAGACTCAGCCTGGGCAGCTGGTTTCTTAGCAGGCGACACTGCAGGCTTCGCGGCTACTTTCTTGGCTGGTTTCTTTTCGTCCTCTGATGAGGAGTCAGAGCTAGATTCGGCTGCCTTTTTGCCCGGTGCGGCCTTGACAGGTGCTGCCTTCTTAGTTGGTTTCTCCTCATCGGAGGAATCATCGCTGCTGGAGGCAGCTGCCTTCTTGGCAGGACTTGCTTTAGCTGTCGGCTTGGCAGCTACTTTCTTTTGCTCCTTCTCCGAATCACTGCTATCGCTACTGCTGGATGCAGCCTTCTTAGCTGCTGCAGCTGGTGCTTTCTTCTGTGCTTCCTCATCACTTGAGCTATCCTCGCTGCTGGATTTGGCTGCCTTCTTGGGTGCAGTCTTTGCAGCTGGCTTAGCTGACTCGTCATCTGAAGAGTCGTCACTGCTTGAAGATGCAGCAGCCTTTTTGGCAGGAGCCTTTCCAGCAGCTGCTGGCTTCTTTTGCTTCTCCTGCTCATCCGAATCAGAGTCGCTGCCCTCGCTGCTGGTATATGTAGGCTTGGGCCCGGCGGCCTCCGCAGCAGCTGCTTGCTTAGCTGGAGCTGCTTTTTTGGCTGGCTCCTCATCGGAGCTGTCCTCGCTGGACGATTCAGCCGCTTTTTTGACTGGCGCTGCCTTTTTGGCTGGCTGCTCAACTTCCGATTCGTCTTCATCGCTCGAAGATGCAGCAGCTTTAGCCGAGTTTCCATTTGTGTTGCCATTCGATAACGGTTTCTTCACCTCAGCTACAGTCTCATCGCTATCGCTGCTGTCGCTATCCGAGCTGTCCTTATGTACTGGTGAAATCTTCTGTGACGTTTTGCTTTGATAAAAAGTCAAGATTTCTGACAACTTGGGCGTATTCTTTCCTAAATTTACCTAAAAACGCATAAAATTAAAGCATTAAACAAAACATGTTGGGTTAGGGAAGCACGTGCTTTCAGCATGGCGCACTCAAAACATATTCAAAGGCGACCTTTGCCGGCTCATAGTAAAAATTTACAATTTACCGTTTGTATTTATCTGACAGTTGACAACAGCGCAAATGCATACAAATTGCATTTGTCACGACAAAAAAAAAATAAACCAAAAAAAAATATTAAGCCGCAAAAACTTACCACTTTAGCCTTCTGTTCAAACACTTTAGCTAAGTTCTTGTCTTTAGTCCTCAAATACTCGAGCACAATGGCATCCGATAATTTCTGTAACTCAGCCATTTAAGTGACAATTTCAATATCTCCTTTTTCTTTATTTCGACAAAATTCAAGCAACGACTTACTCGCCGCAGTCACATTAAATGCCAGAAATTGGACAACGCACACACACGTGTTGTCTCGATTGATTTTACACACTCGATAAGTTAGCTGTCATGCGACTCTGACTTGCACAGCACTAGCAAAATAGTGTTGTTAAATACGCCATTTAGAATTAGCACTGTTTATCCACTTTTAATTTGAATAATACACCATTTATTTTATTTATTATGCTCATTGCTCATAATTAAATTTATTTAAAAAATATTTTTATATTAATATTTGAATTTCCTTAATATTTCTACACATAATAATTTGTAATCATCTAACCGACTCTTTTTTAGTTCATAGTTCCAAACTAGTTCTATTACAATCGCTCTAAACGAATCTTCACAGCTCTATTTATCAACACTGCTTCAAGACAGCTGTTTGAACATTTTTTGTTTGTTATGAAGCGAATTTTGTTAAACTTTGTTTTATAGTCATTATTAGAACTCACGCAGTCCAGTCAAAGTAGTAGTAAGCTATTCAAAGCAAAAAGCTTATTAGGGTATGTGTCAATATTTCAATAATCTTAAACGTGTACTAAATTCCAAATTTACAGTCATGGCCGATCAGCCGTCAATTGCACTTGCCACGCCTCCCTCGGCGCCCACAGCGCCCGTAGCGCCAAGCGAACGCACGCCGGAAATATTTAAATTGAACAATGATTGCCTCGAATGTATATTCGAGCGTCTGCAAGATCTGCGCAGTGAGGTAGCCTTCGCCCGCGTCTGCCAGCGTTTTCAATGGGTTTGCCTGAATCGCTGGCGCGGCTCACACGCCTACGATCAGCTCGATATGGAGAAGTGGCGCGAGTTACTGCCAAATTATGATGATCTGTGCTATTTCATTAAACAAATGCGTCCCTTTATACGCCACATGACCGTGTCGAGCTGTCTGTGCACTCTACTCAAAGACCTGGACGAAATGCAAGTCTATGTGCTGCCCAATGTGACGAGTTTCTACTATGATCCCGAGGATGTGGATTGTTATCCATCCGATCGTAGCATATGCAAAATGGCTAAAATGATGCCGAATCTATTACGTTTGCGTCTAACAACGCCCATACAGGGACGCTATCTGTCCAACTTTCGGCATCTGCAGGAGCTGCACTTGTACGAGGATCAGCACAAGGCATACGAACTGCAGCAGGAGTATCTAGACGAGATCTGCAGGTGAGTGAGCAGTACTATATCCTTATATATCAGATTAGTTAATTCTTCTATATACTCAGTCAATTGCCCAATTTGCAAGTGCTGGACATACGCATGTATGATGTCATCAGCAAACTGCGCCTTCACAATTGCGTCGCCTACCTCAACAATCTCACAATCCTGAAGCTGAATCTGGCCACATTGAAGACAGTTATAGCCGAGGTGCTCAAGCTGCCAGCCCTTAAGCAGTTGATCGTACTGCTCGACACCGAGTTCTGCATACCGCCGTTGACGAGCGTCGATAGCTACGATCACAAAATACGCGAAGTGCACGAGTTCTATGAGATCATGGAGCGCAAGGCACCGGATATTATAGGCGTGGCCGTCGATGGTTATTATATGCCATTGGAGCCCGGCTGGGATGCCAATTTGTCTATTTGGTCGCATCGCAAACTCCAGCGTTTAGCCATTTGTAGCTGGACCCACGCAGTGGACTTCCTGGAGCGCTACACCTGCATGACAAATCTCCAGTTGCTTTGCCTGCGCAACTGGACATATTTGTGCGATGATATGCTGCTGAAGTTCATTGAGCTGTGTCCACATCTACATCATCTCGATGTATCCTATTGCCGCGAACTGACGCCCAACTTCCTACTGCGAGCGCTCAACATCTTGAAGAAGCGCGAACCAAACAAACAAAATAATAGATTTATGCGCACACGACCACTGCTCATATACTATGTACTCTGTGGCTTTGAGGACTTTGTTGATATCAAGGTGAGTAGTTTTTATACCTTGAACCCATTGAGAATGGGATCTCGAGCCGTCTAGAGCAATCTTACTTGTTCAAGTATGAATTCTCTCTTTATTTACAAATTTCATTCTTTGCAGGATCTCAAAAATTCAGCCGAGTACAAGGACTACATCATGTTCATGGACGCCTTTCCTGTTAGCTCCGAGCGAGGCCTGAGTTTCGTGGATCGCGGCTATCAATTTGATTTTGAGTAAAAAACTATTGGGAATACAATTTTCTCTTGTACATAACAAACTAACTGGTCAGTTTATTGTAAATTCTCGAGACTCTTCACACATATTTATTGTAAGTTTATTTTCTTTTTCCGTTAAGTGACCGACAAAACATGAAACACCTTATCAATGCTGTACATCGAACTATGTACACTTGTTCACTGGGATACAAGCATTGAAATTTATTCCAATGTATATTGTTATCATTATTATTTGATTGCAATAAAAGGAAAAATCAACAGTTGTTTATGATACATGTCTTCGAATAAAATTTTTCGTTACCCGCGCAAATTTCAAATAAGTCGATAAAGACACTAATAAATAAATACACATACACGTTCTGACTGTGTTCACCTATCGATAAATACACACATACGCTCTGATTGTGTTACGTTATCGATAAATACACACATACAGCTCTGTTTGGCCAGGCACAATACTTCAAATATTTCTATGACAGTTATTATTATTGCTTTGACTGAAATTCTGAAGTTTAAATTATTATGGGCGAGAAACAAATTAAGACTCCGCCAAGGAACCTAGGTGCTGCCAGCACCACCAGTGTCTTAAAATTTATTAACTCTGAACTAAATACACCACAAGTAAGCGAAAAATTCAAATTATGGTCTTTAATCTATAATTAAATAATTCTGTTTTATAGAACAAAGTCTTGTTGGGCTTGGGACTGGCCACAGCTCTTGGTATTATCGGCTATACCACTTATGTGCGACACAAGTACGAGCAATTGGGCTATTATCTAGCTCTAAAGGAGGATGGCCACACAGAGTTCATAAAGAAAACATCCAATTGGGAAAAATAATTTGCTGTTTAATGTAAAATGATATTCGTCTAAATTTTGATTATGTTTAAATAACAAACGTTGAGTGAACTTTGAATAAGGTTACTAATTATTAATTCATTTTTGCATATATCGCATTCTAAGCGAATTTTTGTATGAATTTTGACATCGACAGGCATAAAGTACACCGAAATCAGTCAAAAGTGCGTAAATTTAGATTTTGATGACGTTTTTTTCTTTAATCCGCATTCAGGTCGCAGCATAACTAGGCAGCTTGCCGCCGGCGGCGCATGTGCCTGCCAAGAAACTATAGCGGTATTTGAACAAAACATTCATTTCGGCTTATTTTAAAGTCTGTCAGCTGTTGTGGCCACTGTTAAAAGACACTTTAGGTTATGCAAAGAGCAGTTCCGTTACTTTTAATGTTAACTAACAGTCTCTTGTGACGTCACATTCTCGTATTGTGCTCTGTTATCCGAGATGAAGTTTGGCGGGCACTTAAACTGATATCCGGCAAGTGGTCCAAAGCAACCAAAATGAACTATTTAGTACCCAATTCCAATAATAAACACCACATAAATGGTCAATGCTTGATTTTATTCCCTTAAAATAAACAAATTTGGAAGATAATGGCATAAACTTTGAGGCTTTTTGGCAGCAGCAATGATATGGCCAAAATGGATAATATGTCAGAATAAATGGTTAATAGACAGTGCTGACTGGGCTTTCGCCTGTGAGTAATGCTTATTTATGCAAATCTATCTAAATATTTCAGTATAATACACATTGCAGGTACATCAATAAAGCTGCGGTTCACACCTGCTCCAATGTCAGAAACACCGGAAATAATGAAATAAAACGTGTGCATTAGTTACAAAATCGAAGACGGAGTATGATTCTTGGCATAAATCCTCAAGAAAGAGATAATCTGCCTAAAACAGCTCCAGAAATCTTGACAGAAGCTAAAAGTGCTGCTCATCATCTTTAGCCATCGGATTCTCAATATAATGATAGAAAGCGGCTAATACAATTATGTGAATTGATGGGAAACGAATAATACTTATTAATTCTATTTAGTTTTGCAAATGAAAGCCTTGAAATAGAAAGTTATAGCTATTCAACACGAAAGTAAACGCAGTCAAAGGATTACCTGAGCGATCACTGCATATAAAACGACTTAGAACAAAAATAATTAGTAAAACCAATATATTGTCCGATTTGGGAATCTATATAGAACTAGTAACTATCGGCACTTAACGTTTTTGTTTTGTCTACTGGCTTTGAGAGAGATAACAGTGTCAAAATCGCTTAATTTTCATACAAAGATCAGCGCCCGTACGCCAATTTCCGATAAAGTGACGTCACACTGTTAACTTAACAGACCGCTTTGCATAACCTACTATAACTCAATCGTGGTTGTGGCGTTGCCAACTAAACTTTCAATAGTTTGCCACAAAGTTGTAAAATTAACAGTGAACGATAGTATCGTATATAAAATATCGATTGTAGTCAGCAGCATTAATTCAACGGCATGTTTAAAATATTTACCAACTCAAACAATGCATATGAAAAAAAAACTTGAATTGTTGAAATTTTAATATATTTTTAAGTATTATAAACTCTGATTTTTTTTAATATCAATTTGTTAATATCATGTTATTTAATTATTTTCAAACAGCAGTGTGAATTTACCAAAGAACAAAAGCGTCTTTCCTCGATGAATTCAAATTGAAGAGTGAGTGAGGCGCCTTACTCGATAGTCTTTTTTAACAGAAAGCCTTAGATCACGATTGGTGTCTTTTAACAGTGGCCTTATATTACAGTGCTAATCGATAAGTATATAATAGAATGACTTTTTTAAAGAAAACTCGTAGTAAATATTTTATTTTTAATCGATATATCGATAAGAATAATCATCAAAACACTTAAATATCTATATCAGTGGCAGTACGTCAATAACATTTGATAAGAGATTCTGTTAATAAGCTTTAATTTGCAGTACATAGTTTCCGTGCAATTTGTTTGCAATAGTAACTTTATAAAGTCGCTTTCTTTATTTTATTTCACTTGCCTAATACAGTTTTTAAGTTTGCACATTAAACAGCTTTATTGGAATACACAAAGATATAAAATACAAAAGGTAAATGGTGTTATTTGAATTGATTTCTGCTTATTTGTTAATTATTTATTTCTTGTTGAAGGAGATGGCAAATGTTGCACACTATGAAGGGGCATTCGATAGTCTTAGATATCAAAACAATCGAAAATATCAGCCAGAAGCAGAGTTAAGTCAAAATGTATCGTCCGAGCTGATATTAATTATAACAGCGGTACTATGTTTTCTGACTTACTTAATGCTTACGTTTTTTATGGAAAATCGTAATAGATTAAGCAACGAATTGGAAAAATCGAGAGAAGCTGTACAATTGGTAAAAAGTGTATTATATGGTAAACTTTGAAGTTGATAACATTTAATATTACAGATGACGGACGAAGTCAGATGTTTAAAATTGAATCAATGCCACGAAAAGATAAATAATTTAGAAGAAAATATCGGAAAGCTTAATGCGGAGATAAAACATAATCAGGAACAGCTTAAAGTCGAAAATGTCAAAAAGGATGAATAACCGGAAAAAAAGAAAACAACTCATGCATAATATCGTAATGAATTTAATATTTTCTTTTGTGTAACTGTAAAGAAAATAAAACATGTATATCATGTAAATTACATTTTTAAATTCTTATCACAGATTTAATTCGTTAGAAGTCTTCAAATTATTTTGAAGCACTATGAAAAACACCGATTGAGTTTGCGCCAAAAATTCAAATATGCTTATCGATTTTCTGTTATCAAAATTACCCGCGTAAGCTACAGAGTCACGTAACAGTGTCATCTAACAGTCACTTAACAGTGAACGAGCTTATCTGTAAAAAGATCAGTTTTATCCGTCAATGATTCATTAAAAACACACAAATAAATCAATTGATTTCTATTGATAGATCAAGCTGCGAATGTTATTTAAGGTATTTGTATTTATTTTATAGTAGTATTATATCTGTAATAGCTTTAACCATACATAAATTTATGGCCCGATTAAGTTACAGTTGGTGTCTTTTAACAGTGATAATGGTGAATGACATATTTTAATCGATGTATCGATAAAAATAGTCGAAAAAGTAAAATAAGAATTTCCTAGTCAACTTTGTAATTATTTTTAAGCCTCTTCAAAGTCAATTAGAAACTCTGATTTAAATATATATTTTATCTACTCATAATTAATTATTAGCTGATAGTAACATTGTTATACAACGTGCGTTCTAGAGAATAAATCTTATCTCGAAGGCAGTTTAATGCAAGCTAGCTAAAAGATGACTGAGTTGGAGATATTATTATTGTTCCTAATATGCTATATAGTATATTTGGGAGTAATGAAAATGAAGGAAGAGCGTATTAAATTAGAGGACGAAGCCGACAAGACCAGAGAAAATGAACAAAAGGTATGTGCAATGTGTGCTTATAGCATCGATTGATCGATATATATGAAAATTTAATCTTTGCGTAGTTGTGGAATACGATCAGAGACGAAGAAGTCAAACTTGGTTTTGTTAAATATAATGCGTATATGGAGCAGAAACTTAATAACATGGAGTTAGAGTTGGCGCGCAAAAACCAGCTAATTCGTAATATGGAAATTGAAAGGGAAGCCGAAAAGGAAAATAAACCGGAACCCAGCTATAAATATAAATTATGGAAATACGTGAAATCGAAGTCCCCTATTTAACCATTACATTTCCCCTAGCAAAAGTTTTTTGCGTGATTCACAGCTGATAAGAAATCAAAAGCGATAACATTAAATTTCTCATAAGCAGTCTTAGTTCTGTTGTCTAATAATAACTATTGTCGGATCTAGAAGTATTTTCAATGATGAATTCGGAGCTATGCGCATTGTTTCTAATCTTCTTCGTAGTTTTTCTGGTAATGAAATGCTTTAAGAATGAACGCATTAAGTTTGAAAAAAGCGTTGTAATTAGAAGAGAAACTGAACAAGCCGTAAGTAAATAATATAAATAATATTCTTTTGAAGCTCTTTGTGGCTGTTATACTCATTCACGAAGTGAAATAAGTATATTGGTTTTGTGCAATGTTCGTCAAGCTGTCCGTCCGTCTGTCCGTATAAACGCAAACCATTTTGACGCAATTTAAGCTAGAGACTGAAATTTGGAACATATACTCGTGTAGACCCTCGTCTGATAAAGTGTCAAGATACTCCCGACACGCCCACTAGGGGCGTGGATAATCGAAAAATGCATTTTCCGATATCTCAGAAACACTACTTGTGAAAGTGCTCGAGAGTTGCAATTTGGACTGTAAATTTGCGTTGACAAGCCAAGTTCAAAAAGCTATGGCGGATATATCTACGTTTATTGGGGGCGTGTCAAATCCGGTAAGTCTATATCTGGCGATAGGCGTGAGCTATGCGGCAGTGAATGAGTATTCTGCAGTCGGCAGCACCCGACTGCAACGTTCTTACTTGTTTGACTTTCGAATTTATTGTTGCAGTTGAGTAAAGTTGTAGCTGAAAATGAAACGCAATTACAAAATATGAAAAATGAATTTATTTTGGAAAAGAAACGAGAGCCCGTGGTTAACAACATTTTGGTGATGAAAAAGAAAGAAGTCAAAAATGTAAATGTGAATGTTAATTTCAACTTGGATCTGAAATTTGGCAAGCTTATTTAGAATCATCATTAAGAGTTCGCAGCGTCAACCCTAAACAATGTTTTAATTATATAAAAAAAATTGTAATATAGCTTATCAATGATAGCAAAAAGTGATTATCAAGTCGCGATAGATCGATAACAAATTTATAAAATTCTGTTTTCTGCTTTTCATAATATTGTAAATTCTGATTATTTCTTAATATTAATTTTTTAATATCGGCTTATTTTATTATTTTCAAATTTTATTCAGTTTAATTTACCAAAGAACAAAAGCGTATTTTCTCCACGATTTCAAATTTAAAAATGAGTGAGGCGCCTTACTCGATAGTCCTTTTTAACAGAAAGCCTTACATTACGGTGTTAATCGATAAGTATTTAACAGAACGAATTGATCGTAATAGAAATATGTAAATAACATAAAAGCTTAATATTACAATATTGTTATATTTAATCATCTGCAAAAATGTAACTAAAACTATTTACATTATTTAATAGTGTATATAATAAAATGAGTTAACTAATAAGAATTATTCGACAATTTAAAGAAAGCTCTCATCGATATCCAGTTCATAGATAGCATTTTTTATCGATATCTGGTGTAGCCGCGGTTAGCACGATTGAGTTATAGTAGGTTATGCAAAGCGGTCTGTTAAGTTAACAGTGTGACGTCACTTTATCGGAAATTCGTGTGCGGGCGCTGATCTTTGTATGAAAATCAAACGATTTTGACACTGTTATCTATCTCAAAGCCAGTAGACAAAACAAAAACGTTAAGTGCCGATAGTTACTAGTTATATATAGATTCCCAAATCGGACAATATATTGGTTTTACTAATTATTTTTGTTCTAAGTCGTTTTATTTGCAGTGATCGCTCAGGTAATCCTTTGAACGAGTTTACTTTCGTGTTGAATAGCTTTAACTTTATATTCCAAGACTTTCATTTGCAAAAGTGAATAGTATTAATAAGTATTATTCATTTCCCATCCATCCTTATAATTATATCTACCCCTTTTTATCATTATATTGAGGATCTGAGGGCTAAAGATGACGTGCAGCATTTTTATCTTCTGTCAAGATTTGTGGAGCTGTTTTAGGCAGATTATGTCTTTCTTGAGGCTTTATACCAAGAATCATACTCCGTCTTCGATTTTGTAACTAATACACACGTTTTATTGCATTCTTTCGGATGTTTTTGACATTGCAGCAGGTGTGAACCGCAGCTTCATTGATGTTCCTTCCACGTGTGTAATATTTGAATATTTGGATAGATTGACATAAATAAGCATTACACATGGCGAAAACCTCAGTCAGCTCTGTCTATTAACCATTTATTCTGACATACTATCCATTTTGGCCATATCATTGCTGCTGCCAAAAAGCCTCGAAGTTTATGCTATTATCTTCCAAATTTGTTTATTTTAAGGGAATAAAATTAAGCATTGACCATTTTTATGGTGCCTATTATTGGAATTTGGTACTAAATAGTTAATTTTGGTTGCTTTGGACCACTTGCCGGATATCAGTTTAAGTGCCCGCCAAACTTCATCTCGGATAATAGAGCACAATACGAGAATGTGACGTCACAAGAGACTGTTAGTTAACATTAAAAGTAACGGAACTGCTCTTTGCATAACCTAAAGTGTCTTTTAACAGTGGCGGTTAGTTAGTTTGGTTTGTATTATCGTTGATAACGGACGTGTTCAGAGATGCCTGTGCTTATATTAAGTGTTACTGCTGGACTATGCTTCATAATTTACATTGTATTTACCTATTTTATGGAGGAACGCAACAGAATCAGAGATGAATTGGAAAAGACGAGATTAAATGAACAAAACGTAAGGAGTATGTTGATTTTGATGTAATTAAAGTTGTTAACAGAGATGTCTTCATTTTTATAGCTGCGGGAAAAAGCCTTCAATTTGAAAATTGAGCAATGCAACGAAAAGATACAAAATTTAGAAGCAAAAGTGGGAAAACTTAATGCTGAGATAAAAGACAATCAGGAACAGCTTAAACTCGAATATGTCAAAAAGGAAAAACAACCGAAGAAAAATGAAAGCAACTCATGCATAATATCCTAATGAATTTAATTTGTTCTTTGCGAAAATGTATTTAAAATAAAGAAAATTAAAGTTAATCGTGGGAATCACGTTTTTAAAGTATTCTCTCTTATCAAAGGTATTACTCATACATACTACACATACAACACCGACCCTAGATTAACAACTTTAATCAACTTATCCCACTGTTAAAAGACACCATTAGTTATGCTAAGAGCAGTTCCTTTACTTTTAATGTTAACTAACAGCTCTCTTCTAACGTCACATTTTCGGATTGTGCTCTGTTATCCCAGCTAAAGTTTGGCGGGCATTTAAACTAACATCCGGCAAGTGCTCGAAAGCAACCAAAATAAAGTATTTTGTACCAAATTCCAATAAAAAGTACCATATAAATGGTAAATCCCTTATTTTTATTCCCTTAAAATAATAAACTATAACTCAATCGTGAGCTTATCCCATACACACATATAGGCTCTTATGTGTGTGTGTGTGTGCAGTTCGGAAGATCGAACAACTTCGAATTGTAGACTTTTACAGTTTGAGAAACGCTGTCTGAGAGTGTGTGTGTGTGTGTATGAGCAAGGCTTGTTTCGCTATACTCTTCACTCACAAGGGAAGAAATGGCAGCATTTCGGTTGAGCCTGAAAGTATGAGAGCGGAGAAAATACGAAGTTGAGTGTGTAAAAAAAAAAAAGATCACTCGTTCCGCGTATGGTATACATGTAAAATTTCTGATCTCTGGCTTATGTGGCTTGCGACATTGCTGCGCTCATACGGACGGATAGACGGACATGGTTATCTCGACTCAGCTCGTCGCCGTGATCATGTATGTATATACTTTAAGGGGTCTACCACGCCTCCTTCTGCCTGTTAGATATATTTTGACAAAAACATTATAATCCGATTTCCCATTTTTAACGGGTTCAGGGTATAAAAAGCTTATAATTATCTGAATAAATACGATATATGAAACTAAAAAGAACTTTTGATCCGATTTAAATTCGCATTTCAAATTTGGGCCTTTTTGTCTACTTGATCTGGCTTGAGTTTACTCTGAATGTCCCATCTATGTGTTATATGGATTCGTGCTCATGCTTGCATAGAGTAGATTATGTTTCTTTCAATAGGATTATTTATGTAGAATATTGTAGTTTCACAGATAGTCTGTAATAAGTTTTATTGACTGATATTCATGGCGGAGGTATCTGAGCTGACATCGGCTATATGAAAAGAACCATCCTCGGCGGGCAGATCATCTTCATCTGTGTACAAGCGACGTAGACGCTCCTTGTATCTGTAAATAGATACAAGATAATGAATATACAAATATATATGGATGCCATATTGGAACATACAGTTCGCTGTCGGGATTATTGTTTTGATTGCGACACTTGTCCAATTTCTTTTCAATAGCCTTAACTTTCTCCCGATCTGGCTGCTGATAGTTTTTGACCAACATTCGTATTTCTGAAATGATCAATTTGGTTTTAGAAGCGTCCATTTGTGCTTTATCTTGTTACCCACTGCGCACTGCATCGATTAGACCCGGCAGCTTCTCGCGGGCCGACACAAAGAGCAGGTCTGTCACATAGCTATCCAGGTTCTCTTGCTCCTTGCTGGCCGCATGCAGCACAGCAGCCAGTCCAATCTGCGATGGGGTATGGAGCAGACAGGCGTCTGTAAAGAACGTTGAATCGATGAAGCTATCTATTTGCGGACGCAAACGTTCCGGATTCTGCATATTGCTGCGAGTCTGCGAATGAGTTTGACAAATTGTCAGTTGCTAATATCGTTAAAATAGAAAGAAATTTGCATTTCGTGCCTTGATGTCTATCAGGAAACCTTCAATCGGCCGGAACGGATTGTGTATTGTGAGGTAGTAGTTAAGTTGACCAATTAATAGCAGCTCATTGGAGAGCACAATGTCGGTGGCCTTGTTGCGATCGCCTTTTATGTTGTTTACAAACTGATTGATGGACACATTAAACTCCTCCACCTTGCAGGCGACAAACACGCAAGTGGCCCTAAAAGCAAAGCAAAGCAAATAATTATAAATAAGTAAGAACGTTGCGAAATACTCATTCACGGCCGCATAGCTCACCGGAGCTATGCTCCGTCCGCCGGACGGACGGACATGGCACAAAACCAATATACTCAATTCACTTCGTGGTTGAGTATAAAAAAACACATAAATTTAAAAAAAATATTTGAAGCTCACAATATTTCCTTGGGATGATAGTCCATGGGTGTATTGTTTAAATAAAAGCGCTTGAAGTAATGAAATGCAGTGCCAATTACGCATTTCGGCATGGGCGGATCGAAACGCCGGCAAAATTCAACTAGATAAATTTCATATTGCTTGAGCAAGAGTCCCTCTTCAGCCGGCGTCAGAAAGTAGGTGTCGAGGCTGTCGGACGATGGCGCTTCACTCTGATGCTCCTCGATGTATTTGGTGTTCTGCTCCACCCGGAATATTTGTAGCTGAGCCTCGTTTGCAAAAGTCCAAGATCGTTTCTGTGAACTCAGCGGATACATTGTTAAGCATCGCTATGTACCAATTTACAAATTGTGTTTGCATTTGCCATTCACGTGTGAACCGCAATTAGAGCTGCTATCGATAGCTTCGTGAAGGAATGGAAGTAAAATATATCGGTAGTTTCTTAGTGATGGCATACATATTGCAGACTTTTAGGCGCCAAATATACTCAAATTCAAATCATTGACAAATCATAAAAACCCAGCTGTTTGGGCAATTTGCGCATTCCACGTGCTGCACATTTCAGGTGCGTACAGTTTGCAGAAGTCAGCGGCATTTGCTTGACTCATCGAAACAGCGAAATTGCTTTGATTTTCTGTATTCGATGAAATTAGGTCACTCAACTGTTTGTTCTCTCCGCAGCTTACGCACATCCTCTCCCGTATGTTTGTCTGTTTTTGCAATGCTTACATTTGTATACCCTTCATCAATATCTTTTTTAAAGAAATTCGTATTAGAATAAATCAGTGAATTAGTGTAGGGAATTTTAATTTTTGGGTTTTCAGAATATTTATTTTAAAATGCATTCTTTTAAGTACCTCCCAGGTATATACATATATAGTTGGTGCATAACGAAGCTGACTTCGAACCGATAATACCCTTTGGCTACTCTTCACTGACTTTTCTGTATACTTTGTATGCAAGGAGCTGCGTGCTGTGGCAATAAAATTGCAATTAATTTTTATTGACAACTCTGAACTCTTGTTACAGCGTTTTGTTGTTGATCTTTAAGCGATTTCTCTGGCGCAATGTGGAAGGCGTTTTGCCGGCACTCACCGACCTCGGATGGGAAACGAAAGATATGAGATCTGAAAAATATTTCAACAGAACGTCTACTTCGACAACTATTGTATGTTATGATTTTGTATGATGATCCTTTAGACGTCTTTTCAAATAGTCTAAAATCGACATGACATCGACCACCCAAAATGGAGATTTACTTATGTAATACAATACAAATATATTTTGTTGCGATTAACGACTGTTGAACTTCGGGCGTACAATAAAAACGAAATAAATAAATAAATCTATGACTGAAAAAGAAATCAGTTTACAATAAAAGCTGGCCCCAGCATTTACAAACAATGAAATTCAATGCAATAATTCAATATTCAATTGAATTTTAAGCACGCCTCGGCTCTCGGCTCGAGCAGAGCCTCCTCCTTGAATCTAAGAAACTAGAAACTGGCCCATTCAGTCCGACCGTCCGTGCGTCCAGCCCTCTGACGGCAATCCATCTCAGCTTGTCTGCGCCGCACGCGCACAGACCGCGATCTATCTGAGTCATATAAGCATTCGACTACATACATGCATACATGTGTATAGCGTAAGAGGGAATTGGCCTCGAAAACTACTTGGCAAAGAAAACTGAGGTGGATTATGAAAAGTTATGAGGAGCATATGAGTGACACAGGCAAATGCAAACAAATGTATTGGTTCAGAAGGCTACTGGATCTGCTCGATCTGGCCATAAACTGCAACTATTTTAAAGCCATCAAAATAGACGTTTTAAATTTAACTTAATCTCAGTCTAAATGCTATTTAATTTTAGGCTATGTATTGCATGAGACTTACCAAAACTAAATATGATTGGGAAGATAAAAGGAAGATAACTTTTAGGCAGCGTTTAAAGAGTTCTCTTACAATGGAAAGTGTTCTGATTGGCCTGTAGTAAGGCAAAGAGTTTACACCTTTGTCTGCTT
Organism: Drosophila nigricruria; assembly: GCA_037075265.1. Taxonomy (NCBI): domain Eukaryota; kingdom Metazoa; phylum Arthropoda; class Insecta; order Diptera; family Drosophilidae; genus Drosophila; species Drosophila nigricruria. The sequence continues at coordinate 1,062,780 of JBAMCI010000074.1, forward strand.
TATGAGGCTAGGCAAGGTGTCGTTTCCGTTGTTTTGTACTCTTTTGGAATATGTCTTAATCTAAGCAGTGCATTGTTATAAGCAGAGAACGAGTATATATGGTGGCGAGCAATGATCTTCTGTGAAAAGGTCTGCTTTCATTATTAATTATTATTATTTATTGTTATTAATTTTTATTTTTATTATTTTTTAAATAATTTACAAGATTAAGAATTATAAAGTTTTTTTTTTACCTTTGCTTCGGACATCTATAAAAATTGTTTATCTCTATCAGCGACAACAATCAAATCAATGCGAAAGTCTCTTCAACGGGCATCTTTACACACACACACACATACATTCACTAGCACACACACACACAAATACACACACACGCACACACTTAAACACTCACTTGCCCAATCACATTCGTTTTACTTTAATGCATAAATGCATTTTAAAGGCATCTGTGTGAGACGCTGCCGAACGGACTCTAAGTACGTATGTATTAATATATTTGCAGGCACTGTTGTTGTTGTTATTGGTGTTTCTATTGCTTGCTACAAATATAGCGTGTGGTCGTGGATTATGTGCGGCTTTTGGTATCTCACTTTGTCGCTACTCTCAGGGGGCGTGTTTTCACATAGACAACAAAATAAAACAAGCAAATAGTAATTGAATGTGTGAATGCTCAAATTTGTCTGCTATATATATATATATATATATATATACATATATATGTGTCTGTGTCTATATGTGTGACTTTTCACTTGGGGCTTAGCCAATGGGAAACATGTATAAATACATACTTAACTCTACGCATTCATTGGCTTTTGCTGATTTCACTTTCAGTTCGTTGCCTAAGTCTTTTGATTTCAATTGGAGAAACAAAAAATTGAAGTTATACAAATTTTGTATTAAATATTGTTTGTAAGTAATTTTTATGTATAGTAGAGGAACATATATATATTGATAGCATCTATAACGATTCGAGCGATATTAATTTGTTTTTTAGTCTTCTTTGGCCAGTTTGTTGCTGCAGTCATTTGTTGCTGTTGCTGCATTTGTTGTCATATATCTGCGGCATTGTCATAATTACATTTATATAGTCAATATCCATATAGTTGACATTTGGAAATATGTCAACCGGCTTACGTAATGAATAAGGCATCGACTATATACGAGCGTACGCCTCTCGGCTGGCTGTCTTTCCAGGATTGTGATGGATATACACATAAGCACGGGTCATGTGACAGTTGAATCGCAAATATATTAAACAATTTGCTGTAGATGGTCATGTTAAGTCTGCTCATGTGTCAATTCATACGAGGCAACTCTTAATGCCATGCCAGGCCAGGCCATGCCAGCGATACGGAAAATGCATTCCAGTGCATGGCCAGTGCATGGCCATATTAAACTTTCGGCAGAAATGAAAGATTTTTAAATATTTTCGGTTCGTTTTTGAGATTCAGTTAGCATTTTGAATATCATATAAGATTCTTCATAATTGTCTTTTATTTGTTTGCTGCCTTTTACAATGTGTTCGCTTAGCTTATATGTCTACGAAATAAATTATTTAAAATTAAGAAAACAAACAGAAGGGACAAAAACAACATGCAAATTATAAATGACTTATGTATAATACACGCGCTAAACATAAATTAAATAAAAACACACAAATAAATGACAGTCAATTGTAAATTTGGCTAAACATTATTAATATTTATATATATATTATATATATGCATATATTATAGTGTGTGTATACGAGAGTATTTCGAATCGCTTAAATGCTGTAATTGAGCTAAAAACAATTTATTTGTACATACTTTCACTGGCACCAATATCGAATCGTTTGCTAATAAGTGGGATGACAGACGCCCTGTGGCGCTCTGCTGGGCAATCAGAACTCCAACAGCTCTATCCTGTGAGCGTCTGCGAGCGGACCAGGGTCAGGTCGAGGGGCGTGGGCTTGCGTACAAAGGTGGAGGAGGGCGAGTCGGATGGCAGGTTGGCTGATTCACTGAGTGGGCTATTGGAACTGTTTGCCGTCGGACTTGCAGCATCCGTTCGCGATCTGAGCGATAAATCTATGGGCTCCTCCTCCTCCGCCGGACTGCTTGCTGGAAACGGAAATAGCAGCTCCGACTTAAATTGCCCATCCTTAAAGATGGGCAACGGCGGCATACTGCTGGCCATTAAAGCTGGCGGCAGAGTGAACGGCGTAAAGGAGCTGTACAGCGGCTCCGAGTGGCTGCGAAAGATATCCAGCAGCTCCTTGTGGCGTCGCTGTTGCTGCTCCGCAATGTCCGCCTCGGAGCTGCCCGCATACGCGGAGCTGCTCTGTCGCACCGCCTTCCTTATGCTGTGCGTCGTGGCGCTTAGTACGCTGGTGCCGTCGTCCGTGGGATCTCCGGCCGAGGAGGCGCCAGAATCGCTGGGCGTATTGCTGAGGCGGGACTCGAGTTTCAGCTGGCGATGCTGCTGCTGCTGCTGCTGCTGCTGTTGCTCGTTCAGATACTTGGCTGCTTGCAGAAATCCAGGCAAACTGGGTGCTGGCGTCGAGGCAGTAGCTGCCGCTGCCGCCGCCGCCGCCGCCGCTGCCGATTGCAGCGATATGGTGGGCGAGGTGGCTGCCGTGGCCGACTTGATGCAGGGATTCGTTTTGTCCTGATACGTTTGTCGCGCCTGATTGCTCGCCTGCTGCAGTCGCGCCAACTGATCCAGATTTGCATTGCTCACGCTGGCATTGCCCATGCCCGCGCCGCTGCCCTGCTGCTCCTGCAGCAGGCAGTGTATCTTGAACCAATTGGAGCGACGGCCATAACGGGAACCGCTCTTCGACATGCCCACCAGCAGGCACTTGCGCAGCCGGCAGGCCTTGCAAGCCGTGCGATTCTTCTTGTTGATGACACAATCCCCGTTGTGCTTGCAGCCGGCGATCGCTGCGATGTTGTTGTAGGTGCGGCCAAAAAACGACTGAAACGATGCAAAGATTTTGAAATCAATTTAAGAGTTTGTAAGGAAAGTTTTTAAACAATTTAGAAGCAAGCTTGTTAACAACTATGTGTTTACGTGTTTTGTAAGAAAAGTTTATAAACAATTAAGAAGAGATTTCTTTAACACTTTTGTGATGAAGTACTTTAAAGCATATGCATTGATATTGTTAGTATTATAATTATTATTGATTCTTGATATAGAAAACATATATAAAACATATGTATAGCTATTTAACGCAAAATTCTAATAATTTGTTAAGCAATTTTATTTGAGATATAATAGTCAATTAGTCAAGTCTGAGGTATTTACGTTGTAGTAGTATATCTCATATCAGCAAACTGAATTCAACATTTTTGATTTAAATTATTTAAACATTTTATTTTATTTTATTTAAATTTTAATTACACTAAATATAACAGTTTTTTAATGTTTCTCTAACTGTGTATTACATATTAAATTTTAATTTTTTTTTGTACTTTTTTAGTCAAAATTAAGGCCAGAAAACGATCTTCATTTGTCAGCGCATCATAAAGTATCTTAAGTATACATACAAATAAAAACCTTTTAAGGATATTTACTCTAACAATCTATATAATATCAACACTTTAGATACCATCAAAAAATCAAGAATAGCTAGAAATATTGTTCTAGTTCCTAGTCTAGTCTTGTTCTAGCCCTAAATATCATGATTCGAATAGTTTATTTTGAATTAAATTTATATAAATATTACAATCCCGAGAGATTGAAATCGAAAATAATAATAAATAAATGCTGGAGCTACAATTAGAATTCTAGTTTATTTTAGTAGCTAACTAAGCTTTGCCAAGTTTGATTTTTTTATTTATTTAAATTTTGCTTGAAAAAAGTATGATTTAAAATTGAAGTCTGATTAAAATAAAGTTAAAACATATAAAATTCAAATATCTCGAATTTATTGATTAACAATTCCAAGTGTGATTTTCTAGTTTATTTCTGTATATTACAAAACACAAATTTTTATAGATTTTCAATAAATAATTTATATATATATAAGTTTCACTAAGTTTATTGTTGATACCTTTTGCACCTGTGATTAGCATTCAGCAAGTGGCATAATTTCAATCAGCTCAGCGCCTCAATTACAAAATGTGCGTTAATAAACTGCCAACTGCTTGTGCTGGCTTCAGTCACTGCCCCTGTATCTGCCCCTGTCCCTGCCCCTGCCCCTGCCCCTGGCCCAGCCCCATTCATGGTGATTAAGCGAAAGAGTTTCATGCACTATTTAATGTATGTGAGTGCTTTTGTTTTGTTTAGTTGTTCGTTTGCTGCTGTGGTTGTTGTTGTTGTTGTTGTTGCTGTTCTATTTTAGCCAACTCATTCGAGAGCTGCTGGGCCAACTTGTTCGCATCGATGTTGAAGTTCATTGAGCGCCATGTTCAGCGAATAAGTTAACTTTGATGCTTGGCTCTTGCCATTGCCCATTCGCTGAGTCATCTAATATGCATGTAATTTTTATTTGATTGACTGCAGTTTACAATTGTGCTCGCCTTGAGCTCTCCCTCTCCCCGTCTATGCCTCTCCCTCTCTCTCTCTCTCTCTCTTTGGCTATATATATATATAGAGTCAACCCATCAGCTGCTGCTCTAAATTTGCAGATATTTTCCCATGGCATTTGAAGGTTCAGCCATTGTGCACGTCCTCGCATCTACTTAAAGTCAATTAAAAATCAATTAATCTACCGAATTGAATTTTAATTATAGCAATAAGATTTCTTGCCTGCAAAAGTAAAAGCTGTAAATTTCAGCTCATTTGAGCTCGTTTTCGCACATTTTGTAAGCATGCAAAAGATGTTTGCTTCCCACAATTGTCGATATATATATATATATATATAAATATTGTAAAATCATGAACAAGCTCTTTATATTGTTTATTGATATTTACCTTGCAGCCCTCGCATGTGAATGCTCCAAAATGAAAACCAGCCGCTGGTTCGCCGCATACTTTGCACAGCTGGTTCATCTGAAATGGACAATTGATAATTTTAACTTGAATATCGATTCAATAACTATGCTTAGTATTAGCATTAAAAGTTAATGATTAGACTTATGAAAACATATATATATAATTGATACAATTTCTGAAAGTTTAATGGAAGTCTGATAATGTTATGAATCTTAACTGAGAGCGTTTTATATTATTTAGCAAACAAAATTAATTTTGTAATAATTTAAATGTTTTTTTTTTTTTGATAAGAGCTTAAATGAATTAAAACAAGAGCTGGGAGCTGCTCCTAGGTGTTTTTTTATATGACACTGAACGCATTGAAAATTGAAATTCAACATAAAATATTTTTTTTTAAATTCTTATATGTTTTTTTTTATTATTTAGTTTCTTTTATTCACAAGAGCTGATATTTATATTAACTATTTATAATTCTTATTGTTATTATTAATTTTTATTTTTATTATTAATTGTTAATTATTATTATTATTGTTATAAATTATTACTATTATTATTATTATTATAAATTATTACTATTATTATTATTATTATAAATTATTACTATTATTATTATTATTATTAATTATGTTGCTTATTATTTTTAAGTATTATTATTATTTTTAAAAAGTCAAACAAAATTCTTAGTCTTATCCCTTTAAGCATATAATAAAATTCATATGCTTAAAGGGAAAAGTCATTCATGGGAATCTCCACAAATATAAATTAAGATTGCCAAAAAAAAAAACATAAATGTTTTATTACTTAATAATTGTTAAATTGAAATATTATATATTATATATTTAATTTGCATTGAAATAAAACTGATAAAAGTCTTAAAATTGATAACTCTGCATATATGTATTTCCCACACATTACTTTATTCAAATTCGAATATATTCAAATATATCTAGACAATAATAGTTAAAATCTTGTAAAACCCTTTTTTTTTATTGTTATTGATGAACAGCTTGTCACGCTAACGTAGAAGACTTCGCTCACACACTAGGCAACAGTGCAACAGTGAAAATACTTAACAGCAACAATAATAAGAAGGAGAAGAAGAAGCAGCAGCAGCAGCATCAGCATCAGTGGCAGCATAACCGATGACCCACTGCGTTTCTCTTTACTTCGTTCTTTTTTTTTTTTTTTTTTTTGTTGAATTTTGTATTTTGAGCTTTTGGCACAGGTCGTGGTTAGAAATTGAGGTATGCGACGACCGGTTTGGGCTGGCACCGCCGTCCGAGACAGGGTAACGACAACTCGATTCCCGGCCTGGTCGCACTTCCCTCCGCATGAGGATGGGTCGTGTTCACACATCTAATGTACGTAGTTACTTGTTTTCCATGTTCATAAAGCTAAGGTCAAGCAAAAAAATGGGCAACAAAACAACAACAACAACTGAGAAAATGCGCAAACATTTTGCGTCAATTATTTGATCAGCGTGGAAATGTTTTGGAATATTGAAATACTTTTCACTGTGCAGAAATTGAAATGAAATGAAATACTTGCGGAGGGAATAGCTAATGGAAAAAGTATGGACAATAAAAATGAAATTGATTTTTGAGATTAGCTAATTGCTTTTTAGGTATCGTAGGTTCTTTTAGTTATATATCTGAAATGCATTTAAATACAAAGTATTTTCAGGTTTGATGTTTGGTAATAATAGCAATATTTCTGTTGAGATTGAGGTTTTTTATTCGAGGAAATTTATAGAGATCAATTTGTATTTCTTTCGTATATAGCTGTGAATAAGGGAAGTACTAGATAGATACAAATTACTTAAAGTTTATAAATTGACAATTAAATTACATTTGTATACGAATCTGAAATAAGATATTTTGAGAACTAAACTGGGTAACCTTAAGGGCGACAATTACTGTACTGAGAGTACTACTCCTAGCAAAAAATCGTTTCTCGTCATCGGGATATCATCTGCTGAACGAAACTTTCCGTTGGAAGAGTATAAGTTAGAGTGAAAGAGGATGAGAGATGTGAAGGGCGTGTTGGAGCTGCTTTAATATGAGATTCTGATTCTGAATATTCTTCGGAATATAGTATAGTCTGATACTAAATGGTGCTTTTGTAGTTTAACAATTTAAAATGAAATAAGCTGCAATGTCTTTAGTTTTTATTAATAAAAAAAAAAATAATATTAATAAATAAAATAAGTTTTTAAAAATTTATATTTAAATAATTTAAATCGCTTTTAGCCTTGCTTCATTGCTTGTCTTAAACCTACTTAAACCCCAAACCTAAAGCTGATCTATGGTAGGGCTCTCTGCATTTGCTTACATTGAAAAGGAAGCGCTTTACATAAACGTTTAGCTGCGATGGGCGATGATCAAGATCTAAGCGCAAAGTACTTGGGTTTTTGGGTCGTCTGCTGCGGCTTTTCCTTTGGCGCTTTGTTGAGTTTTCGCCATGGGCAGCGGCATTGCCATCGCCTCGGTCGATCGCAATTCAGTTTTTTTTCCCATTTATTTATTTATTTATTTATATACATATATATATATATATATATATAGGTTTTCTGGAAAAGCGCACCGCTGTGCCTAAAATTGTCACGGTTTTTTGTGAAGGTGCAAATTTAATGTTTGCCAATTTAGCAGCGCTCGCTGTCACCTTTGGTGTCCATTAGCGCGCGTTTATATGCAAAGTGGCGGTCTGGCGTGTTCGCCATTATCACAGGAGCAGCATCACGCCGGGCCACCACCTGCTGAGCGCTGGCCGCAACTGCCAAGCGCGATGCGCCCTCCTGCCCAGCCAAACGGTGTCAAGATATGGACACAATAACGAACTTACCGGCAATGGGAATGGAAATCCGAATGCGAACGCGACTGCCAATGGAAATGGGAATGGGAATGGGCAGAAGGGTATGGTTATGGGTATGGGTATGGGGATGGGTATGGATGGTACCACAACAACGTTGCAAGACATGAAGTGCTTATGCTTAATGCTTGGCATTTCCGCACTGGCATTTTATTGGGTCACAGCTCTCTTTAGCTCTTTAGCTAACTGATTCTTCAAATTATATATTAACTTAAATTTATTGAGATACTTTCAAGATTTATAAAGTTATGTTAACTTGGCATGGAAATTATGTAGCTTAAGGTTTAAGTAATACTGACTCAATACAATAGATTGGGCTTTGGCCTGGATCTGCGATGCACAACTGACTAAATGAATATATCACTTGGATATTTCCTTTATAGAGTTCTGTTTTGTTTAAGCATTAGCAATTAATTATTTGTTTTTCTATTTATTTTAATAAGGGTTCAAAGTCCAAGTAACTTAAATATTTGCTTAAATATAATTTGTCTAAATTTATGGCTAAGCCAAATCATTTTAATCGACTGAAAAGGTTTTCCAACTTTAAAATTGAGCTTTGCCTAGGATTCTTCAAGAGCAGCAGAGGTAAAATCCCTTGGATATTCCAAATCTTTATTGAAATAATCTATATTACTTATTTTTATTTGCTGTTGGATAAATGTTTGAATAAAGATTGAAAGCTTTATCAACTAAGCCTTTTGTTAAATATCAGTAGACAATCAGCTCCGAACACTAATTCCCATAATTTATTCTCTTATTAAACTTAGCTGCCTCAAGTCAACAGCAAGATTTTAAAGACATATCTTACATTTTATATTATTTGTAGCAAAAGTAAATTTAAATCATTGTGCTGGAAAATTACCAACTTTAGCTGTCGATTGCAGTCAAAGTCTTGAGTACCTTCAAATACGAGTTTTCTGCCTGTTTTTTTTTTTCTTTTTAAGTTTTGTTTGCTGTTCGCTGTGAACAGAAGCAAAACGAATCTCAATCATTTGGCAACAATGAGAACAAGATCAGTTGTGCATATATACTACATTGAACAAGCTCATCAAGTAGCCGTTGACAGAGCCGGCGGCAAAGGATTTTCAGCAATAAGCATGGCAAAGAATAATAAACAGAAATGTGTCCTTTAAAGCAAACAAAATGTTGTACACTGCAAATCAGATAAAAGGCATTTATCCCGCTGAACAAGAGCAGCAGCAGCAAGAGCCTTTTCAACGAGACCCAAAAAAAAAGGAGGTGTTCAAACAAGCAAACCACGATTGTTGAAAAATATTTTGCAGCAGATACAAAATAGAACAAGACAAGCCAAACAGGCAAACAGGAGCACTCTAGACAAATGCCAGCTCGAGATCAACTCAAATATCGGTTTCACAGAGAGAGGCACTGAGAGAGAGAGAGAGAGTGAGAGAGGGTGAGAGAGAGAGAGAGAATACAATAAACAATTGCCCATAATATGCTTTATTATTAGCCTCTGCCAAAAGACATTGCAATATGCAAATCCATTCAAAAGAGTCACACGCTCTAGTTTGAATTGTTCGCTTCCTGACTGTCAGCCAGCCAGCCAGCCAGGCAGTCCGTCCCTCAGCTCTCCCATCCTTGTCCACTCTGGCTCTGCTGAACAGCTTCCTTAGCCCTTTTCTGCTTGATTGCCAGCAGCAGTCAGACAATTAAATGTTTGAATATCTTCAAGTTTTTTTTTTTTTTCTGTTTTTTGTGTCTCCTCTCGTCGCCCTTTTGTAATAATTTCTTGACACTTATCGCACAAAAGGCAATAACATAATTAATGAGCATGTCAATGAGCGTCTTTTGTTTTCAGTTGCGCTTCCTGAATGTAGTCGCTTAGCTAATCCCTTGAGCATGACATATGAGAGACCAGCTATGCAAACTGGTTGCCTCCGATATCCTTCAGATATCATCATAGCTATTCCAATTGATATTCCAATACAGATCTCATCTGCCACCATATAGCAATGCATTAGCATATGTATTAATATTTATATATTATATTATATAAACAGTTTTATCTGATTTTAATAGCAACTATGACTAACTAGCTATAAATCAGTTAAATGTCACTGAATAGATGATTCTAGAATGATGAGCACTTAGCATGATGAATGCATATATATATATAATTATATGCATATATATTTAAGCACATATTTTATAAATATTATTATCTATTTTATTTATATTTAATTTGATTTAATTCACTCACCTTTTCACAGTATTCTTATGCAGTAAACTGCATAAATTCTTTAACTGAAATTTTTTTCTCAGCTCTAGTTTTTGTTTTCGTTTATTCTTATATTATTTAAATATTAAATAAGCGATATTAATTATTAACTTTTACACAAAACACACTTTTTTCATTTATATATTTCACAAATCTTTAAAACATATTATTTATAATAATAATATTTATTCGATTGCATTATGTGGAACGCTTTTGCTGTTGCACTATTTTTGGCGACGGCTTTGCACAAAACTTGATAAGTCGTAAGTCGTAAGCCGTATGTCGTGAGTCGTGAATCGTGAGTCACGTGCGCGCACCGTTACCGAAGAGCGCGTGTATCCTCACGTGAGATTGTTTCAGTTAGCGGTATTCTGCAGCCTTGCGATGCTTTGCAGCGTAGCGCCCATCCGAGACTAAATCGTCATCATCGTTCTGAGCTCCAACCAGCCGACTGACTGGCCCTGGCCTCAAAGATCATCAGCAGAGCAGCCAGCAAGCAGCAGCAGCAGCCAGCAGCAGGCAGCAGGCAGCAAGCAGCACTTGAAGTCGCGCGCGCACGCGTCTTCACTGTATTACGTGTGTGAGTGAGCGAGAGTGTGTATAACAGCCCAGTCGGACATTTTCAGGTAACAGTGATAATTATCTTTATAAGATGTATATTGTATATAGTCTAGTAAAGAATAATTATATGGGATGCAGCTGAAAGAAGATAGTGTAGCAATACAATAAATAATCTCTGAAAATAATAATATAATAATCTCTGAATAAAATAATAATAATAATTAATATCATTATTAAAATAATAGTCTTCTCTTTAATATTTAAATTTTTAGCCACAAATTTAATACAAGTTTAATTCAATTATTAAATATTTAAATATTATATATCTTCTCTTTAATATTTAAGCTCAAAATTTAATACAAATTTACTTAAATTAAATTTTACTAACAAGTTTACTTTAAATTTATTCTTTTAAAACATAATTTAAATTTGTATATTCAAAGCTAAAGTCAATATAATTAAAATACAATACAATATTATTTAATATTTTAATTATTTTGATGATAAAAATATATAATTTAATTTCAATTTAATTTGTAGATTTTATAGAAACAAAATATATGTAATATGTAAATTCATTTTAATAATTTATTTTAAGAAGCAAAAAATCCTTTCACATAACTTTTGCATACACAACTGAGTTTTTGTAGTAAAATTAGGTTTTCCATAAAAAATATATATCTTTACATTAGATTTTTATAATTTATTTTAAGAAATGAAAGATAATTTTCATAATCAACTGACTTTTAGCATGCTGGCGCACTGAAAAATCAGTTACTTGCTTTACAGAGCGCAAGCGCAAATTTCCTGTTTACAAGCGGCAGCTGCGGCTGCTGCTGCTGCGGCTGCTGCTGTTAATGTTAAGTGCTGTGAACTGTTAAGAGTCGGGTTTGTTTTGTTGTTGTTGGTTTTGCTGCTACTGCTGCTGCTCTTTGGCTGCTCTGCTCTTTATGCTCTTCATGCTGAATTGTGGTTGGCTGTTGGCAGCGGCACGATCCGCCAGCGTTCGTTTGTTTTCATTGAATTTCTCGATGTGGTTGGCTGTTGATTTTTTTCATACGAATTGCTTTTGTTGTTGCGTTTGACTTTACACACAGTACAGTTATTATCGCGCGATTGCATGCGCCACTGTTGCTGCTGCTGTATGTGTGTGTGTGTGTGCCTCTCTCGGAGTGTGCGTGTGTGTGCGTGAGTGTGGCTGAGTGTTTTTATTGTAAATGTGCATCCATTTGTATTCGTATTGGACTAATGTGGCAAAGAGGTGGGCACTTAATGCCCGCCGAGCTGTGTAAATAAAAGCGCGGAGAGACCGAACAACATTTTCTAACGAAATTAGTAGCTTGTTTACAAAATGGTGAAAACGAGTTTGTCGCTTAAGTCTTTCGTTTAATGGCACTAAATAAAGTTGTGAATTTGAAGTACATACTATATATGTTTAACACACTCGACAAGTGACCCTCAGCATGAAGAGGATATTCGAAATGAAATCAAATTCTTATATCTATTTAGATAGAATTAAAAGACCTTGAGGAGTCAAAAAGTTAAGAGTATTTGTATTATTGGTCGGTCAAGTCTTAGCCAATTACCAATTGTTTATATCACAGCAAAAAAACAGTTCGAACAGCGCTTTTAACGCATTTCTCTATATCTAATTGAATTCTCTTGTCATAAGCTAGATTTCAAGCGCAGGCTGATCCTAGGGCAGTTCGGGCATGAGCTGGAGCCAGCTCCAGCTGGAGTTGAAGCCAAAGTTAGACTCACTTGTGTCACTTCATGATGATGATGATTTCATTTTAATAACACCACTTGCAGTTGCATGCCCGGGCCGAGATCCATTTAATGCCCGCCGTCCGCCTTGGCCCGCGCCACGTCCCGCTGGGGCCCGTGCGTCAACACCAGTTGACGGAGTAACAAGGAAGCGCAACACTCTAAAACGACGTGTAATTTATCACAGCACGAGCAGCATTTAGCCATGAACTGGACGTGTACATTGCGGCTGCTGCGGTTAGTTTTCCTCTGACTTGGCTGTCAGCATCGCTGTCCTCTTCATAATCTCTGCAAACGCATTCAAAGTCGTCATCGTCGTCTTCGTCTTCGTCATTTCTTCTCGGTAGGCAAATCTGTTGCATCTGGCAGCGTTTTAATTTTAATTAAGTTTACGCACTAGTCAGCCCCAACTGCAAGTTTTAGCCAACTCCCAGCCTTCCTTCCAGTCTCCTCCCAGTCCACAGGCTCACATCGGATTGTTTGCAACATCAGTGGCAGTGGGTTTTTATGGAACGACATGGTCATAAGCCGGCGTACCTGCAGACGGGCTCACTCGCGTGCTCATGGTGATGAGTTGGAGCATTAGCTTTGATGTCTGCTCATATTTATTAGAGCGCAATCTACTTCAAATTATTGTTGACCAGTGCGCAGAGAGATTAATTTAGCTAGATGATGCCCAAGCTGAATGAATGCGCCAAAAGGAAAAGGAAATATATATACAGAAAATATATATATGAAAATAGTTTTTTGCTCAAAAATCAAAGTTAAAGTATGCAAATCGATAGATAAATATTTGAAACGACTGCAAGGCCAAATCTAAGAAAATCCTATGCGAATTCCGTTGATGAGGATGTTGAAAGACTTAAACATGCAACATTGCCAAATACAAATTGTCGTTGGCCAAAAAGAGTCATGGCCAGCAGAAATAGGCGACAAATCTGCTTCTGCATGCGGACTGCATGCCAAGTGCCAGGCCAGAGCCATGGAGACTAATGCGACATGGTCACATTGGCTACATTGGCTACATTGGCTGCATTGGCTACATGGTGACATTGCGACATTCGATCGATGCCAAATCGATCCAGATACAGATACTTTAAATCACAATTTCAGCTGAACGCAAGCCAAGCCAAGTTTAAGTTAACAAAAACAACAAAAATTGAAAAATAGCTGTGCGCACATGTCAAAGGCGGTAGCAAAAAAAAAAACAACAACAACAACAACAGAAGCAGCAACAGCAACAGCAGCAACTGCGACTTGGCAGCAGCATTTTATTTCAATTTCAATTGATTGTCGTACAATCGCCATGAATAATTCAATTTTACAATTGCATTGCCCGCTGCTCGCAATGGGCGGCTAGAGCAGGACAGACGAACTGAGTGGGCGCACTGAGTGCAATAGAGATAGACTATCAGACACGGAACATATTTTAGCCACTGTCTACTGTTTGTGCTGTTGTTGCTGTTGCTGCTGGTGCTGTTGTTGCTGCTGCTGGTGGTGCTGCTGTTGCTGCTGTCACTGTTGCCGGTAGCAGCAACAACAACCGAGTTGACGATGAAGACGACCACCTATTACACATGATACACACTCGATATTGGATGTACTCGTGCTACCAGAAACGCTCGATTGACGCACACTAGGAAATGTTTTTAGCAAGCTTACAGACTGAGAGGGTGGGAGCAAGACAGACAGAGAGAGAGAGAGCTGGAGATGATGGGCAGCTACATAATGCACCTAAAGTACAGAGAGTTGAGACGGACAGCACAGACGACACTTGTGAGTTACTTAGAATTCTGTAACCTTTGCATTGCCAGCTGTTTAGGTATATATACGAGTTTTTTATTAGAATATGATTTATATCTAGATTTTATACAAAATGAAAATATAATTTTAGCTTTAATATTAATTAAATTGCAGCATTTTACTCATCTTTCATAAGTCATATATTTATATTGATTGATGGCGTCAACTGAGCTGAGCTGGTTTGCCTATTCTCTTAGTATAAGCTCTCTGGACAGCAGGGAAACAATTGAATTAAGGCAATAACATCTAGTCACATCATTTCTAATTTTATTTTAAAAGCTAAACTTATGACAATATGTGTGAAATTGCAAATCATGTAAAATGATTGCTCCGAGTTTGCTGGCTGTAAGGGAGTCTCGGTTCAATATAGTTCTCAGAATCTTCTTTAATCTGGCTGCAACGGCGGCTATATGCTCTTTACTTTGCATCATTCTTCGGATGTGCATTTAAGATGCAAAAGCGATTCTGTAAATGTTTTTAAAATTATTTTCACAAGCTTAGCAATCGAAGAAGAATTTATGATCAATTGCTGAAATATTGTTATCGGAAATAGAGGCACTCTTATTTCTTTAACCTATATTTAGCTTTGTCTTATTATTTGTTGAAGCTGGCACATATGTAGGCTCAATCCAGTCATGTCCAAGCACAATCTTTCATAGTTGCTTATACGAAAAGCGTTTATTTATTTATAAAAATTTATTAACCGAACTATAACTGATCCCTCAACGGAATGGGGCAAATACTAATACTACTTACTACTACTACTATTAGTTATTACTACATATACAATACATATTACTACTACTACTACTATAACTTATTACTACTACTCCAACAGTACATATTTCTACTACTACTACTACTACTATTAGTTATTACTACATATACAATACATATTACTACTACTACTACTACTACTTATTACTACTACTCCTACAGTACATATTACTACAACTACTACTACTACTTATTACTACTACTCCTACAGTACATATTACTACAACTACTACTACTACTATTACTACTACTACTACTACTACTATTACTACTACTATTACTACTACTATTACTACTACTACTACTACTACTACTATTACTACTACTATTACTACTACTATTACTACTACTATTACTACTACTATTACTACTACTTTTACTACTACTATTACTATTACTATTGCTAGTACTATTACTACTACTACTACTACTACTATTACTACTACTATTACTACTACTATTACTACTACTATTACTACTACTATTACTACTACTATTACTACTATTACTACTACTATTACTACTATTACTACTACTATTACTAATACTATTATTACTACTGTTACTACTACTAATACTATTACTATTACTACTACTATTACTACTACTTTTCCTACTATTAATTTACCGATTACTCCTACTACTATTATTTTTTATATAAGTAGTAGAGTATTCTATAAATTATTAATTAACCATGTTATGAGTTTGAGCTTCATCATTGCAATACAATAGCAAATTTAGCTCCAAGTTATGTGAATGCTCCTATAACCACACACAACTATGCAGAGCTTCAGCTCTTCAGCTCTTGTTAAAAGCAAAATAAAATTTTCATCCACTTTCGATTTTTTTTTAAATTCTTTCACGCGAAATACAAATGTGAACAAATGATGCCAGATGCTCTTCTTCAATATGATAAAAAAACGTATTTCAAACGGAAATGCATCAAAACATCATCTTAAACCATTAGCGAGCTACAGTTGCCTGTGCTACCCCTTGCCTCTTGGCCTAATTCATTCATAGTTTGATTAATGGACTTATTATGCAACAATTATGTATGTAAACATTTCATTTCCAGTTTCAAGAGCACGGCTCATGTCAAATTAATGAACTTGGCTCTTGACTTTGACACTTCATAAAGGTGTCGACGCGCCAGGATGTGCGGCAGGATATGCCGCTTACCTCGCTGGGACGCTAATTTCATTTGCCTCAGTTTTATGCACAAGCACAGGCCGCTCCCAATCTCCGTCCCAGTCCCATTCCCAGTCCCAATCCCTGGCACACATAAATCAAACACTGAAGAGCCAGTCGAAATTTGCATAACTTAGCAGCACTGACATTGAACTGGCCCAGGCATTCTTGCATTCGGATTCGTTCTGCTCAAAAAAGGAAACTAGTTTCGTGTCCTGCCGTGGAACCGCTTGCCACATGATGAACGAGTGTCAACAGCCCGGCCATCGGCCGTCTTTATGTCTTGCGAGTCGTTTTCGCATTTGCCACAGGTCGCATCTGCGTCATGCAGCCACGCATCTGCGCCGGCAACGGCCGCGCCTTTTGGGGCACATACTTTGCCAGTGATGTCATCGCACAGCGCACATTTCTCCAGTCAGTCGTATAAATTCGTAGCCCAATTTGTTAAGAGCGCGCGTGCTTCAGTTTCGCTCCTCGCAGCTCCATGTCGGCATTTCCTCAAAAGAGCCTAATAACAATTGTGCGATCTGGTTTGGGCCTCACTTCGTTTCAGACGCTCCTCTAAAGAGATAACGCAACTGCAGCAACTCCAATCTGAATATCAAATACTCTTCGAATGCTGAGCTGTGGGGAATGAAAGTGAGTACTTAAAGTTTACTCTTTATCAAGATGAACAAAACTTAGGCAAATAAGAGAATAATTATGATTTTGATATTTAAGATAATGTTGGTAGACGTCGGCTATGAAACATAATCACTTATTTCATAAATAAATGCTTGCCTTATTTATAAACTAAACATAGTCAATTAATTTCCATATCACATAAAGGGTATTTTTAACAATTAATATTGATTTAATTTAACAATTAATGTTTACATAAAATATAAATAAAATATATCTAAAATGTGTTGATATCAATATTTAATATATCATATTATATTATTATAATATTTATTTGGGTTATATAATTTTAAAGTCTTGTTCTTTGACTTATCATAAAGAAAACCGTTATCAAATATTTATATAAAATAATAATATTTATATAAAATATAAATAAAATACATTTATCTAAAAGGTCAATATTAAATATATCATATTATATTATTATAATATTTATTTAAGTTATATAATTTTAAATCCTTGTTCTTTAACTTATCATAAGACACCCTTATCAAATATTTATAAAAAATAATAATATTTACATAAAATATAAATAAAATGTATTTATCTAAAATGTATTGATATCAATATTAAATATTTCATATTATATTATTATAATATTTATTTAGGTTATATAACTTTAAAATCTTGCTCTTTAACTTATCATAAAAAAAAAACCCTATCAAAATTATAATTTATTATTATTAAATTATAAACTAAAGATTTGACTAGAAAACCACAAAAATAATTTTAATAAAACACCAAAATTTCACCTGATTGCAGAAATCACAAATCTCCACTTTAGTTAGGGCATATAACACCTTTTTGCATTTGCCTGGCATTTGCAGGCCTACAAAAAATTAACAAAAAATTATAAAAAAAAATAAATAAAACGAGTGACAAATTGGAGCGCCTTCAACTTGGTTTTTGGGTGTAAGTAGCGCGTACAGCTAAAAAAAACTTTGGGGCTTGGCCAGCACAACAAAAACAAAAAAACATAATTTTAAGTGGATTTCGTTTTGTGCACTGAAAAAGAAAAAAGAAAAAAAATTTGGTTTACCCTATAAATCTCGGGCATTTGGTTTGCGTTTTTACGGCTGACATTAATTGAATTTGGGGATTCCGGGGTGATTTCTGGGGCAATTTGAGCTTGGCGTAGCACACGCTCCATTTGATTTATACGAAGTGCGTAATCTTCGTTACAAATTGCGAGGTCAACTCACTTTGGGGTTAAGGAAACCAAAGTTGCTCTCCGCTCTCAGCTCTCAGTGGGAATTGGTTGTAGCCGCCCGTTGCAGCGGCTTGAGAACAAAGTGCAGTCGAAATGCCAAAACAATTGCTTCACATTTCCGTGGCTGCATTTGCAACTTTCTTTCGGTATGCTTAATAGACCAGGCCAACTGGGCTAGTGCCAGTGGCAGTGGCAGTGGCCGTGGCCGTGGCAGTCCTTAGAGTCTGAGACTAGTCGGCCTCCGGCTAGAGATCAAAGCTCGGCGATATAATTGGTCGTTGTTTTGTTTGACCGCAGATCGGTGCATCCTCAGCCCACGGAGTGGAGTGGGGCTGCCTGCCCGCTTAATAATAATTCGTTTTGGCAAACAATGTAAATTCTTCATTAGCCTAGCTTCCTAATTTGCTTTGCTCCAGGGGCTACAGGGGCTCTGGGGGCTCTGGGGGCCCTAGGGCAAGAGGAACGTTTTGGGTAACTTGGTAATTGCAGGCATGCTCGATCAAGAGCTCCACAATGTTAGCCTGAGATCTGGATAAAGGTATTTATGAGGGTTGAGCTGAAATTCGTTACATTTTCGTGTCCCCAACTCTATATTTGGGAAATGTGTCAATGGCTGGAGTGTAAGTCATGAAATACAATTAACTCCAAATAATTTCTATGAAAAGACTATTTAAATGGAATTTCAATTGCAAATTCATGCTTTCGCATTTTAGTTAATATAAAGTTTATTTTGGCATAGAGTTAGAAAGTTGTTAGCTGTCATCAATCAATTATTAATTACTTCAATCAAGGCAATCGATGAGCTTCGCATTACAATCGTTCGACATTCTGGGGTGCATATTCGAAATGCTCGATCTGTCGCAATTTTTCACTCCACATGGTATTGAGGCAGAGATAGATGCAGAGGCAGTTTGCAGGCATGCTTCGCTGATTGATGGATTGATTGAGTGATTGACAACGGCGCCAATAAGAACCAACTGTCGCTTAGGCTGACAAGCTATCGATAGTTCACGTTCTCCAATTAATTAAATGCCAAAGACAACAAAATCGTGGCACTTATGGCTAAGTTGAGTGAAGGTTTCTCATATTATAGAGAATATTATATAGAAATATATATATATAGTTTTTTTCTACTGCCCCATGGGCTGGGCTGCACACACATATTATCGTTCGTGTATATTACAATAGGAATTTCCTGTTTATTTGTTGTTTATTTGGTCGACTCGACGGTGTCGCCGACTGCAACTGCGACCATTCTTTACGACCAGCAATAAATTTAACAATTTGTTTAGTGCAGACACACACACACACACAGAGAGAGACACACACAGAGGTCTATAGACACGCAAAGTGTCTACGATGGACCATATATGGTATACCTGTACCTGAGGCGCAGATGCCAAAAGCACAGCAATTTGTCGAGCGGTAAACAAAAAACGCTTTGGGGCCACTGGGAGCTGTGGCCAACTGGTCTTGATATCAAACTTCAAGTGAATTGTTTTTTAGCCAACGGTGCATAGAATCGAGCAAAAAAAAGTTCGAGTTATTACGTTTACTTAGGCATATAAGTATATATGGATATATAGTTATATCTGTAAGTATATAAGTTTATAGGTAAATATGTATATAAAGAAATATTGGTATAAAGGTATATATATTTATATATGTATACAGAGTATATTGAAGTATATTGGCACATAGTTATATATATAGTATATAGGTATAATGGTATATAGGCGGACTGAAAAATGAGAAATCTAATAAAGAAAATTCTGGAAATTAAGGAAGCAAGAAATGCAAAGAAAAAATCAAAGAGATATGTATAATTCTGCTTAAAAGATTCAGGAAATGCTAAGAAATTCATTTGATATTTATTATTGCTAGATGAAGTAGATGAAGTGTTAGAGCATGTTAGGAGGAAGTTTTAGATAAGTCTACACAGAAATGTTTAATAAATTGTTATTAGCCAAGGCATGTAACTGTGTACAATGTGAAATTGCGCCTATGCCAAATTCTGAGTCAGTTTACTTTCGATTCTTTTGAAAATATGAAAATAAATTTTGGTTAGCTAATAAATTCTAGTAAGCTTGACAAATAGGAATTTCCAATATATTTTTCTCTCATATTCAAACTCTTAATTACTCTCTTCCATTGTTCAATCTTTCTCTCTCTCTCTCTTTCTCTCACTTTTCATCTCTTAAAAAATTTACAAAAACTAATCAAATCAAAAAACCAAAAGAAATCTTTTGATAAGTGTATGACAAATTTGAAAAAAAAAAAAAATGAAAAAGAAAATGTCAGCTCTCTATATTGTGGTTAAAATTTGAGTTGACTCAAAATCAGGATTCAGAGAGTTACTTTCTCTGTTGTTGCTAGGCGAGCATGGAGACTTGGAGCTTAAATTCGGCACACTGATGCTGAAGATGAACTAGAGCCGAGCTTAAGACTAGACAAACCAGGCGGGAATTCGTTGCGCCGCATGCGCGTGCCCCGCCTGGTCAAGGGGTCATCGTCTGGCGTGCGGACAGCTCGCAAGGCTATATACAATATTTCTTAAATTAAATTATCAAAAAGAATTTCGCTAGTTGGCATGCCTAGCCTGAACTAGCGAAAGATTCGCCCCGCCACGCCCCAGCTACAGCTCCAGCTCCAGCTTCAGCTGCAGCTCTAGCCACACAGTTTCGGCCCAAAACGAAAAACCTGTCTTTCGCGAGGGGGCAAAAGAAATTCCGAAAATTTTCCCACACTTCTTGCAGCAGCAGCAGCAGCAGCAGCAGAAGAAGGCAGCACAGACTACACAGCTACTCATATTTGTTTATGGCCAGGTCGTTCTCCAACCGTGTGTGTCTGTATGTGTGTGTGTGTGAACGAGTGGAGCACATGTTGCATTTGCCTCCGTCTGTTGCTGATGAGCTGCATTATATGGCTGGCAGCATATCGGCATCCATCCACGAGGCCGCGGCCAATGTGGAGGGAGGCCAATGCCAAATGGGCATCCACTTGTTGCAGCTATTTACCTTTTGGTTCTGCTTGTTGCATTGCCTCTTCGGCTTTTCACTTTAGTGTCTGTTTGTGTTAATGTTGTTGCTGCTGTTGTTGTTGTTGACACCAATTCTATTTGCATACGCCCTTCCGTGCAACGAAATGTGGCAGCAAGTGGAAAGGCACTGCAAATGAAATTGTTGCCGAAACTACATTCATACATGATGACATCTTCACTCGCTTGCAAATGTTGTACATTATTTTCCAAATTAATAGTAATTTTTCGTATATATATACAGGAAATTTGTAATTTATATTCTGTCTTAAGCGGAATAACTGAATATATATTTAGTAAAATTTTATTTCAATTGCAAATGATCATCAAAACTCCACTAGATAATTAAAGATTCTTTATACTTATAATAATATTTTATAATAATATTTAGAAATGTGATCTAGTTGTCGTTTATCTAAATCATATTGTCTTGTGTTGTTAACTGACTCACAGATAAAGTCTAAGAGCGTAAGACTTTATCTGTGAGTCAGTTAACAACACAAGACAATATGATTTAGATAAACGACAACTAGATCACATTTCTAAATATTATTAAAAAATATAAAATTAGTTAAAAAGGGCAGTAGTACTAGGTTCTTCAGTTACTCTAACCTTTCTCTAAGTTTCCGATTCGTATTCAGAGCAAATTGGTTTTATTTCTGATTACTAAATATAATTTAATATTAATTTTTATATATATTCCCTATGACAATCATTCGATAAGTTATCAAATAATTTCTAGATAAAAGAAACTACATCAACATGTTTATATATATTTATATTTTTCTTAGCCTCAATAAACTCTTCCAGTTTTTCTGCATCCTTTGATCAGCTATATAGACTTTCAGTTGATTGATATATCATAATTTGTAACCATCATCATTAGCATCATTATTATCAGCAGCAGCATCATCATCATTTGCGACAAATGGCACAGAGCTCGTTTAGCTACGCATAGTTTAGTTTATTACGTCGATTAGTTGCACTATAAGCAACACCTTTAACTGCCAACAAATTACAACTTTATCATGCCGCAAACGATGATGCTTGAGGATGACTGGATGACTGGATGACTGGAACATTGGCTCGGCCATGCCCATTCATTCTGCTCCCCATCCGAGCAGCTCGCATAATTAATGAAGTGCAGGAGTTGCAAAGCAAAGCAAAGCAAAGCCAACGTCGGCGACACAAATGAAGCTATTGCCAGCTGGATGGCTGGATAGCTGACTGCCCGACTGGCTGGCTGGCTGACTGCTTGGTTGGTTGGCTGGCTGGGAGCAGTTCAGCTTCTGAGGCTCCGGCTACAGCTCCGGCTCCTCCATATTTATACAGAGCGAACACGTTAAATAAAAGATAAGCGGCAAAAGCGGTGAGTGTCACGCGCGCCATAATTGCCAGCATATAGTTAGCCAAGGTGGAAGCGAGTGTCCGTAGTTGGTCGTCTTCCTGCATTGGCACGATTGGACACCATCCTTATGGGTGTCGCATCGTTTCGCAAGTCTAATCCAATAAACTAAAACTTACAACACTCTAATAAAACATTACCAGCACATGCAATGGGCCGCTGCTACTTTCATCTCTGCGCAGGATACAAAGTAAAGACTTTTACTGTGAATTTTGAATAGAATTGTAAGAAGAGCAGAGCATTGTAAAGAAGTAAGTTTTTATCATAATAATAATAATAAGTTATCCTCATCAAAATCATATAGAAAACTGTTATGACATTGCATCTATGAGAATCGCGTAGAGGAGCGTTGCTCAGGAGAGAAAGAAAATGTAGAGGGAAGACTAAAAGTTTTGGAACAAGTTAGATGGAACTTCAAGTAAGAGACCGAGAGAGTCGTAGAGATAGAGATAGTAAGAGAGAGAGAGAGAGAGAGAGAGAGAGAGAGAGAGAGAGAGAGAGAGAGAGAGCGAGAGAGAGAGAAAGAGATAGAGAGAGAAGAGAGAGAGAGAAGAGAGAGAGAGGGAGTAAGAGAGCGAGAGAGCGAGAGAGCGAGAGAGAGAGAAGAGAGAGAGAGAGAGAGAGCGAGAGAGTGTGTGAGGGAGAGGGAGCGAGATATAGAAGTAATAATAAAATAGAAAGAGAACAGGGGAAAATATAGAAAGAGAGAGAAATAGAGCATATTTGATGTAAAGCATATGTAAAAGAACAAAAACTTAGACTCATGTGAGGGAGAGACAAAGAAATAGAGAGAGAGAGAGGTTAAGAAAAATACAAGAAAGCATAAGCACCCACAACTAGTTAAACTAAACCTGTCTGAACCTTGGTCATATAACCAAATACACAAGCTCAGCTTACTATTTGCAGGACTAGGCCAGTCCATAGACTGTAGATATATATATGTACTTTTCAATATATATTATTTTGGAGTTTTGTATGCGTGAGCACGTCAACGCCGTCGTTGATCCCAAATGCATTTGTCAATGTCGCCAACGTGTCGCTGGCTCTGGCACTTTCATTCAGTCCAAGTCCTCCATAGTTTGCCAACACAAACAAAAAATTAAATGAAAAAAAAAACAAAAAAAAAAAACTTTCGCCTGCGCCTGCAATTCGCTAGGCTGTCCACATCCATTGTTGAGCTGCTGCGGGCAACCGAGTGTCGGTCAGAGGGTCTGGGGTAAATGGAGCTGGCCCACGGGTAGTCGGTAAAATGCGTGACGTGCAAGAGGCGTCCGACTCGGATGCATATAGATATATAGGTAAAGGTATAGGTATAGGTATAGGTACACAGGACTGGCTCATACATAACTTCAATTTGCAACATTTCTTCGCGCACAGGGCTCACGTTCATGGCCCGAACAATAAATACGTTTTGGGCAGCCAGTTAGCGGCAAATGAGTTATGACTGTTGCACTTGGTCCCGACACATTAACAAAGTTTGACGAATGGCGTACGCAAAAGTGGAGGTGACGATCGCTAAGTGATCACGACGTCAAAGTTCTCAGTTCCCAGTTCCCAGTTGCCAGTTGCCAGTTGCCAGATGCCAGTTGGCGCTGCCAGTTGCGCGTTGCTAACACTAAGTCTTGGCTAATTCAAGAGTCGACTTTCGTATTTGGGTTGGCATCTTGAGCTACACAACCTACTCTGCAATTATACTGGGACTGGGACTTGTACTCGTTTGCTTGCCAACGCTTGGATGCATCATATGCATTACGCACTTGTCGCTCTAAGCTGATCCAGCTTTGCCATGCCTGATTGCCATCGCTGTGAGGCAGCATCGTAATTAAAATGAAATCAGCATACGGCTTAATTTTGTCTTCAGTTTGAAACTCGAGCTCGAGGATTTTCTTTATATATACATATAGAGATATATATATATATGTATATTTGCACTCGTCCGACTGCTTGTTGTTTGTCTAATGCGTAACATCGTTTGCCCCCCACCCAAATCCACGCCTCTTGCTCCAAATCTGTCCGTTCTCATAAATCTGTCTGACATTTTGCATGCCAGTCATCAGCTGCTAACTCGCCATGGATTAATTTAAATCCTTTTTTCGCATTTAAACAGCAAATTTTCTACTGCTTCTTCAACTAGTTCTTATCCCACACAAACAGTTAGAGTTTGCTTAACGCATTTTCTAGATTGGTTCTGTAGAGATTTCTCACTCAAATAGTTGATATTAGGAATACTAAAAAACTTGTTCATGGTATGTGCCTTACTGTTTAAATTTCTTATATATTTATAAAAATTAAAAATTAAATTCATTGCCTCGCCTTGCTTGTTTCGGAAAGAATGCTTAGCAAGATAGTTCCTTAAAACCCAAAATTGAAATGAGGTTATAAAATTAAATAATTCAGTTTTAAGCACTTTAGTTGTGGTTAAAAACATATATAGATTATGTATATTATAGATGAGATTATATAAATATTATTATTATTTAATTAAAATATTATAAATTTTTAAAAATATATATATATTATATATAATTTATTTTGAGAGCTTTTCTAACTGTCTTTAAAATATATATTTTTAATTTTTCATCAGCTAACAAGTAAGAAATCAGATTATATACAATTTGAATTATATATCACTTCAAGTCAGCAGCTTATACAGACTGACATACAGATAGAACATGATAGGACATGATAATCTACAAAATGCAAAAGGAGCCGTGGCTAACTCAAAAGGCATATTAAAAAAAGGCAGTTATTAACTAAATCACCCACTACTAGTCTTTGCCTTCATTATATAGCTAATGAGCTTTTACTTAAAGAATTCTTATCATAATTAGATCTTGGCAAAGCAACAACTTGTCTTTAGCCAAAACTTGCTTGTGTCCAACAGACATGTTGGTGGTGTGTGCCTTATTATGTTGACAGTTGTTGTAATTGATAACGTGGTCGAAACTGTCATAAACTGTCGTAAACGATGTGGAGGAATCATCTTGATCTAGATTGTCCAATACAGACGTCACATGGAGCAAGTAATTTACCAAAAATGCGTCCCAATGAACTTGTTGCGTTCGCCGCTGCTCGCCAAGTGGTGTCTGCTGTGACTATAAACAACGATCTGTTGATCTCTGTGAGAGAGGTTGCCTGCCTGGCCGGCTGGCTGGTTGGCTCCTTCAAGCGAGCTTCTGGTCTACGGACGTGTAAGGCGAACCCAAAACTAAACAAGATGCCCCCTGGGCGCTGACGTTGTCGAGTCCATTTCAAAGCAGACAGCGTCAGCTCTGGAGCTTTAGAGCGACCTGGGTATCATCGATCATCGATCATCGATCATCTGGCGCGGTCTAAAAATGGCTTCCAGCTGCGCAGGAAAACACCATCGCATGACCAAATCGCAATCCGTATTCGATACTTTCTTCTGCTCGAGTTGTGATTGCGTTTGCGTTTGCGTTGAGCGGTGAGCGACAAGTTTTTGCGGCAGTCGCTGCGGCAGCTGTTTGTCTACTTTTGGCACATTTATTATTATTACTATTATTATATTAATATTAATACTAATATTGTCTTCAGCAATTTTTGTTATTTATGAGCTCAAGTTATGCCTTTTGGGTGTTTTGTAGAATTTAGTCATGAGACAGCCAACGGGAGGGAGTTAGATATATAGAGGTGGAACTAGACATACAAACATATAGCACAGACAGATTCATAATGTAATACATACATACATATAAGTAATGCCAATTAATGACCAAATTAGTGAGGCACTCATGGACAACACTTGACCGCTTATGGCACGGGATTTTCTACTGATTTGGTTCGAATTGTGATTTATTTGAGCGCAATGTGAAGGCTCGCTTTGATTTCTTTGTTAGTAGCGAAAGTCGTTGGGGCACCACTAACCGCTAACCACTAACCACTAAACACCAACCACATAGCCAGGAGAACCGAGTGAAATGCATATGGAAGGTGATGGCACTCACAAAATCGAATGCCTTCAATGTCATCGCCTGCCATATTCATAGTTCTGCGCTCAACATCAAAGCGCTGCCTTTCATTTCCAGATCTTCGCTAAAGGACACCAAATCAAGCTATCCCATCACATCTCTGTGTCTCTCGCAGGCACGTAGTAAAAGCAAACAGACCATACAAGGGCCCAACTATTGCTGTGAAATATGATGTGGACTAGCTGCTACCAATAAACAGTAATTAGCGCCTGGCTTTTGACATACCAAATGTGTGCACTACTCCATAACAGTTGGCCACAATGTTAACCCTTGATTACTGGCTAGCCATTTCTGTACAATTGGTCTATAAAATAAGCATGAGAATTGCTTTGTTTTCCTCAATTACAAATCTTTTGCGGAATGTACTAAGAGCTTATAGTCAAATCAATAGTTCTGCTAATGTTAACATAACATTAACATAAACTGTTATAAGGCTGATTCTGTTCATAACAGAGATTAGAGATAAGAGCTTATAGTTAATTTATTAGTTCTGTTAACGATAACATAACATTAACATAAACTGTTATAAGAGCGAACAAGGCTGATTCTGTTCATAAGAGAGATTAGAGATAACAAACAGTCTTACTTGTTTTTTTCACAATCTTATATTAGCTAAACACCATCAAGACTTTCTGAAGCTGTACTTTTATTTATTTTATTTTTTTTTTGCTGAAGCTCTCTAGCCGTTTGAGCGCTTGTTTTCACAACTGACTTACAAATTGAAAAACAAATTACTGTCATAAATGTCAGCATTACAACCAGACGACAATCGATGCATCAACCTGTTGTCAGCGCACAAAACAAAACAAAAGACAAAATACAAACAAAAAAGCCACAACATAACACAACACAATAAATTATGACAGTTTTGAGTGCATAAAGCAAAAAAAAAAATAACTCGGTCTCTTTCCAACTTCACTTCCCTTTGGACCGCTTTGGTCACCTGGCTCAGGTCTTGCAATTAGAAGCCATCAACTGGCGTCAAACAGAGCTGGATCGCATGGCCAACACATGCAAGCAATGCGAAAATGTGAAAATGACAAAAAAACGCGCGATCCGCAGCAAAATTCTGCAAATGGCTGAAAGGCAGCGAATGCATTTAATGAAATCAAGAACAGCCCCAATCAAATGCTGGAACAAAGATAAAAAAAAAAAAAAAACAAACCCAGCTACAACTAAATGATTGCAAAAATCTAAATTGAATTTTGCCATAAATTGAATCAATGGCTCTGCGTTGGCTGCGAACGGGCTCCGGACCGGGCCGGATCACTCGCTGGCTAATCCAAACATGAAAAATGTCGGAATAACCAAGTGCCGCGGCGACTGTATAAATTCTAAGGTGAGCACATCAAATATAAAAGGCAAAAAGCAGCAAATAAATTAAGTGTATTCGATCATCGTCGAATACTTAAATGCTCTATAAATAACAAATATATATAATTAATATTAATATAATACTAATATTTTATATTTAAATTGTATAAAATAATCGTAAATAAAATATAATTTTAAACAGAACTAAGAACTGACAGATTATAAACATATTAAATAATCTTAAAATACAAAGATAAATTAAATTAATTTTTCTTATTTATATGATTTTTAAAATATTGAAAAATATTATTTTATAAATCAAAAATATTATTTTTGTATTATAATTTATATATTTTTTATAAAATTCTATTTAATTTAATTTAGGTTTTTAAATTTGTAATAAATTTTGTAAAATAACATAAAATATTTTATTTAATTAAATTAGTAATATAATATAATAATTAATAATATATACAATAAAATATATATTCAAAAATTCAATTAAATATATATATTTTTTAAATTAAACAAAAATTAAATATCCAGCTTAGTGACTTAATATGTTAATTAATATTAAATAATTAATATTATTTTATAATTAATACTAAATAATTAAATTTTTTAATGCATTTAATTATAATTTTATACATTATAAAACATTATAATTATATTTTTTAATATAATTAATATTATTTTTAAATTTTATAATACATTTTTTTAAGACCTGTAAAAGTTTGAATTTAAATATTTTAATATTCATACTTTTTATACTTTCATTCTTTAATGCCAACTAATGCCTTAGATCAGTTCCTCCTTTTGCTTAAGCCCAAGTCAAAGTCCATGTTAAGTTGCCTAGCTAATATGCTCATTGCGACCCATTTCTTTTGATAAAGGGCATACAAAGCGTTGGGTGCTATTGTAACGGTGCGGCGTTCAGATTATCTAAGATACTAAGCCAAAGATCTGAGCCTAAACAGCCCACAGAGACGTAGATGGAACAGAAGCTGTTGCTGGAGTCTATGGCAGTTGGCAGCTTGTGCAGCTCGCATTCGCAGCGTGGCAATCAATAACTTAAATTACAAAGTAATTGCACTGGCATTCACAGCACGCTGTAGCAGCTTCAGCATCAGCATCAGCTTCAGCATCAGCATCAGTTTCAGATGAGAGGCATCAAGAGGAGCAGCACCTGAGGCAGCGCCTACAGGAGTCCCCATCTGTGTGTCTGTGTCTGTGCCTGTTTGTCTGTCTGTCTGTATGTATGTCTGTCCTCTGCTTGCCTGCCTGTCGTCACAAATGTTACACTTGATGGTAATGATGATGGACAGATTGGTACCAAAGTCACTCAAAAGCGTTGCCGTTGCCAGCTCGCAGATCTCTTCAGATCTTCAGATCTTCAGATCTCTCAGCTTAGCTGGGGCCGAGCCAATCCGGTAGCCGCTCTGTCAGTAAGTTGAAAATTGTTTTAAAATTGCTGTTACATGTCTGAATGCAAGCAGATTGAATTACAAGCTTACCGCTCGGCTGCTCTGTGCTGCCGCTGTTCCCGCTGTTGCCGCCGCCTCGTCTGTTGTCTGGCCTGGCCAAATGCATTTTGATCACTGGCACTGGCCAACTGGCCAACTGGCAAATGGCAACTGGCAACTGGCCAAAACGGCCAACGGTAGCGATTCCAGTCCAAAATTAAATATTGCTCGTGTGCACAGCATCCAAATATGATCGCGATTACAGCCTGAAAATCAGTCAGTGCAAATATGGTATAATCTAATTTTAAGTGTTGACACATTCGATTTGAACAGCTGATCGACCCAAAACCAACAAAACCAACTTAATTCCACTAGAGTTGAAAGCAACAACGTTTTGCCCATTCAACTTTCGACTCGAACTTAATTACACCATTTTCGTTGCGAAGCCAACATAATTATTTGCTGTACAGATGTCAAAATGCATTGCAGAAAAATTGCATTATATTAAGATTATACTCAAATTTAAGATAGCATATAAAATGATGTTAAATTGTAGACAAGACATGGGCATTTCATCAGTTAAAAAAAATGGAAAGCTCAGAGAGAGGTGATCTGTGAGAAAGAGAGAGGATACATATATGAGAAAGACGGCATGAGGGAGCTTGAGTGTGTCCAATTAATACATAAGATAAGGGTATAGACGGTAAGTTAAGTGATGAAAGGATAGACAGAGAAACAGAAAGAAAAGTAGAGAACGAGAAAGATGAATATGAAGAGAGCGAGAGGGAGAGAGAGCGGAAGAGCTAGGCAGAGAATAGACAGCGAGAGAGAGAGAGAGAGAGAGAGAGAGAGAGCAATGGAAAGAAAAATAGACGGAGAGAGACAAATAGACAAAGAGAGAGAGAAAGATATGGATAAAGATAAACAAAGAGAGACAGAAAAACAGAAGGAGACAGAGAAGAATATTGACAAGGATAGAGATGAAGACTAATAGGTGAAGATAGAGTTAGAGAGAGAGTGAAATAGAGAGAGAGAGAGGGAGGAAAGAGGGATACAGAAAGAGATAGACATAGGAAGGGAAAGACAGTGATAGATATTGACAGAGAGAGAGAGAGAGAGAGAGCGAGTGAGAGGTGGAGAGACTGACAGAGAATAGAAGATAGCGACACAGAAAACGAGATAAAGAAAGAACCAAAGATTGATTGAGTAAGAGAAGGTGACGCTTGACCGAATACGAATCTTAACACTTCAATTTCATAAAATATATAATCCTTAGAAGTTAAAGCTTTTTGATGGGAAAAGCTGATATGTTTATGAATTATGAAAAATCTATAAAAATATAGTTGACCAGCTTAAAATTTCCTTTTTTGCCCATCTAACTTCAATCGGTTCATATTAGCAAAAAGTTTTGTCAAAGCTTCTTCGTATTTAACTAAAAGTGTTTCGCATTTAAGCACATCTTAACTTAAGCCTGATTGATAACACTTTGAATCATAGAAAAAAATATGCAATAACTGGAGTAAATGAAGTGAGAAATCAGGTACATTTAGAAGTTAAGTTTGCTTATGATAATCCCTCAATGAGTAATGCTCAGCCACAAAGTTGAGTCGCGCTGTGTGAACAATAATAAATTTCACTTGTAAGTGTAACAATTTGTATGTTAAACGCGCCCAGAAATCGAGCCAACTGCCTCCGAGGACCCCAGGCGGCAAACAGGAGGCGGCCGTGCCTCTGAATTTAACTTGGTTGCAGACACTGCCCCAGGGGAGTTGTTTGCCAACAGCTTTGACTGTAACTCTGGCTCTAGCTCTGGCTCTGGCTCTTGCTCTTGCTCTTGCTTTTGCTCTAGCTGTGACTGTGACTGTGGCGCATCGCAGTTGCTGCTACCAGGCGGCGCATCTTGGCGGTTGCATTTGAAAAAGAATAGACAATTGTTTGGTGCCGCGTAACAACTTGGAAGGAGGCAGAGTCCGATTTCGAATCCGAGTCAGACTCGAGTATAGGCATTGAGCAGACAATATAATAATGCCGGACGGAGCGGGCAAAACGCAAACCGAACCGAACGAAAATAGATTTGTATCGAGAGGCGGCTTCTCTGAAGCGCGCCTTGCGATTTGCAAATATTTTGTCATTGTGTGGTGAGATTTATGGAGTGGAGGCAGCATCAGCAGCAGCCGCAGCAGCAGCAGCAGCAGCAGCGACAGCAGGCAAAATGCTGTACACTAGTCGATTGTTTCCTGGAAAAGTTTGGCCAACAAATATACCGCTAGCTCAGCTCAGACTCTGGCTAAGACCTAGACACATGCATGGCCACAAACACTGACTCAAGCACCGTCGAGTGTCAGCGCATGACTATGTGACACAATTCTCACTCACCTGACAACCACAGCAGGCTGCTCATGCTGCTGCTGCTGCTGCTGCTGCGGCAGGTGGGGCGCTGTTGCGGGGGCAGCGTATTATAAGCTCAGCATGTGCAATGGGAATGTGTCACGGGGCCAGCACGCTCAGCATCCAGCATCCAGCTAACTGGCAAAAACACACAGTCACATTTCGAAGACGATATCTGCATGCCAAGGCTAAAATGCAAAGCTACTTAACCAAATGGACGCTTTTACGAAGCATCAAATATAATATTTTGACTATTTAACAAAAACTCACAAAAATTACATTTCCTAATATCAAAGGAAGTTTGTCTATCATATGAAGATGGAGTTAATGCTGTTGCATCTTTGACTAATCAAAGTCTTTAGACTAAGGAAGACTTTTGCATTAATCAAATAAAATATATTAATTCATTGTCACAGTAATCAGATCAGTGTTTTAGGTTCCAAAGAATGTAATAGTCAAATCAAATAAGCCTATCATACAAAGAGAAAGAAATAATTATAATGGAATCATGTTTTAGGGGAAATAATTGTTTTCTAGTTATATGTATACCTTGAAGGGGGATTGCATTGGTTTCCTATCTTCCTTCGTGCACATTTGAAAACATATTATTAATTATTTCTTATTATTATCTATCTTAAAATATAACATATATTATATATTCTATAATACGAAATGCTACAATTAACTCATTTTCTATATATTCATTTTTATATAAAATAAATATAATTAAAGTGAATTTTGCTTAAATTTCTACAATTGGATCCATAGCCATATCAAATTTGACTTTACAAACCCATTCATCCCTATAGTACATTATAGCATAAAGCATTAGTACATGTGCTAATAGCTCCATTTAGTGCCATGCAGACCCCACAACAGTAGCGTACCATTTGATTAACCAATCACAATTGCAGTGAGTAGTAGTAGCTGGAAAATGGACCCGAGGCATTCACAATAATCGCATTGGCAGTCCGTGGAGCGCTGTTCGCTCCAATGAAGACAAATGACCAGCGACCAAGCCATTACTTATCCACACTTTACACAACGGCTTGCTTATCACTGTATGTGTGTGTGAGTGTGTGTGTCGCTGTTGACTCTAGTTTGTCGCCTAAGTCATTCATTTTGTCTGGCCACTGTTGAGGTGTTGCTCTGAGTAATTGGTCAACGCGGCAATGTGATTTGATTAGCATGTAGATCATCATATGATCATCAAAATCTATGTGATCAGCGCTGCCAGTAGCTGGCACCATAATTGTCGCCGGTTCAGCTGAGACAGCCAGACACGCAGACAGACCAACAGACCAACTCTGACAGACAGACACAAATAGATAAATTGTTTTGGCGAAAGATTGTTGCTCAACGGGCGATCGCAGCGAACGCGACATATGCTACATACACCAGATGTATAGGTTATATTCCCTCCCCATGGCTCCCCATGGCAATGGCAGGCAACAATTTAGCGCTCCACGGCAGTTTGTCGCCATTAGCGTCGAAGTGAAATCAAATGCTCCATCGCAGGCAGCCAGCTGAAGGCTGGATGCTGTATGCTGCATGCTGCATGCTGCATGCTGCATGCTGTATGCTGGATGCTGGGATGCTGCAAGCTGTTTCAGTCCTCAGTCTGATGTGGCCACAAATCTGATCGGCTGTGACGGCATTAGAAATACATACAATACAAAAAGCAGACGCGGCCCCATACATTTGTGTCATTTGTATGCAAGAGTAACAAGCGAACGATCCGGCAGCGATCGAGCGGCGTCCCAACAGATTAGCAGTGGTTCGAGACCAGGCCAAAGACCGCCCCAGAGCTTCAGACAGAGGCAGATAGACCTGGGACAGCGCCAGATTCATGAGCACACACAATGAATGGCTGTCGGGCTACCGGACTGCCGATCAGATCGATGCCAGAGCTCCATCGATTTAATTACAACAAACGCGTCAGCAAATTGCCTGACGCGAACATTTGCACACTTTGAAAGCAAAGCAAACACAACCACTGGGCAGCCTAGACACTCCACTGCACTGCACTCCAGTCCACTCCACTCCACTCCACTCCACTCCATCCCAGTCCACTCTATGTGTATGCACATGTACATGTACATGTAGCAGGACCAGGTCCAAGTCCAGCGCAAGTCCATCGTGTGTACCTTGAGCGCCATCGAGCTAACAGCAAGTGGCGGTGAAACGGCTTTGATCTAAACTCAAATCTTTGTTTTGTTGACTGTTTTCCAGCTGCGCTTTTGGCATTGCCCTCTTCTTGTTATTGTTGCCCGCTGTTCAGAGTGGATCTGCCTCTGAATATCGGCCCAGACCCTCTCCCCTCCCTCCAGCAGGCCAGCCCCAACGTTAAATGCCACCAGGTTCACTTGCTGTGATTGCAATTGAATTACATACGCTCTGCACTTGTATTGGATGAATGACATTGACGGCATCTGTGTGAGTGTGTGTATGTGTGTGTGTGTGTGTGTCTGAATTGAATTTGGCATCGATACGTACTCAAGGTGTGAAAGGTGTTTAGTATTGACTAATTGTTGGATTAAAGTGGCGAATACAAAGTAGAAATCTATTAAAAGGAAATCTTTTAATAAAGCTGCTTAGGTGATATTCAACATAAACCTTAATTGAATAAATTGAGTTGATTGTAAAGATAAGTAGACAAGTAAATGGAGTCTTAGAAAACACAACATGGGCTCAGAGATATTTAGATAAAAAGACATGTTCAGACACAGATACTGATGTAGCCATATATATGCAAATATAGATACAGATAGATATGCAGATGCAGATAGATATTGCTATCCTTATAGATGTATGTAGAGATATATAGGTAGATAGATAGATAGATAAATAGATACAGATACAAATACAACTATATCATATTTATTG
The DNA here is from genome assembly GCA_037075265.1 of Drosophila nigricruria. Lineage (NCBI taxonomy): Eukaryota > Metazoa > Arthropoda > Insecta > Diptera > Drosophilidae > Drosophila > Drosophila nigricruria. Next base: position 1,097,276 of record JBAMCI010000074.1, read on the forward strand.
TATATTCAAACCCTTGAATCGCCTATTGAAGTATCTTTAAAATTTCATTTGCAATACGAAAAGGTCAATAAGTCCGTTCGCTCGCACACTTCATGGGAAGGATGCGTTGCGAATCAGGCAGCGGCCTTTAACGCCTGGCAAACGTGTCAACACAAATTGATTGCTAAATAATGAACTTTATATTGTTTCGAATGAGTTATGCGTGGCAAATGCTGTAAACATATTGAAAACTGTGCTGACAGTTCGGAAACAAAGTCAGCAGACGCCAAAAGTATGGATTGTGATTGGGAATGGGAATGCGATAGGGATAGGGATTGGCATAGGGATAGCTGCATAAGATGACTCTTGACAATATTTATGGGTTTAGATATATATTTTCACCGCCTAGACAGAAGGTCATTGTGATTGGGAGCTGGAACTGTGCCATTATGTGTGTCGCTGCCTTTGTTGATCGCCGTTTTGTTGCTGCCCAAACAAACAAATGCGAGGCCAAACGAAACGGGCATTAATCAATAAATTTGTTTGGCTGCCAGCGACGACACACCGCACAGCCAACCCTCTGGATCAGTAACCAGGAACAGGCACCAGGACACAATCACAATCACAATCACAACAAAGCGCAATGTTTGCTAATAACAAAGGCCCAGCAAGAGCAGATAATGGCATGTGCTCTGCTCTGTTAGCTGCTGCCCTTTTTGTTGTGACACAACTGCAACTGATGACAGAGTCAATGGAGCGGGCGGCCTTGTTCGAGTCGGAACGGAGAGGACAGCTGGAACTCAACTGAAGTAGCTAGGGGTTGGCCCACTGGCCAACACTGGTAGGTGTTGCTGGCAATTCGCATAATATACTGCATAATATACTAGTTACTCCTTAATTTACGTCTCATTGAACAGCAACCGAAATGAAAATGTGAGAAAAGCCAACGCATTTTTATAGCTAACCACCGCGTTAATGGTTCCCCGATTGTTGGCCGATGAAACATCATTAATTTACGTTTGTTCAACAAAATGGTGGAAGAATTCGTTAAAGTACAAAAGCTAGGAACTTTATTCAATATTATTATTTAGTTTACTTTTTTGTAACATTTTTATGTATGTATATAATATGTAAAACTGACAAACTTCAACAGCTGCCGACATTTTTCTATCGGAAATAGTATCACTCTATGCATAAGACGTTTTCTTATTCCTACTCAAAGATGAGTTAATTTCTCTATTTGGATAGCTTATTATTCCCTCCTGCCCGCTCTCACTCATCTCTCTCTCTCTCTCTCTCTCGCTCATCTGGTAATAAATGTTATTTGCAGAAGCTGAAGATGCTTTTGCCTCTGTTTCATCTTTCACTTAAGTCTTTGCCAAGACGAGTGTGGAGGTGTATCTGAGAGCTGTGCAGAAATTCCTGATTATACCAAGTCGTACGCATGCCAAGCATAGCCGGAATATTTGCGCGTCCAGCTAAGAGAAGAGAGTGAGAGGGAAAAAGTGTGAAACGCATGCGCAAATGTGCGATAAAAGAGCAAACGACAAGTGGTGCAGCGGCGGTGTTGTGGTGCAGTGGTGCAAGAAAAAAAAAATGCCAGAGCCGTTGTTGTTTGGCCGCGACAATGGAGCGACTGCAACCAGTGAAGTTTAGTTGGTTTGAGTTCAGAAATGGTAACAAACGATTACATCAATTTATGCGCGCAAACACTATAAAGTAATTTTCAGCTGAAAATAGAAATGTGCGGCACTTCTCTCGCCACAATGAGGAGCTGACAATGGCCAATGGCCAGCTGGACAGCTGACCGTTGCCAATTGTGTCTGTATCTGTATCTGTATCTGTATCTGTATCTGTATCTGTATCTGTATCTGTATCTGTATCTGTATCTGTATCTGTATCTGTATCTGTATCTGTATCTGTATCTGTATCTGTATCTGTATCTGTATCTGTATCTGTATCTGTATCTGTATCTGTATCTGTATCTGTATCTGTATCTGTATCTGTATCTGTATCTGTATCTGTATCTGTATCTGTATCTGTATCTGTATCTGTATCTGTATCTGTATCTGTATCTGTATCTGTATCTGTATCTGTATCTGTATCTGTATCTGTATCTGTATCTGTATCTGTATCTGTATCTGTATCTGTATCTGTATCTGTATCTGTATCTGTATCTGTATCTGTATCTGTATCTGTATCTGTATCTGTATCTGTATCTGTATCTGTATCTGTATCTGTATCTCTGTATCTCTGTATCTCTGTATCTGTATCTGTATCTGTATCTGTATCTGTATCTGTATCTCTTTATCAGTATCTGTATCTGTATCTCTGTATCTGTATCTGTATCTGTATCTGTATCTGTATCTGTATCTGTATCTGTATCTGTATCTGTATCTGTATCTCTGTATCTCTGTATCTCTGTATCTCTGTATCTCTGTATCTCTGTATCTCTGTATCTCTGTATCTCTGTATCTCTGTATCTCTGTATCTCTGTATCTCTGTATCTCTGTATCTCTGTATCTCTGTATCTCTGTATCTCTGTATCTCTGTATCTCTGTATCTCTGTATCTCTGTATCTGTATCTGTATCTATCTGTATCTATTCGTAGCTAGTTGAGGTTTGATGAGTGTTTGTGGTAATTGGTGCTGAACTATGGCGCGTCGCATGTATTAATTAAGCTGCAATAATAATTCAAAATGTTTAGCTACCAGCTAGCAACCGGCAACAATTGCAGTTGCAGTTGCAATTGCAATTGCATGCAACAACATGCAACATGTTGCCAGCTACCTGAACATGCAACCGGCACAAAACAATCCCCGCAAGTGGAGGCAGCATTGAAATCAGATAAACATGGCGCGTAGTTTGCACTAATAACAACTCAATAAATAATAAATGCAACATTCACCGAACCGCCAACAACAATAAACATGCGCATCTTTATTTTTATTTCGATTTCTTAAGCTTTTATTTACTTTGAGCAAATTTCCTCTTCTTTTTTTTTTTACTTTTTTACTTCCCACAGCTGGGCCAACCTGCTGCAAATGTTGCTGCCATATTCATGCGTTGCTCGGCTCCCTTTGCCCCGCTCGGTTTCTGTTCCCAATTGCGATTTGTTGCCGGCAACATTTTGTGGCTTTAGCAATCAACTGTTGCAGCAACATTTTGTGTTGCTGTTGCTGATGCTGTTGCTGATGCTGTTGGCCGGCGCAAAATTTATGCTAATATCCATTATGTCCAACATGTTATACTTTCTATACCCTGTAAGCTATAGGAGTGAGGTTGCACCAACTCTCACTTAACCTGTGTAACTTTTAGTCGGGCATATCATAAAATCCAATATGTCCAATGTGCTATACTTTCTATACCCTGTAAGCTCTAAGCATTAGATTGCTGCATGGAATAGCTTGCAACTGCTTCGGACTCCAACTAAACTCACCTCACTTCCAGTCCGACATACCCCACTTGTCTAGTCTGATTATTATTATTTTCATGTTGGGGCGTTAACTTGAAAATTGCACGTTGCTTGTTGCAAGTTGCCCGTTGCCCGTTGCAAGTTGCCTGTTGCAAGCTGCGCAGTAGCGCAAGTGTTGAGCTCTTAATAGAAAAATCGAAACGCCGCCGCCGCCGCCGTCGTAGCCATTGCCATTGCCATTGCCATTGGTATTGCCGCAGATCTGTGGGCGTTGGAGAGGCACGGGATGCGGCTGCACAAACTGCTGGGAGCAGCAGCATCTGCATGCGATGCTGACGTAAATCAGAAGGTGTTATCGTCTGCATAAATATTGATATTGTTGGCGCGAGTGATAGCCGGCGTCGCGCTTGCAGCAGTAATTGCGGCCTCCATTTGCACATGCAGCCAGGGCTCCGGCCTAGTCGGGACTCCTTGGGAAAATTTTTACCATTGCCATTGCCATTGCCATTGCCCATAGACAAACTAATGCTGCCGCTTAGGTGCGCCTAATGTGTGTGTCTGTGTGTGTGTGTGTGTGTGTGCCTGTTTGCCTGGGTAACGCCTACTTCTTTGGCAATTGCTTTAGCTCCGCTGCGGCTTCGCCTTTGGCACCATCGGGCAATTTAGTGATTGAGATTAGGAGGTGTAAATGCGCTTGGAAATTAATTTGTTAGCCACAAATTAAATTTTTATTATTAAAATGCCTTGCGTGTGGTTTATAAAGTTTTTGGGATCTTTCGGCTTTAGCCAATGATCATCGAAATATGTAGTTGAGACGTAGCAATAAAAGCCTTTTAGCTGATACACTGAACACTTAGTGTAGTGTAATATATAGTAGATCATATAGTAATATAGAGTAGAGTGTCAGGCACTAGGAAAGTACATGAAAGATATATGCTCTTAAAGCATTTGAGTGCATTATGAATTTATAAGAGTGAGCATGTTAGTGGAGAGTCTAGTTAGTCTCATTATGCTTTCCACTTATTTCAGCTCAAACAACTAAAATGAAACTGAAACCAGGGGTGAGATGTTGTGTTTTACTTTTGTACTCCCCATAGAGAAGAAATCGCAAGTTGCAGTTTTAACTCCATTGCACTATTTGTTTGGACATATACATATATATTTCTGATGCATTTGTACATCTTTAAGGAATCATACGGATTCTAAGTTGAGCAAATGTTTTGCCTTTTAAAACTATTCAGGAATTTACTTACTCTTTGGTTTCTCTGTAACAACTGAGGAGCTGTGCTACAGGAGTTGACAGTTGGAGAGGCTATATTATGGTAAAGAAATTATAATAACTCAAAATGAAGTAGAGAGAGTTTAAGATTCCACAGATGCTCTAGTTAGCTCTACGCTTTCTCACCGTAAGCTCTTTAGGAGATTATTTGTATCTGTCGGAGTTGGGGATAAATCTGATGCATATTCTCTTTATATATGCCAACTCAGCGTCTTGTCTCTCGCACCGCTTCTCTGCTAAAAGTTTCGGACATATTATAAATATATATATATATTTACTATTCACTTCCTTTAACCACAAAACATCACTTCATCTATTCACAAACAGAAGTTAATTGCAAAATGAAATTATAAATTGGGAATAAATGACATTTCAGTTATTGCTAGTTAACCCCATTGCAGTAGAAGCGGGAGTCAGAGTTAGATCTCTGATCCATTAGCATAAGCAAGGCATAAATGAAGACATTTTTTTGTTGGTTTTGGTTTTGGTTTTGGAGCTGGAGCTACACTAACAAATATCGGCATCATGATGCCAATAATGGGAATCAGAGCACAAAGGCAGCTAAACATTTTCCCAGCTTTTATTATCGCAGTGCGATCTGCTCTAAACATTGTAATAGACTCAAATGTTGTTGTTGTTGTTGTTGTTGTTGTATTCTCGTATTGAATTAAATTAAAATTCAATGACAGCATTTGGAGAGGGAAGCACCTACGATCGCGCCGTTGTCGTGTGCAACGTTTTGTGGCGCAAATCAAAATGAAATCACGGACAAAAGAACACGCCAAGCTGTAGGCTGAGAGCCAGACTAAGACCAATACCAATACGAAGACCAAGTCCAAGTGCTTGTCCAACTGCAAGAAGCATTTCGAGCAATTCGTGACTCAAATGAACCGCAGAAAATCATCATCATCATCGTTCGGCAAACAAAAAAACAGTAGCCAAATGAGCGGGGGGCTTGTTGGAGCGGGCGCCATGGCAAAACAAGATCAGTTATGGTAATGATCATGGCAGATATTGAATACACTATTGGACATAAAAATAGAAATAGAAATAGAAGAGTAAATAGACATAGAGCTTGTGTCTGAGGCTGGCCCGGTTAGCTGTATAGTTACTTGTAATAGCTGGCGACAAGCAACAGCCAGCAGAATGACAAATCCGCTCGAGAGTTGCAGTTGGAGTTTGGACGAGGAAGACGACGACGACGACAAATGTGAACGGAATTGGCGGCAAAAATTAAAAGCCTTGGCGCACAAGGGAAAAACTTGGTGAAAAATTATAAATTTAGGTGGAATGTCAACGTTATCGCCGCGCTCATATCTATTGGATGCATCGGCATCGGCATCGGCATAGCCATCGCCATCGCCATTGGCAGAGTGCCAGCCTCCCCAGATGGAGCAGGCATTTAGGCATTCAGCATTTGCATGCCGCCAGCGCTGCCTAAAGCTGCCGATCAATAATGGCCAAAAGCATTTGGTAGGTGTTTCATGGTAGCCAACAAGTCACCAACAACTCTTTGAGAGCCACAGTCACAGAGCCACAGCCACAGCCACAGCCACACAGTCACAGTCACAGTTAGCAACAATTGGCATCGCCCGGCCCGTTGGCAAATTAAACTGTCGAAACTATTTCATGTCCAATGCGCGATTTGGCAAACAATTTGTGACATTTGAATGGACGCTCCATGACAATTGTGGCTGCCTTTTAGCCGGCTTTTCAAGTTTTTGATACGCTTTCGGCAGCGCACAGCAAAAATTCTATTGAACTTTTGGGTTGGGTCTAGGTTTGGGGTTTAGCAGTTCGCAAATGTGTGGGAAATTGCAGTTGAGCTGTTTTTGCTAATGGATGATGAAAAGCTAATATATCTATATATGTGTATTTCCAGATGAAGATTCAGGTTAGGGCTGATGAAGATACCCCAGATCTGTTACTGATGAGCTAGGTAGTTATGCTTTCAGCTATATAGTCATGATGCCGTCTATAACTTATTCTAGTAAGAGAGAGAAAATGAAAGAAAATTCATGGATTATAGTTAAGGAACTATACAAGTTGCTCTTCATACAGTTTCAAAGATCACAAACTCTGAACTGCAGCAATGACAATTGAGATTAAGTGATCATCTGATCTGATGCCCATCCAGTTGGATATCAGTTTCGCAGTTTTGTTAACCTTTCAGCTGTATATTAAAGTCATTTTGTTTCTACTCCCATTTTATGAACCAAACACCTAGTATCTCTTACTAGCAGCACATACAATATTCATTGAAACTGACATTCATTTATCTGACTTGTGATAGAAGTAAGCTGCTGTTCACACAGATTCAGTGATCAGAGAAGTGCAGTCGAGTAAGTGGGCATTGAGAGGCGCTGGAACAATGATTGGGATTAAGTGCTGATTCGATCTGGTGTTGCACAATAGATAAATGCACAATTTGTGTGGATCTTGAGGCGCTTTGACGCTGTCCAAGCGAAAGTCAAAGAGCATTTTGTAAAATGTCTCACGTTCTGATTTTTAATCTTGACCACAGGCAATTGCTACCTTTCTAATGCGCGTTTTTATTGGCTGTTGGCTGTTGGCTGTTGGTTGTTGGCTGCCACAGCTGCTGTTGCCTGCCAGTGGCACTGCCACGGCCGGTGGCACCTCGACCATCGACTCGCTGCGCAGCTGGAATTGTGGCTTTAGCCAAAGCCAAAAAGCTGGAGCGTCTGGCGTGTCAATGCCAGCATAATTTGCTTGCAACATTCAAGTACAACACACGAAGCGCAGTCGGCAAAATCTTTACCTTGCCCCCTCCCCCACAGCCTGTCACGGTGCATGCAACTTCACTGCCTGTGTGTGTGTGTGTGCTAATTTTGTGTGTGCAACATTTTGCCGACCCGCATTTAATTTGCGCTCATTTTAATGGCAACGGCCAAATGCAAAACTCATGTTCCACATTGTGAAAATGCACGCACTTTGGACCCCAAGCCACCAGCTAACAGCTCCCAACTGCCAGCCACCAACCCCCAGAGCACAGAGCACAGCGCTCAGATCACAGTGTGATCATTTTGCATGTAACATTAGCGGCTTGTTAACAGTGCCTGCCAGCAGTTTAGCCACAATTGCAGCCACTGTCCCAGTGGCGCGGTACATTTATTGCTCAGTGTATAAATTACTTGAGTGTCACTGAGCTCTACTTATGAAATTGATCATTGACGACAGTGCCTGCTAATAGCTTTCGCACAGCTTGCAGACTGTGTAACTTTTAAACTTATTCGCAAATCTTTTACCTCAATGAGTTAATAGGAGCAGCGATTGACCAACAAATGTAAAATTCTCACATCATTTTGTAAATGCAAATGAGGATGATAGTGATGATGACTTAGAACTCTAAACATACAACAGGAAATGTGTTGTATGGTCAGTGCTTGGACACAGTTGAATGTATAGATGGCTATTCTTTCGATTTAGATGTGGAATAATTGAAATGAATGAATAAAATATATGGAAATTCATGCCTTAATGAATGAACTAAAATGTATATAAACTGGATGTTGTATACATTTGGTATTCAAGAACATTGACTTATATGGGGCAGTGAGGAAGGCGTTGTTCGATCGGTCTAAAAATATTCTCAAATTTTATACTATGACCATAGGTATACCAAGCTTCCGCTCTGTATCTACATTGTTCTACTACACTGTGAAGTTTCAGAACTCATTCACATAGACTTTAAACAGGACAGATACTATTTCTGATTATTATATTTCGAAAACATTTCAAACTATCGATAAAATGAAGATGTTATCGCCATTTGATCCTGACTTTTCCTATTGAAAATATGATATCCCTGTATTTGAATGAAATCTGGATATGTCAATAGTTGCTTGCTAAAATCCAAGATATTCAAGTCGATTTATTAAAGGACTTCTTTTAACTGAACTGATTTCATAATTATCTAACTAAATTGGCTCAAAGAAGAATGAAAATGGAATTTAAACTTCTATTACCTAAGTCGAATCTCTCTAGATACAACCTGCTGCACTCCTCATAGAAATAGACCTATCTATAGTCACTCTAATATATATATATATATATATATATATATATATACAGACATGTTTCATAATTAGCTAACTAAATTGGATCAAAGAAGACTGAAAATGTAATTTAGATTTCAATTACTTAAATAGAATCTCTTTCAATACAACCTGTCACACATCTCATAAAAAGCTATCCATGAGTCTGCAGGCCTCAAGAAATTTGCTCAATCTGCAGCTCTGCAGCTCTGCAGCTCTTCCAGCCTGTATGCATACAAACCAAAGAGACTGTAGTTCTTAGCTTTTGTGTTCATGCAGCATATGAATAGTCAAGTTAAGGCTCTGCCAGATGCACCTGAAATGTGTTCATGCCGAATCCAAATAGGCTGTCGATATCAGGCTCCATTCTGAGCAGCTGAATTTTCGAGATGATTCACATTAAGCAGAAATCGTTGCTCATATTTGTAATTCCCATGCACTCACACAACGATAAATGGAATACAATTTGGTATTAAATGTCAATATGGCGAGCCTTTTATGAGAATCGCAGCCAACGCATTTGTGTGCTCCATATTAAGGATTATTATTCATTTGGTAGCCAAAACGGGGCACAATTGCAAGCGATTACCGCACGCTGATAGACTAAACTGTCAATCGCTGGCGATTCGGCAAAAAATACTCCAAATTCGTGTAACAATGAGTCCAATGAGCTCAGTCGCAACCTGAAGTTAGACCTGCATTATTTTCATACCACATATATCAGTTGTTGGCTGTAAAGTTAATGGACTTTTTAAACGGTTCGTTTGTATGTATTGGCCATTTCTCCGTATGTATGTAAACTGTATTTTAATTAACGCTCTGTTGCAACAAACTTGCCATTAGCCAGATTTTACAACCCGCGATTCTTTGCAACGCCCGCATTACAAATAACAGGCAAGTCGCGACGAGATCTCAATAGCTTTTTTTCTGTTTTTGCAAATACCCTAGCAGAGGGTATTACGAATTTGTGAGTGAGTGTGTAAGTTTGAAGTTGAAGATAGAGTTTTGATGCCATAGAGTAACAAGAGTAACAACAGTCGAGTTGATTTGACTGGGAGTATCTAGTTGATGAGAACTCTAATTCTCTCAAATTTCCTTACTAACAGAGTAAAATAACTATTGAGCTTTCTATGATATATTGACATCTAATATTCTCTTAGTCAACCTTCCATGCCTGATCAAATCGCTCTTCCATAACACAGATTGCTTCTAGCAACAAGCTAATTATGTCTCCTTATGAGAACCCTTCCTCTAGCAGAGTATTTAGACTTCAGTTTGCTCAACAAATCTTTGTTTGTTTGTTTTTTTCGCATTTGTTGGAATTTTTAGTAGTAGTAAAAATTGTTAAATAGTCTGCGGCAGGCCAAGAGGCTGGGCCGAATGCTCAATATGCATAGATGCTTAAAAAAGTGAAACCACTTTGGCATCATTACGAAGGCCTCATCTAAGCCCAGCTCGGTTTCGGTTCGGTTTCGCATTCCGTCTTACAAATTGCGGATCATTGGGCTAGCGTCGTTTTGGCCAACATTGTTGCACCTGTTGCACCAGAAAGCCCTCAATATCATCTGCATTGTAGGTGAGCTGCAAATGTTGCCTGCATCCCTTTCTCTCTCTCTCTCTCTCTCCGTCTCTGGCTGGCCATTGTAATTGGCATCAGGTTTGGCTAGCTAGCATCGGCAGCTTGAAGCTTATTAACTGTTTGATTTATGCCCAGTCTCAACTAATTGCCAAACGTTCAGGTGTCTTTGATGGATATGAATGCGATTTGTAAAAGGCAACAGTTTGATCTCCAAAGATTCACATAGATATTTAAAAAGAAGAAAAAACATAAATTATGTTATTTGAGGCTTGGGAAATCGTTTAGTGTCATTAGCAAAATTTAAGATTAAACAAATTTTTTTAAAATTAAAATTATATTTTATTAAAATAGAGAATGAAATGAAACATTTTTTAGTATTACTATACTAAAAAATATTTATAGAAAACTCAATTCAAATAGAGTCTAAGATATTTACTATCTAAATTCTATTTTATTGTTTCCCATAATCCATATAAAAACTTATCGTATTTCACATCTGCCTTGAGCACTCGCACAGTTGGGCGTCTGTTGCTGTTGCTGCTTTGTGGCACAAATTTTTGGCATTGCCGCAAAGGCAATTGCTGTGGACTTTTGTGCGGCGGCAACTCACCTTAGAGGTTGACAAAATCGTGTTGCCAGAGTTCCGCATTGAATTGCTGCAAAAGATTGGTCGGCGGGCAGCGCGAAACTATGCAGCCGCCATTTAGCAATACGCATCTTCGCAGCCTCAAAGCCCCGAATCCAACTGGACAAATGTGCAAAAACATTTTAATGAATTAAAACGATCGAATAACAAAATCCAACAATACATATAATTCTTTTTCTAAACATCGTGATTTCAGCTACTCTGATACGATATCTGTGCAAAACTGTTTGACCTGATTGATGCAATGACAGAATGATTGATTGAGTATGAATTAAGACAGAGTTCAAGCTTTGCAGCTGTGCGTTGCACTCTATTTGAAATAAGTTAAAGCGTTGCACTTGGCTAAGAACAATTTGTACTACTAGTTTGCAATTCAAATGCAGCTAAGCCTATTACAAAATCAATATTTTCCTTTGGCCTCGTTCCAATGGGCATGGCAAATAACTTATAACTCCATCAGCTAAGGAGGTCAACAGCGATGAGCCTGTAATATGTAATCTGAGCTATATAAAAAAAATTATTGGTTTAGAGGGGTAAGCTCATATACGAGTCTATATATTTTACTTATCTATAAAGAAGTTCAACAATAACTTCATTAACCACTTTTGGAATTTTTATTAATTTTGTTGCTTTGTCTTTAGTTGAAATTGTATTAAAATAAATTTAATTAAAATATAAAATCATAAATGATATAAAACTAATTTTGTTGTAAAATATATATATATTTAAGAAGAAGTGGTATTGGCTAAGTTCTAAGTTGTAGTTAATATCTAGTGAGTAATTTAATTTTAAATCATTCTGAAGGCGAAATCGTTTCTGTCTACGTTCGTGTCTTCTGCTGTCTGTTGACAGCCAGCGAATGGCCAGGTTTGATGGATTTTTATTCTATTAAGTGCCTGAGTTAAGAAATTTCTTCACTGATTTTTGTTTTCCAAGTTAGGGTCTAGTTAAGGTCTCTGTTTATAACTTGATTGAGAACTTATCATTGTGCTTTAACGAGGCTTCTTAGCAGTTTCGCTAGAAGCTTCTGTATCATGCAGAGAGTATAATATGAGGCTTCTTAGCAGTTTCGATTGAAACTACTGTATTATGCATTGTAAGTATTGTGATTTGATGTATTGTAGTTCCATAAAAGTGTATACCGTAGTTGGAAGATATAAATATTCTGACGATTTGACGGTTTTTACCATAATTCTTACTAATTAAATAACAGCTACGTTTACAGAAGTATTCATATCTGTTTAAAAGTGGTGCACATACTTTTTGCTCAGATAGACAGATATTAAGTACTTATTAGTAGCCCTATCCACCTGTCAGTCAGACCAGGTGCACAGCACTAAATGCACCAGGCAGTTGCTCCTGATTAACAATATAAAAGATGAGTTAAGCTGCTTTCGATAAGAGTATGTTAGCAGCTGTTTAGGTTTGCGACAACATTCAGCTGTTAAAATATACAATCATTGATCGAATCTTGAATCGCATTACACCAGCAAAACGTATGGAAAAATTGATATAGTTTAACGCGACAAAATACTCATTTGGATCTTAAGACAATATTCAGATGGAGATTGATTTTAAGATGAAGAAAATATAGTCTTCGTAGCAATGAGAATAGTCAGACTAGTCCACGGCGATCAGCTAAGTTATGGATAGGATGAGCCAATGCTATATAAAACTAAATGAATCAGAAAACTTTTAAATGCTCACTCACTTGAATACTCTTCCTCTGTCTGAATAATGCTACTCTAAAATATGTTGTGATAAATATTGCTTGAAAAATCTAAAGAAAAGAAAATCATATTGAAGAATTGATTAATACTCTTTGTTGAGCTATCGAGGTTTTTCGAATAGCTTTTTATATAGAACACAAAAGTATATTTTCTATGTTCACCAGTTTATTTAATTGTTTCTATATGTATATATGTTCGTATGTGTTTGTATGTATATTTGTATGTGTGTGATTTCAGAGCTGCTGTTTCCAAAATTGCACTGTCTGCATTGATCTACGAGCGCCGGCTTATCAAGGTTGAGCCGCTGCGTCGTGAGAACGAATGTGCGTGTAAAGGGCGGAGAGCAAAACGGCAAAGTTTGCCGAAATCTCTTAATGATATGCAAATTCTCTTACATAGTATGGATTGGCGACTCTTAATTATACTAAAACTAGGTGTTGCTGCGCCCAACACTCTTATAATTGAGTTAGTCCAACTGCTAACTGATCGATTAGTGGGCCATTCGTTTAATGCCCCTCCGATCAGGTGCAATTTATAAGACTGCTAATAAGGCAATCTGTGAAGCAATCAAATGTCAATACAGCCACATAAAGCGTCAGATTGGTTTGGAACAAAATACGATCATTTATTACAGCTAATATGCGGCTGTGGCTCGACTAATCCCCCCAATGTAGATAAAATATTTGGTGCCATTCGCTGGCCACAACATGAACAAAGCCACGTCGTAAACTCGACAACTAGGCTCGATGGTTCGATGGTTCGATGGCTCGATGGCTCGATGGTCTGGTCTGGTCTGGTCTGGTCTGGCAGGCCGACTGTTGTTGTGGACTGTTGAGATGGAGATGCGTATGTTTGGTCCGTTCCGGTTTACTGGGGAGCGCTGGGGAGCTGCCAATGGTGCGAAGAGCAATGCAAGGGATTCGAAAAATTCCCAGGCGTATGGTGCGAGTGCGAGTGCGAGATGCCCATCTAATAAATTCAACTAATTAATGGCGAGTATGAGAGCAGCAGATTGACTCCGTGCGCCGCTGCCGCTGCCACAGTCGCTGCCACAGTCGCTGCCGCGTTGCACATTAGCAAAAATCTACATGATATTGAGATGCCGATGGCTGATGCTATTCGAGCCGCTGACTGTGTGCGCCTGCTGCTCTGGCTGCTCCACACACCAACACAGCTGAATTCCTGGCCATGAAGAGATCTGCTCATTACGGTGTCAGGAGCGTGTGGCGGCGACGTCCTTAGATACAGATTTCTTATCATTAATTAAACTTAAGCATGTTAGCTACCGTGTTCACAGATATCAGGCGCACTTGGCCGCAGTCTCTCACTCGCTGTGCCCAGGGCCTCAGGGCCCCAGTCGATTGATCTCGCCCAACTGCTCGGCTGCGGCACACGCCTTATCGCAGACATGCAATCAGCCAGCGCTTGGCATTTCCCCTCCGCCGCCACTCAAGGAGTATTCCAGGGGCAAAGTCTGCTGCTGAGCGACTTTATTTGTGATCCACACTTGAGCAACTCCATTGAGTTGAATATTTGGAAACTTCATTTTAATTACTTGCTCAGCAAGCGGAAACAAATTGCCAGCAGCTACGGATAACATATAGATTGTATATCATCTGGATAGGCATTAACACTAACTTCTCCCTTATTCATTGCATTTGCATTTTGTACAAAATTGTGTCAATGTATGTGGAAAATTAGAGAAAACATCTACGATATCATTTAAATTAAGGTATACAACTTAGTAAATGACCTAAAGAGCTAATATAGAGTTTTCGAGTTGATTGGATAGTTTGTGTGGTATGTGAACTTAGAGGCAAGAATTATAATAAGAATAGTAATAATAATAATTATAATAAAAACAATAATAATAATAATAACCATATTCATGGTAGTAATATCAAGACAGTTTGCTAACCGTTTCTAGATTGTCCGAAGGCTAAAGTCAAGGCAAAAGGTGGTCATATCAAATCACAGTGAATTAATTCAAAATTTTATATTACTTTTACATAATCTGCCTTTTAAAATAAATGAAAATCAGTTTGCAAATCGAATTCGAGATCTTTTGAATAGGTTATACCTCGAGTGCCCAGCCCTGTATATGCGTCAGCCTGAGCAGCAGCCTCAGCGTCAGCCTGAGCAGCAGCCTGAGCAGCAGCGTCAGCTTTAACCTGAGCATCAGCCTAAGCACCAGCCTGAGCATCAGCCGGAGCACCAGCCTCATATATATTATATATATATATATGATATAATTATATATATATGATATAATTCATATATATTATATAATTCTACAGCCATGCCCAATGATGAATTCTCGGTGAGCTGCCTTTCACAATGTGCTTTTCATAAATGATAATTTCCAGGTGCTGCTGCTCGTCCACGGACAATCATAACGACCCTCTCCGCATGAGTTCAATAGCCATCTCACTCTCACTCGGCAACACCCGCGCTTACGTTCAGCAACAGCTATGTGGGTCTGTCTCTTTCTCTCTCACTGAGTGACAATTTGATGATACACGTCAGAACTTCGCAGCCAAGACGCAAACCCATTCGAATAATACCTTCATAACAACTCCGTACAAGCTCTCAGCCTTACTGCAACATTACTGTTATAGTAATAGGCAATCATGAATATTGGTAAGCCTAGAAAACAGACTCTGCTGTTAACTTCACAACATCACGTCATATTTTAAAAGCAATACAACATACAGTGGCTCACAGCCTATTTCAACGAGGACCTAAGCCTGGCAACTATAAAATTTAAAATAATATATAAACTAAAAAAAAATATAAAAATTTAGTTGCAAATTGATTGATTAATGTTTTAACTTAAAATTAATTTTTTTTTTTTTTTATATTTTTAAAACATTTTATAATAATTAAAAATTAAAAAATTAAAACAATTCCACAGCTCATTTCAACCACTTACACTTACATTATTAAAGCAAAGTTTTTTTTATTAATTATTTATTAAATTTAGCTAGGTAGTACCTACACTATCTTAGTAGATCTATCTATATATGTATCTATTGTTATTTGCCTTTAGGTTGACAGACGATGGGGAAAGCGGATCCCAAGGCGGTCTTTGAATAAAGGCAATATATTCATTTTACTCATTTAAGGAGCATAAAAATAATAATAACAAAGCTGAAATGAATTAAGCAAAATATTATTAAACTTATATAAATAAATATTTTGTCCAAGTCCAAGACCTTCTTCACTTATTAAAAACCTATATCTATCACAACTCAGCAAAAACTTAAAGAAATAGTTGAAAATTTGAATGCGACTAGTAAAACATTTTTATGTTTTTTGTTTTGCAATAAAAAAAAGTAAGTAGAAAGAAAGTCGAGGACTTATATATATATTTTCGACATAAATGGCGAGATTTGATGTCCAAAAATTGGTGCCTGGGGCACTGCTGCAACTGCGCAGCCGTTGTCAACAATGTAATTTATCAGGCAAGCGACATAATTACCTGCCACTTATGGCAATAAAAAAACGTCCAGCCCATGGCAGACCGGCACTGTGTGTACGTATGAGTGTGTGTGTGTGTGTGAAGTGGCCAGGAGTTGCATTCAAATGCTGTCCACAGCCAACGGCAGCAGCAACAGCAACAGCAGCCGTGTTGCTAACAGCTGAAGGATTTATGTTCTGACAAAACGCTCCAAGGCGCCAAACAAGTGAGCCAAAGAGAAGAGGCGACGACGACGACGACGAAGACGATACCGAACCGACCGAGCCGAACCGATGGATTGATCGTCCGTCGTCCGTCGGGCGATGTCCGGCACTGGGGCGGGCAATGGGGCGTATGTGCTATGAAAATTCCCGCCGCTGTGGTAGCCAACGTTTAGCGCCTTCCGCGCGCTGTTGCAACTGCAACCGCAACCGATTCCCACACCAGCTGCGGCAGCTGCGCTTTGATCTGTGTGTGCTAGGAAGCTGTGAAGTGCTTGCAAATCTCTAGCAGCAGCAGCAACAGCAGCAGCTTCGTGTCGTTGTTGTTGTTGCTGCTGTTGCAGTTGCTGCGGAAGCGTTGACAAGTCACATGAGCATTGTGCTGGGCTGCATGCAACATTGCCCCAATGCGGCTATTGTCTGTGATGCATTCAAGCAGAGGGCGGCTCTGTCGCAGCGCAGCTCGAGTTTGGGTTTCTGCAAGAGTGTGTGAGTGTGAGTGTGAGTGAGTGTGAGTGTCTTTGTGTGTGTGGATGGTCAAGGGAATAAAGCAAAGGAGCAACAAGTGAGCAGCCAGCACTCACTTTTACTTAAATTTGTAAGAATTATCAGAGCTGGCTACTATAAGGTTGTAAACTGAAGCAAATGATTACTGAAAGTTCTTTTTCTTAAAACTTGCAAATTTATTGAATAGTTTTTTCTTCAATATAATTAATTTAACTGCTGACTGCGCTAGCTTTTTGGATTTTCAATCTTCTCTTTGTAAATTAATTTTTTTGACTCTCTTTGTCTTACTCTTTCTGCATCTTTCTCTTCTTCTTTGGTCTGCTTCCTCGTGTGCTCTCTTCTTTAACATTATTTCATCTCATCTTTCTTTCTCGCTCTGCCTTTCTTCTCTTTCTTTCCTTCTTCTCTCCACTCTTTATTTTTTCACTCTCTGTTCTCTATGTTTATTCGTTCTCTTCTTTCTCTCCAGCTGTCTCTCGTCTTTCTTTTCACTTCTCTCTCTTTCTCTCTATCTTGCTCTGTCGCTTTCTTGTCTCTGTCGCTCTATTATTGTTCTATTTTTTCGTTTCCTCCTAACTCTCCTTCTCTTTGATATCTCTCTGTCCCCTTCTTTCGTCCTCTGTCTTCTTTATCTCGCTTTTTATTCTTCCTCGATACTATGCTTTTCTCTGGCTTTTTCCGTTGAGCTCTCTCTCTACCTTCTCTCTCTGTCTTTTTTCTCTCACTGACCTCTCTCTCTCTCTTTTTCTCTCCCTCTCTCTCTCTCTTTCTTGTAATCTTTCTTTAGTACTCTTTCTTTAGTACACACTTTAGTAGAGTATTTTGGGTTTGAGCCATTACCGGCTCTCCACATAACTGCAACTTTTTAATTTGAATATATGGCTATATCTAATAAACTGTTAAGACTGCGTGGCAAATGGGGGAAATCTAAATCTCGCTCAGCCTTTCATTTTGATATACCCAAAATCTCGAATGTCTGCCAATTAAGAGCAACAGCCACGCTAAGTCAAATAGCTTTATAAATTTGAAATCAAAGTCTGTTTAAAGCTGTCAGTTGACTTTAAACGAGTATGAAGCAGTCGGGTATGTCCACGTAAAGCAATTCTCAGGGTAATCAAAGCTATCAAAGCTATCTTACTACTCTTAGCTTAAAGCTAAACAACTATCAATTACAGCCCCAAACTTAAGCTAATAAACAGTTATTTGCCAATACTGGTCCAAAGCCTCTCTGGATCTTAATTGATTATCCTTTACATACTCGTACATATTTCCATTTCTCGTATTCTAGTTTCAAATTCATGGACTAAATTTGACTTTGACCTCATGCAATGATGCAATGAACTCACCTGTTCGGGCTATCATTTTGCCGTTAGACTCTGCTCTGGGGCTGACTTCCAATGGCAACAACAAGGCACAAGAAGCGAATAACAAACAAACACACAGCAGCCAGACAAATTCATATTTTATTGGCTCTGACCATGCCCGGTGAGGCAGCATTAACAAACAATGCGCCAGCAGCAGCAACAGCAGCAACAACAACAACAACAACAACAACAACAACAACAACTGCAACAGATCAATGCAAAGCAAATATTTTCACTCGATGGCTTGGCTGTTGCCTAATCTGAATTCAGCTTCTGGTTGCATGGCCATTGTATTAGCTGTTGTTGTTGTTGTTGTTGTTGTAGCGAAGCAAATAGCATTTTGAACATAATTTTCATATGTCGGGCTGGCAGTTATAATCACGTTCACAGCTCGTTAGCCAAAAGGCAACCACAACCCACCTGTAGCCGCTATAGCTGTAGCTGTAGCTGTTGAGCTGTTGAGCTGCCCGTTTGGCCATAATTGTCCGGGCCACATATCGTACATAAGAGGCCATCAGCATCATCATAGCCATATTGACCATTAGCCGAGTGCGTTTGCATTTGTGCATCTTCATCGATTTCACCACTTGGCGCGCGGTGCGCATAATTGGCCAAGCCGGGTCAACACAGCCACGGGCAACACAGGCAATAGAGGCAACAGAGGCAACAGAGGCAGCACAGAGGCTGCAACACGATTTTTTGTTGCTGATGATTACCGATATTGCCAGGCAGTGAGAAATGCGTTGGATGCGTGGAAAACTTTTGCCGCAGCGGCACATTTTCCTTCCCAAAAAAAAAGAAAAAGAAAAGAAAATCCGCTGAAAATATGCACTTGCCAGCGCTTGGCAGGAATTCCCATTCGTATAACGAAGCATTCGAGCACCCGCGTGCTATGCGGCTCAAAATGGAAGCGGGCTTGCACCCGCAGTTCAATTTTCCGTCTAACAAAATAACAGAACAACAGCAAAAAAATACTCTAAATTGTATGTAAACACTTTGTTGGTAGCTAAAATTGATTTGACTGATTAATTATCAAGCCATAAGTTATTTAAGGTTAAATAAAAACCATGGTTATACAATCATTAACTTCTCAATTAATAGCTAATAGAGTAATTATCTTCGTTTATTCACTTATATACACATACCAGTAAAATCTAATTTTCATACTAAACAGCTCTAGCCTAGTTCAAATTTGGCGCCACTATCGCTCAGCTGTAAGTTTACAGCACTGCCAGCTTAACGGCAGTCTGGCATCACTATTCACCACCATAAACAAATCGTGTGGCAGCATTGCGCACGGCTGTTAGCCAATAACAGTTGGCTCTGTTAACATGACTGTTAACCGTGTTGCTGCCGCTGCTGCTGCCGGCCAAGCAATAGCAATATACAGTGTACCAATACTAATAGACTTCTCCACCAACAACGGCGACGCCAACGCCGACGTTGGCAGTGAAAGCTCTAGCCAAGCGCCGCTTGCTGCTGACTGTTCCAGCATTGCAACCTCAGTCGCTGTTCATTTTCTAACGGTAACGGGTTTGCTGCGCGTCGTTGAAGCTAAAGCTTGCGTCGCCGTTGCCGCCGTAGCTTTCTGCTACACAAACAATAATAATAAAAAAAAGCGCTAGACGAAATAATAATAGTTACTAATTGACTGCCATTGTTGCTTCAGCTACTGTTATATTCTGTCTGTTTCTCGTGGTTATTTCAAAATTATTCGATTATTATTATCACAAAAAAAAACAAGAAAAATACCGAACAGTGCCATAAAAATAAAAATAAATTTACAACGAAAATCCTTAGTACACACACTCACACACAGACGCACAAGTCGCGTGCTGTGACAGTGTGCGTGAGTGTATAGAAATGCTTCAGTGCAGCAAGTTTTAGCGCATGCGCCCTCGTCCCCCCCCTCAGCCAGTCGCTGCCAACATTTTGCATTAATTGTTTTCCGTCGAGCCAAAAAGCATTTAAATTTACCAACACTGCGAGCGGCGAAGTTCAGGTAAGGCAAGGGCAGGGAAGAGAAGGGGCGGGGCATGATTTGTTTATTAATTTAGAAACATTTATAGGCTAGGCTAGGGGCTAGGTCTCTCTGGCTCTCTAGCCAAGCGCAACGCCGATGTCATCGGCGTCGTTTGTTTAACTTATCCCCCCAACCTACCCTCTCGCACTCAAGAGCCACCCACAGCCACACAACCAGTTAAACCAGCCAGCTAGCCAGCTAGCCGACGACCGACCACCCCACCGCCCGCCCATCAACCATGCTCCATCTACACCCGCACATTTACTACGCGCGCTTGCCGAAAAGCTTTTTCCAGTTGTGCTCTGCAGCGTTGTCTGACATTAGCGTAAGCTTTTTCTTTCATTCAAGTTGTTGGAGCGTCGTCGCTGTCGCCGTCAACGTCAACGTCGACGTCAGCGTCGTTATGTTGCGTGAAAGTTAATTCCGTTTACTATCGGCATTCATCAACATCATCTGCGGCGCTGTCGTTGGCGTTGGCGTTGCCACTTTGCCAGCGTACCTACCCCACCCCCTGGCCCTGGCTCATACCCCCACCCCCTTACCTGTTCTGTCCTTCGGCCAGCGTCTTTTTGCCGGCATTAGCATTAAGCATTTAAGTCATAATTGACATGCATTTGATGATGTGAGCTGACAGATAACTGTAATTTCTTTTCTCTTTGCCGCAATGCTTAATATAATGGTTCCAAGGCTTAAGTCTATGTCTAATGAAAGCTGTTAGAACTGCGAATATGCGGCTATAAATAAATACTCAAGTTAAGTGTGTCCTCAGGACATACGACTTGGTTTTCATTTAATATGAAATTTAGTTTTTA
Organism: Drosophila nigricruria; assembly: GCA_037075265.1. Lineage (NCBI taxonomy): Eukaryota > Metazoa > Arthropoda > Insecta > Diptera > Drosophilidae > Drosophila > Drosophila nigricruria. The sequence goes on from JBAMCI010000074.1 coordinate 1,118,346, forward strand.
TTATAAATAATAATTTTTGTCTTCTGTAATCCACCCACATCTATTAGAAAAAAGCTTCTCTAACTGCGAAAGCACTTACAATTCTAAGGTCACTTTCAAATTCAACGTGTAAATTACATTTCAAAGAACATAATCCGCTTTTGGGCTTAGCATTGGCAGGAAGACAGAAGCCCAAATTGCGCTCAACTTAAACTTAATCAGAGCGTCGTGCAATTACTTGCATTAGGGAATGAGAACATTGCGCTCGTTCGCATCATTCAGTTAGCTCAACTTCTGCTTGAGCTGCTGCTGCTGCTGTTGGCTCTCCCCTGCGCTCCCTCTCTGTCCGTGCACCTTTTGTCATCAGGCCTTTCATCAGCTCGCAATGGAGCAGTGGAGCTGAGGGCTGAACTGAGAGCTGAGGCGGCACAAGAAAGATATTGCACTTAAATTGCACTTAATGAAGCTGCATCATCACATTTTGCATTTCAACCAACCAACCAGACACCTCTGCTCCGACTCTCCAACCTCCCATTTCCCGCCTCCCCACCCCCTTTGTTTGTTAACCCTCCCATTCATGGCGTACGTGAGCAGATTCTTGACTTTTGTGGAACAATGGCAGCCACTTGCATTCAACAGACAAATGAGTGGAAATTATGCCAAGACACTGGCAATTAATAAGTGGAAAAGGCGACGCGTTGCGTCGCGTCATGACAACGTTCCTCTCGCACACCTGCCTTTCACAGAGAGATTACAGAGGCTTGCAATCGCACAGAGCTGCACACAGTTGGCATATTTGTCCCTGATTTTGTGGTGTGGGCGTGGCATGGAGCCAGCGGCAGTGCACAATAATAATCCCAACACTGGCCACAATCAGCACTTGGTAATTGTTATGGGGCAACTCGCCTCCACGTGCGACTGACTGACTAATATACATAAACATGCACGAAAGGCTGCCAAGCTGGAATTGAACAAACACACACACACGCCCACACACACACACACACATACACCTACACACACAGACAGAGTACAATCAATATAAACGCATTTTCATAATTAATCAATGCTGAATAATTTGTCAGGTCGGGTCAGGTCAGTTCGGCATGTTGACATGGGGTAGATGGGGAACTTCAATTGTGGCTGTATAGAAATCTGAAAATCCTCCTGTGTGTGTGTGTGTCTGTGTGTGTGTGTGACTGTGTCTGTCTCTTAGGTTTGTTTTTGGCTTTTATGGCGGCTTTGCGGTTACCCACATAGCATATATAAATATGAAAACTCAATAGCGGACTTATAAGTGGGCGAACATGCCCGCCAATAACAATAATAACAACAACAACAACAACAACAACAACAATAACAACAACTAGAAAAACACCTATAATAAAATCGAGAAAAAAACTAGTTGGCTTTGGCTGCGTTGAGACTAAGCGAGAGCCTCAATCAAATTATTTTGGCTGGGTTTATATAGAATTTTCAATTATTGGGAATGGAAACTGAAGTTGAGAACAAATTTAACTAATAAAAGAATTTAATATTATATCTACAATTTATTTTAGATATATTTTGAATATATATTAATATATAATATATAATATATAATATATAATATATAATATATAATATATAATATATAATATATAATATATAATATATAATATATAATATATAATATATAATATATAATATATAATATATAATATATAATATGTAATATATAATATATATAGATATTTATTTGTCATAGGTTTGACTCAACTGAATTGGTTTGACGTTTTTTAAAAGTCTCTTCTCTTCTACCTCTTCAACAAAAACTCCAATTTGAATGAAATCAATTTTGTTACATAAAAAAATGAATCAGCTAAGGTGAAAAAAGTTTTACACCTGTAAACAATCATTTGTTGTGATTTTTATTAATTTTTTTAAGACTAATTGTATAAAAAATGCTCCTTTTTTTTGGTTCCTCTGAATATATATATATTTTTTATATAATTAAAAAAAACTTGATAAAAAAGTTATGCTAATTTCATGACGAGCAAATATTTTATTTAAAAAGTGCATTGAAGCGACAAGTTTTAAAATAATAATGATGATTTAAAGAAATCGTTTGGGAAATTAAATTACTAATAAATAAATAGTGGTATAATTTAATAATAAATTTTTTTTGATAGGACAATTATTAACAACAATATTATACAAATTATTATATATACAATGACGGAGATTTAAATGTTAATTATTTGTAATGGAATTTGCAAGAGCTAAAATCTAAGTATGTGTTTTCCTTGCGAGTAGTATAAGGTTTGGTAATTGATCTAAGAATGTCTTTTGGGTCTCCTTGGCTTGGGTTTAGATATATTGGAAGTGAGTGCGTAGGAGTAGTCTCATGCTTAACGGGTTGTTTAATTGCAATTGATTAGTATATTAATTAGTAAAAGCATTTTCTAAGAAATTAGTAGGGCTGGAATAGTTCAGTTGTGCGAAGGTCTAGTCAAGTGAAATTTCTGTGATCTGAAAAAAAATTTTTATATCTTAATTCCTGTCATAAAACAAACATAATATATTATATTATAGTATGACAATATTAAATTCTGTCAAACAACGTTTTTCTGAGAGTTAAGAGAGAAAGGAAAAGGGAAAGAAAGAGATAGAGAGAGCGAGTGTGTTTGTGTGTGTATGTGAGAGATAGAGAGAGAGAGAGAGAGAGAGAGGGAGAGAATCATAAACGATGGTGAGCTGGTAATATAAATATTTAATATTAATATTTATAATGTGAGATGCGATTCCAGTACTTTGAACAGTAAAACCAGAGAACTTGCCAATTCACTGAGATATTTTCATTTTCATTATCCACATCATTAAAGTCCTCTTATATAACAAATCCAGCTAAGCTTTCATAAGTTCAAAGGCTAAACTTTAGTTGCTTCAATTTGAGTTGCTATTTAAATACAAAACTGAACTAAAGCTGCAGCATAGCCTCCACCCACCCTTGTGTGTGTGTGTGTGTGTGTGTGTGTGTGTGCGTGGGTGTGTGCTGTGGCATTATGTATATTTAAGGATCATTAGTGTACAATTTATAACTATATGCGGTACATTATGTAGATGCTTTATATAAGCATATATCGATTGCCACCAGTTGAGCGAGCTGCTGCCTGCTTAATGCGCACATCGACGGCAATGGCAACGCCGCATTGTTAAGAATGATTAAGAGGCATGCCACACGGATTGGCTCGTGGCTGTTTGGTTGTGGGGCACTGGCGGTGGCAGAGATTGCGTGGACGCGAACTGCTTGCCATCGCACTCCAACTTCAACTCCAGCTCCATTCCACCCAAGCGTTGGCCGGTGGCAAGTGGCTGTTGGTGTCAAGGCCAAACGTTAGCACCATGTGGTTGGAGGTTGTGTGTGTGTGTGTGGGCTGTGTGTGTGTGTGGGGGTTGTGTGTGTGCCATGTGTGCTTGTAATTATCGAAAAATAATGGAACTCGTATAGAAATAGTTGAATAAACAGTATTCCCCTTTGACATCCACTTTGCAAATAACCGTGGGACACATGAAATAGCATTTGTAGAGATATTTAAATGTTTAAAATACTGTGTATATCTGGGTGGAAAAGCCATTTCAGCTTGTGTAAACTTTGTCTGTCTAACTTGTTATTATGAGAAGCGCATAGAAGAGCGAGGCTTAAAGTATATGTATGAAGTATCAAGAGAGTAATAAGAATAATAATACATGATAATGAGAACTCAAACAATTCATTTATGGAATTATAAATCTATTATTATTCCACGTTTTTCCTATTCATATTTTCTGTTTACAAAATATTTTTTTTTATTTTTAAATAAATATTATATTAATTTATATAAATATTATTAGTGATTAACTATGAAATATTGTATTTTTAAATATTTTATTTTTATTATTTTATTTATATATTTATATATATATTTATTTAAGAAAACTTCATATTAGTCAACTAAAAGTTAAAACTCTTTATTTTTATATAAAAAAGCTTCACATTAATTACTTTAAAGTAAAAGCTTTCAATTTTAATACATACCAACTTCATATTACTTAACTTGAAGCTAAAGCTCTTATCGAGCTATCAGATTATCAAAGAAATTGATCCACTTCTTCTTCATTTGCGGCAGTTGTGGGCGAGCTCAATCAGATGTTATCTAGCTAAATGCATTACGGTCTCTCTCTGCTATACGTAGTTTGCAGTTTGTTGGTTACATGCGAGTGCATAAAGTCAATTGAACCGATTTATCTATAGAGCAGATTACAGAATGAAAGTGGAACAAAAAAAAGAAGAAGAAGAAGAAGAAGAAAACGTTTGCCAAGGTTGACATCAAATTAATGGTAGCAAATGGCCAGAATGAGGATGGGGACAACGCAATTGGGTGCCAGCAGCAGACATGACCGTAATGAAGCAAGGACCATACGCAAACATGCACACACACACACACACACGACCTCTGTGCACACACACGCACACACACATTCCGCGAATGCTCGCGACTGAAGCAGCAAAGGAGCAAGCCATAAATATTTTTCGAAATAAATTCTCGTTTACAAATTATGATTTTATGACTTTTTGATGGCGTAGCCACAAAACTCCCACACACACAAAACACACATACACATACACATCTATATGTATATATAAATATGTACATATATATAGATACATATATGTCTGAGTGGTAACTGGAGTTGGGCTTGGGGCGAAGTGTCGTGGCAAACACTTCAAGGCAAACTCTTGTGTATTTATTGCCACCTTTCACGCTCTCCTTACACATACAAACACTTCCCCCACACACACACTCATACGTATATCAATACAAAAACATCCCAGCGCTGAAATACTTCACATATTTTACATTTTTTCGAAAGAAAAAAATTAGCACAAAAAACCCAAACCCAAACGCAAACGCAGCAATGAAAAACTTTAAAACAAAACCAAAAAAATAAAAATAAAATAAAAAAGTTAACAAAAAAACCGTTATTACTGAAAAGCGCGCATAAAAATTTCGAGTTGAATGCAAGTTGCAAACACATGAGTGTGTGTGTGTGAGAGAGTTTTTGTGCTTGCTGCAGCAGCTGCTGCCATTTCCCAGGCTTTTCGTTCCTGCTCTTTTTGTTGCCTACTTTTCGGGGCCGCATAATTTATGACCGCCTAGCATTAAATTAGCCAAAGCGCAGCATGAAAAATTGCCCCGCAGTCGGCAGACGGCTCCGGCGACAAGCTACGTCCGGCGCTTATTAAGCAGCCAGCACAAAAAAAAAAAAATAGAAAAAGAAAAAGAAAGGAAAAGCAACAGCAACAAAAACAAACAAAAGCAACCTGCCAACGTTGCGAAACATTGTTTATGCCGCAAGCTATTAATATTTCGATTTGATTTTTGGATTGCCGCACGGACTTCGTCTAATTAGTCACAGCGCGTTGATTAGTTGCCTGCTCGGCTGGAGGTGCTAAACGGGCTCAGCTGCCAGCGGCATTAAGTGGTGCGGCAGCACCAGGTTGCCAGGCTGTCAGGCTGCCACACTGCGAGGGCTGCCATAAAAAGTTGTGGCATTAACTGGCTTGCAATATATATATATATATATATTTCGAGAAACTCTTGACTACTGACCACTCAGTAGAATACTTTTTCAAATGCATTTAATGAGTGTATAACTCTCTTCTAATATTCCTTAATAATTTTGATAATATCTTTTTCTTGCTAATAATCGTATAATCAGATTTTTTGCTACCAAGTTTCATTAAATTTTGCCTATGCTATTAGACTGATATTTTAATATAATAATAATATATAATAAAAATCTAATTGGAAGTTCATTCATTATTTAAGTTGTTCAAAAACTGCAAAAAAATTTATTCTTAACAGAATTTAAACTCTATTTTCGGATTTCAGAATAGAAATCTTAAAAAAATCCTTTCCAATGATTCATTGCTCAGCTCTACTGACGAAATTTTTTTTGGCAGTGTAAACAAAGTTGCCTTAACAGCAATAAGCCTGTTAAAGTTATGCATACCTAAATATCATATAGTTCTGGATAGTTGAGCTATTTAACTCCTTAAAAAAAGATTTTCAATAAACTTTGGTTCGACTCATCAGCTAAAGTTTGTCGTATGCCAAATCGCCTTAGCCAGAGTCCATAGCAGCTAGTTAGTTTGAAAATTGTTAACTATATATATTTTCTCTATTGATAATATTTATAATGAAAAATTGTTATTTGTATTAGTAAGGTATAAGAGCACAAAAGATAATTTTTTATGCAGTGGTTCTATTATCTTTTCCCTTTTGCCTCCCTGACAGGTCGCATTATATTCTTAGCTATACGAAAGCTCATTTAATAGCCTTAACGGTATATATATATATATATATATATATATATATATATATATATATATATATATCTTTACAGCATAAGTTGTAAAAGTTTTTTATTAAAATAGAAAAAGAAAAGAGAAAAAACTTGCTCTGACAATAGAGGCTGATGGCTTTTTCTTGTGGCTTTTCATAAAATTATCTTTACAAAATATTTCATGCTGCCTTGTCAGAGTTTTAAGTCTTATGAGTTAAGCAGCCTGATTAACTTTAGTTTCATATATTTTATTAGACTGATTACTCAAGCAGCCCCCAATAAATTTCTGAAACTCTTTTCCAGTGTGTTTCTCTTTTCGTATTTGTTTATGTTTACTTACAATTATGAGTGTGTTGTCATCTTCGTCGTCATCTTCAACTCCGGCGTGCACATCTCCGTTTCCATGCCCGACGCCTTCGTCGTTGTCGTCGTCTTCATTGCCGTCTCAAGGATTCGCACACTTGGCGCTTTTCAAAAACTTTTTGCCAGGCCTTGCCTAAGGGATTGGAGAAAGGGGCGGCAGTGCCAAGAAGTATGCAAGCATTGCAATAATAATTACAAATGTTGCACAATAAATTGCAAAGTAAACAGACTCAGGCGACGTTGACGTCGACGTCTGCTGAGGCAGCGACAGCGGCAGAGGCAGAGGCAGAGGCAGAGGCAGAGGCAAAGACCGAGTGCAGTGGCAAAATTACTTCCTGCTCAAGCGTCAGCGGAAATGTACATACAAATGCCATACACACACACACACACACACACACACACGCAGAGCGAGAAGGAGCTGATGTCTGCCTGCCCCAAGCTATGTTTATTGAGGTTGGGCCAAAGGAGGCGAGGCGGTGTGGAGCCAGGCGTTGCGGGGCACAGGGGAACAGTCACTTGTCAAAAACAAAATCAGACAAAAACTCCCCCCGCGGCGGCGACAAGATGCGTAATTGCAACTGCTGCTGATGCTGATGCTGCTGCTGCCGACTGTTGCTGCAAAGGATGTGAATGTGCCGGATGCACAGGATGCGCACAATTCGCTGCATTTGCATTCCATCTATTCGTCTCTTGCCCCAACTCCATTCGCCGCTGCTCTACTTGCTCTTCTTCTTAGAGCTGGCACTGTGCGTGGAATGCAATAAATCGTGGCCAGAAAACAATGACAAATGTTGTGGCGTCCTGTACCAAATTTGTGGTTGCCTTGCGGACACTTCATTTGAGATCCGCCAAGACCCCCAATTGTTTTCACCTTTGACAGTCACCTGTCTAAATTAATATCGAGTTGACTAATGCTCTCTGGCAGCGCAAGGAAATTAAGGTGTCAATATTCTGAATCCAACTAGGGGGATAGTTGTCGCATTGAAATGTGAAAGGAAATCGTTACATTTCCATTACTTTCCTTTCTGTTATTCGGAGCTGAATATGTGTGAGAGAGAGAGAAAGAGAGTGAGACATCAGACAGTTATAAATTAAAGTAGAATATATAAATTAGTATTAGAGTAAGAGTAAGGTTAATTAATAGATCATTAGCCTCAAAGTGCGACTAATGATGTGAGAGAGAAGCAGAGAGGAAGAGAGTGCGAGGCAGAGAGAGCGAGCGAGAGAAAAAGATAGAGAGAGAGAAAGAGAGGGGAGAGAGAGAGAGGCAAAGGAATGTCACATAGAGAGAAAAAGAGAAAGACAAAGAAAGACATAGAGAGAGAGAGAGAGAGAGAGCGAGAAAGGGATAAAGAGAGAGAGAGAGAGAGAGAGAGAGAGAGAGAGACAGAGAGGGAGAAACAGATTGAGAAAGAGAAAGGGAGAAACAGAGAGATAGGTAGAGGGAGCGAGAGAGAGAGAAGCAAGGGAGAGACCGGCAGACAGACAAAGGATAGAGAGAGACTAAAGCGAGAGACAGAGACAAAATGAGAGAGATAGAGATGAAGGCAAAGATAGAGAGAAATTGAGTTAGAGTCTCTGATACACACATATAAAGAGAGACAGATACATAAAGTCCATAGAGATGAATGAGTAAGATAGAAAACTCAAAGTGTGCTACATCAAAATAGAAAGAGAGAGAGAGAGAGAGAGAGAGAGGGGGAGAAAGAGTATAATACTTTGACATAACTTTTCAATGTAAATAAAAGTAGACGACTGTGCCTTGCAGGGGGAAAGATAATAAGGTAAGGTAAAAAATTGTGATTAACTATAGAAGACAAAGAAAGAGGGTTGACATTAAGTAAAAGTAATGGAATTTGTTTTTAAAAACGGGGGAGAACTAAAAAGCGAAAGAGTTACGGACAGAAATAATAATTGAATTTAAGACACGAACAGAGGGAGAGGATAACTTAGTAATGGCAAATGGCAATTTATGGGTGCGAATGTCAAAGAGGGGAATTGGAATCACACAGCAGTAGTCTCAGATGAATATAAGTTATATATTTAATGAAACAGTTAACTAAGAGAGATATTCCTATCTCTTCGTTTTCTAATCCATTGAATTTATCTCATTTATTTTAGATTCCACATACGCTGCAATGTAGATTGTTGTGCCAGGCAACCATTGTAAGCTAGCATCATGGTGGAATCGTCAAGTTTGGGGCGTGCGCCGCCAGCGGCACAGCAGCCCATACCGCAGCAGCATTCGCCCTCGCCGTCGGGAATGCGCTGCGGTAATTTGGAGACGCGCGTGCGTGGCTCCTGGTATCGAGTGATGGTGACGCTGGAAACGGACTTTCTGGCCGTTAGTCTGGATGAGTCATGCGATTCGACGAATCAGTCCAGCGACGGTCAATCCACAACACTCAATGGCACGCTGGGGTATGTATGATCAAAGAGAGAGAGAGAGAGGGAGAGGATGTTACGTATATCTCAACTCTTGCAGAAGCAATCACAGCGGCGGAGGAGGTGCCAGTCAGAATGGAACGCTGCCTAGCTCAGCCTCGTTACAGGGCATGGTTGTTCAGGATACTGAGCTGGATGGCTCTGTGGGCACTGGCACCGGCAACAACGACAACGGCGATCTGTGCCTCAACAACAACAACAATGCGGACGCCGGTGGCCTGGATATGTGCGATGTACCTGATCATGTGGCCAATCAGAAGCGCCACGTGCGCATCATCAAGTCCGACAACAACGGCTTGGGCATATCGATCAAAGGCGGCCGCGAGAATCGCATGCCCATCCTCATCTCAAAGATCTTTCGAGGCATGGCCGCCGACCAGGCCAAGGGCCTCTATGTGGGCGATGCTATACTCACCGTGAACGGCGAGGAGCTGCGCGATGCCACCCACGACGAGGCAGTGCGTGCACTCAAGCGTGCCGGTCGTGTGGTGGACCTGGAAGGTACGTGCGCTCAATCCAAAGCAAATTTACAAACATGCTTAATCCTGACATCCTTATTTGTCCATAGTTGGCCTGCAGCTAGATACATATATATATGTATATATCTGAAAAAGAAGCTAGATAGAACGAGTGAGTGCTCAAAAAGTGCCATTGAGCGAGTAGAGCTAACAAGCACAAAGTTTCTATCAGGCGATACACTGTGCAAAACAGTTGGTGTTATATATATAGATAAGCTCAAGAGAAGTTCAGCTTGCTTTTCAAAGCTAAATCAGTTTAAATATATCAGCAATTATTTCAATTTGGTTAAATTGTAAAATGTAAAAGGATTTTCATTTGCATTTAGTATTCTCGTTTCGCTCAGTGTAGCTGTAACGCTTCATACGTGGGATTAGTCAGTACAACATGGCTAGCTACAGCCGGCTGATGCTGATGCTTATGCTGTTGCTGTTGCTCTTGTTGATGCTATTGCTATTGCTATTGCTGCTGATGCTGCTGCTGCAGCTGTGTACTGTTATAAATCCCCCAACAACTCCAACCCGCTCCGCCCACAGCTCTCTGCGCTCGTCCCGCTGCCTGTTGACTCTTAGCTGTTGACTGCCGTTAGTTGCGCTGGTTTGTTGGCCTGGCTCGGTTGGTTCGTTGGTTTGTTTGTTTGCCTTGGCTTGGCAATGAGTAATGAGAAAAGTTTTCTTTCCATTTGATCAAAATGGCCCCAAAATACATAGTTGCTATGCTATTGTGGGCGGCGTGGGCGTGGCATCAGCATCAGCAGCAAAGCCGTAGTTGCCACTGCCGTGCGAATTAAAATGAATGCTACGCACTATATTTTCATCAGTTGAAGTGGCAAAGAGGCACAATACATAACAAAGCATGACGAACTGATCAACTAGAAGATACTCTATAATGGGTTTCATTTTCGATTGCTCTAGAAAGAGACTGTATTGAGTAACATCAAGAGCATCTATCACTCACTGTAACATGATTCTTTTCTTTCATACATTTCACTGCCCTTGGATTATTTGCTCTAGTCTGAAGTATTTGATATTCGACAAAGCGCTCGCTCCCCCGACAACGATTTACTGGCAAGTGTAGCAACTGCAATAAGCATCAATTAGGCAATTGGCTATGCCAGACGTGAGACTCGAGTCTCGACTTTCGACTTTCGAGTCGAACGGACTAGAGTCCAAAGGCAAACAGAACGCATAAACAATGCAATGAACCATGGAGGACAATTTAGCTGCGCCAACTTCCATCTGTGTGCAAACACGCACATCGAATGGAGAATTGGAGAATTGACTCTGCTGCAGCCAATTCCACTCCCACTTCCACTTCCACTTCCACTTCCACTTCGACCTCCCTTTCCATTTCCGGCACACAGCTGGCAAACAAACAAGTGCTTAAAGGCTGCCTGCAAATATTTAATACCATTTCTAGTTCGTATATCAGAGAGTTGGATTTGGTTTGGCTGGGATTTAGTTGCGGCGCAATCGCAATCGTTCGCTGCGCACACGTTGGCGTCTGAGGGGCTGCTGCTTGGGCTGCTCCACTGCGAGAATGAGGCGTCCGAATTGTGCACCGCCGGCGTTAATGGGCAGCAGCACGAGACGACCGCTAGCCAGACCTAAGGCAGCGGCGTTTATCTCTTGCTCAGCTTCCTCGACCAACTCCACTTGTGACTCTTCCGTTTCCAGTTCGTTATCAGGCTCCTCGAGCTCGGGTGCGCCATAGCTGCTGGCTGGCGTATTGGGCGCTCCGTAAGTATTGGCGGGTGTGGCGGCTACCTTCAGGGCAACCTCGGTGGCGGGCAGCTCCTCGTCGTCGCTCAACGTTGTCTCGGGCTGGTCCAGGGCAGGCAGATCAGCAACAGGCTGCTGCTCAGCAGCAATGCCATCAACGGCAACAGCGGCAAAATCCTCCGCAGCCTCGCGTACGGGTGGCTGAAAGTCTCGGGCGGGTGCCTGGGCCACCACCTCCACAGTATCTTCGGGCTGGTTGGGTGCTCCATAAGTGTTGGCCGGTGTGCGTGCATTTATCTGCACCTCCTGCTCCAACAACTCGGTGGTGGTGCCTTGCTCCTCTGTGATGCCAAAGTCTTCCACTTCAGTTTTGGCTGATGCCGCTGTTGTTGTGGCCAGCGGCTCCTCAAACTTGGGATGTCTTTCGCTGGGCAGATCGAATGGTATCTTTGGCCGGAAGCCAGCTGCTGGGTACGGTGTGCTGGATAGCTCCACTTGACGTTGGCTCTTCAACTGACGACGCTGCGGCATTGCTGAGCTGGCCACAGCTAGCAGAAGCATCAGGAATATTCCGGTAAAGCTCTTCATTGTTGCTTGTTGAACGAATGTTAACGGTATGTGACTGGCTGCTGTGGGTGCACTCGCTTTTATATTGCATAGCTGCGGCTAGCGGGTCGGCAGGGATTCTACATCAGAATTCAGTAACGGTCGCAAGGTCAGCTGCGCTTATATTTCGGCTATGATAACGATAACTCTTGCCCGGGCAATGCAAATGGGACACGAGTCGCAATATTTGCGCATTTAAAAACATATCGAAGCCCATCAAAGCAGCCATCAAGCTCAATGTTAACGACGCTTTAATATGAAACAACCTCCACCTCCGCCCTGGGCCCTGGGCCCTCTGGGCACGTCTCCACCTCCATCGCCATCTCCACTTCGATGTCGACGTCGACTTCTACGTCCACGTCCGTTTCGATGCCCATGACGGCTTCGTCGTCATCGCCAACGTGAGTGGCATGCTAGGCAGCTGACGAGCTGTTCGCACATGTCGTTGATCCATTTCGCCAAAGTTTCGTCGCCCCAAAAATTAAGAGCGAATAAATGTCGACAAACTAATCAAAAGTCATTTGTCGCATTTGCAATGCTCTATTCCATGGGATATATATTTGTATAAATAAAACTATTTTGCACAAAATCTGACTAAATATATACAAAAATATTAACATTTGCCAGGGATTAGAACTCAAGTCAATCGGCTCTAGTGGCTTCTGTCTTCTAGTTCGATATGTTAAATTGATTTTGCTTTTATTATTGTTATAAAATATAAAAAATATACTTGTTTTATTTATGTATATATATGCTGGATGATTTTAATGAGCAGTTCTATATTGCTTATAAATTTTAATCATTGTCTGTTTGTTTTTTATCAAAAGTAGTTAACTCAATATTTTGATTGCTTCTATACAATAAATAAGCAATTTCCAATTTCAATTTTTTTATATTTTTAATATACCTTAATATAGCTTCCGTCATTAGCTCATAAACGTAAATTATCAGAAAATATTCTGTGGTTAATTTTATTTAATATTCTCATTCCCATAAATTATGAACAAAGTATTGATTTTTGTTTATCACTTTCTTTTCTTTTCTTTTCGCTAACTTTTTCTTATGCAGTGTTTCTTAAATATTGCTTAAGTAGCTTAAAAACTACTTTGTAGAGCAGTCGCCTAATGGATGGACTAAAGTTCCAGCCATATATAAATTATTCATACCAAGGAAGCTAGCTGCTGTATAGTATTTCATAACTCATAAACTTAAAATTTCTGATTTATATTTAGAGACAACTCAGTAGAAGATTCTCATTCCATATAAGATGTAAGCTGCATTTAATTTTATTTCATTTGATTATAATTAATTTTCAAATGTTGAAATTGCTTGGTTAATTGGAAAATTAAGCTGAGCAAGAGAAGCCTGTTAATGTCTTCAAATTACATCCATAAAATAAATAATAAATAAAACTATATAAATAAAAAAATATATTTATTTTTATTTATTATTTCATTTATTTTATGACTGTAAATTGAACTCATTAGCTGTCTTCTCCATATCATCTATGATATTAAAAAATTTAAAAATTTATATTTTTATATATTTATATATTAATATATTTATATTTTTATAAATTTATACTATACTAAACATCGTTCAACCCAAAATTTGCTCTATCTATTATATAAAAGCTTGTTAAGTAGCTAATAAGCTCCACATTCTATTACATCTTTGTAGTAAGTTAAATTTTCGTTATATTTCACTTATTGTATATTTCTTATATACATTGTAAGGTATACTTATACTTATACTTGTAAGGTATACTTATATTTCTGTTACAACATGAATTGGCCAGTCAATGTATTCCTTGACAATAGCGTATGCCTAAAGCGCCTTTTGTTATATTGCTATTTGTGTGTCTCTGTGTGTGTGTGTGCATATTTAGGCAGCTTTCATAATTTGAATGGGGCGGTTCATTAAATTAAATTGGCCCAGATCTATAAGCACGTAAAATGGCACAAGCATCCATTAGCATTACCATGACAATCCCTGGCCAAATCACAGCCAAAAGGCAATCGCATAGCGTAAATGCTTAGCAGCGATCTGCTCCAGCTAGGTTGGACGGAGGGCTCAGGCTTGGATTCAGTCCTCAAATTTCATGCCTCTGCCTTTGGCTCGAACTTCAATTTACAACTTGGCCAAGTTGTTTGCCAGACTCAGGCGTTCGCCTCTGTTGAGTCGAGCTGGCCGTCGTCGTCGTCTCAGCCGTCTCAGCCGTCTTATTGTAATTTAAATAAGCTGGCGGCTGTAACTGGGATTCTGAGACCCAACTTTTGCCGTCCAGTTGCACAAAATCCAAACTCCAACTGCCAAATGTCAACGGCAGATTTCGTCGCCCAGGCAAAAGGCGTCGACGACGACAGTTGGCTAAGCATTCAGCCGCCCACATACCTCTTGCCCTACCTCGCCATCGCCCATTCACACTGCCTGCCTACCAAAAGTCCATTAGCAATGGTTTTTACAGCTTGGCATACTTTTGTGGGTCTGCCAGCCGGCTGAACAGTGCCCGCATCTAAAAACCCGCCCAGCCCCGGCCCCGGCCCCGGCCCTGGCCTCGGCCCCTAACAAATCCTTCTTCTTCCTTTCCGGAACGCAGCGCGTGAGATTTTACTCTAAAAACTTTGTGCAAAGTTTTAACGCACGATTTGCGAGAGCGCCAGCAACGCCGCCTGCACTTGATATCATATTTGTGCGCCCACTGCCACGCCCACTTTGGCTACTTTCCGGCTTGATTTATGCGGGCGGTCAGGTGCAGCTCCCCCATCTCTACACGCTGCCTTGCCAAAGGTGTAAAAAACTAATCTCCACTTGCGCTTTATGCAACTTTTGCTCTATTTTCGAGAAAAAGAAATAAAAATAACAAAAATAGAAAAAACATTTTACAAATAATTATTTTCAACTTATCTAATTGCTAGAATATTTGTATAAAGTTTTTTTTTATGCAGAAAAGTATGTTTATTAACTATGATGATGGAATTAAGCTTAAAATCTTAAAAAGAATTTATTTTTAATTTGAAATATTTTTGTTTTTGTAAATTCAAAAAAGCATTTTTATTATTAATTATGATTTTATTTTAAAAATAGTTAAAAAAATATTATTTGCTTTATAATTAAATAAGTTTTACCAGAAAAGTAGTCCATTTGAAGTATTAATTCAAATATCACACATGAATAAGACAAACCCACGATATATTTCTAAGTTGACCCAGAGCAGACCCATAGGCAGAGCCAAACGCAGAGCCTGAGTAGAGTCAGAGCAACGCCATTGGCAGAGGCTTCGTTGTACCAGAGCAGAGCCATAAGCAGAGCCGCAGGCAGCGCCACAGGCAGAGCCTGAGTGGAGTCAGAGCATAGTCATACGCCGAGCCATAGGCAAAGCCGCAGGCAGAGCCACCTGCAGAGCCTGACTGGAGTCCTGAGTTGAGCCAGAGCATAGCCATACGCCGAGTCATAAGCAGAGCCACAGGCAGAGCCAGTGGCAGAACCTGAGTAGAGTCAGGGCAAGGCCATAGGCAGAATGAGAGTTGAGCCAGACCATAGACATACGCCAAGCCATAAGCAGAGCTGCAGGCAGAGCCTGAGTAGAGTCAGAGCAACGCCATTGGCAGAAGCTGAGTGAAGCCAGAGCAGAGCCATAGGCAGAGCCACAGGCAGAGCCTGAATTAAGCCAGAACATAGCCAAACGCCGAGCCATAAGCAGAGCTGCAGGCAGAGAAACAGGCAGAGCCACAGGCAGAGCCACAGGCAGAGCCACAGGCAGAGCCATAGGCAGAGCCACAGACAGATCCACAGGCAGAGCCTGAGTTGAGCCAGAGCATAGACATACGCAGAGCCATAAGCAAAACCGCAGGCAGAGCCCCATGCAGAGCCTGATTAGAGTCAGAGCAAGGCCATAGGCAGAGCAGAGCAGAGCCAAAGCATCGCCATTGGCAGAGGCTGAGTGGAGCCAGAGCAGAGCCACAGGCAGAGCCATAGGCAGAGCCACAGGCAGAGCCACAGGCAGAGCCACAGGCAGAGCCACAGGCAGAGCCACAGGCAGAGCCACAGGCAAAGCTACAGGCAGCGCCAGGGCAGAGCCGCAGGAAGAGCCTGAGTAGCGTAAGAGTAAGGCCATAGGCAGCGCCATAGATTGTTGAGTTGAGCCATTAAGAAATATATTAAGATTTTATATGTGTGCTTATAGAAGGTTGAAGATTGGCTGACCGAATTAGCGGTGCAGCAGCTAAAAGTCACTCTTATCAGATTAAAGTCACTTTTAGCTCTCTCTTAAGTTGATCTCTTTTGCTGTGTAGTGCTCATTTACTCTCAGTATACGCATACACATAAGCAAACCTAAAAAATACATATGTAATATTCCGCTGCGCTCCCTACTTATAATTTCTCTTATTTGATTTTGTCTGTCTGTTAAGAAAGTGTCTTCAACTCATGTAATCAGCTGCGTGACAGATAAACTTGTTTCTACATTAACATTACGGTCACGACAATAAATCAATAAATAATAAGCTAACTAAACTAAATAGACAAAGCCTTTATTTAGCCATCCTAAATGATTGGAGTCAGAGTTGCCGAAAAAGCATGACAGCTTCCTGCAGAGTGATATTTTAATAATAATATAACTATAGCTATATGTTGGCAATTCATACAGTTGTTGATAGTATTCAGCTATTAAAGTATGCCACAAATATTTCATTTAATTATAAATATTCATGTGCGTACGAATATATTACAAAAGTTTTTGCTAAGACTTCGATTCAATTGTAAATACGCAAGATGAATTTCATCATGAAGTCGTTCATCAGATTATGGCTTCAGTGCGCACAGCTGAATAGTTTTAACAGGATTAGAGTCTTTTGGATCTGCAGACGCAGAACAGAGCAGAACAAAGTGGATTTGGCGAAGGCATTCAAAGCGATGTTACTGGCATAACAAATCTCAACTTAAACTGAGGCATTCCAAAATTCATGCATTCCAAAGCTCTCAATTTGAATATTATGCTATTCCATATATTCATTCAATTCAATTGCAGCAGCATTAAAATAAAACCAGAAACAATATAATATAAGCAAACTTTGTGGAGATATTTGTAACGAAGAAACTATTTAGAAAAATATATATAAATATATACAAAAATATATTAAAATTATTTTAAAATATTTCCTTATACTTCTTAATTACAATTACTATGCACAAATGACATACAAATTATAGAAATTATATTTACAATTTTTTTTGTTAATATTCACATGTGTAAACAGTTAATAATTGTTTGGCTTTTTAGTGCTGTGTGCAGGTCAGAGCAGGCTATTTACTTGAAGTCTGTGTGGCAAAGGTATTATTAAGACTAGTTTACATTTGGCTTACAGCATTCGCAGTTAAATTGTTTTATTTATGTTTATGTTTACTTTTGTTTTTTCAGTTTGCTGTTTTCAGTTGGCTGTTTTCTGTTTTCTGCAATTGCAACTTTATTTACACTGAAATGCAAAAATTTGCACAAGTTATTACAGTTGTTGTTATTGTTGTTTCTAAACTTTGGCGTAGCGTTTGTTGGTTTTGTTGTTTGGATTTCAGTGCACTCCAGGCTCACCCGCTCCGCCCACCGCCCACCGCCGCGCGCCAACGACTTATATGCCAGCAGCGCCTCCTCACGCTAGGCAACATTTTTTGTTGTTACCCACTCCGTTGTTTGTTTGTTTGTCTGTTGGTTGGTCGTCCGTCGGTTGCATATTTCTATATGTAAATGTTTGCTGAGCTGCGAGCTTAGAGGCAACGTCCACTCGTAGCCCATTTGGTGCACGTAAATGCCAAGCAATTAGTGAGGCACTGTCGGTAGGGATGCCTGTGAGACGGTTACTTCAGCTCGGTCTGCTCTAATTAGTTGAGGCAAAGCGCACGAATTGAGCCGCATAGAGTGGAGTCGGCCCGCCGGCCCGCCAACCAACCGCAAGGCGCTGCCAACAGTTGGCATTAAGTGTGAAAATTGAATTTCCAAATCACTCGAACGACAACAACGTCGCCAACGGAAATGTGCAAATGTTGTGGGTGGAATACACACACACAAACAGACAAACAGACAAACACTTACACCCACGCAGCGGACTCGAGAGTGAGATAAACGAGTATCTATCTACTACAAGCCACCTGCGCTCAGAATTTGCATAGCAGCTGCACAGTGGGTAAAACTTAGGTATTGACTGAATTAATATCGTATGACATGAAAAAATAATATTTTATAATATCAAAATAATATTTTATAATATAAAACCATAGAGGGGATGTTACCAATCCCATAACGTATCTTAATCCCTGTATCTTAGCCCTGTCCATCACTCTGTCTGATTGTGTCCTATGAGAGCTAACTCTCTAAACCTATGAAAACTATAAGATTGAAGCCTTACAAGATTATCCTCCAATCAAGTTTGTTTCAGCACTATAGTTAATTGAGTCGTAGAGTCTCCAAATTAGGTATCTTCCATTAACAAATTGAAAGTAATATATATTTAAGTTAGCCCACCACATTTCCTACCCTATTCATGTACCGAATTTCAATAACGACGGACAATAGAAACCAATAACAATAACTCGGCAGGGGTTTGAGCTTCAAGCTCACCCGACTGTATCACTCTTATTGTTATTATTATTAGACTTATATATTGCTCCCTTAATAGCGATGTCATAATAAAGCAATTATTGTCTAAGGAAGTTGAAGGCTTATATTGCATAAGGATAACTCATAAAGGCATGCATGTCCTTAGGGTAGTTACACTGGCGTTTATTCATATATGATTTTATATAACTTGAAATGTATTTGACGTTTCGCACCTCAAGTCAAAGCATTTGTGTAGAATACAACACCTAACAGTTGGTTTTGTAACAGTGTGCGTATCCTTAGTCCTGGGCATGTGTGCAAAATCGAATAAAAATGGAGCGGAAACTCTAATGAATTTATGCCGCAACGTTTGTGCTCGACGCTCTGGCGCTGGCAAGGGCTGACTGATTGAATGCTGGCTGGGATGCTGTGGTTGATGTCAGCACACACACACACACACACACACACACACATCCCGATGCATACGCAGCGCGCGATGGCTTGAATTCCTTTGGCATGCATATTCATGTGTTTCATATATTGATGTCTGTATTTGCAGTTAAATTTCTGCGCGAGGTGACGCCCTATTTTCGCAAGGCAAGCATAATATCTGAGGTGGGCTGGGAACTGCAGCGCGCATTCCTCTGCCCACTGGGTCCGGGCGCGCCCACATCCCCGCCAGCACCGACGCCCAAGACAACGCCGCGTGCCGATACGCGCTACATCCCGTTGCAGCTGACGCATCTGGCGCGCAATCTCAAGTACATCGATCCGGGTGAGTGGTATTTGGTGTGTGGTCTTTGGCTAAAGCTAATCCTGAAATTGAACTGCTCTTGGCGCTTACAGAGAACCGCTGCCTGGAGCTCCACTCGCCGGATGGCGTGCACTCGTGCATTCTGCGTGCGGCCGACTCCGCGGAAGCTTTGGTCTGGTTCAATGCGCTCCACTCGGCCATGAGCAGCAGCACACAGCGCTCGCTGCTCGAGGCGAATCGTGCATTGGCGGCGCTCATCGGGGAGCTCAAGCACATTGGCTGGCTGAGCAAGCGCCTGAGTGGAGGCGGTGGCAGCTCAGGTAGCGCCGGTGGCGGAGGTGGCAGCGGCGCAGCCAGCGGCGGCAGCGGTACATCCAACAGCGGCGGCGTCGCCGGCGAGGTGGTAAGTGTAAGTTTCCCCCACCCAGCTCTCAACACTTAAGCCAAAAAGCCTTTCATCTAATAGAGTCATTTTTAGACTCGGGCTATAAATAAATAATATGATAAATTGAAGCTGACATTCTATTATACAATATTTACAATCCTTTAGCCGAGCGGACGCTCCAGTTCGGAGAGCTCTGACGAAAGCGACAAATGGCTGCCCATTTTTGTGGCAGTCACCGAGCGGGAGTTTCGGGTGTATGAGAGTGCTCCCTGGTCCGTGGAAGCCTGGAGTCGTCCCCTGGAGAGCTATGCGCTGGCCACAACTCGCCTGGCCGGCGCTGGCAACAACTCTTCCCTAAATGTAGGTAGACAGAGGTGGAGAGAGAGTGGGATGGAGAGAGAGTGGGAGTGGGAGAGAGAGAGAGCTAATAAACTAAATTTTCCAACAGGGCCAGCAGACAACGGTGTTTTGCGTGCGCTGCGGCACAGCGCGTGGCGTCCTGGTTTATTGGCTACGCTCGGAGACGCATCGGGATATGGCTGCGTGGGCGCGCGCCCTGGTCCAGGGCTCACATCAGGCGGTCAATTTACAGCGGGAGTTCTCGTTTCGCTGCCTCTACCAGGGCAGGCAGTGTCAATTGGTTGTGCACATAAATCGCGGCTTCTTCTTGTACGATTGCGGCGGCTTTGCCTCGTCGACGCCCACAGCGGCGTCGGCGACCAACAAAACGCAGCTCTGGCAATTCGCATTTGATAAGTTGAAAGGCTCGGCGGACGATGGCGCTCGCATGTTGTATTTGGACTTTGGTGACGATGGCGAAATTGTGAGTGCCTGAAAATTATGAATTAGACAATTGAACTCATATTCCCTCTCACTCTCATTACAGGAACTGGACATGGAATGCTGTCCAAAGCCCGTTGTATTCGTAGTGCACAATTGCCTCTCGGCGAAGGTGCACAATATTGCCTAGGTGGCCTGGCAGTTGCAGCATCTGCATCTCTTGCAAGCATCAAAAGGGGAATAATTTGGAAATATCTAAAAGGAAAAAAAAAAACATAATAAATCAATTAAATTTTTTAATTTTATAAAAATATGCTCTGTAGCTGAGAGCAAATTGAACATTTTTCATTTAAGTATTAAGAAATTTGTTTGCTTGTTAAATTAATGGCGCTTGAGAGGATATCCAAGCCAGCAGATGGCGAGTGCGAGTGAGCATTATGTGCTTCCCGATGGGTTATTTGTAAGTTTAGCAAAAACGAAACGAAAAACAAACAACAAAACAAAACAAAAAACAGAAATAAAACAAAGTAGTATCTTTCGAGAAGAGAACTAAATCGAATACCGACAAGCACAAACCAAAACATTTTTACATTGTAAGTAGACGTAAATTCATTTTATACGGACGTGTGTCATATACACACAGATAATATACCATCTAAATACGAAGGAAAGCAAATTTAAAATTAAATCCAATTTGAAAACGAATATCTAAATGCAAATCTGATAACACACACACGTTGAACAATAATTATCGTAATTGTACTTAACTAATTGTATCTTGTATCTAAACGAAGCACACATATCTCGATGTATTAGGCCCTAAAGCATAGCGGAGAATTCATTCATCTCATACTACATACGAAAATACCTACTATCAGCTCATATACGAGAACATTTCAGACATTTCCTAACCCAAAACCCACTTTACTTGTACAACATCGATCGATCTTAAGCAATTATTATGCATTCAACCAACATATAAACATCACATATGAAATTAGAAATTTCGTCAAAGAACATAATGAAAGAAAGAACAGAACACAAGTCCCAACAACAACCAAGAAAATCAACATAGAATCATAAACTTAAGACGTACAATATGTATTTTTAAACATAAGTAGTGTTGAATCTTCGATAATAAACTTATATATATATATATATATATACATAATATAAATAACAAATATATATATCTATGGAGTTTTTCTTTGCAAAATTTGGCTTTATTTCAGCTAGTTAATCTAGAGGTTTTTAAGCCTTTCCTGTATCAACCTTTTGTTTATACAAACTGTCATCTGGTAAGCTTTATGCTTGACAAGTCACCAGACTCAAGCACATAAGTTTGCTGATTATCAACTATTTTAAGATAAAAGCCACCAAAAAATCAGCAACTTGTCTGCATAGCAATATCAAACGCATTCCGTTTCTCTTATCAGCATCACCTGCTTCACCTTAGCCTTGCAACTCTTTTGAAACTTTATTCATTTGGGAATTACTTGGTTAAAGTTTTGAAAGCAAAGGCAATAATAATCTTAATATTAATTTCTGTTGCCTTAAAGTTCAGCTCACGTTGCTGATTACAAACTTTTTTGAACCTATGGACTTTAAAGTTTCTTTTCACTTTTTATTGATTAAGTAAGAGGCATATAAAATTTTATTTTAAGCGTGTTTCAGCTATTGAGCCAATCGTTTTTGGTGACTGTAAGCGGCACTTGAAGAGATTTTATTTAAATTTAATGTTAAAGGTTTTATTTAAATTTAATGTTAAAGGAAGTTGCTGGAAATCGACTCGGCAGTGAAGTAAACTTTTATAAAATTTGTTTTTTAAATGCTTAAATTTATTTTTTTAGACTAAAGATCTTTTTGCCTATCTATCTAGCCCTACCACATCTTAACTTTATCCTACACTTTTTATATTTTTTACTCTCTTTCTTTAATCTAACAATTCATATTCGATTTGTTTTTACTTCACAGTTTTTTTCAGTGGCTTACTTTACTCAGCTTTTAATTTAAATAATAATATATATATAAAATATATAATTTTATATATATCCCTAAATTGAAGTATATAATTTAAAAAAAATTATATTTTATTTAATATTTTTATCAATTTATCAAACAGAACTAGACATTTTTGGCTTCCACATTAAAGCTTTAAGTGCTGCAGCCGATATTGAACTGGTGATGGTCTGTTAGACGTTTATAAGTTACATGCCAATAGATATATGTACGTAGTATATATGTATGTGAACGACTACGAGTATGAGAACATGCGGCTATTTATTTCAATTTTCCCAATTCGCATTTAAGACGAAAACAAAGTCACCAAGTGTACGTGCCCGGCATGCCCAACTGCCCAACAACTGGCACTGGTCAGCCGCAAGCTTTGCTCATCACCAACACAAGCTCAAATCGACTGCTGGCAAACATGCAGCAGCAGCAGCAGCAACAACAAGTACAGGTACATGTTGTTAAAGAGCAGGCGGTGGGGCGGGGTAGGTGGTCAGTTGGGGAATATGTAAAGCGATTTTGGGGCTGACTCTGTGACCATCATTGCGGTCAACGGGCAGGTTTAAGGTGTAGCGAACGATGTCCGCCTTTTGGCCTCCACGTTGACACGATGACCACGACTGAGACACTGGCCAGAGCAGCCAGCCACACACACACACACATATATACCCACTCACACACACACACAGAGGGAATTACATTTCCGGCTTGGGCAGCATGCGGAAGCAGCGCGTCAATTTAAATGCTTCAGGGCTAAAATTATGACAGGTGCCTGAGATTGGGCATGGATAAACGGGCGTTGGCCGCTAGAATTTGTTGAGCAGCTATAAATACGCTCGGCGGGAAAATGTCAGCGCTTAGTAGCACAGTTAAAGAGTGAATCAAACGTCGAGAGCAGCGAAAATATGTGGAAAGGATACGGATACGTTTACGGAATTTGCATAGCATTGTTGCTGCTGTGTCTCTGTGCCAGCGTACGGACTGCTGTCATACGGCCAGAGGAGCAACAGCAACAGGAGACAACCACAACCAAAATAATCAGCGGGTTAGCCGAGGAGGCCACCACCACTGTGGAGCCAGAAACTACGACCACATCGGTGGCACAAAGTCGCGACAAGGATGCCACCGTGCAAATTGGTTGGGCTAGTGTTGATCCTGCGCCCGGCACCGTTGCTGGTGACCTGAGTGTGGGTCAAATGAAGTCGGCTAAGCTACTGCTGCTGAGTACACCTGCTAGGCGGCCAGCGGAAGTGGAGCAACAGTTCGAGGAGCCGGACGAGAGTGATTCAACAGCCGCTGCTGGCAGCGGGGAGGGCAGCTTGCCAACTACAACGGAGGTAATCACTACAACCGAGTTCAGTGAAGCACCAACAACAACAGCAACAGTAACAAAGGAAGCCAGCGACCACAAGACAACAAAACTGTTCGCCATCAATGCGACAACATCCTCGGAGGACTCGGTTGAGCCCAACGTAGCCGTGGCCGTGGCCACAGACAATGCCACAATTGCGATTGCCGAACAGCCGCCGGCAGCCGCTGCCAACAATGTGGCCATTGAACTGGCCCTCGTCGAGCCGGAGGCAGAGTACGTGCTGCTAGATGGCAGCCTGACCGACCTATCGGACCTCAACGGCCCCATCACCCATGACGAACTGCAGCTGGGCAGCTTCACGCACATCGACAGCGATGTCCATTTGCAGCCGGTGGTCCATTCTGTGGAAATCGTGCCCACCAGCCTCGATGATCCCCTAATTGTTAATTACGTCCACAATTTGCGTTGACTATCGATGTCCGGACAAGCACTTCCCCCTCACCCATTGTGCTCGAGTTAAAGTTTGTTTTTATGTTCAATACGATAATCAAAAATGTTACGAGTTCTAATTTAGTTTTAAGAATGGAATTTTAATAAAAAATTGATATATATCTGATATATAAGGAGTGTTAATTAGATCTTCTTTTCAGACAATATGTATTGAGGAGTATAGAACTACGGGGAAGACATTTGGGCTATTTCCTTGTTTCTGATTATGTAAAGCTACATCCATGCTGTTATGTATAGAGTAGATCATCATTCAAATGACGTTTTTAAGTGTATGGATGAGTTTTGGATGACTCAGTGAATATGTCTATTGTTTTTCCACAAATAATGTCTCATATGCTGACGCTCCATCGACTTTTCTGGATCTTCTTCAATGTTGGAATCACTTCCTACCTTCCTGATGTTGGCTTCATGAATGACCGCGTCGCCACCATAGCAGTGCCTTAAACGAATGGTGTAATGACTCAATAGCGTCTCGTTGCTCACGCCGCATCGACTTTTCTGGATCTTCTTCAATGTTGCCTGCAACAGCAAGCATATTTTCATCAGTACGTGCCAAGCTTCGCCTGGATATTAACTTAAAACCTATGAGAGTGTTCTTGCCTGCACTTGGTGTTCTGATCATAAAAGACTTCATGATGAAATTCGCGTTGAAAATTAACAAACAAGCTTTAATTTCATTTAAATTCGTTAATTGTATTGACACCTTTAGTTGTATTGACTACAGCTGAATGTGCTCAATTAAAGAACAAATTAATTAATTTTCATTAATTTCAGTATATGTAATATAATTATCGGAAATAACATTCAGCTTGTTTGATTGCTCTTTGAACTACATGTATATACAAATTGGAATTACAATGTTGTGACATTACGGCAAACAATATACAAATGAAGAAGTGTATGTTTTGCAGTTTCAAATAAATCAATTTTCCGTTCCACCCTTCTATGCACTTCTCAAATATTTAAGAATTTATATTAATATTTATTTCTTGCATTGAACAAATGTGAGTGCTAAGAAGCTAAGTTCTTACTCTCTCTCCCTCTCTCTCTCTCTCTCTTTCTGTTTCTTATATTATTCCTTTCCCTTTCTCCTTCTTTTACTCTTTCCCATACTCAGTCTAAACATTCATCTGCCACATTCCTATAGAGGAATTTGATTATGTACATAAATATATGACTGCATGGGAAAGTCCATATTCTTATACTATGTATATATACACACATTCATATATAATTAGCAATTTGTCTACGCAAACAAACGGATGTGACCACACCACTACGGCTAATGATACACATTAAGAATTTCTATATAGGCTTTATGAGCTCATAGATATTTCCTTCTTTGCGTTACACATTTCGTGACCAAATTTTGTAAGCCTTCAGCCTCTTTGGCATAGCAATTGATAAATATATATATACATTAATGAAATACAGATGAATTCGAATATATTTCACTTTGATTAAAACATAACATGGAATTATTATTACTAAACTGTTTAACAATATAATATGAGAGAGATATGCAGAGATGTGTAGGGCAGTGGGAGCCTTCTCACCAGCGCTGCTCCACATGCGTGGTATAGACAAATCCTCGCCTGGGCGCCTGAATCAGTGGCTGTGATCGGAGTGGAATGGCCACAGGTATGCCATTGGAAGCAGGTGCACTGGCCACCAGCACAGCTGGTCCCAGATTGGCAGTGAACAGCACATTTTCAGAGTCGGGCTCATCCTTGGAGCCAGGCTCAGGTGTTGGCTTCAACGGATTTGTGCTGACACCACAAACTGGATGATTGGCATTGCTGTCAGCTGCTGCAGCTGTCTCAGTCACATTGATAGCATCAGCCTGCTGCTGCTGTTGCTGCTGCTGATTCAACTCGGTGGGTAAAAGGAAAGCCCGACTTGGTCGATAGCCAGCAGCTGGATAGGGTGCACCGGCAAAGGCGCGGCCTGAGCGTAACTCCACTGGTGCCACTGTGGTGGTCACATCTAGTGAATCCAATGTTGTTGTTGTGCTCAAATCGAGAGCTTCCGTAGTGCTGGTCATCGCATCATCGAGCGGCAATGCCGTTGTAGTTGTGCCCAAGGCTGAATCCTCAGTTGGCAGCACTTCGGCATCGGCTTCGCCCGGCAGCCAGAAGGCGCGTCCCTCCGGCCTAAAGCCAGCCGCTGGATATGGCGTGGGTGTGGGCGTAGGCTTTACCTCTCTAACCACCGCCTGCTGAACGTCATCCTCCTGAACGCTGACCGCATACCGATTGATGCGTATCTGACGTGTCTCGGCGATTCCCGAAGCCCAGAGGCAGAGAACCAGAGCAAATATCCACTGCATATTGTGCTGTATATCGTGAGTGTGGCGATATATTTCAACTGATTTGCGCTGCGGATGCGTCTGGTGTTTTTATACAATGTTCTCGGCCTGTCTAAGGTCTCGGGTCTGGGTAACTGGCAATGAAAGCGAGAGTCGTCTCATTTCGTTCCGTTCCATGTCGAGTCGTAATATCGGGACATATACATACGTGGAACATCATTAGGCGCACGGCTATCACATTTATTGATTTATTTTATTATTTATATATTATATACACAAAAATATATATAGCTATATAAATATACTCATATGTATATTGGTTTGATTATTTTGCATTTGTTTTGCTTCTGGTGTTTGACTGCTCAACCACGTCCACCACGTCCGAATCGTCGCCATGTTCTATGAAAATAAAATGCGTTTCCTACGTGATCGGAAAGTCTAAGGAGCTGCCTAACCGGCCAAACCATTGACGAACTGCCCACATCAATTGAAAGCGAAATTTTGTTGCCAATTGCATTATGTCTGGGCTTGAGTGTTAGAATATTTATTAAACACTTATAATCGATATTATGCGATCAACGACTGCCGCTGAGGTGAACACCAAGGGCGGCTATGAGTAATTAACTAACTATTGTATCACGTCACGTCTTCTGATAACGATCGAACTAACCTATAGAGCCATAGATAGTCACTTGGGTGTCCTATGCGTAACTAACGATAGCTATACTCTACAGTCTTTCAAGAGTCTAGTATATATTTGATAGATCACAGTTTAGAGAGTACAACTATAACTAAATGACTCTTGTTAAATTATAAGTCGATAACTTCACTTGCCAAATGGATATACTGTCAAGCTATGCTCTCTCACAAGTTTTTTCTTAATCTGAAGGTCATTCCGAATCAGCATAGCCCTCACCAGTCTATCAAAAATTTACTCGGCTTCTTGGTTACTAAATTTTGTATAATTCTGTTGGTCTGTGTTTTGCATTCTATAATAAATGATCCACAATCTTTTTAAATGAATTTCTAAATTGTTGATAATAAATAATAGATGTGAACTTTCTAAGATTCAGCTTGATACAAAAATCGCTCTTTAAAGAGCTGGAAACACAAATGGCAACATCTGCGCTTCGACACTCGGGCTAAATCAATTGCTTAATTTGATCTTTCCTTGCATAAGCATATAAGCGCTTGATCTCTTCTTAAGTTTAAGCTGTTGTTTGAGACTATATTTCAAAAAAAATTTAGTAGATTATATTATTTTTCTATTTAGCCGGCCTGAAACTATATATAAGCATTACTTCAAGCCAGCAAAACATATAATAAATAATATATTAAATTATTATATATTATTTTATATACTGACAAATAGTCAGTGGAGAAAAAAACGCTTAAAGTCTTTTACATACATATGTAAATGAATTTGAAATTTACCTAGAGGTCAATCATTGATATTGAAAGCTTGATACATCTATCAGATTGGCAAATTTATTTTATATAGAAATTGTATTTTAATCTAGAAGAAATTTAACTCTACGTATATTGTTTCTTATATTAATAAATCAATTGAAATTCTGAATTAATTAAAATTAAATTTTATTTTCATATAAATTCTAAACATAAATTAATGTTTTTTACTTTAATAAATTAATTGAAATTCTGAATTAATTAAAATTAAATTTTATGTTTATATAAATTCTGTACATAAATATCCTTTAATTGCTTTCAAAACCTCTCAAGTTGAACTTATAAGCAATTGATAAATTATAAATTAGAATTACATATATGATTCATAAATGTATTTTCAAATTTAATCATTATAGCTTATGTATACCTAATAATAGTCTTTTAAAAGTTTTTAAATTCCACTTACATGTACAAAGCCTACACTCAGAATTTACCTCAACTGATTTATTTCAAAATAAACTAGAACACATTCTTTGGTAGCGCCTTAATTCTTAACTTTCCAAGTGTTATTCCATTGAATAGTATTCGCTCCGGTTTTGGATTGATTAATGGCGGAACTATAAATTCGAACTTCCAGCTCTTCTGCTACTTCTTTCTTGTCACGTCGCACGCACATAAACCCGCCGATCAGCCACTCACAATGGTGCCGCCGACGTCAGAGCGTGCGCCAAAAAAGGATGTCCATGCTTGGACTATGCGACGCACCGCACACTAAACAGATTCGATTGGGGCTGGAACATTGGCAGCCACTTCCACTGTTTCCACATCTGTCCTAGCTATAAAAGCACGGCGCTTGGCTGCCAACAGCAGCAGTCGTCGGCTTCAGCTTCCTAGAACCACATACATACAGACACATTTACCAAGAGCCCCAACTCATCGATATGGCCAAGTTCCAAATCTTGATTGTGATCGCCGCCTGCCTGTTGGCTGTCAGTGAGTGCCAGGTGCAGCGCCAGCGCTCGCAGCGCTTGAGCCGTGGTCGCTCCCGCTACTCTGCACGCCAGGAGCTGGCGCCAGCGGATCCGGATGCCGCCGTCACGCCATATCCTTCGGCCGATGAACTGAAACCAGAGGTACCCTTCGATGAGGCAGCCGCTCCAGCCGCCGCCGATCCCACTCCCGATGCCGTCTACGGCCCGCCCGATGCAGCGCCCGCACCCAATGCCGTACCCGACGAGGTGTACGGCCCACCCGATGTCACTGGCAACGATCTGCCAGCTGCTGATGCAGCCGCCGCCGATGTGCCCGCCGAGCAGGCACGCCTTGTGGCTGCCAGACGCGCAGCCAAGCTCCGACGCGCCCAGCCTGTGGCCTATCGTCGCGTTGCCTCCGCCGCGGCACGCCCTGCCAAGCTGAGCGCTGCTCGCCCCGTGGTGAGACGCGTCTAGGTGCGAACACTCATCTGCTTGCGAGCTGCCCCAACCGGACAGTTGCTCATAGCCAGATGCCAGTGCTGCATATCCCAAAAACCCATGACGATTCAACGAAGCTCCCTGATGACGGCATATCAACCACTCACACTCACCCACACACACACACACACACACACAAGAAACTATTCAGCATTTGAAATTTACCTTTGATTGTAAGCGAATTGCAAATAAAATGTTCAGGAAACATAACAAAAGCTCTCACAGATCGTGCTCAGACATGCTGTCTGCCTCTATGAATCATAAAAGGGGGGTTTGGAGCGGTTTACTCCCATGCTCAAAGCCAAAACAAAATACGGGGCTGGCCAAGCCAGGTAACCGGTTGAGGAGTGCACGCGTACGCGTCATAAAAAACATGACGACGATGCTGATGAAGACGCAGACGAAGACGAAGCTGCTTACATTGGGTTGGGTATCGCCCAAACCGCAAGTAAACAAGAAATTCAAGTTAAATTTGAAAGGAATCGAAGACTTTCTACCCTATAAAGAGATAATTAAAGAAGGGAATTTCAAACAGATTGATAAGGAATGTACATATATATATATATATATGTATATATATGATGAATACATTTCTTACTAATCTTTAGCTGACACTGGTAAGTAAGTGATCTAGTGATCTATGAAACACTTATACCCGATATCACTATTCAGCTTTAATAAGAATTTAATTACCTAGTAGAGAAGGGAATTAGAAACAATAAGATAGATATACTGCTAATTAGATTGTTATAATTGACATTCATCGACTCATTTATACCCTACAATTACTGAACTCTAACAAGAGCTAAGCTAAGCTGTTGAAAATATAGGAGAGATTTATTATACTCAAGCGCCACAGATTGCCTCAAACCAACTCGAAGTCTGTTCAACCTCACATGCTAATCACTGTTAATTTACAAGCCGATCGTTTATACACAATTAAATATATTTAAAATTGGAAATTTGTATACAAGCATATCAAGAAAGAGAGAGAGAGAGAGTGGAAAATATTGCTTCACATGGGGGTCAAGCAGGCCGTCAATCAGCGTGATAAGCCATAAAGAGCAGCAGCTTCAACTTGCTTGGCATCTTTCTCTTTGTCGGCCTCTATGGCTGTTGCTGTCTCTTTCGTTGTCTTATCTCTGTCTCTTGCTGGCGTTGAGTCAGCTCAGCATC
Source organism: Drosophila nigricruria (assembly GCA_037075265.1). Lineage (NCBI taxonomy): Eukaryota > Metazoa > Arthropoda > Insecta > Diptera > Drosophilidae > Drosophila > Drosophila nigricruria. Next base: position 1,149,048 of record JBAMCI010000074.1, read on the forward strand.
TCGCTGCTTATTTAAATAATTGCAAGCGCTTTCGGCTACTCAGTGTATCAGACGCTGCGAGTCGAGCAGCAACGCCTTAACGTGCCGTGTTTCGTGATCTTTGAGCTTTGATAAAGTGATATTTGCAAATAGAAATCAACCATAAATAAATAAAATATAAAATGTGGAAGAGTTTAAGCGTACTAATGCTGTTCGGACTGTTGGAACTGTCGCAGGCTCAGCGGCCATCCTTTGCAGGTGCACGCCCGCCGGGCGGACTCAGCCAGAAGGACAAATATCACGCTGCCCAAAATACGGCCGTGGAGAACATAACTGGCGTGGACATTGCCACACGGTTCGGCGCGGATGCTGTGCCACAGCAGGCGCAAACAGTCAACTTGGCCTACGGCGCCTCGCAAAAGCCGCCAGTGGGCGTGCCCCTGGTGCTGCCCATCAGCAGCTATCAGCCCGTTGTGGCATCGAGTGCGGTGCCAGCCACCGTTAACGTGGTCAATCGATTCGGTGGCGCTGCTGATGCTGCTGCTGCCAGTCCGCCACTTGCGGCCAGCTTTCGACCCACAGCGACGGGGTCCAACTTTCAACCTGCAACTGCAAGTGTCCCTAGCAGTGTGCCCGTGTCCAATGCTCTGCCCATCGATGCTCATGGAGATCAGAACTATGTGAATTACTTGAGTCAGCTGCCCGTGGATAACCAGCCATTCTGGTTCATCAACTATCAGGCCATCGAGGCATTGAGAAACAGCTCGAGGCCAAATGTTGGTGCACTGGAGACGCGGGGATCTTTCTTTGCTGGTTAAAGTTCGGTTTCCAGTCACACTAAAAATAATACTCATGGTTAATTAATGCACGAGCATATACATATATACTTATGTGTGTGTATGAGTACAAAGTGTACATACGCTTACTCAGCAATATTATCTTGAAAAACCGGAGGAAATACCAAAATCGTGGGGAATGAATTGTGATTTTTCAAGCGATAAGATTGCGATTCGACAAACAAATAGAGAAAATATAAAATACAAATTATATTATAAAAGCAATATGCAAATTTTAATTGTGTAGGAATTGTAAAGACCCTATACAATACCAATATATATATATTATATATTATATAAATATTATTTATTAAAAATTATTCTTTTGCTTCTTAAATTGCTGTCTTTATTTTGGGTCTTATCAGCATCTGTATGGAGCGTACATAATTTCCCTTTTTGCCCCACTCCTTGAGTCCCCAAAATATGTTTTCCTGATCGTCAACTTTCTTTTTGGAGCATATGCCGTTGGGATTGCTGAAGTTTAACAAAAGGTAAGAGATGTATATCTATATGAATATCAATCACTTACCAAGTGGGTATTATATTGTCGTACCACCACCAACCACTCTTGAATTTCTTCATGGGCACAGTGAACGGCTTCTTCTCGCTCAAACGCATCGCATCACTGGCATCGCCCACATAGGCGCCCAAGGACTTCAGCTCGTAGCCCTCCTTTGCGCTGCCAACCACAAAGTTGTCATATCGTGCATAATGGGTGGCATGATCGTAGCCAACGATATGGACATACAGTTCATGTCTCTGGTGGCTTGTTATCGCATGCAGCTTAACTAACCCGATCCACAATTCTCCCTGGGGATCGCCAAATCCATTTCGATATGACTCCATATTAGTTTGGAACTTTGTATGTCCATCGCTGCGACGTTGGATCACAACCCAGCCCGGTCCAGCGATCCCATGCTCAAGCGCGACTGGAAAAGGTGGAAAGCCCGGCACGAGCATAAGCTGCTTTGTCACCCCGTAGGGAGTTGTGATGAAAATGTTTCTAGCTTTCTTCTTTTTCTCAAATTCACTGAGTTTTGTGTTTAGCTCGGATATAAGCTTCCTTAAGGACTTTATGGTCTCATCTCGAGCTGCAAGTTTGACGTTTAAATCGTTCTGGACCTCTGTTACCTTCAATTTAATCTCGTCCAATCGGATTTTCGATTCCGCATCATTTTCACTCGTTGGATTCTGATTAGATGATTTGAGTGCGGCAATTAGCTCCTCCATATACAAGATTTTGTCTTTATACAGACTTTCCTTTTCGCCGAAAACGGATGCTCTTATTTCCAGCTCCGACAATTTGCCCTTGAGATCACTAACTTGACAGTCCCTGCTTTTTATTATGCCAACTAAGCCTTCCATCTCTTGGTTAGTGACGGGCTCCTGCTCAAGTAAACTGTGCAGATTACTCGAGTTGTCAAAATGATCGAAGGAATTGCATGGACACTGTAATGAGAGTTTACTGTAGTTACTAATTAGGCAGCCTCTATCTTGCACTCACTGCAACATTGTCCGAGCCCCCAACTGCGCCATTCTCTTCTAGTTCTATATTCAATATTTTACCCTCCATAACGTCTACTATTTCAATTGTTGTCGGGTTCCACGAAAACTAAACTGATTCATTGCAAAGTTTCTATTTTATATACAAAATATTTTATCTATTCACAAGACCTGATAAGAAATATATTGATAGCTCAAGAGATAGACGTCAGTGATATCTTGTACAATGATATCTTTCCCATGTCTTTATCGATCCATGCATGATCCCTTTATCAAAATCGCTTTACATGTAAGGAACACTCATTGGAACTGGTATACTCTATTTAATAAACTGATTAATTAAAGGTAACTAATAGAATGTATTTCTTCCTTTATACCTCTAAGATTTGATAAGAGAAATTTAATATTATTCTTAATTTATTTTTAATTATTTAAAATTATTTTGGGCTCAATTTAATGTTTTCTGTTTCTTAGTATAGTTAAGCACTCTTAAGGGTATACGAATTCGATAAACTTTCTTTGAGTTTATAAATTTATTCGACTGAATCATATTCTTTAGTTTACATAGATGGAAGGGAACTTTATTTACTAAATTTAGCACAATGAATCAATTTAAATAATGCTTAAATTATACGTACGCAATTATAAAACCAGTAGAAGCGTTTAAGCCGAGTTAAACTGACTGCATAATGCTCGCTTGCAATATAAAAATCTTTAAATTTATTTAAAATATGTAAATTTTCGGATAAGCTGGGATCATCATCGGTAGAAGATGGAAGTTAGCTGAAAGTCACTTGCAATACTTGATCAGAAAGATATAGAGATATAGTATAGATGCACGATCAGTGAGCTGTGTATACATAGTTATATAATCTAAAGAGAATGTCAACAGTAACTCACTGACCAACTTCTAATGTTCCAACTGTAAATTGATAAGAAATACAGTTTTCCCCATTTAATATAAAAAATATAGTTTACTTAGTTATTCCTCGCATGCAAAGAGGCTGGATGCCTAAAAACAGCATTTTTCACTAGGTATACATGGTATAAATAGTATAAGTGGTATGAATGGTATAAGTGGTATAAATGGTAGAATTTGAATAAAAGGTAGAAATGGCATAAATGGTATAAATTGTATAAATTGAATAAAAGGTAGTAATGGTATAAATGGTATAAGTGGCATAAATGGTATAATTGGTATAAATGTTATAAATGGTATAAATGGTATAAATGATATAAATGGTATAAATGGTATAAATGGTATAAATGGTATAAATGGTATAAATTGTATAAATGGTATAAGTGGTATATATGGTATAAATGGTATAAATGGTATACATGGTACAAATTGAATAAAAGGTATGAATGGTATAAATGGTATAAATTGAATAAAAGGTATAAATGGTATATATGGAATGCACGACTATCAATTTTAGATTCCATGTCTCTAATTTTAGTTCACAGAGATGATTTCTAGCTTGCATCATCATTCACACACAAACAGATGCTTAGCGCAACATCAATATACTCTTTTCAAATTCCTGAACGAGTATACAAATGTTCAACACCTGTGGAAGGCACGACTTACAAAAACTATATACTACATATATGTATGCCCATCTATGTATGCATGAAGCCCATCAAGCTAGATTTAGTATATAAATCTTGAATAGACGAAGCAACAATAGTATTGAAACCTTTTAAACGCCTTTTAAGAGCGAAAAAAAAAACAACGAAATAATAGTAAAGAAAAACACACAAATACCAATTTATAAGCAGGCAAAGCATGAAAAATGCATTCAGAGAGCCAGAACAAAGGAAAAGTGGAGAAAATGCACAACAAAAACTCAACAACTTCAATATGCAATGGATGAAAATGGATGCAAAGAATGAAAAGTGCTCCTTGGGCGCTTGTTAATGGCGAGTGAATTGCGAAAAAGTCGATACCGGAGCAAAAGTGTCAAGCGCTGAAAATGCCACTGAAAAAGTAAGCAGTAGAGAACGGAGTGAGGAAAAGGAAAAATACTTTAATGCAGCTATGTTTAACGCAGTTTAATATACTCAAAACAAAACATTTCTATGCAGATAACAGTCAATCACAATCAATCACTGGATAATTTACCAGGCCAGCTGCTGAGGGGCTGCGTTGTAGGCAACCACGTAGGGCTGCTGACCGCCCAGATAGTAGAACTGTGGAGTGGGCAAGGCGGCTACGGGAGCCACTGGAACGGCTGGTGCTGCTGCCTCAACGGGCAGCTCCTCCAGGCGGGCAATGCGCTGACGCTGACGTTTGGGCTGTGCCTTGGCCAGCTGCAGCTTGGCCAATCTCTGACGGCTGCTGCGCAGGCGAGCAACAGCTGCTGGTGTGGTCACCTCCTCCAGCGAGTTCTCCTCCACGTCTAACTCTTCGGCTTCGGGCTGGAAGCTGTTTGCTGGCGGTTCCTGTTCGGCGGGCAACTCATCCACATCCGTGGACGGTGGTGGGCCATAGATGAGCGCTGGCTCTTCCGGTTTCAGTTCATCGGCTGATGGGTATGGCGTGGGTTGCACCTCCTGCCTGGCAAACACCTGACGCTGTCGACTCAAACGCAAACGCCGTGGCGCCTCTGCGGATACGTGAGCCACCAGGATGGCCAGGAGCAGCAGGGAGCTAGTGAGCTGATAACGTGCCATGATCGTCTTAGTTGCTGTGACGCTTTGTTGTCGATCGTATATGGAGCTTTGACTTTTATACTCGTAGTTGGCCCCGTGTCAGCCCGGCTGCGGCGATTCTAGACCAATCCGCAACGTTCCGCATATAAAGCAGTCAATAATTTGATAGCCCACTCCAAAAAAAAAAAAAACAGACAAACACTAGTAATCCAAAAAACCATTGACCTGCATGATAAGCAGGCGCCGCACAGTGGTATAAAACTCATTTGAAATTGGACAATTTTTAAACTTCAAGGTGTGAAAGGCAATAGGTATACAAATGAATAAATATATGGAGATGTAATAATAAAAATTTAACAAAAAAAAATAAATAAAATAAAAAATAAACATTTATTAAAAAAATTAAAAATATATTTTTTCTATATATTAAAAATTTTTTAAGATTTAAATTTGTTTAAAAAAAAAAATAAAATAAAATAAAAAAAATATATTATTTTATTTTTAAATATTTGAAAACTCTATGTATGTACACATATTAATTTTAAGCTATTTTAATGTAAAAAATAATAAATTTGATTTCGTTAAATGAATAAATAATATTTAATACAAATTCAACCTAAATAATTATAAACACTTATAGATTTTTGAAACTTTTCAGAATTTTTTTTCATAAAATAAATAATAATTTTAAGCTATTTTAATATAAAAACTAAATTTAAATTTGTAAAAAAATTATTTAATAATTAAAACAAAGTCAATATAAATTTAATAAAATAATGTGTAGATTTTTGAAACTGATTAAAAAATAATTCTACAAAATTTTATTTATTTCAAATTAATTTTGTTTTGATCTGTATATGGTTTAGAGTGTCTTACGAACATTATTATTCCTGTTTTTGTTTATTTATTTATTTTAAATCTAATTTTATTTATTAAAAACTTAAATTACTTAAACATTTAATTAGTGTTCAAGGTTTTTGCCCCACTGTAACTGAAGCATATGGAAAAAACATTTGTTAAAAAACAATTTGATTTGCTTTAGCCACTGTTGCAGCAGTATTCGGCGATCGAGTCTGTGAAGTTCAGAGTTAAGTGGCGAATCAAATTAATGGTCAATGGTTATATGGTTATGGGTTAGACATGGGCCCTTGACTAAATATTGTCACGTAGGTGCACGTATGTGGCTACCATCTTGAGGGTGTCCCTCGGCGTGCCATTTATGACTGCCAAAAAGTTTGTGTATAAAAAGTCTGCGATTCGCATTCGATATCAACATTCTAACAACACCCAGCAACAGTTCGACATGGCTTTCAAGTTTACCAGCTCTCTGCTCATCCTGGCTGCCATCGCAGCTGTCTCTGTGGCGGAGCCGGCGCGTCTGCGCAATCGCTCGTCCCGCTTCCGTTTGGCTCGCCAGGAGGAGGCACCGCCAGCGCCTGTAGATCCAGCTGTGGACGTTGCGCCAACGCCAGCCTCGGCGCCTTATCCACCTGCAGGTGTTACGCCCGCCATAGCCTTCGATCTGCCCACCGAGACGCAGACCGAGGCGCAGCCCGACTTGACCTATGGCCCACCCGATAACACTTATGGCCCACCAGCCGCCGAGCCGGACAACACCTATGGCCCCCCGCCAGCCGAGCCCGACAACACCTATGGACCACCTGCCGACACTGCAGCTGCTCTGGACCAAGATCAAGATGTGGATCCAGCCGATGCCGATCCCGCTTCAGAGCCCATTCCCGCTAGCCTGATCCTAGCGCGCAACGGTCGTCTGCGCATTCGTCGTCCAGTGTCAGAGAAGCTGCGCTCTGCTCAGATCATACGCTCTAAGCCCATCCTGGTCTATACCATCTAGATAGACCATTGTTGAGGTTGTTTTTTTACGAGCTAACGATACAAATATTTGTTATTAATTAAATATATATAAATAAAACGTTGTTACAAAATATAAGATTAAAAATTTTTATTTACAATTTTGAGTATGATCAACAGATTTATAGGTCCAATATTAATTGAATAGTTAAATAATTAAAGGCAAAAATTAATAGACGAAAATTTGGATTAGATAAGCATCAATTTAAGTTCTCATGAATTGAAGATATCTTTTATGTTTAATTGTGGGCCTTAAAAACTTTTTATGAACTTTCGCTGATCATTACAATATATTTATAATTATATATATTATATTTATAATTTATAATTTATTTGTGGGCATTTATTAATGGTCATAAAGCAACTTATTAAGTCCCTGATCCTAACTATGGTATTTCCACTTCCCCTGATTTACCTATGATTTTTTAGTTTAGAAATTAATTTTAGATTTATAATCTGAGAATACAATAGGTTATATCCTGCTACATAAGGTGCTCGAACTAAGTTAATGGGACAAACACTAAACACGTTATATTTTCCACAAAAATCAACTTATAACAGATACACTCCATATTTGGTCTACTTCCAAATATCGGGCTTAGAAAATGTTTAAATATGTGTCTAAGTTCAATAGAGTTACTATAGAGTTACTATAAAATAATATTTATTTTTCATAAATAAATGTTCTTCAATAGTTTAAGTATTATTTTGTTTTGTTTTTAAAATGAATATGGTTCGGTTCGTTCGGTTCGTAAAAGCTAAACTGAAAATTGTTATTAATCCTGAAGCATCTTTCAGACCAGACTTAAAATTCAATACGCAACATAGTGTTCATCCTTAGCCTGAATACTATACTTTATTGTGTAGGCTAAAGATACACAATTCATTGCAAATTAAATTTAAATTATCTTAGGACTCACATTAAATATGATAAGGATTAATATTCTAATATAAATGTACGACTTTTGAACTGTTTAAGGATAATATACAGAATTTAATTAATTGTAGCTGAAATGTTCTTAAATATATATAATATTTTTAATATTTTTTAGCAAGTTAAAGTTATGATAAAAAAAATTAGACAGAGCTGGAACATATAGAGCTTTGATACATCCAACTCTGGTAGAGTTGATAGACTGAGAGCTGTTTGACTGAGAATAAGCTTATTAACTCAACTTCAACTCTATTCTTAATGCGCTCAAACACAGAATAAGGAGTTTTTTAAAAAGGACATTCATTTCGTGACAGGATTCTAAGAGTATTCGACAAGGTTAAATTTGTATATTAGGAAACCACAACCGCAATAAAAGAACCTAATTGAAGGAAATTTGTATGTGTAAATGGACAACAGCCGCCTGACCTAGATGAGAATTATGTCTAATGGGGTGTCTCTGCGGACACGTTTACGAAAAGGCCAATGGTTATGAATATAAAAGCCATTAAATAAAATTATGAATAGCCAAGAACCCATCGAAATAAACAAATGGAGAATTGAACTGCGGGCAAAAAGCCTATTGGAATCGCTGTCGACGGCGTGTTAATGAAGAGGCACAGAGAGAAACCAGCACCACCGACACCACTCGCTTAGCATTGGCTGCCAAAATTGGGAAAAGGGTCACGTAGCCAGCATTAAACAGAAATCACAAGCCGATTCGATCGGGGCAACATAATCAAAGCCGTGCCGAGTGACAGAGAACAGCAACTAGCTAGCGGCTAGGAGGCCTAAAATCGAAAGTGACGAGCATAAATTATGAACGACAGATGAGATCGGGAGGCCCCTATAAATAGGCCGGGCTCTTGGGCAACTCAGAACAGAATTGAATCGATCGTCAAAATGATTAAAGCTACTTCAACAGTTCTGCTGCTAGGCTTAGCCGTCTTGATCAGTTCGGAGCCATTGCGGCAGAGATTTGTGCCGCGACGTGGACTCGCACGGCAGGAGCAGGCAGCGCCACCAAGTCCTGCGCCCACTGGCTATCCCGAGGCAGGTGTCACTCCCGAAGTACCCTTCGAACTGCCAAGCTCAACTGCACAACCGGAAGTCAAGTATCTGCCTCCAGATAATACCTATGGACCACCGGACAGCGTGTATGGCCCACCCACCAGTGTGGATGAGCAGCCCCAACCAGATGAGCTGCCCGAGCCCCAGCCAGAGCCTGAACTGCCCATTGAAACGGACGACATACCAGCTGAAGAAGATGAGACTCCTGTTGATGCCAAGCAGCAGCCAGGCGCAGATGTGGATGAGGAGCAAGTGCTTGTGCAAGTGGCCGAAGATGGCACCGTGATTGCTGTGTCCACGACACTCGATCAGCCCGAGGACAAGAAGCCCGCCAGAATCTATCAACGCTTCCCACAGGCACGCCGCAGGCAGCAGCCAGTGCCGGAGCGCTTGGTGCTGCGCCGCAGCTGGTAAAATTGTAACCTAAGTCATGTAAATGCTATTAATAAAGTTGGCCATAACCACATCAAATCTTCGGCTCACATGTGCATGCGGTTTAGTCATAGTGGCTGGGCACGTAAGCGCTTGGGCTTGCCGTATAAGTCATCGCTCGATTGGCCTTGTCGGCAATTTGGGCACTTGGGCAGTTTGGACAGTTTGTTGGTGAAGGTCATCTTTGGTCTATGATGGGTATTTAAAGTCGGCAGTTGGCAGAGGGCAGCAGCAGTTCATGTTTTGATAGCAACATGTTTGGAACAAGCTTCTTATTGGTGGCCCTTTGTGCGGCAGCTAGCCTGGATGCTAGTCAGGCGGCTAGATTGCGTTTCCCGGGACCCGTTCTGCAGCGACAAGAGGCGGCACCTTATCCACCAGCTGGCTTGACGCCCGATCCGCCATTTGAGCTGCCCACGGAGCAGGCGGCTGACTTCCCTGAGCCGGACTTGACCTATGGCCCACCTGAGGCACAGCCGGAACTTGTTTACGGACCTCCTGAGGAACAGCCAGAGCTTGTTTATGGACCACCTGATGAGGTTTACGGACCACCCGATGAAACATACGGTCCACCACCTGTAGAAGAGACTCCTGACGAGACTTACGGTCCCCCGGAGCTGCCCACAAATGTGGACGGCAATGGCTCAGCACAGAGTGCAGCAACCATAAGCCTGGCGAGCTTACGTCCACAGGCACAATTTATATTGCCTCTGGTACAACGATTTACAGCCTTCCGTCAGCTGATCCGTCCGGTGCAATCCCAACGCCGACCCGCAAAATTGACAGCTCGTCCACAGAGAAGACCTGCCAAGATTATTAATAGAGTTAATGCTGCTTTCCCGGCTACTCAATTGACTCTGCCATTTGTGGAGCGTCGCATTCCGTTCAGGCCAGCGCGTTTAATTCTTAACGCTCCTTTGAAACGAAAGCCCGCCAAGATTACCGTTAATGCACCTAGACAAACTCTCGCCCAGCTAACGCCCGCTATACGCAGGCCAATATATTCTGGCGGTCGCATTATTGCCTATTCTGACCAAGTGCAGAATTGGTAAATAATGTTAACTTTTGTATATAATTTCTGAATAAAATATTTCTTCTTTGATATATATGATTTTTTATAACTGATAAAAATTAAGCAGCAATATACCTTATTTTGTCCATCTGGCAACTTCATTTATATCGATATGATGTCACTTGCTGATATATCGACAAGCCGCCACTCGTGTGCATTCTACAGCGTACCCATCACTAAAGCACGCTAAACCGAATTGCCGACAACGCTGTATTTTTAATAAAAATATAGAAAAATTTAGTAAACAATTATATATAAACTTAACAAAGGCTTGACTACCAGCAGTAGGTACTGTGAACTTGAATATAAGGTAAATATTTGGCAACCACCTGTGGAACATCATAGTTCATCAACAGTTCCGTAGGTAAAATGGCTGGCGTGTTATTCGAGGATATATTCAATGTTAAGGACATGGATCCTGAGGGCAAAAAGTTCGATCGTGTTTCCCGCCTGCACTGTGAATCAGAATCCTTTAAAATGGACCTCATTCTGGATATAAACTCATGGCTCTATCCCATGGAATTGGGAGACAAATTTCGTTTGGTGCTGGCCACGACGCTGCGTGAAGACGGCTGCCCCGACAGCGGTGAATATAATCCCATGGAGCACGAAGGCACGCGGGCGGACAGTTTTGAGTATGTTATGTACGGAAAGATCTATCGCATTGAGGGCGACGAGGCGCACAACGAGTCGTCGCGGCTGTCGGCGTACGTTTCCTTTGGTGGCCTGTTAATGCGCCTGCAAGGGGATGCCAACAATTTGCACGGATTCGAGGTGGACCAGCACATGTATTTGCTGATGAAGCGTCTGGCGTTTTGAATATTGTATAATAAATGAGACTTTATTTGTAAATTAAATCATTTTTCGTATGAATTTCGCTACAAATATGAAGTGCAGTGTTACCGTAATCGAGCAGTTCAAAAATACTTAAATTACAATATCGAACTGCATGGAGTGTAGTTCAAAACAATGGACTATCGATATGCTCAAACAGAACTAGTTCCTTCTTCATAATTAGATGTAAACATGACACAGCGGGGTGCAAAAAGGAATTAAAGTTTACATTTAAACCGTGCAGAATATAAATATAAAATGTGAAATTAACTAAGATTGCAGCTGAGATTTGCCAATAGTTTTGCAATATGTTTGCGTACATGCTTCCGCTGGCTAAAGGTAAAAGAAAAAGTGCAATGTGCAGTAAAAATGGGCGTTTGTTTGGCAAATGCAATCAAATTTCAACAAATTGTATATAAAATGTAGTCTTGAAGTGTGCCTGGTGCTTTGTGTGCTTGTTTGTGCATGTTCCTGTGTGTGCTTGTTTCAGTCAGTTGTGAGTTTGCAGCTGTTTTTTTTATATCAATATTCGGTAAGTTATTTTCCTTTTGTTCTGATTTCCTTAATAATATGAATTTATTGTGGTGTTGGTATTTAATTAAGGAATATACCCAATTAGCTGTCATTGGTGCCGGTAATTTGTAGTTACTAACAAAATTCTTGCGGTAGTTTTTGTTTTTCCTTTTGTTCTGCTTCGCATAAACAGAAGACTTCAACGTTTGACCCCCACAGCAAGACACACGCCCAGCGCGCTCTGCAACTGCGCTGCCTGCGGCTGCTGCTGTCGCTGACGCCGCCATCGCCGTCGTCGCTTCCCCATTTGCCTATTTAGCATTACAAAACTGCTGTTTTTGTATTCTTTGAGCCCCACACCTTTTGTGAGTTTTCGCTGTCGTTCGTGCTTTTTTCAACGTTCTCTTTCAATTTAATGAATCGCTGGCTACCGTGCGGGCAGGCCAGACAGCAGCGTCGCTTCACGGGCGTCGCGGGCGCAAGCAGTGCTGCCAACTCTTCAGGGCTTCCGCTAACCAATAAAGCCAGAAATAGCTGGAAAATAATTGGGAACTCTAGAAACAAAGCTTTTTATGGATTTAAGGGAATTTTTATATGCATTTCGATATCGACAGGCGTAAAATACACCGAAATCAGTCAACATTGCATAAATTTGTCCTGAATCCGCATTCAAGTCGCATCGAAATACAGCTGTGTTTGTGAAACGCCAGAACTGACGGAAAAATAGCTAAACTGGCAGCATTGGGCGCAAGCAGAGCAGAGCAACGCTGCAATAGTTACAGTTAAAGCTAAAGCTCTTTGTGTGTGTGTGTTTTGTTTTTAGGGTTCGGTTCGCGCTTCCAATTCGCTTTTCAGCACTGTTTTCATTTTCGTTTTACGCTTCATTTGCGTAACGTGCAGCTGTGTGAACTGTGGCCCTGTCCCTGCACTTGGGCACATCATGCTTCAATGCTGTTCCCAATGGCCGTCAATAGAGCTTCATAGAAACTGAGCACAGTAAGTTTTGGCGCGCGCCGACGCCCTTTAATTTTGTTATTTTTGTTGTGTTGCTGTCAATGAAGCGTCGCCAAAGGTCTGTAAATCTCCTCCAAGTGCATGTGTGTGTGTGTGAGTGAGCAATCTGTTCGCCAGATGTTTATGTATTGAGCATTTCGAGCTAACTGTGCTGTTCCCAGGGTCGTCATCGTCTCTTCTATTCTTTGTTCTGCATGCAGTTTTTCCTGGTTTAATATGCCATTTCGTTGGAAGTTACATTCGACGACAACTGCAGCAGCAGCAGCGATTGCTTTAGTGACAAAGTTACCATCAGTTGTATAAGTAGACTCTTATCTGATCAGACTACGCCTTATCAGTTATTGCCTTTGTCGCGCGCTTATCAGTGTTTTAGCTTGGCAACGCGCTCGCTCGCATTCCAAACAAAAGATTGAGAAAACAAACTAAACAACTTTCGAGTGTAACGCATATGAGTTTCCACATATGTCTGTATATACTACCTGGAAATGCTAGCTGATAAAGTAATCAAAATAAATATAGTAATTCTACACGGAAAAAAATAACAAAACTGTGTTTGTATCAAATATCATTGTGACTGTACGTGAGTTAGTCAACATTAATATTAAAGTTACTTTAATAAGAAATCTGTTTTGTTAAGCTTATTCATTTCGCTTTGAATCACCTGTTAATTTTCTTTCTGTGTAATGCGGCATATGCCTCTCTCTCGCGCCTCCCCTTGATACAGTTCTTATCGTTTTTGAAGTTCGGTGGACACAGCTGAAATTCTTATTGTTGTTTTCATTGTTTTGTGTTTTGTGAGTTGTTTAGAACGTGGCATTGCAAGCTAAATAATCAACAGCTCTTAACTTTTTCTTGCAGCGACAATTTAACTAAATCGCTATAACAATCCAAGGTGTTTGGGAATCTACTTCTTTAGCTAAAAAAAAAAAAAATAATTAAAAAAAAAACCAAAGCAAAAACCTTTAGTAGAAACATTAACCCCTTCCCCAAGTAAATTAGCATCTGGTGCCGGGTGCAGGAAGCTCTGTAATAGACATAAAACTAACTCAGCATGGTACGCAGTCGTCGCAGCCTCTCCAAAGAGGATGCCGTCTCTCTGCTCACGGATAGCGGTATTTCGCTGTCATCGCCGCCGGCGGCGCGTGAATCCTCGCCTGCTGCGACGGCCATCAAGCGTCGCAAGAGCAGCGTCAACAGCAGCTTGCAAGATTTGTATGTGGATGGGGAGCAGGAGGCTGAGCAGGACTCAACAGACACAGATGCAGACTACATTCAACCGGAGCCAAAGAAAACACCACGTAAAGCAGAGTCCGGCAAACGCAAGCAGCACGTATGCAGTCATTGCTCTAAGGAGTTCGGTGGCAAAACCGACTTGCAACGTCATCTGCTCATCCACTCCGATGAGCGGCCTCACAAATGCGCCGACTGCGGCAAGTGCTATCGCCAGGCAGTGAATCTTAAGAATCACATCACCACTGCCCACGAGCACAAGAAACAGTTCGCATGCACGCAGTGTCCCAAGTCGTTTGCACTCAAGGAACGCCTTAAGCTGCACATGCGTCTGCACTCGGGTGAGAAGCCATATCCATGTGCGCTGTGCGAGAAACGCTTCGCTCGAGGTGGCCAAGTGAGTACAGAAATAAATTTGACCTTCTCTCATATTAAAACTAATATCTATAATATTCCCTTGCCAGCTCCAACAGCACATGGTATCCCACCACAAGATGAGCATTCAGCAATTCAACTGCACCAAGTGTTCGGCCAGCTTTTCCACCAATGCCAATCTGCGTGTGCACATGGAACGTCATGAGCAGGGCATGGAGCACAGATGCTCCATATGCGAAAATCAATTTGCCACTGAATTGGCCCTTCGCGCCCACATCAATCAGGAGCACCACAAGCTGAGCCAGCTTGAATGTGAAATATGCCATAAGACCATCGAACCAGATGAGGATCTGGCCACGCACATGCAGAAGCACGCAGCGGTTAAGACGCATGTCTGCGAGGTGTGCAATTCGTATTTTACGCAAAAGTCGCAATACAATGTGCATATGCGAATGCATACGGGGGAGCGGCCGTATCAGTGTCGGGTAAGTGACAACAACGACTGCCAGGAAACTTATCTTCTAATTATATCAATGTACACATGCCTTGCAGATCTGTCATCAAACATTCGCCCACTCGAGCGTGCTAAAGCTACACATTCGCAAGCATACGGGGGAAAAGCCATTTCGCTGCCAGCTATGTACGGATGAGGTGGCCTTCTCGCAGCTAGCGCATCTCAAGAATCACATGAAGAAGATACACAAGCAGCAGAAACCCTACATGTGTCCTGGCTGCCATGAGTTCTTCAAAATCAAGGTGGAGCTGCAGGCGCATTCCGAACAGTGTGCTAAGTGCAAAGCAACAGGGGAGCTCAACGATAGCCAGACCGAAGATGTTCAGACACTATCCAACATTCGCTTCAACATTGCCGTTGTGTTGAAAAAGATTAGCTCACCGCAAAAGCTGCGTCAGCTGGGCTACGAAAAGCGTTTGATTGATAATGTCATCATAGCATCACTGAAGCTGGCACAGCGTCCGTCACACGACGATGCAGCACTGACCCCTTTGGCTAGGCTTCGTTTGAATGTCGAGGAGTTTCTCAAGTGGATTGTGCCGGCGCCGACCATGCAGAAGTTCAGCGAGGAGCTGCTCTCAATCGATACGATACTCGAGAAGATTGCGACCATGTACATGAACCAGAAATAGAAAGCGATTAATGCTCACTGCTTTCCAGCAAAGCGATTGTGCCATAGAGTTAACGCCGTGCTTAGAGTTAGTTCTTGCCATTTGATTTAGCTTGAATCCCAAAAAGTTAAATAGAAAATTCAACCAAATGATTTAGTCCAAAGATGTTTAGACTTAAGCACCAATATGAATTTACACAACCTTTATCCTAGTTATGCCAAAAAAAAAGAAAACACCAAACCAGAGCAAGGGTATTCCCTTGTTCCGCTGTATGAAAACTTGCCAGAGCAGTGCTTACCGCTTAGTTTTAACTCGTAAGTTTGCTTAAATTTAACTTAATTCATTGTGGCCATGCATATTTACTTAATTTAATCGAGTTGCATTTTGTATCCACTTCATTACACCCGTTAACGAAACCAAATATAAACCAATTGAAATTTAGATTTGTAGTTGTAAATATAAGCAGCTGAAACATATTGGAAATGTAAAATAAATAAAAACAGTTAATATAACCACTTTGTATATGTATTAACTAACTTAAAATCAATCACTGTTAGAACTACATTGCATTTATTGCCTCAAACAACTGTTTACAAATACTTATCAATGACTGAGTAAAGAGTATCTCGTTGTTCACTGTTTACATAGGAAAACCACTAAACCTCTGTCCAATGCCAACAAGCTAACTACAATAACAGTTATGTACAACTGTCAAGCATTGGTGGTTGGTAGTTGGTGGTTGGTGGTCTGCGATCCGTTGACTGTCCCTGCCTCTGCCCTTGCCCGTGCCCCCAGTGGGCCCATGCCTGAGCGCTATATATGGTCGCGTTTGTGCAAATTTATAAGCCACTCACATTAAGGCGGCAAATATTTTTATGGCCATGGCATAACAGCAGTGGCATCCTCGCCATTAGCTGCCGTCCACCTGCTGCCCACCCGAGGCTTTGCGGGCGGGTGGGGCTGCTCCTCCAATGGCGATTAATGAAATTTCCACAGCGAATTTATTGAAACGCTACCGAGAATCCGTCCGCTGGGAAAAAGCTGAGCGCGAGAAATATGGCAAATTTCATACATAAAATATATTCACACAAATATATATATATATAAATATATATATGTATTTGTATTTGTATATGATTTTTTATGATGGCCAGCTGCTTTGTTTGGCGTTGGCGTTTGTCCGTTGCGTGTCACTCGATGTTAAGGTGCGCCTCGTCCACGTTCCAATCAGCGTCCTCCGTCTCTGCGTCTCCGCAGCTCCAAATCGGGCTCGCTGCGGCCACAGCCAGCAGCTTAATGTCTACATTTGTTCTGGCCATTGCGTGTTCAGTGGCTGCCCTTTCCTTTCTCTATGCATCTCCAGCACCACGTTGCGATGGCTCCAACTACTCCTGTTGCTGCTGCTGCTGATGCTGCTGCTGCGGCTGCCATGGCGCATTAGAACAAATTGTTCTTGTTACGATAGGAGGATGGACATGCCTTTTGCCTTGTTTGGACCAATGGACAGAGTGCCACTGCTGTTGCTGTTGAATACCCTGTAAGCTGAGCAGCTGCACAAAGGAGAGTTGACTGCTAGAGAGTATCTAATTCTGTTGAGATTGGCTATTGAAATATGGATTGATATATGCCTATATATTGTGAATGATATATAAATATATATTATATAACTACTTAATTTTTGCATTTATAATATACATATATTCTACATATATAATATATAATATATCATTTTTAAATATCTCTAATTCTAATTTATCTTAGCTCTTATAATTATTTATTTATTCTATAATTTTCTAAAATATTTTTAATATTTATTTCCTTTTTCCAAGATATCCTCAAGTTGTTTATTCCTCACTTTTCAGTTTTTTCCTTTCATAGATGTTTGTTTTTTTTGTTGTTTTTTTTACTTCTTGCTCTCTGGTTTAATGCGCTGCGAATTCGTGAAACAAATAGTCGCAGACGCAAGAGCTCTGTAACTAAGTACGCATGTTTCTTGGCTGGCTTAACTTCATCCGCATGCAGATTTCGTCTGCGCAATGTTAATGATGGGAAAAATGTGTGCTTGAAGTCAAGAGGAGGAGGAGCAGCAACAGCAGCAGCAGCAGCAGCTGGCACTGCAGCAGTCAGATCCATGCCATGCCATGCCATGACGATTCCCCCAGTTCTCGTTTTCATTTTGTGATCCGCAGCAAATTGATTCGGTTTGGGCTTTGGGTTTTCTTTCTCTGCTCTGTGCCCAATCATTTGACGTTGTTGGTTCGGTACTCGCATTATATAATGTGCATATATAATTCCTTTGTTGTCTGCTGCTAATTTGCAAATTTGCGCTGACATTGAGGTAATGTCATAGCTGAAATCTCTGCACGATGAGCGCCCTGGACGAACGGAGGCCCCAATCATGGATAGTTGACCAGCTTCAACGTTGACTGACATCTAATTGTGTGTGATTTGTGTAAGGAGTTGGCGTTGCAAAAAGAAGCCCAGCTAATAGGCTGCTTATTTAGCTGCGAGTGAGTAAGAACTGCCTGCATACGAAATTGCAGTCATCCACTTAAACTAAGCCCATAATGGGTTTGCTTCTTTCTTGCTTTCAAAGAGTTCAGAAATTATGGAAAGCTAATGTTAACTGGACGTCTTAAGAGTGAAACTATATAGAAGATGTGTGAATGCGGAATGAAATTAGACTTGGGTAAGAATTACAAATCTATTGGGAATTATTGCAAGTTGAGGTGACCAGATAAGTGTAGTAGGAAAAGAAATTGCAGTAAAGCAAAAAGGGTTAGCGATATTTTGTTGTCTTTAGCTATATCTTAAAGCTATATCCAAGCCATTTTGTATATAATATTGCAGCAGGCAAAATACTGACATAGCTTTGCCGGCTGCTCTTCAATATATGGTTTGTGCTAAATCGACTTTTCTCGTTTTAATTGAAGATATTTCTTCTTTACCTCGTATCAATCTCCAGGTGAATGTAGGCTTCAGATCCAAAGGGGTATACTCATGATCAAAGTCTGTCTGACTGTCCGAAGAATTGCCTGCCTCTGAAGCTATAATGACGGCCGACTAAACCAAAATTTCTATATAATTTTGAAATTTTTCCTCAAGTTCGATTAGCATGTAACGATAGATGATCAAATGGCAAATTTAATTGAATATGTTAAAAGTGAAATATGCTTATTACAAATGCTATCAAAATAGTTTAAATGGTAAATATGTTTAGCTATACATAAAGTTTAGTTAACATGCTGTGAACATTTGCCGAAACTAACTAGGAGAACTCTGAAATGCAATTTTTTAATTATCACCGACAGCAATGCCTCATAAAGCCACCTTGAAGACTCCTACTAGGCATTAAGTTACGGCTCATAGCCGTGTCTGCATGTTGACCATGGATGGATTTTCGACAAAGCTCATCAGCTGAACACATGCAGTCATGCGGTCATTCAACTCGGGCCGAGCAGAGTCAAAGGCAAGTCAAAAGTCATAAAAGATATGCAAGCATATATCCTCAAACAGCCTCTATCTGAGCATAAATATATACATGGTACACACTTTAGCTACACATATATAGCTAAGCATACATGTGTTGGAGTATGTGCGTCTCCCTACATCTGCTGCTGGTAATCCTTTGGCCGTGTGTGCCCTTTGCAGCATCAGCATCAGCATCAACATCAGCAGCAGCCGCAGCAGCCGCAACAACAATTACAAATGAACGACTTCTTTGTTCTGTCAGCAATGGTTGGGCCCAAGTTCGAGTTCGAGTTGCGGTAGCACCCAAAAGAGGGGGCGTCGTCCGAGTCAGCATCTCGCATTGGTGCTCTACAGTGTCTACAGTGGCCAGCAGCAGCTGCTACGCATAAAGCATAAGCCATTTGGCCATTTGGATGCGAATGCTGCTGCTGCGGATGCACCTTTTTTTCAGTTTTTTCTGTTTTTTTTGAGGCGTGGGGCGTGTGGCGTGTTGCGTTGTAGCTGGCCAAAACAAATAGATGAGGATGCTTTGGGTGTAGAGCAGGAGTAGGAGGAGGAGGAGGAGAACTTGCAGCAAAATGTGCAACGTTATCATAACTAAGTGCATGGGATGCGTGTGCGCCCCAAAAGCGCCTGCATATGCATAATTCATGCTATTGAACCCTCTGCTTCACAGACAACAGACTGCAGACAAGAGGGAGAGAGAGATAAAGAGAGAGAGAGAGAGAGAGACTGCAGAGTGCAGACTGAAGACTGAAGACTGTAGACTGCAGACTGGACCCTGGACATGGACATGGACATGAACCTGGAGTGGCTGTGCGGCCTGGCTAGAAAAATTATAATTTCACAAGTCATAATAGGATTTGCAATTCAAATGCGAACGCAGACACAGATACAGACACAGACACAGACGCAGACGCAAATACAGAACTCAACTCCTTGAGTCGAGTTGCACAAATTTCTGTGGAAGGCGCAGTCAACAAATGACGACAACAATGAGCCTCTCACAGCCAGGCAGAGGAGGCAAGCAGAGCTAGGCCGAGGCAGAGGTAGAGGCAGACAGCGAACAGCAGACAGCAGCCTTAGGTCCAGTCCGGGCAGGCAATGGGTCTATGCCAGACAATGGCTGGGCCAAGCGCACGGCATAGCCAATATGTCAAAAATATTAAGCGACATGGCCATCGAGCGGGGCATAAATATGCAAACGATAAGCGCTCGCCTCTATAAAGTTGTAAAATTGACAAGCGTTGCGATGCCAAAGTCTCAAATAAAGCAATAAAATGCGCTAAAACATCGCCATCGACATCGACATCGGGCCCCATCGGATCGACGGTAGCCGATCCCACAGTGGTCCAAATGCAAAAATTAGAAATGAAAGCCAGCGGGTTGCCTGCCCAGAATTTATGCCAGTTGCTTGCCCACTCTAGCATTGGCTTTTGGAACCCAGCAACCACAGCCACTGTGGCACAAATTATGCTCCTGCTGCTGCTGGTGCTGCCAGAGTTGCGACAGTCACAGCTGACTCAATCAGTGGAGGAGGATGAGCATTTTCAAGCCTCTTGACCATCTATTGGGCATCAATTCATGACTCTGAGCATTGCCTTCAAGGAAGTGCAGCTCAAGTATCATACAGATAACTAATGCGCTTGCATAGCTGAACATCGTAATAATGTCAACTGTATGCTGATGATGCTCCCCCAATGGGAATGCATGGACAAAAGGAAATACGTGGATGCTGCTACTTCATGTGCCCATTGACGGCTTATCTTAAGTAGGAAGTGAGAGTTTAGCATTCAATTTCTTAGCTTTCAGCACTTACGTTTAGGAAGCTCAACAGCTTTTATCGACTCAAATATACCCCGCTGACTAAAAAGGAATTCCAAATTTACTGAACTTGGCTCTAATTACTTATTCTTCGCTCACGATAGTCGAAGCCCATTCAATATTTAATGTGAATTATGGCAATAATTTGTTTTATCCATTTTTTTCATATTCATAAATTTCATTTCGAACATTTTGTCAGAATAAGAGAACAAAAGACTTAGGCAACGAACTTGACAATTTTCTAGCTAAAAAAGGCGAACGACTCAACGTTTTGATTAGGACTTAAGCTCAGCCAGTGCTCAGTCGCTGCGTCATAAATATTTAATGATAATGATGATATAGCCAGGCGCTGGCCACGTTCCACATAGCTGGCTGGCCATAGAATAGCCTTGATCTTAGCCTTTGGCTTTGGCTTTAGCTTCAATTTAAATCAAATGCGTGCGTCGCTCCAAAGTTTCTTACCTTTTATATTTAGCTGACCGACACACACACACACACACACACACATACACATATCTCTATAATAGATATATGTATCGGTGTATGTGCTATTTTTAGAGCCGCATTTAAGTGGCGACCGCGTTTGCGGCCTGAACTCTCGCTAAAATATGTCCCGCTGTGAATTATGTGTCTACATAAATTATCAGACCAGGAATTAATCATTTTTTATGCAGGACTGTAACCGCTGAGGCTGAAGCTCAGTCGCTGACTCCAACGCCGACGCTGACGCCGATGCCAATGCCGATGCGGACTCCAACTTGGACTCGAACTTCATTCCAGTCCTGGCAAACGCTGCTGCTGCTACGGCTGCTACGGCTGCTGCCCATTAGGTACCAAAGCGCAGCTAAAGTCCACAGACACAGTTTGGCACTGACTTTAACTGGCCCAGGCTTGTGGGCACTTAAAGTCGCTTTGAATTTTTGTCTTTGTCTTGGCATTCGGTTTGCCATCGCACTAGATTTCCCATTGCTATTGCTGCCAGCGCCTTCAAAACGCTACAGTTTCGTTGATTGGTTAACCCACTAAAATGCAAATGAGTTTTGGTCCCGAGAGTTGAAAAAGTTTTGAGAAAAAATTAAAAAAGTCTTTAAGTAAGAGTATGCTTAAATGTCATATGGTTAAATCTTAGTTTTGCTTTAGACAAGTCTGGCAATGAGCTGGAAGAATCTAGTCTCTGAGTGACTACTATGTACTACTTTTACTACTACTATTACTACTACTACTAGTACTACAATAAGTACTACTGTTACAACTACTAATACTACTACTAATACTACTACTTTTACTACTACTATTACTACTACTTTTATTACTACTATTGCTACTACTATTACTACTACTATTACTACTACTATTACTACTACTTTTATTACTACTATTACTACTACTATTACTACTACTATTACTACTACTATTACTACTACTTTTATTACTACTATTACTACTACTATTACTACTACTATTACTACTACTATTACTACTACTATTACTACTACTATTACTATTACTATTACTACTACTATTACTACTACTATAACTGCTACTATTACTACTACTATTACTACTATTATTACTAATACTATTACGACTACTACTAGTACTATGTTACCTTCATATATCAGTTGAATATGTTTTCTTATTGGAATCTCGAAGCTATAACACAGATGTCCTTGACTAAGTGATCTGAACAATGACGATTCCGCTTCAAGTCCCAGGCTAGACTAGCCTTACCTTAGACGAGCTCTTTATTCTTGTTTCATTTACCTAAAGCAAATAAGTAGTAAAAGAAAGCATTAAAAAGTAGAAAGTTTTCCCCTTTTATATAAAGAATTAAATGAATATAATATTGCATTGTTTCTAATCAATTGAGCCGCATTGTTGCTTTACTGTAACAATTCCCATGTGGTATCGCATGTTTGCCCTAAAACCAATAATTTGATGTCGTTGGCCATATTGTTGAGATTGTGCTCGTATTGTTGTTATTCTGGCTGTTGCTGTTGTTGTTGCTGTTGTCGTTGTTGTTACTGTTGCCTATAATTGATACGTGCTGCACTGTGCGCAAAGACAAAATCTGGCCGCAGGCTATTTGCTTTGGCTCCTCGACTGTTGCCCCGGTCGCGAACGCATCTGCTGCACAAGCGTTGGGCGTGGCACGGTCTCGAGCTGGGGTTAAGATCACGGCTGTGCTGCGGCTGTGCTTGTGGCAGACAAGCTGAACCGCCCCACTGACTGCGTCTGCAGTTGCATTGCATAAATGTCAAGGAAATCGCATGTCCACCCTCGTTTGTTTGCAATTTTATTGTGCAGCATCAAGGCTGAAAGCCTGCAGATGCCGGGCGTGGCAGGGGCTGTTACCCGTTGGGGGCCGACCCACTTGTAAAGCATTTTATAATTTAATTTTCATACGAACGCCTGAAACGTCGCGTCGCGTCGTCTGGCTATCAAGTGGGTGTTGCTATCGATTATTATCGATTACTTTTCAGCCTGGCAATCATAAATCATAACTCAGTGCGTCCTACAGGGCACCACCCGCTCGGCCCTCGACGTGGCAATGGCCGCTTAAGGCTTTCAGCAGTTCATTTATCACTTGGCAAATGGCAAGTGGCGTAAAGAAAAACAAAAGACTTGGGCAACAAACTAAGTACGCCTGTCTTCTAATGTTCTCATCTGTCGCCTGTCTGTCGTGCGTCTTCGTCTTTGTCTTCTTCTTGTTCTCTGTTGGCATCATCCACTAGCGTGCTACCGTCCGGTAACAAAAGTGATAATTAATGTGTAAACTGAGTCCCTGGCCGCTCGCTCCCGGTCATCCAACATATGCGTACATGCATCCTGGCAAAGCCAAACAAAATTGTCAACAGCTGGAAGCGGCAAGGGGCACGCAGAGCGAAGGGAAGGCAACTCAGCTCAGCTCCGCTCCACTCTGCATGCTAACCAAGGTGCTGACACTAAGCACTTGTCACCCAGCCCCAGTCGAAGCTGCTGCTGCTGCTTCTGTTGCTAGCATGCGTGTGTCTCTGCCTCCGATGCCATGACTCCATCTGCGCCCTCTCTGCCGCTCCGCCTGTAGTTGTCTCAGGCAGCTGGACAAATTGCAGTTGTCGTCGTTGTCGTTGTTGCTGCTGCAGTTGTTGCTGCTGCTGCCTCCTTTTATAATATTTCTGCCAGCTTCTGCCAGGCCGTTGCTATGTGCGTAGTTATGCAAACAGTGGCCAGCCAGAAACAAGTTGTTGCAGTTGTGTTTGCTGCTGCTGCTGCTGCTGCTGCTTTGGTTGTCGTAATTAAAGGTCAACATTGGTGCATGTTGTCAATGGCACGATCATGTGAACGCAAAGCCAACTCGCAATGAAAACTGAGAGCTTTCTGCTCAATTGATCAAAGAACTAGCATCTGGATCTCTTTCATCTAACAATTTGTGAGCATTAGAAAAAATTGGTATTGGAATGAGTTTAGTAAGAGATTTTTTATTTATGCTAAGAAATCTTAATATAATATTTCATGTATATGACAAATTCAAAAACTTGTACTTCTTAAGCTTACAATTTTAAAAGTTTTATCAGCGCGGGTCGTATCTAAGCTGCCTCTTTAATTAATGATTCGACTTACTATATAAAAAATAGACACATCATTTGAGTAGACTTTGAAATTTTATCACTTTGGCTGCTTTCAATTTGGAAAACTTTTATGAGTCGCATCTCTTGCCTTGACTGAGATCTCACTCTCGCTCCACTGGCAATGCCATTGGCAATGACTCTCAGCTCTGGCTCTGGCTTTGGCTTTGACTTTCAGACCCTGCCATGCTCATTTGCAATTTATATAAAAGCAAATTTTCATGTTGATTACTGCTTAGGCTTTAGCTGCTGTTGGTGTTGTTGCGGTTGCTGTTGATGATGCTGTTGCCTGTTGCTGATGCTGTCGATTTTCAATTGCTCATGGGCTGCAACCAGCATCAACAGGTGAAATTTTCACTTTTGCTGCTCGGTTTTGTTTAGACGCTGCACACTTAACCATTATTACCATTGTTATTCAACAGAAATACAAATTTTTAATGAAACTGGCCAAGTTGCTGCTCCATTGCCTGCACAAATTGCAATCTGTTCTGCGGCCTTCTCCTACCTGACTGGCTGGCTGGCTGCATACAAATTTTTACTGTTGTTGCTGCTTTGACTTCGTCATGCTTTCATTGTTTCTTATGCACAATGTGCATTGTGCGATATTTCAGCCAGCAACAGCAACAGTTGCTGTTGTTTTTCTATTTTTTTATTTTTCCCTGCGCTAATTACAGCCAGCTAGGCTTTTGTGATTGATTGCAAGTGCAACGTTTCGCTGTAGTTGGAGCTGGAGCTGGAGCTGGAGCTTTGGTTGGAGCTGCGGCTCCCATGAAGCGTGGCACGTGTTGCGTTTAATGTGCAGTTTCTATTACTCTCGCCACTCGTCGCCGTCGAATTGAAAGTGAAACTCGCGTTTATGAGCTGTGCTCTTTATATTCGCATGGCCCCAGACGAAGACGAAGACGAAGACCAAGCCCAAGCCCAAGCCCATGCCCAAGCTCTGGTTAGTGAACAACTTGCACTTTTGGCTGCGGCCCATTGATAATTGACCTCATTTAAGATGTTGCTGCTGCGATAAGGCGATAGGAATTAAAAGCGGCATCCACTAATTTAGCCAGGACCCGTCCTGAGCTAGCCAGCAAGGCTGTGATGCTTATCGAGCGGCCCTTAAGCCTAGACCAAAGACATTGACTGGCTGCTGCTGCCGCTGCTGCTGCTGCCGTTGCCAATTGCCAATCGCGGCCAGCAATCGCGCCTCGCTAACGAGACGACGTCGACAACATGCTGCAGGCACTGCCAGCGAGGGCAGTTCCACAAGATTACTCTCAATTATAGCTAATTAGTTTGGCCAGAGAAAGTCCTGACGTAGCTCAAATGCCAAATAATTAAAATAATTCATGAAATTTTCTTTTCGGTTTTTTACGTCGAAACAATTAAGTTGATTATTCATATTAGATTTCAAATCGAGATAAAACATATTTGCCTTGCTTGATATCTCTCAAGCAACCCTCGTCCATTTGGTAGAATCTAAACTTGAGCCTGAGACGCGCCTTGCAGTGGCTGCCGCTGCATAAGCATCTGTAACTTTTCGCGCTTATCTAAGCAATAAATCTTCGATGGCGGTGGCAAGTCCCAGCTCCCAACTCCCAACTCCCAGCTCCCAACTCCCAACTCCCAGCTCATGTCCAAGTCCAAGACCAAGTCCAAGTCGTGCGGGCGTTGGCTTTGCCTTTGCCTTCGCCTTCGCCTTTGCCAGTGGCTGCCACTTGATGGCTAAGTGACTGAGCCGGAGACTGACTGACAATCAACTCGATGCTTGATTCGCGATTCCCGATTCGCGATTCACGATACCCGTTGCCCGTTGCCAAATGGCAGATCGTCCAGCTTCTCTAATGGGCTAATGTCACACTTCCTATCCCATCTAACAATAAGCCAGGCCAAGAGTAGCAATCGTTGCTGCTGGCAACGCCTAACAAATGCGACCCACATACGCGACCAGTTGGCTGACCAAATTTTGCATCGCCCTCTCGACTTCCACCCGGCCATTGTACGTACGTACGTTGGGCTTGTTACGGAACTCGCTTGCATTTCCAGTGGCTCAGTGGCAATAAATTTCAATTTGCTGGCCAACCAGAGCTTAAGCCTGGGCCTGGGTCTCCACCTCTGCCTCTGCCACTGTCCCTGTCTCTGCCACTGTCTCTGTCTCTGCTTCTATCTTTGTCTGCGCTCGTCTGTAGTAGTAGAGTCTCGCTAGGCTGCCTAGCAACAATGCAATGCGGAGGTAAAATGATAAAAATTCGATTACATTCAGGTGTGAAACTTACATATATCGCAGCGATTTACTTGTTTGTACGCTACACACAGCCAATGAGGCTTACCAGGTCAGCAGTTTATAATGAATAGGAATGATAGGACTGAAAAGAGAAAATTGTGACATAAAATTAGCAAAAATATAAAAATTATTTTAGATTATATATTATTTTAAATAGAATTTTTAAAATATGTATTATTCGATTTTAAATTTTTAAAATTTTTAATTATTATTAAAATATATAAATAAGTATTAACTATTTAACATTTTATTTGATTTTTTTTTACAATTAATTTTTAGTACAAGTTTCTTATATTGAATTATATTTTTGCAAAATTTTAAATAAAAAATTTAATAATATATTGCTAATGCTAAATAAAAAATTAAATTCCACATAAGATTAAATTAAATATAAAATAATAATAAAAAATTCTGAAAATCTCTGAAATATTTATTTAATGCATAAATAGTTTTCTCATCGCTTTTTTTTAAATTTTTTATTCTAGCAATAAATTTATATAATTATTTGTGTAATAAAAATTAAAAAATAAATAAAACACAATATTGCTTATCTAAAAATCAAGTTAAAATATCGTCAAGTTTCAGGCTTGGGATAACATCAAGCGAAACTTGTTGCTGCGCCGCTCCGAATCGGTGGGTCAGCAATCTTTGCATCTGAGCCAGTGTTGGCCACTGCAGTAGCTCATTGGAGAATCGGCTCAAATATCATTTGGCCGGTTTGCTAGAGTGCCAGCCAATTGCCAAGCAGTCGGGCACTCAGACGGTCGGCTGGTCGGCTAGTCGGCTGGCTGGAGTTGGGCTGGCATCCTTTTTTTTTTACACGACTTCCATTTGGGATTGGCCCCGGCCCTTGTTGGTCATTAATCATGCGCCTGTGAACGACAAGCGTATAAGTTACTAGCGCACTAACCCAAAAAAGGCCAATGGAATGAGCTCAAGCCCTGGCTCAGGTCGTTTGGCTGGCATCGATTCCCGGCTCCAGGACCACAAAAGAAAGCAGCCCAGCAGCGGCAGCTCGCCTAATACCTAATTGGATGCAGATGCCTAACGGGCACAACTAGAAAGAAAACCAACTAAAATAGAGGCATAGAGAGAGAGAGAGAGGGATAGAGAGAGAGAGATTTTGCCACATTTGCAATTTGAGTGCGCGCTTCGCTGATTTTTGGCTATTTAAGCTATGCGCAATGGATTTGTGTCATAATTTAAATGTTGGAATAGGCCAATGCACGCGATCTGCAGCGCATCAGTGCATCGGAGCATCGATGCATCGGTGCATCGGTGCATCAGTGCGGCTGACGCGGTGGCTGCCTGGCAGAAGCAATTAAAACCAGTTTTCACTTTTACACACCATAACCAATGGCCACAGCCCAAAGGCAACATCATTTTCACCATGTGAACTGTACAAGTCTCGGGCTGATAGCTGAGAACGCTCTCGTTGTGGAATTTCTATGCACAACACCCACAATGGACATCGAGTGCTCAGCATTCAGTGCAGGCCGTTTGTTCAGCCGTCAACAGCCATTAGCACTTTGGCACATAATTGATACGTGGCTGGGCCATAAAGCAAAATGCATAGACATCATAGCCAACCACATCCACATCCACATCCACATCCCGAGCAACATCCACATCCACATCGAGCTGTGGAGCTGAACATAGACACTTGGATCTCCAGAAAATGACGTTGTAAAAATGGCAGCACGTTGAGCGGCTTTTTCATGCTGTGTTCCTGCACAGATTTTCTTATACAACACCTCGGGGGCGTTTTGTGCCGTTTGCCATACGACACCAAAGATCCACTACAACAACAGCACTTAGAGCACCAAGAACTGGAGGCGAAGGGCTTGGGCCGGTGCATGGGATCTGGTGCCGCAACGTAACTAACAATTTATTTAATACGCTGTACGTGCGCTTTAATAAAAGGCTCAATCAATCTGCGCGCGCGAAGAACAAAACATAAAAAAGTCCCTAAAAAAGTCAAATATGTGGGAACAGCGCATCAAGCAGCTGCTCGACTCTGAGATGCTCTTGACAGTTGACCCAAAGATATTCAATTGAATATTGAAAAATCTATTGATTCTCTAATAACTGAAAAGCTCCCAACAACACACAAAAGAAAGAAAGAACGAACAGGTAACAACGACTTTCAGTTAACAGTTAGAAGTGGATGCCAGAACAAAATTATTTTGGGAAACACAAATAATTATAATAATATCAAATAATGATAAATAATTATAAGAATAATAAATAAAAATTGTAGTGACCCATTAGTTTCTAGTTTAAATAAATTATTATTATAACTTTTGAATATTGCTGATAATATTTATTTAATTTTTTTCAATCACAAAAAATATTAATATTTATTGATTTTTTATATTTGTTTAATTTTTTTAGTTATAACATTTATTTAAAATAATTAATTTATATATAATTATATTCTTGAATATTTATAGTTAATACTTTTTTTTATTAAATAAAATGCTTTAATAAAATAAATATAAAGTATATTTTTATTTATTATTAAATTTAACAAATCACACAAGTTAAAAAGAAATTTCGTTCGATCTTTTCTCATCAAAAGCTCTCCGCACTTCTCCCAATTCTTATCGAATAATATTTTCTTCAAATAATGAAATCTTAATAGAGTTATATATTTAATTATTAACAATTCTGAATATGCTTGTGTTTTGAAAATCTATTTAATGAGCATTACGCCGCAGAGGGTTCTAAGGAATAGTTTAATGTTTAAATTTTTAATTTTTTTTTGCAATCAATTAGAATTAAGTTGTTAAGTGTATTTGAGTTTTTTTGTAATATTTAAATAATTTTATATTTATCAAAATATTATTAAGGTTTTTTTTTGTATTATTTTTTAAAGATTTTTTTTTATTTGTATTTTAATATTTTTTTTGTTTATCAAGTTTTATTGATATTTATTGTTTAGTAAAAATTAAAATATTTTTTATTTACTTATTATTATTATTTTTTATTTGTTCAGTAAAGTTTCAAATTAGTATGTATATTTTAATATTATTTATTTATTTTTTTTTACTTTTAGGCATTTCAAATGTTAAAGCAAGTTTTTTTGGTTACATTTTATAACACAGAGCAAATCATTCCGTTTTGCATAACCCACTAGGGCATTAAGAAGAACCTCTTTGAAGTAGGCACACACACACACACGTACACATACATATATGCATACATATATACAGTGTCTCAAGTGCATGGGGCCCGAGGAATGATGTGATCTGATGTGATGCTTACCGAGTCCAAGTCCGAGTCTAGTGACAGAGAGGGAGACAGCAGCGAAGTCTTTTGACGACTGCGTCGATGTCGATCCTTTTGGCGCTGCTGCAGACAGCGTGTCGAATGGTTTATGCGGACCTGTGATGGCAGTGCTGGTGGTGCTAGTGGTTTGGCTGTGCTGGATGCTGGGAGTGGGGCGTTTTGGTTGCTGAACGGCTTTTCGCTAATGAAGCCATAAAGATATGTATTATTCCTATGCCATAAATTTAGCTGAGCCGCCTTGCGCTTCGACTGTGACACCCACATGGAAGTGAAACAAAGAGCAAGAGATAGACAGACAGAGAGAGAGAGAGAGGAGGAGGTGGCACGAAACAGGAACAGGAAAAACACTTCAGTCTCTTTTGGTGGGTCGTTCCCTTTGCATCTGGCACGTCGCCGCTTTGATTATCTAGCAATGTTTATGCATTTGACGATGGTGCCGCATTTAATTTTAACAACAATTAGCCACGCAAATGCAACAGCTCGAGGGGGCGGGCCCGCTGCGGATAGGGTTTTGCCTTTTGGCAACAGAACGTTCCTGTTGGCCATGTCTAACCCTAGCTAAAAAGTTTGCCAGTTGCCAGTTGCCAGTTGCCAGTTGCGGCCACTCGACTCTCTCAAACGCCTAACAAGGTGTCAATATCTTAAAAATGTTATCTTTCTGCACATAAAACTCAAGCGGATCATAGTAAATCAGCCTTTGGTAAGCAGACGATGGCCTAGCCGCGGTCAGCGTCGCAGTCACAGTCACAGTCGGCAACCAGCTCAGCCCAGCCCAGCCCAGCTCAGCCCAGCCTAGCCTAGCCCAGCTTGGCTCAGCTAGCCAAAGACTATAACAATGGCCGCCTGGCCAATGGAGCGCACAACGTGCCTTTTATACGCCGGATTTACGAGCCAAGTCGACGACGTCGTGGCGAAGAAATATTCGATGGCCAAGCAACGATTAAAACGGACTCTTCACGCATGCGCGCACACACATACAACAGCACAGCTAAAGCTGCTGCATAATGGCTATCACGGGCTACTATGCTTGACATATGTTTAGGTTAAGTTTATGAAAAGCAAGAAAATATTAAATATGATTATAGTTAAATGATGAAGCTCATATGTAAGATATATAAAATTTTGTAATAAATATTTATAATATATACTAGACCCTTTTAGCAAACGTTTTATAACAATTATAATAATAATAAAAAATAATAATAATAATAATAATAATAATAATAATAATAATAATAATAATAATAATAATAATAATAATAATAATAAAAATAATGATAATAATAATAATAATAATAATAATAATAATAATAATATTAATAATAATAATAATATAACAAAAATAATTATATTATATTATATATATATATAATGAAATATAAATTTGTTTACCAAAACAAGTTTATATAAGTTTATATTTGTGTATTTATCTATGGGTAGACTTATTTATGCCTGTATCTCATCTCATTCAGCATTGTGAGAAAATAATTAATTTTGAATTATTGCCGTTCTATGCGCTTCTCATTAATGCAAGCAAGGGTGACCGCTTCCCACTACTTGACTATATAACTTGACTATATGTAGTAAGTATTGTTGGCAATACAATAATTCTTATATTTATTCTTAGCTATCCAACTCTCGTTTACTGTATCTTTCTCACACTCTCTCTTACTCTGACTATATATATCTGTCTATCTTTTTCATAGCAATTGTCTGCTTTTCACCTTTTCTAACTCTAACATGCTCTCCATTTCCATTTATGTTATTTAATTATTGATAAGCAGAAAGTCTATCTACCTTTTTACTACAAAATACAAGTGTTTAACTCTTCTTTAGTTAACTACATATGAACATATATTAACAGATATAAATAAGGGTATGTGTGAAGGTAATTCAAGCTTATAATTAAATTTCTCTCACCATCATCAAGCGATATCCAATATGCTTAACTTATAATGGGAATTCAAGTTAATATATTAAATGATTAATTTAACTTAAAATTTCGACCAGCATAGTAAGAGGGGCTCGCTCGCTTGCTCGCTTGCTAGCTCGCTCGCTGGCTGGCTGGTTGACTGCTGGGTGTTTGGCCTGGCAGCATTTGCAACACCAGACCAACATCGACATGAGCATCGGCATTGAGTTGAGCTTGAGGCATGCATGGGGTATTGGATTGGGGAGCAGTCGCATCATGTGCGCATTGCACGCACGTGATTAAAGCGCAGCCCCGTTGAGTAAGGGCAGCGGCAGCATGAAGAAGGTGGCGTAGGGGGTGGGGGGCTGCTGGGGCTGCTGCGACTGCTGGAGAGCGCTCGCGATGCATGCTTATAAATCAGAATTCAGTTTCGGTCCCAATGACGTCGACAATCAGCTCAAAGGCAAACCAGAGGCGGTGCGGGGCGTTGGCAGCGGGTACGCACAATATATTGATAAATAAATAAGTTCGCCAAGGGCTTTTGTCTTTACGAGTAGTCGGGCAATATCTTCACTGGTGTTGTATTCATTTTTCGTACAAGTTCAATGCACTTGTGCAACTGGTTTAAATTAAAATTTGAAAATTCATTTTGAATGATTTATGCGCAGCCTCTTTTGCAGCACGTTGCGATTTCATTGCCGAAATTAATATCAGAATGTTTTACGATCCAAATATAAGTATCCGGCCAGCATTCACAATTCACAATTCAAACGGCGTCCATGTCTGACTTTTGACCCTGGCGCCGGCTCGTCTTGTAGCCAATAAATTAAGGCGTTCAAAGCTATGCCGCTGATCGGCCAAGCAGCTAAGCCAAGCTATTGGCCAAGAAGAGTTCTTCTTAGAACTGTTCAAAAGTAAATAAGTGCCTAAGATTTGTCATAGAATAATAATAATTTCGAGTTTACTTTTATTATGTGATTTTCCATTTTCTAATTTCTCGGCCATAAAGAACGACTTCCAGTTGAGGAATTCCTTAATAACAATCTCAGTGCGTCATGTCAAAGTCAAGTCTGGTCTAATCCGAGCTTAAGTTGTTTTAATAACAGTATCTTCCGGCTCTCTAATTAAAATCTCGCCTCGCAAATTAGAAGTACTTCAACTCTTTAGCATTAGCATAATCCTCAGCTTAGGCTCATTCTTGGCCACATTACACAAATTCCTCGTACTATTCAGTTAAGTCTCTGTAAGTATTACTTAAGACTGCGCTTTAGTCGCTTGGCTGCCTCGATCAAATTTCAACATGGCCCATTGACAAACTTGAGAGACATTGCATTAATAACGATCGAGTGCGCCTGGACGGGATTGGCAGAGCCCTGACAACAACTTCAACTTCAGTTTTGGCTCGTGCGCAGCCAAAGAATTAATTATCTTCATCTCACATTTCAATAGCCGTTGGCTAAACTTCATATTTACATGCGAGACATTATCGAACTCTAGAATTTTCGAATCAGTTTGCAGCTATGAAATCGCCCATAGGCAGTAGTTGTTAAAATGTTTAATTGGTTTATAGATTGATTAATATATTTATTTGTCTTATTTGTTGTTATTAATTATAGTTATGTCATAAGTTAAGAAAATATTCAGTTCTTTTGCCTTAAAGTTGTGAGCTGTTCTGTTCTATGTAAAGAGATCTTGGGGCACAATCTCCATATATTTGAGCAGGCACTTGAAGAATCTATTGCATCCACTTGCCTAGCATTTACTTCTATATACACCACTCGACTCGAAAAGCTACTGTGCTACTACTATACTATGCCAAAGCTCTCAAGAAGCTATATCAAGATAAATGCGCTCCACAATGCCAATAAGAATTTGAGTATGAATAAGAGTGGCTGACAGTATGCTGACACCTACTTCTGACAATTCGTCATATATAATGCATAGAGTACACTATGTAAAGAGAGACTGAAGGCGAGTGCGGCACAGCTTGAACTACACCTTCATTTATGTGACGGGACAGAAGTGTTTTGGGGAATGCCGAAAGGTTATTTACCTGTCTTTACGTCAATAATGGAGAACAGAACAGGGCAGGGACTGTCAGACGGCCAGCCGCAGTTCAGTTTCAGACAGATCTCTACTAACGATACCGTTTCTGCCTCCACACCCGCCAACTCCGCCTCCCTCGCTGCTCAAGCCAACCGCCAACAGAGCGCGCCGCCTCGACACGATCTACATAACATTTGCTGCGGCTAATGGCTCGTTGTGCGCTGTGCCAAATATGGATGGAAATGGATACGGTTTTCGGATGACCAATGACCACTGGACGACAGTAAAGCCCACTGAAGCCGTGCTTACACTTGAAAAAGAAATTTCTAACAAATCCATAAAAAATTTAATGGCAATTGAGGCAATCGAAATGTAAAAATATATAAATATTCATTTGGAATATTTAAAACACTTGAAATATTAAAGAAAGAATCCTATTTCAATTAGAAATTATAGTCTGAAAATTCTTTAAAAAATATATACATATTATATGGTTTTAAAAAATTTTCAGAAAATTGAAAAAAATATAATAAAACATAAATAAAATTAAAAATAAAAATGTTTTTAAATATAGTAAGAAATAGGATTGTAATTAGGAATCATAAAAAGCAAATTACTTAAAAAATATATATATATATATATTTTAAAATTATTTTCAAGAATTTAAAAATATATTTTGATACAAACAAGAAAAAGTGTGATTAAAAATAATATATATATACACATTATTAAATAAAAAGATTCTAATCCAAAATTCTATATCAAAAATATATTTTCTTATACTACCTCTATCCAAACTTTCCTATAATAAGCCAAAAGCAATTGCAAAATATATTCAAATATTGATCACATTATTATGGATTTGCAAGTGTAAACGAAAGACTTAGCACTAACGGTGTTTCGGAACAATAAAACTCACTGATCAGTATATAGCCGCGTCGCAGTGGCCGCCGCTGAGCGGACTATATCGATATATCATTAGCTGGCTTTTGATTTACAACCGCCTTTGTCTGGCTGTTTGCCTTTTGTTGGGCCCATTTTGGCGAGTGGTAAGCGAGGTAAATGTGCCTGACTGCGGCTAATAGCACTTTCCAGCCACAGCGCCAAGCCAAACTATTCACATATGCAGAACGAATGAAAGTGTTCTCTATAACAAGCTCCAATTCGCCAGCAGACAGACAAAGCAGAGCAGAGCAGAGCAGAGCCGAGCCGAGTCGAGCTGAGCAGAGACCAAAGCATTTGTATGAGTTGCAAGCGACTGTGCGACTTGGTCGACTTCAAACCTAGCTCAAACGTCTTCGAGGTCCGAACCTGAGCCAGAGACCAAAGCCGAAGTTGCAGAGCGGTCGAAGACGGCAGTCAATGTTGGTTGGGCCTGGCGAGCGGACGTGTGAGCGCGCTTGAAGACGAAGACGAAGACGAGAAGTCACGAATATAACGAGAAAGACGAAGAATAACGTAAAACGAAAAACCAAATCGCGAGTGTGCGCCTCTGCTTGTATTTCAATTACTTACGTGTGTGTGTGTGTGCGTGTGCGTGTGTGTCTGTGTCTGTGCGTGTGCGCGCGCGAGCATGTGCAGCATTTGAGTTGTCACGTAACTGCTAACTGCAATGGCCAGGAGCTGGATCGAGGCCAGCAGGCTGCTGCTGTTGCTTCTGCTCATCCTGCAGCTCATCGCGGCGACGCCAGCGGCGCGCAATCCAAATGCGAACGGCAACAACAATAACAACAACAACATTTGGCGACGCGTCCGCCTGGTGACCAGCGTCAGCGCCAGCTCCGCTCAAGAGCGCGAACGCAATGCCTATCAGCTGTTGAAGGCAAATAACAGCAGCAGCACCACCATCACTAGCACAACCACTACCACTAGCACCACCAGCAGCACCACCACCACCACAAGCACAACGCCTGCACCACGCCGCACCGCCAAGCAGTTGCTGCGTCGCGAGGATCTGAATGTGCCCGAGAGCAATATCTCGAGTGCGGCACGCTTGGAAATGTCCACCGAGTTCTTTGTGGTGCCCACACAGATATCGAGCACCAGCAGCAACAGGAACAGCAGCGCCACCACCACGACAGCCACACCCACGCGCAGTCAGGGCGCCCGAGCACGCGCCGCCAACACGCCGCGTGCCACACAGAGCGGCAGTGCCACGCCGCCCAGCATTGTGTCCACCACCCAGCTGCCGTTTGCGGGCCTGCGCAAGGAGGTGTGGGTGGTGCCTGTGCTGGTGCTGGCCAGCCTCACGATGCTCATGATGGGCGCCTTCGAGATCTTTGTGCTGTTCAAGGCCTGGCGCACTTCACCCTCGCGCCGTCATCTGTTTCTGGGTCAGATGCTGCTGCTGGGTTTGTTTGCCTGTGCCGGATTGGGGGCTGTTATTACCGCACAGCCCACGCTGCTCAGCTGCGGCGCCATACGCTTTGGAGTGGGTGTGGCCTACGCCTTGGTCTTTGCCGCACTGCTCGTCAAATGCGTGTTCCTGATCAGCCTGAACGGCGGCGTCTATCTGCCAGCACCATACCAGGGTCTGCTGCTCCTATTCGCGCTGCTTATCCAGGTGGCTATCGGAGCACAGTGGCTGCTGACACAGCCGCCCGAGATCTATACGACCAGTGTGCCGGTCATGGGCAGCGGATTTCTGTCCACGACAGTCGCCTCGCAGACCAACTACTCGGCGCTCTTCTATCCGACGTCCTACACAACGCTGGACGGCACGCCGGAGATCTACACGAGAATCGCGGCAGTGAGCACCGTGCTAATACCGTTATGCAAGACGCAGTTCTCGGAGCTGCTCTTCTCACTGATCTACATTGTGTTCCTCATTGTGTTCATTGCGGTGCTGGCGATCAAGTCGCGGGGCATCCGCGACAACTATCGCGAGGCGACATATATCGGCCTGGCCATTGGTGGTGCCATTCCCATCTGGCTGGGCTGGATGCTATGCGGTCTGGCGGTTGCCGAGCGGCATAAGGACGCCTGCATTGCCTTTGGATTGGTGGCAACGTCGGCCACCGTCTTCCTGGTCATGTTCATGCCCAAGGGCAGGCAACTGGCGGCCATGGGCAAGGAGGGGCTCTATGTTGAGGATCGGGAGGAGCAGTTCAGTTCGCTGAGTCGTGCCGGCTCCGGCTATTCGCCGTCCTTCTTTCACTTCAAGCCCATCAAGTATGGTGTCATGAGCGGCTGTGGCATGCCGAATTCCGCAACGAATACCGGCCAGGGCCTCAGCTCCAAGCACTGTTCCAGTGCCAACAATGGCGGTGGTAAGTTTCCTCTACACCTAAGCTGCTTTCCATTCAATATTGTCACAATTGTCCGCAACGAATCACATTTGGCGGCCCAGCCCAAGCTACCGGGTGTCCCGGAGTCTGTTTCCGACTTCGACTCTGACTGTGACTCTGGCCCTTGTCAGCTGTCAGTTTCAGTGCATTTTGTAATAACTTTCTTTTCTTGCCTCAGCAACAGCCCCAGCACACACACATGTCGAGCGAAGGGGGTGGGGCACGCCTTGGGGCGAACTCTTGAACTGCTGTTTATCTGTACGGTCGCTCTTTCTAAAAACAAAAGCCAAAGAAAAACAAAAGTCTTAACTTTCATAGTTGATCTCCAAACGGTAGCCAACACACGGTGCACAGTGGCACAACAATTTAGCGTTAGAAAAACAATTAAAGTCAAATTTTACTACAATTCCAAGAAAAAGCTTATGGATTTAATTATTTACAAGAATTGTTGGAGTTATGTTACGCTCTATATTATACTTTCTCGAATTTCTACTAGACTAACTGGGTTAGTCTATAGGAAACTGAGTTTGACCATAGTCTAGTTCCTTTTGCTGAACAGCTTCGACATATTTTGTACCACTGTGCAGCGACATTAACTGGGCTTAAAATTGTTTTACCATGTAATTGTTTGGCATATTAATTTTCTCAAGAGCCGTCGTGTAAGCCGAGTGTAAAAAGAGCATACAACATGCAGCAGCTATCCATCTGTCTATCTGACAGTCTGTCCGTCTGACAATCTGCTTGACTATCTCTGTGTTCATTTGTCTATTTGCCTCTATGCACTGGCTGCTTGAGCTCGCTTGAGTCTGTTTGAGTCTGCCTGGCTGCTTTCATTTTCGTTTCGGTGAGAACGTCGCGCAGGTTCGCTGCTTAAGTCTTTTGATTTAGTTGCGGTTGCTGCTGCTTTCTTAATCATTTTTGATAAATGCTCGAGTCGCTATTATTATTGTGCAAATGAAGCCATCAAGCCAGAGTATATATTTATTAGCCAGATTTCACATCTGGTCATTAAGAGGTGTTAAATGTCATTGACAATTGATAGAAGATGGTCACGACCCCCAGCAAATGGCACAGTCAAAGAGCAAGTGAAAATTCCGACCAGCTCTTGCTCTACTGTCATTTATAAATCAATCGCAAACAAAATAAATATTTGGCAATGTTTTTGTTTAACTTTTCTAAACAACACAACAAAAGCCTTTGTACGTTCGCTTTCTAATGAAAGCAAAAACAGTCCGCCAGTGTGCTATTAGGGTAGTAGGAGAGGGGAAAGAGGGACACAGCCAGGCGATAGATGTGCGTGTCCGAAACATGTAACACATTTTACACTTTACGTAATTTAATTAATGAAAATACATAAAGTTTACGATTACATCAAACAATCAACAAAATTGTAAGTTAACAATCGAGCTCAGACGAAGCAGAAATACTCTTACGTAAATCGAAGTTAAAGTCATAAAATTCACTTTATTTATTGCCTTATGCAAGTCTTTTTATTATGATTAACAGCTGTTATTATAATATATAAGAATATTGATCTGCGCCGTTCTTAAGGCTTAATATTTAGTGCTCGTATCCATTAGCTTTAAAGTCATAAAACTTGTAATTGTTCATTATTCTCGGACTTACAAGCCGCTTACATAACAATTCTCTTGGTTAGGGTATAAATGTTGCAATAATTTACCGAATTATAACAATGCGCCTCTGGGCTTAAGTAGGAAGCATTTTACATGGTAGCTACTTGACGACGACGACGACTCATTGAGTATGTGTGTGTGTATGTGTATATGGATTGGGGCTCTTGCCACGCATGAAAGCCAGTATAACCAATACAAGGCACAGGCAGAGGTACAATTGGAGCTGGAGCTAGCTAGAGCTAGAGCTGTAGCTGGAGCCCGTACAGCCCACAGCTGAAACGCTTCGTCTCACGCCAAGTGCCTGTGGGCAGCCTCACTCTGCGTCTGGGCCTCAGCTATCGCTGCATAAAGAAAGCAAAACAAAGAGACACAGACAGACAGACAGATATACCGACAAAATATAGGTAGGTACATAT
Organism: Drosophila nigricruria; assembly: GCA_037075265.1. Classification (NCBI taxonomy): domain Eukaryota; kingdom Metazoa; phylum Arthropoda; class Insecta; order Diptera; family Drosophilidae; genus Drosophila; species Drosophila nigricruria. The sequence goes on from JBAMCI010000074.1 coordinate 1,188,248, forward strand.
ATAGATAGATAAATGAAAGATATAGTACTTTTGCTAGCTACATATATACGTCAAACTGTCTGCAATTGAAAGTGCATTTGAGGGTACCAACAACAGCAACAACAACAACAACAACGAGTATGACAAAAATGAAAAAAAAAAAAACAGATACAAATGTCTGGAGACACAGAGCTTAAAATCAAAGTTGGCACAGGGCTTAACAAGCAAACGGAGCAGCCTGAGTGCTGATCTGAGCTGAGCTGACATTATCGGTCCCGTCCCAGCTCCGGACTATGGCATGTGTGTGGGTTGTGGCTGTGATTTGAGCCAAGCCATGCCAAGCCAAGCCAAGCCAAGCCAAGCCGACCCAAGTCGAGTCGACTCGAGTTGAGTTGCGTTGAGTGAAGTGAGCGAGGTACAGGCAAAAGGGTTTTTGCTTGATTAAGGGCAAAAATGTAACATGAAAATAATAAAAAAAAATGAAAACTGAAGCTCTACGTGGGCTGCTAAGGCAAAAAAATAAATAAAAAAGAAAACAAAACTAATTTCCATAAACCAACGTGAACAGACAGAGAGATAACAAAAGACTTAGGCAACAAACTTGAAAAGACACTTTTAGGATATAAATCAAAACGTTGCCAATTCTCAAAAACCTGAGCCTACTTTAAATTATCTCGAACTCAACTCGAGTTCTAATTAGTGTGGCATATTGAGCTGATAAATATGCTTTTCAAACTCATTTGAACGTAATCCCAGCTCTCAGCTTTTGTGTCTTCAGTCTTCAGTCTTCAGCAGAACTTGAAAAAATTAAATTGAAATCGAAATTTAGCGCTAAGCTAGCAAATGAACCGTTCGTTTATTCTTAGGTAAGACGGAACCCACCGTAAAATTGGTTTCTAATAAACCCACAATATCAAATTTCCTGTCAAACCCTGTCTCATAATATATCCATGTGTGTGTGTGTGTGTGTGTATGTGTGTGTGGTCGTTCCCAGTAAGCAGTTCGGCACATAATTCACTGAGCAATTTGCAACAATAAACTAAACGACAGCTAACGGCGTTGACGCCAAGGAATGAGCCAAAGCCGGAGCCGTGGTCGGAGCAGAGGCCGCGCTCGATGATTGCCAAGGCAAAGGCAAAGGCAAAGGCATAGGCAAGGCAGACGAGGAACGCAGATTGACAGCTTCAGCTACAGCTACAGCTATAGCTACAGCTTCGCTTTTATCTGGGCAGAGCTCACCGGTCTGGTTGCTGTTGCTGTTGCTGTTGTTTGCTGTTTGCTGTTTGTTATTGTTGCTGCGACGCGTCGCCAACATGGCCAAGGATCGGCGAGCTGCTGACTCGCGATATGGCCGATATGAGCAGTCGCTGTTGCCGTTGATTGAACGCGCATAAACCGCTTGAAAAGAGTTCAAGGTTGCTCGCTTTAATTGAAGGCGCATTGTTGTAACAACTACAACTACAACTACAACGATGTTGATGATGACGACGACAGCAGCAACAGCAACAGCAACAGCAACGGCAACAGCAGCCGCAGCAGGGAGCAAACGACGCGTTGACAGGCGTAGTCACAAAAATAGATACTCAGAGGGAGGTTTAGCAACTATGTGGGTTTGCTATAATAAGACAAAAAGATACAAGTATATGTAGATAAATATTAATATATAATATATTTATATATATATTGGTATACTCTATACTATACACAAACAATAGTTAAATAGGGCTGTCTCATAAATATATGTTTGATCATCATCAAGGATTTCGTCTCTTCTGCTCAATTAAATAGCGAAACCTTCAACACTTAGATACACAATAATATGAATTGAGCAATATAAATTGAGGCCGATTTAATCAACAATTGTTTAAATATATATATATTTTTTTATAGGTCTAAGCCCTAAGGTGACCAAGTACTTAGTGGAGCATCCCATTATTTAGGTACTTCCGCCGCTGTTGCATGATGAAATCATTTTTTTTTTTCTTCTTCTCCTCATCTCGTTTCGTTTCTCTGTTGCTGTTGTTGTTTTTTCAATGATGTGTCGCCGTCAGGCACTTGAACTGACGATGGCCACTTGGTCAGTAAGGTGGCTGTGGATGCATCTGCCGTTGGCCTTTGTTCTCTGCGACAGCGCATTTTTTCGTAATTTTATTGAGTGACTTTATGCCAGGCAGCTACATATATAAAATCAATCATTCAAGCCAATGCTGCAGCGACGACAATAACAATCGCAATCACACAAATAATAACAACAACAACAACAACAATAATGCTAATTCATTGATTTGTCCGTGTTGTTGTTGCCGTTGATGTTGTCAACTTGGGTACCTGCTTGGGAAGGTTAAGCACTGTTGCGGAAGTTTTTGTCTTGTGCGCTCATGTTTATCTATGGGATATATCAATACTTATACACTAAGCCGTCAGAGGAGGCCGCATTCTGGCATATCCATTTAACTGTGCCGCCGCCAAGAGCTTGAACACTTGAAATGCTGATCGATTCCTCAATGATTTTGATCGCTCAAGTCAACAACTAGAAAGCAAGAAAGTTCTGTTATAATTAGCATAGCTCGCAAAAACCTATTCATACTCGAATCATCTTAACCTAGAATGGTGTCAATAAGCCAACTAGTTTGTTGCCAAAGTTCTTTTGTTACACAAATTGCAAGCTTTCAAACCATATCAACTATTCCCTGCATTCTAATCGAAATGGTTTTATCAGTTCGCATAGAGAAACTAGATTATAAACTGAAAATGTTAACAATAAAAATGTTTATTAAAATTTACCCTTTACTTCGGCACGGCTCCAGAATAGAACTGTTCTTTTCGATGAATAAAACAAGTTTTTGGCCATATTCATTTTGTGAAAGATTTTTATGATCGTACAATCGGCTGTATTAACAAGCTTCATTGACCTTCGCCTGGCTTTCTTGTTGGCTATAGGCTCATAATTAATAAGCTGTTCAAGCGTAGATTGTTCGTCTGAAAACATTTGTGAATTGTATATGTGGTAGAGCTAGGATAACCTCTTAGCAGTCAGTAAAAAGATGCCTAACAAATAATAAATTGTTTTTTTGTTTTCGTATTTGCAAATGTATTTCAAACACATCGACAATCTCCCTAGCTTATGTCAAAGTCTTTAACTTTAAACACTAAAAAGCCAACTTTATCGCTTCGAGTGGTTCATTGAATTACGTTGACCAGCATCAGCTGTCAAAAATATAGAAGAACAAAATCGATTAGCCTCAATTGTTCTAAGCCCTCTTCAAAGCACACAAAACCAAAGACTTAGGCAACGAACTTGAAATTGAAAAACAAAAATCAAATTGAGGCGAACAGAAAATGGACCGCAAAGAACGATGACGATGACTATGGCGTAACGTACAAATCTGTGAAGTACGTGTTGCTGAGTATCTTTACTGTATCTGCCTGTGTGTATGTTTATGTGTGTGTGTGTGAGTGTTCGTAACTTAATATATGAGTCGAGTAAATGCTGCAGCACGTGCTTGAAACGAGCGTCGCTGTATATTACCACAAAATTATAGCGGTTTTGCAATAACAGCAATAACAGCGCCCCACTCAAAGTCGAGCCTGAACCTCGAGCTGGATGATATTTAAGTTTTGCCTAGAAATAGCTGGCGCAGCCGCAGCCTCAGCCGCTGCCAACGACGACTGGGAGCTCGACTTGGACGACGATGTAAACGTAATCGATAACCAGTTCCGAATTGTTGCAATGAAACCGAAAGCGGAAAAGCCAAGCGATTGAAGTAGTCAGCCAGGCAGTTAGCCAAGCGAGTGGAGCAGCCGCCACAGCCGCAGCCACAGCCACAGCTACAGCTATAGCTATAGCTATAGCCACAGCCACAGCAAGAGCCAATGAGCCATGCCAACTGCATACGTTAAATTATTACGCTAAATTGGCCAAGACGCTGGCAACGCAACTTTGTACGGTATCGAGCATATTGGCAGAGATTGGCACGGACTGTTCGCGGTTAAGGCAGCACGCACTTAATGCAAATTGAATTGTAGCAATTTGAAGGTCATACGCCCTTGCCCAAAATATGCAAATTGCTGAGCCCAGCGTATTGTGGGCATGTGAAAAATGCTTTTCTTCCGCCTAGAGCGTGGCTAAGCGCTCGCTAGCTGCCAGCCACGTTCATGACAATGAACTCTCTACACAGAGAGCTCCCAACGAACGTGGCCAATTAGTTATAATGCTGCTTCGTGATATCACAACATCTGGCAACTCACTCTCGAAGTACACACACACACAGACATACACACATACAGAGAAGTCAGAGAACAGAACCCCAGACCAGAGACCTTAGAGTTCTAGCTACAGACCCCTCAGATGTAGCTGTAGCTGAAGCTAGAGCCGGAGCCAATAAGGAAAAACTCGACGCTCGCCAAGGAAATTACTCAAGTCTGCAAAGTATGTAGCAACAAACAACAACAATAAGAATAGTTTGCAATACGGATAGAACAACGACAACAACAACAACAACAACAACAACAGCAACAGTAACAACAACAAAAGTGAACAATGACAATCTGCACGTAGCAATCAGTCAACGTGCGGCAGTTGGTTTAACTTTAACTTGTTGCCAGCGATAGTACGTTGGAGCGAGAGGCAAACATTGAGAAAAAGGGAGTGAGCGAGAAAGAGAAAGAGAGAAAGAGGGCTATGGAGCGTGAGTGAGGAAGGCGGTTAGATCCGAGAACTTCCCGTAAACGACAACTGCAAAATGCAAAACGTGGAAAAACTTTAGCGGTTAGCTGACTGTCAATAGAGATGAGCAAGTACTGCGATGCGAAAGTGATTTTAGCTTACTTAAAAAATATATACATATTATAGAAATGTTCAATTTCACTTTGGAATAATTAATTAAATTAAAATAAAATTTAATTAAATACAATGTTTAATTAATGCATTTTAAAGTCTCCTGAAGAATATTTTTTGTATTTTCAAAATAAAAAATAAAAATAAAATTAATTGTAAAATCAGTTATTTTTATAAATATTAATAATAAATAGTTTGCATCATATTGTGTGAGATCTCTTCCTTCTCACAGAATATTATGCAAAGTATTTATAAGTAATATTTATTTTTAATTTAATTTACAAGAAATCATATAATTAGAACAAGAATTTAAAGAGTTTTAATTACCAGAAAGATTCCAATTTATTATTTATTATTATATATTATTATAATTTTAGTAAAGGACTTCAAAGCTTTAAAGGTTTTTTTATATAACTAAATGATTTGTTAAAATATATTCAAGTGACTGTCACTATCGCTGGCATCAGTCACTGTCATCTCTAGCGAGCTGTGACTTCAACGCCCACACATGCAAACGCGGATGCACCAACACAAATGCGCTGCGAAACACGCACGAAGGAAGGGCAGCGCCGCTGAGCCTGGTCATACATATTTGCACTTAATTAGCCGCTTATTTTGCTATTGTTTTTGTTCTTGTTGTTGTTGTAGTCGGTGGAGAAGAGAATAGACAGCTGGGCAAGTGGCAGCAGAAGCAGCCACAAAGTGGCATATTTTATGCAAGCGAGCATAATTCATAATTGTAAAGCGAGCTGACAGACATTTTAGCACTGCCAGAATCTGCGCTCGGTGCGCAGTTAGTAACTAGAAATCTTATTTGCCGAGTTCCAAATGGAGTCAGGCAGCGGCAGCAGCAGCAGCAGCAGCAGCATTGGCCGTGCTCCAAGAATTAAGCCAAATTTGCCGCTTCAGCTGGCGGCAAAACAGCAGCAGCAGCCGCAGCTTAAAACTAGTTTGCAAATGTGCATGCAAACACACTCACATATGCACTCCAGCACACACACACACATGCACGTTTATACACATGTATTTTCATTTTCTGACACATAATTCCAGATTCACAGCTCGTGCGCCGCCAGAGCAGCCAAGCAGCAGAAACAAGCGAGCTTAATTGCAGTATTTGTTCTAAGTTAATTAGAAAACCAAGACTGTGAAGCAGCAGAGACGGGGCGGGACTTAGGCTGAGGAAAAGCTAAAGAAAAGCCAGCACTCAGATAGATGGCGCATGTGTGTAACTGCTGCATTTAACACTGTCAAGAGTTCACCAGTCGCAGTCGCAGTCGCAGTTACAGCCCCAGCCAGCAATCCCAGTCCCAGTCCCAGTCCCAGTCCAAGTGTCCAGTTTAGCAATTCTAGAGTCAACTTTTTTTTCTCTTTTTTATCTCAGTCTCAGTTATTTTTGTTCGGTTTTTATGTCATTAACATACTTTACTGTGTGTACCCTATAAATGTTCGTGTGTGTATGTGTGTGTGTGTGTGTATTACTTTGGCCTGCAAGCTGTTGAAAATATAATAATCATAATTTATAAGCATGTCTGAGAAATCGGGCAGCGACAGCATTCAAGCTGCCTCTGATTTAGGCTCGCCAAGGCGCTCATTGCTGATTGGCTCACATTTGTTTGGCTTTGCATTTTAAGTGATATTTATATGTGCATGTACGTAAATGCCTCTATATAAGTTGACTCTAATTATAAGCTTGTGCTCAGTCCACAAAATATAGAACTTAAGGCGTGCTCAAACAAAAGACTTAAGCGACAAACTTGATGAAGTATTTGCTTGATTAGGACAAGTTAGTTGTTCATAATTCTGTCTTAGCAATGCAATTATAACGAAACTCAATTGCTGTTATCTATTGATCGACCTACGATTAGTTTTGGATAGATGACTGGAAATAAGTAGTCCTTTTGTGGCATGTCTCTGAAGTGATGCTCAAGTTATTTAAGCTTTATAACTAACTCTACACATATTTTGCCCTCAATGAAGAATTCCTTTCGATTCATTCATTGATTGAGATATGTCTTCGAGCTGGTCTTATAACTTATGACACATTTCAAACTGTTGTATCACCAAAGTTCTCATAAAGCAATAAAACTATTTGTATTCGTTTATCAAAGTATCTTTTCCGAAGCACGTAATAAACGAAAAACATTCAGAGATTGTATTTTGAAATCATTTTTGGTACAAAAAAAAAAAAATAAATAAAGTTATATAAACAGTCGAAGATTTGGAGTCAGGTCAGCCTGATTGGAGTGATAAAGTTGAAAGCGTCTTATGAATCGATGTGCTGTTAATGACCTTGTCGCACAAAAACTGTAATAAGCTAAAACTATGTTTAAATTCCTAGGAAAAACGCTTAGGGTTTTGCTCAATGCTCGATAAACGAGCCACAATCAGCAGCACGAAGACTTTCTCTATGGCTTGAGGGTGTTATAATATTATGTTGGCCCATTGACACGAAAGGTTTTAGCTCCATTCGCGCACAGATTTGACATCATTAAGCTCATAAATTGCTGTTTAGAGCTGGCGCCTTGGCTAGAGCCGACAGACGAGAGTGTGAAATATGGCAGAGTAATTTGGTGGTATTTGGGTCGTTGCCCAGTCGGGTCAACATTGGTCAGCGGTTAGGGCCGCAATCTGTGCCCAATGCGAAAATTGTGACATCCATTTGAAATCTTTGTTTGTGATTCACCATTAAGCTTAAGATCTAAACTGCCTTGCACTCAATTTTTCTATATCTATATATATATTCATATTTTTTCTATCATATCATTTTTGTCAACTCATCAAAACATCATCATCGCCAACACACTATCATGCTCATCATCATCATCATCATCACCATCTAAACACAAAACATTTCATTGCAACGGCTACAACATAAAACGAAAATATTAAATGGTCTCCTTCATCGAATTGTCAACATCATGCATTCAAAATTCTTGTCACGCTCACGACTCTCACGCACGCACTCACACACACATACAACATACATTACATAATCTTTCGATGTTGTTTTTGTTATTTGTATTATTTTATTCATCAATCATTTCGAATGTTTCTCTCATTTTTGGTTATGTTTCCGGTATTTTACCTTATTGAAATTTAATTAAATTTACATTTAATGTTAAAAAAATATCTACGTATACATATACTTTTTGTTTTATATATATATATATATGTGTGGCACACCAAAATAATTGCTGTAAATATGTTTATTCCATATATGTATTTTATGCATATGTCTCTCTCCCTGTGTGTGTATGTGTGTGTCACGGCTGGGCTTAAAATTTGGTTTGGTATGGAATATCACTATCGATAAACTGCACACACGCACACGCACACGTACACAATCACACACACACACGCACGCACGCACACACACATGGCAAACAAAACCCTTGCACACGAACTATGGGTTCCGGGCCAGCAGATCGAGTCGCTTTGGTCACCGCCGCACCGCCGAGCTATACACGTATGTATCACTATTTTCCAGCACATTTGAGCGCGCACCCGTTCTGCTATTACCCACCCGCACCACCACCACCACCACCGCCTGCACCGCCCACACAGCTGGCCACACCGTTGACCCTCAAACAGCTGGGTAACTCGCTTACCTCCATGACACAGGCGGCGCAATTGGCCAAAACGCTGCGCTATGCGCCAGGTAATAACAACTACGTTGTTTAGTTCTACTTATTTAGTTACGGGTTTTTTTTTCACAGTTTATTTACAACAATTTTAAATTGCTACAATATATATAAAAGATTGTTGAATAAACAAAATAATAACAATAGAGATCGAATATCTTTTGTAATTCAAATAAAAGTTCTATTGTATTGATATACTACTAACAACAGTAAGCCGATTACTAGCTAAGTTTATTTCCTATATCAAATCATTCATCTTATGGAACTCTCTATATAAAAAATTGTAATTCAAAATGATAGTACTATTCGTCAGTCCGCTGTTAGTCCTTCCATCTGTCTATCTCGTCTCCGACATATCTCCATATTTCCAACATATATTCTTCCTAAAAATCTATCAAACTCGTTACATGGACATGGACATTAAAGATTTTGGGTGCTCCTCTAACTTCCCCTGAAATTGAAAAAAATAATTGTTAATTGGGCTTGGGATTGAACTTATGTTAAAGATACTTAAATATTATTAAAGTTTCCGAGTCGGGCATTTCGACTAGCCCACCTCTTACTCTTACTCTAACTCTTACTTGGCTTTACTGGTATATTAGTACGATATTCATAGGACTTTGTTGTATGTCTCTAAAGAGCTGAAGAAGAAGAATTGATCAATATATACTTTCAATATAGACTTAAAATATGAAGACTAACATAGCATAGAAACAGAGACCTACAAACAGACAAGTTTGTATTGACTTATCTGCTTCAACTGGTCAATTTTGAATGGACTTGTTTGATCCAAATACTCTAAAATTAATATATATAACTTATGGCAAAATATCTACTTTCAGGCATTAGAAAGTGCATCGTAAAAATATGTTCATAAAATATTTAAAAATAAAATATGTTCATAAAATATTTAAAAATTCCAAACTTCAATCAACTAACAACTGACATCATTTAATATAATTCCCACTATAAGTACTAATACATTATCTAATACATAATATCTAATGCCTGATAAAATCTAATTATATCTTGACACATCTCTATCACTCTCTCTCTCTCTCTCTCTCTCTCTCTCTCTCTCTCTGCATCGACAGGCATGTTTATACGACCCGACGAAACGAATCTCTATACGACGCTGGAGCCCACTTTGAGCAGCAATCCGAATGTTTATTTTCAGCGCAGCGGCGCGGTACATCCGGGCATATTGTACTGACTGGAGGAGCAAAGAAGGATGGCAGAGGATTACTGGAGCTATCGAGAGCACTGGAACTGAGTATTTTTTCTTAATATTAAGCTGCAGCACATAGCGCTCCCCACACACACACACACACAAACACACACACAACCCTAATACGGCTCCCAAGGAGCAGCAATAAGTGAATAAATGGAATAATTAGTTTAATACATTTGTCATAACTGCTAAGCTTTTAGTCTAAGCAATGGAACACGATCTATGAAAATATAAATATATGTATACTTAGAGTCGATATATGATTATATATATATTAGCCCAACTAAGTGCACCCAACCACACACACACTTTAAACAATGAGATTTTGGTAAATTTATAGTCTAAGATTCGAACTCGATATATGGATTTGCAATTTGTAGTCGTTAACAACTATATATATAATATAAAAGACAATTTTCACCATTTATACAGGCCATATTTATATGTATTTACGTTGATCTAATCATATTGACTAAAGCGATTCTCATTTAGTCTGCAATAATGGTGAAAAGTTGGCATATTGTAGATATCGTTTGTCTTACAAAATATTTTGGACTTTCCTTAATTAAAATATCAAATAAAAAATTAAATAATAATTAATTTAAATAGAATTAAATATTTTTTTTCATTTTAATATTCAAACGATATCTGAAATGCGAACAAAATAATAAAAAAAATATAATTTAAGCGAGAATTTTAATCAAGTTTAACTGATCTTAAAGATGCTCAATAGAGGCACAAACATCGAAGGCAAAAAATGTTTTAATTAGTGGAAAAGTGTAATGAGATTTATTGATATTCTGACACAATTATGTTTGGCAAATATTTGAGAGATTTATGCCTCTATAAGCAATTAGGCCCGAATAATGGGCAACATCATGAGAAACATTTGTTTAGCCAAGTAAACGATCGTTTAAGCCAACACGAAAATGTTATGTACATAATGCCCGCAGGCACACACACTCACACACACACACACACACACACGATGAGCAATACTCTCAATAAAACCCGATAAATTAAAAAAAAACAACAACAACATAATAGCTACAAGTGAAGAAGACGAAGAAGAAGACAACACACACACTCACTCACACACACTCAATTACGAGCTGTTGTGCCATACAACAATTACAATTACAATTAAGTATAATTGCAAATTATTGGCATTGCAGCGCCTATTAACGCCTTCAGTTGGCCAGGGGATGTAAGTTGGTATCGGCTATATATATATGTATATCTATATGTATGGGGTGTATATTATTGGATGCCTATGCGGCATGTTTCAAATAATTTCTTAACGCTTGCGATTGGGTGCCAGTTGGTAAACGTTAATGTTAAGCTATTATCGCCAGGCTCTAAGTGTAAGTGCCTTATAGCAATTCCATTACACGACCAACGCCTATCACTTGACCTTATATGGCAACACACTCACACACACACACACACACACACACGAATGCCGAGGGCGTGTTTGAAGCGGCATGAAGTGAACCTCTGGCTTGCAGCCTCGCATTAATTAAGTGCAACAATGCAGCAGCAGCAACAACAACAGCAACAACAGCTGGAGAGAGATCCCATTGCTGCCTGAAGATGGACGCACAGACATACGTCCTCGAATAGTTACTAGAGCCGCATCCACAACACGTCGTTCGTATTAATGACATTTCTCACGAACATTTTGCCAGAGCTACCGACAACACGGTCAAGACAGAGCAACAGAGCGACGAAGCGACAGAGTGTCATGTGTCCAGTGTGTCCAGTCTCCAAGGCATGTCAGTGTCTACAGTCTCTCTCTGTGTCTCAGACTCTCGATCTTCGCCTAGCACTGGCCTCGCTTCAATTAGGCGCGCCTTCAAATCACAAGTCAATCAAAGTTGTTAGATTTGCCGTCCTTTTTGCCTAGCTCCTAGCAGCGACTAGAACTGCGACTCCCAACTACGACTCAGAGTCAGAGTCGCTTGGTTCTGGTCTTAGGTCTGATATATTCCAGTCACTGGCTGCCGGCCTGGCTGGCTGGCTGGTTGACATCTGTGACATGGCACAGCGGCGGCATCAATTACAACATCTATGACAGCACAGCGTGAAATGTTTGTACATGTCTCGGCGGCGCTTCCGATGGGACCAATTAGCCCTAAGTAGGCATTTCAATGGACTCTGCAATTAGCCAAAATCGAAGCCAACAATTTCATTTCATCATGCCCATCATCATTATCAGCAACGCTCATCGCCCAGCCAGCCCCGCCGCTTCCCAGCCAGTCCAGCCAGCTCACCCAGCCCCAATATGCAGCCCCAATTCGATGTGATCATATCGATGCATTTCTTTCACCTAGGGCGTGCCAAGATTCACGTGCAAATGGCATTTGGTAACGCTTTATGGCCTAATGGAGCAACACGACTCGCTTCAACTGCTGTTACAGATTTCTGCAGTGAGCATAGTCTATCAGAGATGCGCAATGCAGCTGCGATTTATCTTTGAAGGTTTTTTTTCCTTTAATCTAAAATTTGTGATTTCAATTATGAATTTTTAATATCGTATTAGGTATTGGGTGCATATGGATAGGTAGTTAGCCAAACATTTAGTCTAATATAATTTATGCCTTTCTTGAGACTCGGTTCATCAAGAGATCGTCAACTGAATGCAAATTTAGCTGAGAATTTTCAGAGCTGACAAGGCTATTTTCTTTTAAGATCTGATCTTTTTTACTATATCTCCAAAATTCTAGTCTTCAGTTTCAGAAATGTTTCTTTGCTAATTTAGTTATGTTTGCCTGAGGTAACTTTTGTAGTTCTCGTCAAATTTAAGAACATTTCAAGCGGCTCGAACCTGAGGCGCTATAGGTCTGCCTTAGTCCAGGTCGGCAGGTCATATATATTAATTAGAAAAGTTTTTGTTTCTTTTGCGTTTAGTAGTTGAAGCTTAACACACACACATTATTATTAGGAGTGGGAACTCCTGCAATGGCAACACTTGAAAAGCAATAAAAAATGCTCGTAAAATACGCTTTTAAGCATTACCAAGTATTTGCCAACGGTTCTTCCTCCGCAATATTTTGTGTTTTTTTTATCGATGTGGCCCGACTTTGGGTTAGTTGAATGATCTTTGAACACCTTAAACTTGACTTTAGCTGCTTTATTACCTGTTGGCTCCTTGTTATTTCGCACGTGTTTTCATTGTTTGTTGTAATTGGCTTTAGCATCAGTTAAAGTCAGTTTATGATGCAATATCTAATGCTAGATTTTCACACAACTCACAAGACACAGCTCATCTCCGACTGCGACTCAACGCCAGACGCCAAAGCAGCCCGAGGAATTGAAGTCTGCGATTCTGTCTGGGCTTTTCGTCTTGGCTTTTCTCTTTTATTTTTATTTATTTATTTTCTTTTGTTTTTGTTTTTTGTTTTTTTTTCGGGCACCTTTATAATAATTTGCCGTTTGCTGTTGCGGGCACGTTGGCAAATGAAATTACTTAGCCCAGCCGTAGCATTAACCGTAATATTATCCTTGAATGAATGAAGTGCACTCAAGTTCCTATTACTACTATTATTGCGGTGCAAATGTTATGGCCGTGTTATATATAAGTTGCGGGGAATGTCCATAACACGGTTATGGGCCCCAAGGGCAGCGTCACGTTGCTGATTTGATGGGCTTGGTAAGACCGATGCAGATGCAGATGGAGATGGCGATGGCGATGGCAATGGAGATAGCTGAGATAGAGAGTTAAGGCTGCGCTGGCGATCGGCTGTTGATAAGCTGGGCAGAACTGGTAATGCGTGCATTGACCGCAGCCCTCGAGCTGAGGCTGGAGCACAGCTGACGTAAGTTGAAATTAAATTTGAGGTAAGGCACAAGCATATCGGACCGTTTGGCTGGGCAGTGAGTACAGTTAACCTCGTTTAAGTGCGCCACGCACATGGCGGATAGGAACAGGAACGGGGCAGGGGGCCAGGGCGTGCCAGTGTAAGTCCAATTAACAGTACCCAGAGAGCGGCCACAGAGCGACGTCGCTCTAACTATGTGTCGTGCCTGTCGCATCCCATCCTGAAGGAAGTCACAGTTGACTTGGACGGCATTTGTCGCATGCTCCTGCTTATAGCATAACTGGTTCTGGCGACCGACAGACCGACCAAGAGCAGCCAGCCAGCCAGTCAGCCAGCCAGCCAGCCAGTCAGCCAGCCAACTAACCAGCCACTCAACTAACCCAAGCAATGCAACCAACACCTAAGCTTAGAACCGGCAAGCCGGCATATACAAGTTTATAGCGGATGCGTAAACGCATTTGGCTCAAATGCCGTTAGGGCCTTTGACTAAATTGCATGGCCATGGACAGGGCAGCGTCGCCTTCGGCAGGGGCTCATACGATGACGGCGACTGCAGCAGCGGCATTTGCATGCACAGCCAGAGCCAGAGCCAGAGCCATAGCCAGAGCCAGAGACATGCGGCGAGTGGCGCATTTCAAGTAACGAGATTTGCCATTGAGTTGGCATCTTGAGCAATGTTAATGCATTACGAGCAAAAGCCAAAGCAACCGCCCAGATCGCCAGCCCCATTTGACGTAATCAACACAATGGCCCAAAATGTTTGGGTCATTGAATTCTTGGCTCTCAGTATCTTTGCATCTTAACGGTTTTCTTTTAGTGGCGCGAGATCAATGTACCTGCCTCTGCTACTGCCGCTGCCGATGCCACTGCCACTGCCACTGCCACTGCTACTGCCATCGCCAGTGGTTGAGCGTACGTTCGAGTATCATTCAGCTGCTCTCATGCCCTTTTATGTACGAGCTCCATTGATTAAATAATCCCAGCAAAGTGACTAAAATAAATGTGTTGGCAATGTTTCTAGCTGAAACTCTAATACACTTACAGCATGGCAAAAAGAATACAAAAATACAAATAATGAGGCTAACGTCCAGACTATATAAAGTTATTGACAGTTGGGTCTGTAGTTTCTATAGGCTGTAAAGTTATTTTGCTAAAGGCTGAGCTAAAGGCTGAGCTAAAAATGCTCGAAATATAAATAAATCCTAAAGTAGTATATCCTAAGTAAGTATAGGCTATTGCCAACTTTATCCAGCAGAGTCATTATACATATTTATAGTAATATGACAAAATTATAGATTTTTGTCTTTAAATCAATTTTCATAATATATTTTAAGATAAACCCTTGCGTTTGCCAACTGTCCTTAGTTAACGTCATTAAAAAAGTCTTAATATTTTATTTTTATTTTTTTGTAATTATTTAATACATTAAATACTTAGAGATAAATGTTATGCTATCTTTTAGGCAACCTAATCTAAACATAAATTTATTAAATATATTTTTAAGCCTATGGAAGATGAACACAGAATCCATAGGTTAGGTTAAGAAAGAGCTATAGGGTATAACTATCACACACAATTTTAAATATATTTCATTTCAAATCATTTTAGATTATAATGTGACATATCTTAAGTCAAGACCCAGCCGAGTAGCTCTTAAGAGCGGTAAGGAGCATACAAAGACAATATCAACCAGTAAGACGTATGCAGCTAACAATGATACATTTTTATATAAATATATATAAAATCTAGCAAATAAATAGATCTGATAAATATTATTTAAAAATTAATATAATTTAATTTAATACATTAAAAACCAACATCAAAGCCAAACACAAATGTCCGATGCTCAGCATTAAAGATAGAGTATTACGCAATAGTAAAAGATGTGAAGAATACGTAATTATTTTTTATGATCTTCAGTGAAATGGCTACCGACTCATCTCTCATCACTCATCGCTCATCTCTCTACTCGTCGTTCGTAACTTATCTCTATGCCATTAGTTTTGGATGCCTCTCGTGTAGTTGAACTCTAAATGCTTTGAATCGTATGCGTTCTATTGAATTGGGCCAAATTGTTTCAGCAGCGTTCAGAAGAAATTGAAATATGTTTGTTTTTTCTTCACTTTTGTGTTTTTTTGTTTACAGCCTGAAGCAAAGAAATGCAAGTTCATCAAGTTGTTACTTGATTGAGTTGTTGAAAGGAATGTGGGAAGAGAGAGAGAGAGAGAGAGAGACAGAGTGGGAGAAGGTATTTAAGAAACTGTTTAATTGTAATTTATGTCAGCTGAGGAAAGTGTTTGGCTTATAATCTGTAATTATTTACTAATGGATGGGCATGGATTAAAGCATTCTTTGATAGGCCCGATGATATTGCAATTAAATGCCCAAGTCTTAAACGTTTGTTCTATTTAAAGCTTCAATCACGACTTTCTGTGGCATCTGCTAATCCAAATCATCTTTTTTTAGAGATGTTCTATTCAGGTTTGCCAGTTGCCGTCTGGCCGCCTGGCCGCCTGCCGGGCTGCCAACCATTGTATGCAAAAGGCTCAAAACGTGCGCTAAATATAAAATTTAATATTGCAACCATACACATACTATATGTGTTATTCTCCCTCTCTCTCACTCTCTCTGTCTCTCTCTGAGTAGTTTAAGCCAAATGAAGATGGTCTCAGCAGCGGTCGGAGATCTGGTCTGATCTGTTCTGTTCCCTTCTTGTGGCCTAATGGGCGCGTTTAGCTAAAAGCTCAAAAGTTCAAGTGCCTTTGGTTTGGGGTTATTTGCAGATTTTTTTACGACTATTTTGTATCTTAAAGATACAAGTTTATTTATGGGCACCGCCAAGTTCACGATGCTTCCAGCCGTAAAGTGCAAAAAGTGCATAAAATGCAACGAATGACATTGCAACACCCGGCACAGCCAGCCGCATCAGCGTCACAAACCGAATCACAGAATCTGCCACTAAAGATGCAGTTTTTACACACACACACACACACACCCTGACTCCCTGTGTGTGTGTGTGGGTAAGTTGAATTTAATGTAGTTTGCCTGCTAAATGCAAACGCACAGCAGCCAGCAGCACAGAGCCAGCGTGGCCACCGTCGCAGCTGAATGCTAAAAGGGTTTTGGCTTGGATTCGTTTATTTTATTTATTTAGTTTTTTTCCCTCCCATTTTTTTTTTTTTTTTTTTTGATGCGCCTCATTAGGAGTGGCTGGAAACCAGTTTTCAGGGGCACAGATCCCAGACAATTGACAATTTAAACGAATTTCTTTCAAACACAGCTCTGACATGGCCCAGGCACATATGACGAATAGTCAGTCGCTGCCAGCCCGCCGCCTGGGGCCGAAGTTTACGCATGAAAAATGCAGCTCAAGCCATTTGGCCACCAGAGCGAAGGAGATGCTAGACTGAGCAGGTGGCAGGATGCGGCAGGAGGTGGCGAGCAGGAGGCCAACAGCCAACAGCCAATAGCCAATAGCCAACAGCCAGCAGCCAGAACAGACAACCGCCTGTATGAAGTGTCATTCATCTGCCCATAAACGCATTATTCAATATATACTTGTGCTAGCTTGGGGTAGAAGCTGCATCAGCATCAGCTTCAGCCACAAGAGATGGAGATGGAGGACTGCCGCAGCTAGACAGACGACTGATCGGCAGACGAACAACAACGACGATGTCTGACTAAATGCCTCATACTGCGCTGGGGTCTTGTGGGGCTGTTGCTGCCGCTGTTGCTGCCTCTGTTCCTATCTGTCTGTCAGTTTGTCTGTCCGTTT
Source organism: Drosophila nigricruria (assembly GCA_037075265.1). Classification (NCBI taxonomy): domain Eukaryota; kingdom Metazoa; phylum Arthropoda; class Insecta; order Diptera; family Drosophilidae; genus Drosophila; species Drosophila nigricruria. The sequence continues at coordinate 1,205,535 of JBAMCI010000074.1, forward strand.
GTTCGTTTGTCTGCATAGTTTCAAGGTTAACAAGTTGCATTTGCAATTTGGAACTGCAGCCAGACGACCGACGACCGACGCGACCGACGACCGACGACCGACGACCCTTCGACTGCTGGCCGCATCAATCGCTTTGGTGAGAATTAAATGTTTATGGCCTCAGTGTTTGCCCAGAACCAATTTAATGAGCGACCCGAACCGAACCGAGCCGAACCGAACCCACAACCGCCTGGACATGTACAGCAAAAAGCACTCTGCGTCGAGGCAATTGATACGTCTGATTGCAGACATCTTAGTGCTAAAATGTTGCTCAAATTAAAGCCTAAACACTCTCAAACAATGTTGTGCCATTTAACGACTGAAAATTGAGCCATGTACGAATTCCAGCCAGTTATTTAGTTCTCTAAGCACCTCATTTAATAAACGTTTGTCCTTTACGCAGCTCGTTGATTAAAGTTATGTTCTTTAAGGCTCTTCAATGTTGGCACTACTTTGACTTGATGAAAATAAGACGATGCTTGAAAGTATTTGGTTCTTTCTCCTTACAATTTCTCCTTCTCTAATCTGTTGTTCACTCTCTCTTTAGTTAACTCTTTTGCTTTCTCACACATGAACACTCTCTAAAATGTCACCTTTCTATAGATTTTCATGAAAGCTTATTCTTGGTAGATCTTTGACCTAGAGTGAGATGAAAAGAAAAGCGAGTGAGGAAGAGAGAGAGAGAGAGAGTTTTTGAGACAGAGAGAAGACGAGGAAAGCAAGAGAAAGAATCAGAGGTAGACAAAGAGCTAGACAAAGAGAAAGAGACAGACAGAGAGAGATAGAGAGAGAGAGAGAGAGAGAGATAGAGAGAGAGAGAGACAGGGACAGTGAGAGAAATAGTGAAAGTCCCAGTAAGAGAGTGAAAGAGGGAAACATGGTGAGAGAGAGAGAGAGAGAAAGTGAGAGAAAGGCAGACAGATGAAGAGATAGAGAGAAACAAATAGGGAGAAAGCGATAGACAGAGAGAGAAAGAAAGAAAGAGACAGAGAGAAGTGAGAGAGCGAATGAGACAGATATAGACAGATATAGAAATACAGAGAGAAACAGGAAAACAGAAAAAAAGGGAAACAAGGAGAGAGAAAGTAAGAGATAAAAGACATAAAGACGCATAGAGAGAAAGAGGTAATGAACGAGAGAGAAGGAGAGATGCAGAGAGAGCGACAAAGATAGAGAGAGATATATACTTTGATACATAGTAAAACATAAATAGAGTAAGAATACAAGGATCAACCGAGCAGAATTCACCAAATAACATTTCTCCATATATCGATATCAGAGTCATCTTTTACTGGATCTGATCTGAGATTCGCATAGAACGTCGATTCTATTAAAAATTATACAAATTATGATATTTGCTAGGCGACAATCGTGGTGTCAGAGAAGTGCGAGTGCCCGCTGTGGCAAAGGACAGTAACGAGCGGCCGGCAATAATGCGACGCTGATCTATTATTCACCAGATTGTAAAAATGTAAAAATCACGCTTTCGTGTTGTGTATAAATTGAATGCAATTTATAAATGTCCAGGCATTGAATTAAATCCCAGGCCGCCACATGGCCACGATGTTCAGCCGGGCGTCTCTCAGCAGTTGGTGATTTTTCAAAATAAACAACCTTGAGCTGCAGCAGAGAACAATTGCCAGCGCAGCAGCAGCAGCAGCAGCAGCAGGCACAATAGACAACAACAACTACAACAACAGCAGCAGAAATGGATCCGCGGTTCCCCTTAAAGGCACTGGGAACGATGAAAAATTGCGCCAATTGAATTTGGCCAACGATTGTGCCCTGCCACAAAGACGGAAGGGCGACGTTTGGGTGCAAATCTACTGGGCGGTCGCTTACTTTTCAACGCATTTATCAATACCCAAGTGGCCAAGTACCTTGGCCAGAACCTTAACCACTACCACTACCAATGCCAATGCCAATAGGACCAGGACCAGGCGTTGACAATACCCAGGTTTTCGTATATAAAACGATGCCGCCGCATAAAATGTGAGCGAGCGAAATGTGAATAATCGACTGGGCCAGGGATAAACATATGCTAGGCTTCTCTATTATCCTAGCCAAAGATTTGGAGATCTAATATCAGAGATATATAATATAATTATATATATATTCGATATATTTCAAGAAAAAGATTCGATTAACAAAAAGATATAGAACAATATTTGGATATAGAATAATATACAGAAAATATATATACCATTTCATTCAAACTTGGAGTAGACTGAACTCAGAACTGTGGGACTAGTTAGACTTGTTAGCACAAAGGTGGGCTATTCAATAAATGTTTTTCAAAAAAAAAATTGCACATTTTAAATGAAGGTGATTAACTAACTTAAAGTTGTTGCTTTTGCAAAGACAATAACACAAAAAAAAACACTAAGAACACAAAATAAGTACATTAAATAATACAACACAAAATTGAAGCTAATAACTAAACATCTACTAATTATGCTAAATGACTATCTTAAATGGATATGGCTGATGTTTTGTGACTCAAGCCTTTTCGGCCACGGCGCGTAGCTCCTCCATCAAGGATGGCACGGTCTCTTGCCGTGCCTTGCTTGACTCCAGACCGGCCAGCAGCTTGTTGAGATCTAGCATATCCTCACGGCAAGCGGCCAAGCCCTTGCTTAGTTGGCACAAATTTGGCTGACTACGTTTACTGCGCTCAATTAGATCTAATATATAACTATTGCGTGGGCGACCCGTTTCCTGTGCAGTTTGCTGAATAAGCTAAAAGTGGAATATAGTTTAATTGAATTGTTACAAATTTGAATTCCTAACCGTTGCTCACCTTTTTGTAGTCATCAATCAGATTGGCCACCTCATGAGCTGGCTCCAAAGGCGTGGAGCTTGTTGACGACTTGCCTAAGTCTACAGACTCGAAGCGAGCTCTTTCTGCGGCCAGTGTTTGCTCTAGAAACTATAGAAAAAGGTTTTGTGAATATTAGTTCCCAGCTTCTGGTATGCATAACCCACCTTGATTCTGTCCAGAGCTTCTTCATATTTGCCTCCAACTTTAGCTAGCTTAACTTTCAGCATAGGCAACTCTGCTGCAGCTTTAGCAGCTCGCAGCTCATGTCGCAGCAATTTGGTCAACTGTGGCCAGTTTTTGACATGCTGCAGTTTGCGACCCGTTTCCATTTCCAGAACTTGTAGCAGGCTGCTGTGCTGTTTCCTTGGAGCGCACTGGCGCTCTTTGAGCAGCGCCTGCACTTGTGCCTGCAACTGGTTCAGATTAGCCGCATCGACAGCTTGTGCTTGTTTGAGTTTTTGCAGCTCGTTGCTGTTTTGGTTCTCATGGGCTCGACTCAACAACTGTAATTGTTGCAGTTGTTCGTTTTGCTGAGCGAAGAGCTCATTGAGCTGCTGCAACTCATCGGATTTCTGCTGCAGTTGGAGTTCCATTTGCTGCTCCATTTTCTGCGTGGCTTGCAGCGCTTCGAGTAGCTGCATCCAATCGGCCTCCATTTCATTGGTATTTCTTATCTTATCATTTTGCTGTTGTAACAGTTGCTGCAACAACGCAACTGTTTGTTGCTTCTGCTTGCTGACTGCTGCCAGCTGCTGCTCCAGAGTCTCAATGCGCTGCTCTAGCACAGGTTCAACAGCCATCGTTTGGGTGCCAGCACAAACGAGCTGCTTATTCTCGGTCTGATTCAACTTCAATTCCATTTGGGCTTTTGCGTCATTTAGCTGATTGCATTGCTCTACATAAAGTTGCAGCTGATCCCGCAGTTCATTAAGCTTCTCTTGTTTCTCATTATTTTGTGACTGATGCTCTTCGAGTTGGCATTTTGTGAGTTCACATTTGGCGCACGTCTCCGCGTATTGCTTGTGGAGCTCCATAAGCTGCTGCTCTACAATTTTCAGTGCTTGCTGCGATTGTTTTAGCTGCCCGGAGATAGCTGCCTTCTCCGCTGTTAAATCCTTTAGTTGAGCGTCTTTGAGCGCCTGTTCCAATTGTTGCGCTTCCAACTGAAAATTTAATTGTTCCAGCTGCCGTTGCTGCTGCTCATTCTGTGCCTCTAGCTTCGACATGAGCAACAACTCCGACTGTAGCTCGAGCAGCGCGCGCTTAAGAGACGCTATTTCACTAGTCTTGGCAATGATCGCGCCATGGAATGCCATGCTGTAGTTGTGCATAGCGTCAATGCTGCACTCACTGCTTAGTTTCTGCTCATAGTGCTGCTTCATGTCCAAGAACTCTCGCTCTTTCAACGCAAGCAGCTGCTCTTGTGTTTGCAGCGTCTCATTGAGCTCCGCAATCACCTGACGCAACTGCTCTCGCTCAGCTGTCACATTGCGGAGCGTAGTCGACTTCAGTTCGAGCTTATGAGCCAGCTCTCGCTGTTCGTCTATCAGCTGTTTGCACTGACGCGTCATGTGTTTGTTTTCCAGTTCAACACCTGCAAGCTGGCGCTGCAGCTCCAGATGTTTGCTATCATGCTCAAGACTCAGCCGCTCCATGTCGGCGAGCAGTTGTTTCTTTTGCTTGCGCAGAACTTCAGTGAGCTGTCGCTGATCCATAAGCCTTGCCTGCTGCTGCTGCGCCTCAAAAGACTCATACACATTTTCGCTTGTGTCTTGCTGTGCTATTCCGGAAGAGTGCGGCGCAGCTATACTAGCTGTCGCCAGTCCACAGCTTTCTAAAGCCGCACATTTCGCTTGGAGGCGCTGGGATTCTTGTTGTAGTCTCTGATTCTCTAGCATATATTTTCGCTCCTGGACATAGAGACGCTCTAAAGTCTCGAGGCGGTTGTGCTTTTGTGACTGAAGCTCCTGTTTATACCAACGTTCCGACTTGCTTAGACGTTCCACTTCACTGCGCGACTTGCGCAACTCCTGCGAGACCATAAAAAGTGAGTCCTGTGCATCTTGCGGCGGTTCATCCTGCTCCACCTGATCCTTCGACTGTTGCCATGTTGTGGAATGATTGGTTGCATCATCTGCATCACTGCTGCAGCTGAAAAGGCCAGAGTCATCTGCCAGCGCTACGCCCCCTGAAGTGTCCGATTCCATTGCGTTGGCCGAGACCTACAAACAAATATAGTCAAGGTCGTATATTTAAAGGTCACCTGTGCTTACCTTCTGTTCACACCCGTTGCCAAAATGATTTAAGCAATGGCTGATTTAATAATGGTAAGCATTGAGGTGGAAAAACTACATTTTCCACGTTGTAAACAAAATTTTACAATTTAACAAATTTTTGCCAGCGGCGCAGCTGTTGATGGCGAGCCAGTGTGACCGTTTCTGGTTAAATGCAGAACGTCTAGATACGAAAAAAAAATACCATCATTGCAACTGAGGGCCACAATTGGAAAAAAAAATTGCGTTTGCAACTTTGTCTTATTAATAAATATATTATAATTTTATATATATTATATTATATATATCTTATTTTTAAATTTAATATTTTTAAAACTTATACTTTTAATGCTAATCTATATTCCTATATAGCCTAAAATAACAAATCAGTAAGTTTACAATCCATTCCACTGTGGCTAACATTTACTGACCCAAATTTTGCTAACTAGTGTATGTTTTTTCGTATTGGATTATTGCTAACGTTATGTAGCTACGGTCACACTTAGTCGAAAACCATCACAAATAAAAACTTATTAAAAATTTGCCAATTTTAAGAGCGCAACACAAAATTGGCACTTCGTCTTTTGGTTTCAATACATAAATAGTCAAAATGTGCTCTTAGAATGCATTGAGCTGCTGGGCACAATGCAAGTAATATGTGTAAATAGAGTTTAATTAGTGTAGTTGCAATTGCGTGTTACAAAACTCGCAAAATCACAACAAAAACAAAAACAAGGACGAGAAGAAGAAGCATGTCAAGCTCCAGCGAAGCAGCCAACAGTAATGGTGAGGCATTTGCCATCTATTACAAAGGCAATGCATTGCAGTTGAAGTGGAAGGGCGTGCCGCCCCTGACCCGCTCGCCTGCATTGCGTCTCTGCTGCATGAGCAGCAGCAAGAGCGAAACTGGAGGCGAGGCTGAGTCGAAGGCTGGAGGCAAATTGGATTCTGATTGGCTGCTGCTGCTGACGGCAGATCACTCACTATACTCTGCCGAGCTTCATGGTGTGAACTCTTTGGAGCTGACCTTGCTGCGAACAGATATTGTTGACGTGGACTTCTGTAGGGGCAGCCGACAGCTCTTTGTGGTTCTCGCCAATGGCAGCGTGCAAAGGCAGCTAATTGCTGGCAGCTATCGCCCGAGCGCCTGGCAAACGCTCAGCTTCGATCCCCTCGAGCTACACGACGAGGGCGTTTGCATGCGTCGTGTCTGCTGCTCTGAACAGGGCGTTGTCTTTGTGAGCGTGCGAGGAGCAACATATGTGCTAGGCAGCTGTGGAGAAGTGTTTAACGCTGAGGAACCACGTCACATGCGCCTCTGCGAGGAGGGCAAACAACTGCTGGACCTCGCCGCTGGCGATGAGCACTTCGTACTGCTAATGGCGCCGCATCAACAGGCCGACGATGTGCTGCAGCTGCAGGAGCCCACGCAAGAGGAGCAAGGCTCACTGAAATCGTTACATAGTGGCAGCTCGGAACGCAGCTTTGCAGCCAACACGCGTCACCTGCTCCATCAGGGCTATGCGCTGCTCCACACTCAGCTCTTTACGTTTGGCGCCTCTAATGGTGGCCTACTGGGCACTGGGGATCACATACGACGTGCCCACGTCGCTCGTCTCGAAAAGCTCGATGGCATGGGCGTGTGTAGCATTGCCGCCGGCAGGCAACACAGTGTGGCACGCACCCTGGACGGACGTCTCTATCACTGGGGCATCAACAATCGCGAGCAGCTTGGTGAAGATTTGAGTTCTCCCATGGAAATATGCTTGGCAGAGCAGCTGACGCCGGAGCAACACACAGCTCTGGAAGCCACCTGTGGCGACTATCGCACGCTAGTGCTGGATGCAGCAGGGCAAATCCAAACACTGCCCCAATCCCAGTCCAGCACATATGCGCAGACCGTGCTGCACTTGCAGATGGGCGCTGCTTGGCCACGTCAGTTGCGTCTGGTGCACTGTGCCGGCGGATACACACTCCAGAATTGCCGCCAGTTCCAGCGGCAATACCACTACTTTCTAAGTCACCTGGAATCACAGCTGCAGCTGCTCCTCAAGCAGCGCCAGGCTGTGCAAACGCTGATGATCTGGGAGTTTCCCGTCCTAGCGCCCCTTTTGCTCAACTGGGAACGGATTGTATGCCTGTTGGCCGCCACCTTGCACTCTCTCGAAGGCTTCTATCGCGCGGACTATGTGCAGCCGGCGGATCTGTTGTATATTTGCTATCATCGCGAGTATATCGAGCTGTTTGAGAGCTACACCAGAGCATATTGCGATGTGCTCTCCGTGAACGGCTTTGGAGAGGCGGTGACCGCAATTTGCTTGCCTCCTCTCAGCACCCACAATCCCCTGGCTGAGCTTGGCGAAGAGAGCTACTTGATACGCCTGTTCCAGCAACCATTTGGCATCTATCAGCTCTTCATGCAGTTCATGGAGCTGCTCGTGAAGACCCAACCCGAGTACGACGAGCATCGTGTCGCTTGGTCGGAGTTTGCGCGCATGAGCTGCATTAGCCAGGAACTGGCCGTCAATACCAAAGAGTTTTGGAGCAGCAAGGAGTGTACGCCGCGCATCTCTCATCTGAGGCAACGGCAGCGACGTGTCATACTCACATCTACCCTGGTGCCGCTCAAGCTAGCCAATACTGGCATCAGTATGTCCAGCCACAGCTTTATACTCTTCTCCGACTTTCTCTGCCAGCTAGGCAGCAATACGCTCTACACCTATCCATTGAGCGCGCTTTGGGTGTGGTCGGAGGGCGAGCTAGGCCTGCGCATTGTGACGCCCGAGAAGAGTTTTGTTTTGATTACCAAAAAGACGGAGTCGCGCAAGGTTTGGCTTGACCAGCTGCAGTCGAGTATTGTTGCCGCCTTGGGGCGACCCTTGGGCAGTCCTGTGCCCAACGTACGTTCCACCGCCTACGAATATAGTCGCGAAAATCCAAAGTTCTCCAGAGTTAAGGCCTGTGGCACTTGGCGTAAAGGCGTGCTGCATGGCAACTGCTATTTGGAATATCCCGATGGCAGTGTGTATTGCGGCGAGGTTCACCGTGGCGTAATTGAAGGTGAGTCTATTTTCAGGAATATATACTTGTCTATATACAGCTTGTTATATATTCATAGGCTATGGTAAAATGGTGATTCCGTCGACCGGTGTTTACGTTGGCAACTTCAAGGGTGGTCGATTTCATGGCTTTGGCGTCTACGAGCTAAATGGCAGTGCGGCGCAGGAGAGCGAGATTTATGAGGGCAACTTTTGCGAGGGTCTCTTCCACGGTCACGGCATGATGCGCAACAATCGCTACATCTATGTGGGCGAATATGTGGCTAATACGCGCAGCGGTTACGGTGTTATGGAAGATCTGGTCAGCGGGGACAAGTATATGGGCATGTTTGCGGATAACAAACGCTGTGGACCTGGCAGCTGCATCACGAATCGCGGTGATTATTTTGAGGGCACTTTTGCGGCCGACGATCTCACTGGAAGCGGCGTGGCTGTTTTCGAAAATGATTACTACTATGAGGGTGAGCTGACGCTACAGGGACCTAATGGTCGCGGCGATTACTATATGCCCTGCGGCGATGCTGGCCATGTTCTGGGTGCCACCGAGGAGGACGATGACAACTATGAGTTAATAGGCAATAAAATGTTTGGCCAACTCAGTGGCAGCTGGGAAACGGTGCGAATACAAACTGGTGAACTGGCACTGAATCGACGTTTCCCGAAATTCCCTAGGTAAGAATAAGAATCTGATTTATATAATATGTATTTTATCGTTCTCACTTCTCGGTTTCTAGCTCTCTTGGCCGCATGGTAGTGGATCACAATCGCAAATGGCGTGCATTGTTTAACAATTTTGAATCGGACCTAGCGAATTGCAGCACATCAACCAGCAGCAACAGTGTCTTCTCCGGCATTTTGGGCGGCACCCTTAAGAAGCCTGCGAAAACCACGCTGAGCACGGCCCAGATATGGAGCTGCATAGCCATTTATATGAACAAACAGCGTTCTCGAGACGGTTCAAAGCCAGGCAACTATTTCAATAACATTCTACTCAGTCTACCGCTGCCACCGAAGCCAGCCACACAGCCTTTAATGAGCAGCACGCCGACCTTGCCGTCTACGCTGGTGACTAGAAAGCTAGCAACTTCTTTGGACTTGTTTGGCTCCACGCCACGACGCATTCACTCGCAGGAGACGCTATGCAGCAAACAGGATGATCTGCAGCGCTCGGATAGCTTGCTCTCTATTGGGCATAACTCGACAATAGATACCAGAAGCTTGGTTAGCTTTGGTCTGAACGAAAGTCTGCTGGAACCTAGCTTTAATGGCGAGCAGGATCCAGCCAATCTGAGCACCAGTTTTGGAAGCGTCTTACAAAACAACAATAACAACAACATATCCAAGAATATTAACAACAGCAACTGCTCGATTACATCGGCGACCTCCACGGGCAGCGCCATGCTGGAGCAGGTGCCTAGCTTTGGCATGGCGTCCACACTTACCGAGCACGATGTGAGCTGCATTCGGCTGTATCTAGAGCAAGCCTTCAAGGATCGGTATCATCCGCTGTATGCACTAAATGAACGCATCGCCAACTGTTTCCACTACTCGTACGGCTATTGGAAGGTGAAGCCCACTTCCATTCTGGCCAAGCAGGCGATGCGCGAATGGGAATCCATATCTAGGCGGATGTATCGGTTCGTGCGTAAAATGTTTCCTGCCCTGCCGGAAGACTACTGCCACCTCGAAGGCAGCAGGGAGGTGATTTCCCATATAACGCTCCTCTACCCGCTGATGCTATCCGAGGGCATTTACTCAACGCTTTTCGTGCTCTATGCCAACAAATACAATCGCAAGGATGAGCTGTACAGGCATAACTTAAACCATGCCGAGAAGTTGAGCGATGGGGAACTGGTCCAGCTGCTCGGCCACGACAGGTTAACAAATTATAAACATTGCGTTTATTTTATTTACACTTTCGATGGCAATGTGATGGCAATTAAAATTGATGGGCTTATTCACAATTCTACGATTCGTGTTAACACGACTTTAATATTATTTACCTGTTTCAAAATTGCGAGGGCGATTCGAATCTTTGGAATTACCAAAATAATTTATTAACTCTCGAAGTTCTTAGGCCACCGTCGCTATTTGAAACTACATGGCTCTTCTTCAAGCTCTCAGCAATTTAATCACAATATTTAACAATAATTTGTCAGCTTGTTTCGGTTATCTGATTGCCCGGACATTGTGAATCTTAATGACCATACTTTAATTGCCAAAACAAGTCTTTCCCGTTCACGTCAACTACTCTGATTTGTCTAATGTTATTTGTATTTGCAGTTGCCTCAATGCTGTGATGCTGGACACGCAATTTGAGGCGGCTGTCCAGTCACTGAAGCAGCTGCAGGAGAAATTTAGTCCCCAGGAAATGTTGACTGTGATACAACGCAGCATGGAGTTGCTATCGGAGGCATATGAGCACGCCATGGCCAGTGAGTACTTGATTTCCTCGACTATTGACTTGGTACTTAAATCATGGATTTTCGAATATTGCAGCAAGCGCGGCGCAGCTTAATGCAGATAATATGATACCGCTCTCCATGCTGGGCATGCTGCGCGCCGCAGTGCCGCATTTGGGCGCAGAGCTGGCTTTGCTGGACGATCTGACGGGCGGACCAAATTTCCAGGCCGAAATGAATGGCATGGCAGGCTATTGTTATACGACCCTGAAGGCTGCCTATGAGCATATCACGATGCGAGCGCTACAACGAAACACCTTACCTTGAGCTCAATTTAACTGGACGCCTGTATTAATATTGTTACAATTGTTATGGCTTTTGGTGCCAGCGATCAATATAATTTGTAATTTATGCTTTGTTACATGTACACGCACACATAGCCAGCGTGTTAGCAAAATATTCATGTGAACGTTATATACCCTGTATATAGAAAATAAGTGCAACTGTCCTCATAGGCATAGGTGTAGGCTTGTTATTTAACTGTACAGTTGTCGAGTTGGTTTTTTGAATCGATCTGTGTATAATGTATGTATATGTATATTTCAATAACACTACAGATTAGCTAACAGTTTAAGAATAACACATTCCGATTAAATACATTTATCATAACAATTTAATTTACATTTTTATAGCTTTGAACTTGCTAATTTATAGCTAAAAGAAACTTAGTTTTTACTGCTTAATGAGTATACATAAACATGCCCTTCTTATCCGCGCAGATATCGCATTCCCCGTCCTGTGGGAACAGGGACTTGGCTAAATGGGTCACGAAATGGGCTTTGTCAAAGGTATAGATGAAATACTTTTCGGGAAACGTGGTGCCCGTAGCGAAATTGTAAACCAGTATAACTTTGTCCCCCTGTTTGACAATCTTGCGCGAGGCGAGATAGGCCAGGGCAAAGACGGACTTGCGAAAGACAGTGCGCTGATGGCCAATGAAGTAGGTGGTGCGAAACGGCAGCATGGTGACATTGTGATACAGGGATACGTAGTCCTCAGCGGAGCGCATGTGACTGACAAACAGGATGGGCGTCTTGGGTCTGAAGTGCGAAATTTTCTGCACCATGCGCGTGGTCACGCCACAAATAACAATCGCTGCGGCGTTCGCCTCCATGGAGGCGGTAACCACAGCACGGGCCATACCATCGGCACCCGTGTGCGAGCTGTCGCAGAGGGGCATCTTGGACAGGGCCATCGGCAAGATCTGATCGAAAATGGCACTTTGCAAGAAACTGAAGTAAAAGACTTGCTTGAACTGATGAGACTTGACCAAATATTTGTCCGGATAGAAGAAGACATGGTAATAGTGATCGGGATCGACACGCAAACGCTGCTGGCTAATATGCCAGGGATCAAATATGATGGGCTTCTTGGCACTATAGGTCAGCTGCAAGACGCACTGCGCATCGGGACACATTTGCAAAATATCCGGCGGATTCGCGGGCTCAGATAGCTCCACCAGCAGGCCATCGTAGCGCTGTGCGACCCAGTTCAGTTCCCCATCACAGCCCAAAATATCGTTGATCACCACGCGGGCGTATAGTCTTAGATTCTCGCACTGCAGCGATGCCATGACCTTCTCCATATCGTTGACATACTGCACAGTGCCAACGATATTAGATACTACCACATGGATACCCACCTCGCGGGCAAATGTCAGGTCTTCCACCTCCTCGTAGGAGACGCGATATCTGCTGCAGCGTTGCGGGAAGAGCACCGGCATATATGACTTAAGTGTGCCCTCACGGCAGACGCAACAAACGAGATGATCCTGACGGACCATGCGTACCATCAGCTGTATATCCTCGCCAATTAGTATGATATCAAACTTATGAACATCACCCAACAGAAATCGGGCGTTCACATATAAGATGCTCCTTGTCGAAAAGAGGGAATAGTTGCGATCAGTGGTCAAGATCATCTTGTCTCCCTTCCTCAGTTTGATGCCGTTGATGCCTTCTTCCAAATATCCGCTGTATTGATAACGCGGCGACAATTTAGCAATAATGGTGGATGCAACCGGAAAACCATACTCCTTCGACACAGCGATCTCTGCTTCGCGCAGTTGGACAATCTGATCTTGAGTCGTGCCCAGTGGTCCACGAAACAGATCAACCATGAAACAGCGTACTCCAGACTCTGCAATCAAATTATGAAATGATCCTTAGGAATATTCCAGTCTTCAGTCACACTCACGCAAATATAAATGCAGATCCTCATCGCCATCGCCGTGGCCCAACTCGATGCACTGGTTGTTGCCATTGGGATTGACGCCCTCCGGTACGCCAAGGATTTCAAAGTCAGTGAAGAAATTGCCCCAACGCTCCTCGTCAAATGGCATCATGCATATATCCTCGCTCAGATCCTCATCACTACCCAAATCGTCATCTTCAAGGCTACCAGCCCTTGCCATAACGGACAGCACTCTGAGGCTGTGCACCGATGTCAGCCGTTTCATGTCCTCAACATTCAGTTCACTGCCATCATCATCAAGCCCAAGCAGATTCCTAAAAGTCTTGCGCCGCTGCAACGCTGCCAGCAGTTCCTTGGCCTTCTGCACCTTATCCACATCGATAGTAGCTATTTTGAGTTTCTTCCAAATATCGCCATAGACTTCTATCTGGCTCCCTTTGTTAGATGCGTCCATCCTCGATGGTGTGGACATCTTGGACATCTTTCAATACAAAATCAAATATAAAAGTAAAGCTGAACAGAAAGATTTACGAATTTAAAATACATACAAGCTCAATGTATATGTCTGAGAATGTTGATCCGACACATATCAAAAAGTAGAACTACCAAAATAATCCCTTTGCATTAGAGAGTAAGGGCATTACAAAATTGGATCTGGATTTCATATAGAAGTCGTTATATAGAAAATCTATCATCTATAGCTAATTAACTTTCACCTTATGGGCGAGTCCCAAATGAATACAATTGAGGAATCACTCACTGTGAGTCTTGGATGAAAGAGAAGAGTTGATCACGTTGTTGATTAGGTAGCAAGGCTAAGGTGGCTAAGGATTCAATTCCTATTGGTCTGAGCTGATGGAAATGTTGAATGAAGCAGAGGAGCTGAAGTTTCAGTTTACAAACGAACAATAATATGCATCTTTGAGGAGAGCGCATTGATGCTGAAAGTCATGCGATCCGATTGACTATACTTATGGCAGTTTATTACACATATGATATAGAAATTTGAAAAGGGATACATAGACAGCTGGACAGGCGAGCGTAGACTTAACTGTCTTGTTGATGATGATGCATATCCAAAGGATAACACAGAACATGATGTGATTATAATACACAAGAGTAGAAAGAGTACAGTAAAATGCATATAAGTTGCCTTAAAAAAGTATAATATTGAATGTGTATAATACATATTGTATATAAATTTAGTAATTACAAAAAATTACTATAAATAATTAGAATTGATTCTCTTTGATTTCTTTTATTTAGAAGAAACCGCACAGGTATTTTATCTTAATTTTCTATCATTCCCCGTTTTAATTTGTTTATTTCCGTAATTTATTTGTGTGTTTTGTGAAGCGAGAATGTTAAATTTAGCAACGCGTCAAGTGAAATGTTTACAATGTGAGAGAAAGTTAAATGGAAGCTGGCAGCACGGCTAACTAAGCATTTTCCGAGTTTCCAACGCCACTTGAACTAGCAGCAGCAGCAGCAGCAGCATCCCGCCAGCCCAGCGTCCCGTAAACATAAACAGTCGGAATGTTTAGAGAATAAAAAATTCATATTCCAGGCGAACATTTCTTAGTTTTCCATTTTCAACTGATCTGTTCTTTTGGGCTGCTGTTGCTACTGCTGCTGTTGCTGCCTCTGCTTCTGCTTTTATTGTTTATTTTGAGAGACACGGGCCAGGTCTTGGGTGTGGCTAGTGCACGAGTTAGTCTAAACAACGGCAGCAGCATTTCCCTTTAGCTACCTAATCACACTCGAGTGCAGGCCGCTTGAACTTTGACGTGAACTGCAGCCATCGGATGTGAAACTATAACATAGGCATAGGCATAGGCATGGGCATGGGCATGGGCATAGGCCTGGGACTCCTCCCTAATAAGCTATTTTGTCCGTTTTTAGAAACAATTCTTATGCCACAAGGCGACGACGACGGCAGCGGAAACTAGTGTGTGTGGGTGGGAGATGATGTATAGAGCTCGGGAGGCTGGGGGCTGGAGGCGTGTATGGCATGCTGCTGTGAGACCATGGGCGGCCAGCTGCTGAGCATCGAACATGAATTGCCGTGCTCGTCGTGGATCGTTCGTGCACTTGAGTTCCGGGCCACTCGCTCACCACCAGCTCGCTCGCTCGCCTGTCCATTTGGGCCTCTCGCTCGCACCGCTCCCAAAAATTTTACTATCCATCTCTTACAGTTCGTTTCGTTTCGTGTCGGCATTTCAATATTTTTCTTTTTTTTTTTGTCTTCTGCTTCTTCTTGCGTCTTGTGAATAGAATTTTTCAACAATTTGGCTGTCTTAGAGTTTTCGAAATTTTGGAGCGTAGTTGCAGTGTGTCGCGACGCGTCAGCGTGTACGGATCGGTGCGCTATAGTTTTTCAATCAATTCTCCACATAATAGAACAACTTAAGGAATATTCCAAATATTAAAGAAAAAACTATGAAAGTTGTTATAAAGTTATAAACTATTTGTAGTTGTTTCACAAATTAAAGTGCCTCGAATATATAGCAGGATATTTGGGTAGGAAGTGTTTCAGTCAACTGCGGAAGTGGGCGTTGTGCCTGTTGCCAAGTTCCAAATGCACATACATATATATAGACACACACACACTATCACACACACACACAAACACACGCATACATATATGTACACAAATTTTCGGCTTTCCAATATTTTCACTCAACTCTGCTCTGCCTTTTGGCTAAAAATATTTTCCGTTAAAAACGTTGAAAAAATCCAAAAAGAAAATAAGAAAATCCACTCGTCTCAGCGCCTGCCTGCCGCCTGTTTTTCATAATTTTTCATCTTTATTTATTTATCGTATAGATGAAAATTTTACTCTCGAGCTTTGCGTTTCTCATTTGATTTCGCATGTCGTCATTTTTGTTTATTCACCACCCCCACCCAGCCCCAACAATTTGCACAGCTTTTCGCAGCCTTTGTCTTGTGGGACGAGCATAAGGAATAGAACTGTCTTCACACCAGCCAGCCTAATGAAACAAATCACAATTTAATAGGCACAGCGCGTAGTTTACAACTTCCTTGAATATGTCTATATATATATAGAGATATATAATTATATATGTGTTATGTATAGATATATATATATCTGTGCACATCTGTATGGCATGGGAAGACAGCTGTGTGCTCTTTGGCAGATGCCATGCTGCGTATGTGGGGGAAGTCCATAAAAAATAAAAGCAAAAAAAAAAATAAAATAGAAACAGAACTAAAAACAAAATCAAACCAGCGCACAGTTATAAAAATAAAACTATTTTTGTATTTTCGTATATTTGTATATTTGTATATTTGTATTTCTGTATGGCATGCGTGGAACAGTCGATGATCAGAGTATTTGACTTTTTGCGAAGACAGTCGGCATTCGGACTCTTGGCACAGTTTTCCAGACTCCCCTGGCCTCGAACATAAATCAATCATGGCGAATTCAATTAATTCAATTCGAAAACGAAATTAAAGCAATGTGGCAGCAGCACCAGTAGCAGCAGCAGCATCAGCAGCTCTCGAAAATATACATACTTAAATGTTAAAATATGTTATGGAACTGAAACGATTTTTATATATAAAGTTCTAGTCGATTTGTCTTTTTCCGCTTACTGACGTTTTATTGAGCAACGGCAGGGAAGGGAAAAAGGCGTATTTACTATGAATTATTTCAACGAAATAAAAACGTAAGAAATATTACAGAGAGATAAAGAGAGAGTACAGCTGGTGAGTAGACCTTAATTTATAAGTCTGATGTTGTCTTACTTGATAATTAGTTATTAAGGCAGACGTCTTCAACGAGCCTTGCTGCACACAATTTAATGCCTAATTTAATGAAATGATTTATTCGATTAATTACAAAGTTGTAAGTTGATTAAGAGTTGAAAAGATTTGATAGATGTAATTAAGGCATGATTAAGAATAGAAGAACATAGAAATACATAAGTTAAGAAAGTTTTTCTGTTAATTTTATTTTGTTTATTATATATTAATATATTATATAAAAACTAATTTTTATAGACTTTTCACATAAAGAATTTTTTTTTTCATAATTATATATTTTGGATTTACTTAAGTTGACTTTTTTACTTCAAGAAATTTAAGTAAATATTTTTTTATTATATGTTATATAAAAACTATCTTTTATAAATGTTTCACATAATAATATTTAATTTTTTGTTTTCATAAATATATATTTTGTTTAAAAATCTTAAAATTTAATGTGTTTTTGGGTTTATTTAAGTGTACTTTTTTTATTTCAATAAATTTCTGTAAATATTTTGATTATTACATATTTCTAAGAAGTTCTTCATAGACTTTTCATTTAAAGGTATTTTAATTATTTGTTGTCAATCTTAGTTTTTTCTAAATTATATGTAAAATCTTTTTTTGCAATACTTTAAAATTTTAAGTTATGTTGGGCTTTTTGAAATTAAGTATTTTATTTCAGCAAAGTAAATTTTAGTTTTTTTTTCCTGTGTTAAGCCAGCTTAGTTATCTATACATCTTTTTTTTTAGAATTTGTTAAGGATTTTATATTAAGGGATTTTAATATTTATTGAGTTTAAAAATATCATAAATTATTTGCATGGCGCTTAGGTTCTTAGATCGGATTTATTTGCCTACAAATAATTTATTTAAATTTTGCTTGTCTAAACAACAACTGAAGAGTTCTTTAATTTACTTTTACTAAAATATACTTATTTAAGTTTTTCTTTCATATACCATATATTTATCTCTATTTTATATATATAATTATATTGAATAATATAAAATATATATAAAATAGAGATTAATATATGGTTTATGAAAGAAAAACTTAAATTTTTAATATTTCATTTAACTTCAAAAATGCTAAAGATTTACGCATTAACTTAAATATTTCTTAATAATTTCAAAGGAATACTTGCCTTTAAAATTTGATTAACATATGCTTCAAATATGTACATATATATATATATCTAAAAATAAACCAATTGAACAGCTATAACAAAACAGTTCAAATTAATATGAATAAGTCGATTTATGTCTGTTGCTAACTGACAGGAATAACAAAAGGAATATTAAATACTTCTGTATGAAATGAATGGGCTATAAATAAAAATTAAATTGTAAATTACATATTTAACAAATACACACAGAAAAGTACAGCTATTTAATACATGTGTATATATATAATAAATATATATAATATACTATATATAAGGCACAGTAATGCACTTAGCAATATTTCCAGTTGCGTCTTCTTCTATTGAACGCCCAATCGCTGCATATATAAATATACATATATAGATATATATGTTTATATACAAGTAAATATAGTATGTACATATATAGTGGCATATACCACCCCCAATCGGAGCGCTGATATTTCTGTAGCATTTCTAATGAAACAAAATTAAATGTATAATTTATTGTTGCATAAACAAAAGGCACGAAACCGAATCGAAAATCGAACGAAACGCAACCGAAGCGCATGTGGCACCTTTAAGTATTTCGATCCGTATCTTGCCCCAGCCACCTCTCGCCTGGCTCCGATCCGGCGCATTGTATTTTGCAGGGGCTGGAAAATTTCGTGCTCCCGCAACCGAACCGAGCCAAAAATAACAATTTCAAAATGGGGAGCGGTGTGTGGGAGCAAAGATTTGTTTATAGTTTTTTTTTTTCGTTTTCCTTTTTTGTTTTCTCGTATAAACAATTGCAATTGAGAAATGAGAAAATCGCCGTTCGAGAAAAATCGAAAAAAGTTCGACGCTGAAAAATGACCAAGATCGATGCGAAATTCATAAGCATTCGATTCCTGGTTCTATAAAAAAAGAAAAAGTAAAATATTGAGATGAGAGGAAACAATGCATGCAGAAATATTCGGCGAACCGCATCATCATACACCATAATCATATTATCATGCAGTATAATGAATGCAGAGCGAAGCTGAACTGGGTTGGCGTTAAGAGCAAAGTAAACAAGTGCAAGGAATGCGATCGTTGTCGAGGGTAGAATATATATATATATTTAGGAATACTTAAGACTACTTATGAATACTCCCAAGTACTTGTGGGCCCTCTAGCTGTGTGTGTGTGTGTATATCTGGCTGGATGATCTGAAATTGAATGCCAGAAATTGTAGGGCGTATACATGCACTTAATTGATATTAAATTAATTCTTAGAACGAGTTTCAGTTCACAAATTTTTGCGACTTAATGTATGTCACAAGCGAAAACCGGTAAGAAAGATGACCACAATGAGATCTTTTTTACTTCACTTGATTTGTTTTGGGCCTTTATAAGGCATCGGCTAGCCTGCTCAAGCTCAAACGGTGTAGAGCAGCGGAACGAACAGCAACGAACATGTTGAAGCTTGTGAGTAGCCTTGACAGCTCGGTCCAGCAGCTTATCCTAATAAAGAAGTAACTCACTCTCCACTCTCCTCTCTCGTTGCTCAGCTACTTAGCATTTTTGGCCTGTGCCTGGTTGGAGCCTTGGCTGTGCCCGTCGATGTGCATCCAAGTTCGACGGTGCCGCCCGTGGCCATTGTGGACTCCGGTCAGGAGAAGCATGACGATGGCTCATATCACTTCTTCTATCAGGGCGAGGATGGCACACATCGCGAAGAGACAGCTGTTGTCCATAATGCCGGCACCAAGTCGGAGTATCTCGAGGTGAGCGGTTCCTATTCGTACTTCGATGGCAACGGCAAGGAGGTGGTGGTGCGCTATAAGGCCGACGATCATGGATTTGTGCCCGAAGGTGACAACATATTGCCGCAGATCTCGCTGGCGGCCAAGCTGACCAGCGAGCAGCAAGAGTCCGTGCCCGATACTGACTACATCAAGCCGCCAAAATACTAATAAATACTGTGAACAGTTTGTAAAAACTTGATCGAGTTTTTATTCGTGTTTTTGTTTTGATTAATGCAGAAACAATTTCAACTAACTACAGGTAGCTACAGGACGCTCTAATCGGTACCACGTTATCTAGCATAAGCATTTAAAACAAGTGGAGAGTACAAAACATACAACTAGGGATGGGGGCTCTGGGTTCTTGGGCGTTATATAATACATACGAGGGAGAGACTTCGTTATAGAAAACAATGCAATAAATATGATATAAGCGGGACATGTATATATGTATGTGTGGGTTAGTCTGGCTGGCATCGGAGGCGCCGCTACTTCTTGACGGGCGTGGCCGGCGGCGAGCGATAGGAGCTGATCAGTCCGACTGCATTCGGTTTGCGGGTCTTGAGCCGCTGCTGCAGCGTCTGCAGCAGGCCGGCCAGAACATCGTGGTTTGGTATCTTCTTGGCAAACAGCAGCCGCTTTACAGAATCATCATAAGTCAGCAGCGCCACCATATTCTGCAGCAGAAAGCACTGGCAGTACTCCAAGAGATTGTTGGCATTGTAAACCTGGCGAGGGAGAACAGAACCAATTAGGCATAGCTTGCTGACAAGTTGAAACTGAGACTCACCTTTGCATGGATATACATGGCCACCACGTTGTCCACATCGACCATTTCGGAGCAGCGTGCCTCTGTGTAGCAGAGCAGAGCCTCCAGCTGGAAGAAGCTGGCAGCTGCCATCAGTTCCAGCACATCGCCATGCGACACATCCAGAGCGCTGCAGCCGCCGCTGTAGAGGAACTGCATCACCAGCTGGAAGATGTGGTAGCGTATGTCATTGATCTGCACTGTGGGCGTGCTGTTGGCATCACTCAACTTGGAGCTGAGCATGCTCTGGAAGCGTGGCGAGGCCGTCACCAGCACTATTTTGTGGCCATAGAAGATTTTGCCCTCGACGCTGCAAATAAATGGGATTAGTGCTTGGAGGGATTTGAGATTCAGGTTGCTGGCCTACCGAAAGGTGACATCGCTTAGTTCCGGATTGTTGACAAACTTCGGATCGATGCGTGTGCCCTGCACAGGCTGCATTGGCGGCTGCTCCTTGAGCGGATGCAGCGCCTCCCAGCCAAAGCAGGTGGCAAAGATGTCCGCCAGCAGCAGGGTGGTGCCCTCGTTCTTGTTGCGAAAGATGTTGAAGAGCAGCGGCAGACACTCGCTGACAAACTGGGCGCTGTAGTCATCGGGGCAGACCTGCAGAAAGTCCTGCAGCAGCTGATCAATGACGGCGTCCAGGCGCAGCTCATGGGCCGCAGACAGCGCATGCATCCAGCAGTGCAGGGTCCAGGGCACGCCCAACTTGCGCAGCTCAATGGTTATATCTAAAGGAATAATGGTTGGCATTAGCTATGCTCTATTGCTATGATTGTTCAAGTTCCGACTCACCCAGATGATTGTTCTCGGCGCTGTGGTACATGGCCTCCTGCAGACGCTTAATCTGCGTCTTATTGAGCAGCGGCAGCAGATCCTCGCCAGCCACAGCTGTGGCAGCGCCCGAGCCACGTACGCCCACCACATCGCCTTCGGCGAGCATCTCCTCCAGCGAGAGCACATCCCGGGTGCCCGGCGACACTGGATGCGTGAGCAGCTTGCGCAGGCACGAGCGATGCCCGTGCGCCGCTGCCACGGAGATGGCACAGAAGCAACCCTTCTGTGCGGCGCCCGCGAAGCACAGCGTATCCTTTTGCTGTGTGGAGAGGAACGCATTGGCGCCATGAGCCAGCAGCAGCGCCACCATCTCCAGATTGCCAGTGCCCGCGGCCAGCTGCAGCGGCGTCAGCGTGCACTTCTCCTCGCTGCTGCGAGCACCGCCCTCCACCTTGCCGCCGCGCTCCAGCAGAATACGCAGCGCCACATAGTTGGCGCGGCTGGCAGCAAAGCTGAGCGCCGTCCAGTGCTGCGTGTCCGCCTGTATGGCCGGATAGCCAGTGGTGCCTGCCGCCGGCACCTCTACATTGGGATCACAGCCAGCGTCGAGCAGGGCGTGCAGTGCCACCTCATCGTTCCGTATGCTGGCAATCATCAGAGCAGTCAACCCGGCGCTGTTCTGTGTGTCGTAGCGCGTGGTGGGCGGCAGCAGCTGCGCCGCCTGGGCCAACAGCTCGGCACGGCCCGTCAACAGCAGCTTGAAAGCGACGGCAATGGTGGCACGCCTGCCCAGCTCCGAGGTGTCTTCGCCAATGCTGCTCACGGCTGGTGAGCTGGAGCTGCTACCAGTACCTGTTGCGCTGCCGCTGCTGAAGTGTGTCTTCTTGGTGGGCAGCTCCTCGTCATGGGCCACCGGGCGTATGGGACAGTCCACGCCGGGCAGCAACAAGCGGGCAGCCTGGAAATAGATTACGATTGAGTTCATAAGCAAAAGAAAACTTGGATAAAGCTCACCTGCAAAATGTCATCCTTGTCAATCATCAGGCCGTTGCGGTGCTCCGCATGCGCCGAGGCCACCCGCAGCCACTCGGCCAGTGGCGGCAGCACCACATAGGCGCGCTCATAGCACAGTTCCTGCACGTTCTGAGTGCCACTGTTGGGTGGCGCCTGGCCGGCCGTTGAGCTCTGGGCGGCCAGCTCTGTGTGCTCCAGCTGGGAGCAGCGCATGAAATAGAAGAGCGCACTGAGTGCCGCATTGGAGAGGGCGGCAGCGTGCTGGAACTCCTGCTGGGTGCGCAGCGCCTTCTCTTTCAGCTCACGTATGCTGCCCACGCAGGTGGCCAGCGAGAAGGGGCTGGCCCAGCGCGGCATGGCCAGGGCGCCGGAGGCAATGCGTCCGGCATTCAAGTGGGCGAACGGTTGCAGCAGACCCCAGAAATCGCCTGAGCTGGCAATGCTTTGATCTAGAGCCGGGGCAGTGCTGCTGCCGCCGCCAGCTCCGCCGCACTGCAGCATGATCTCCTCAAGCAGATTCTCAATGCCGGCACATAGATAGACCGCGGCGTACTCGTGTATGAACTTGCCCAGCCGTGCATCCGTCATCCATCTGAAGAAACTGCCCACAGACAGCTGCAGGCCGGCACGCGACGACTTGCTCTGCTTGAGGGCGCTCTCGCCGGGCACCGCGAACATGGCGGCGGCTCGCAGGCACGCCTTGGTGCAGGAGTCGGCCAGCGTGGAACAGAGCACCACCTTGAAGGCGCCAGTCACTTCCTGCTTGGAGCACAAGCCCAAGCCGGCCGAGAACCGCTGAATCTCCCTGGCAATGCGCACCAGAGCACGCTGCAGTAGATAGCCCAATCTGGAGATGACCTCGACCGAGATGTGATCCGCTTGCTGCTTGCAGCGACCGTTGCGCAGAACGCGCATAATGCACTGTTGGCTCCACGGCGGATGCTGCAGCTCCACGAGCCGATTGTGCGAGTCCACCCACACGAATTCATCCGCGCTGGTGCTGGTGATGACCGTCTCCAGGGATGAGTAGCGGCCCAGACGACGGGCCGGCTCTGAGCTTTCCGAGCCGGCGCTCAGGCTGCTGTAGGTGCTGCTGCTCGTCTGGGAGCGCATCGTTAGCTGCTGTATGGCCAGCTTGATGTCTTCCAGCCCACTGCCGCTCCAGGGCGCCTTGCCAGCGGGCATAATGCCACGATGGCGTCTCGAGCGCGTGCTGCGATTGGTCACGCCAGCGGCCAGCCGATCCTCGGGCAGCGGTCCCAAGGTCATGCCCCCAGCCGGCGACGAGCTGTGCCCGCCCGTGTCCGACATGCTGGCATGCCCCGAGCTGCGATTCTCGTCCGAGGAACTGTGGCACTCCTGCACCCGCTGCAGTGCTCGGAACTGTTCATGCTGATGCGTACGCGGCGCCGGCGTTGACGTCGACGTCGATGTCGCCGTTGGTATGCCCAACGTGGGCCGACTGGGCGAGCTCTGCAGGCTGCCGCTCAGCTGTGGCGGCTGCGACTTGACCGGCGTACTCTGCACCGTCAGCCTAGCGGGTCCAGCCACCGCCCGCTGCGGCATGCCCGCCTTAACGACTGGCGATGTCAATTGTTGCTGCTGCTGCTGTGGCAAGGGGCTGTTCACCAAGGGCAGAGCATTCGCTGTTGATTTATTGTTGAGTGGCGCCTTGTTGGGCTGTTGCGCCAGCTCCTTGAAGACGCGTGGCGCTGGTGTGGCCATGGCCACGGCCAGGCCAGCAGCACCGCCAGCTCCCACTTGCGACGTGTGCGGTGCAAGCGCTGATTGCACCTGTTGCGGCGCCTGCAGCTGCGACTGCAGCGGCACCGGCGGCAGTCCCGTCATCTGACCGGCCGCCTGCTGACCAAAGTTGGGCGGCAAATTTCCCGTGGGTCTGCAATTATATGGAAAGCAAAGATTATGTTAATAAGTTGTCGTTAAGCTGATTGTGGGTAGTGTTTGCTATAAATTTAACTTAGAGTTGCTAGTGTGTAATTCGGAATATATTCTCGTGAGCCAAACAAAAATTAAAAAGATATAGTGAATATATCTACCCCCATTGAGAGTTAAGTTATTTCAGACTACTTCTAAGGATTGGTCAAACACTTTATGTTCACGCCCACTTGAGGCGTGGTAAATTGGAAAAAAAAACTGTATCCGTAGTTTTACAATTACACACTCTAAATTTAGTGACAAATCTAATGTTGACTTTCTTTATTGGCTTACAAAAAGTTATATATACATATATGTCCCTTAAAGATGTTGTAAATTGGAAAAAACTATACTTGAGCTGGCTGAGTTTAGACCGTGAACAAGTATTATGATAGCGCCCGACTGAAAAATTCGTATTTGTTAATTTATATAAAAGGATTTTTCAGTCTTCACTCAAAGATTTTCGAATTGATTGAATCTTTTATTCACAACTGCTCTCTTAGGGTTTTCAGAATAGTTCTTAAGTCAGCTGCATACGAATTATAATATTGCTTATCCTATCATTGCTTATCCTAGAAAATCCTTAAAATTTATTCCGAAGATATCCATAAATAATTATTGAACTTTTCACCTAATTTGCATTCTTGCAGGTGGAATGACGGTGAACAGATCTAAGTGTTGGAATAGATGGTAACAAATAACGGAAAGCAGAGAAGACATATATCATAGAGAAACCCTAAAAGCCATAACTTATTGCAAATTATGAATTGAGGAATGAGCATAACTAAATATGCTAAAATATTTCGATGCTAAGATCTTTTAATATCTGGATAGGATATTATGAAACTCTAAAGCAGATCTGCAAAAAAAAGAGAGCAAGAAAATTGATATTTTATGTTAATATTTGAGGAGTTGACCCATTTAAAGGCAGCAAGCCATCAGTTATGCAACTAATTAGAATTCAAGAGAATTTGTCAACCGAAAGTAAACAAAGCAACGCCTAACGGTCGCCGCAGCAGCAGCCGCTGCCATAGATTTATCTGTGTATCTGTCATATTACCGCTTATCTTTCACACCGTCTTGCCAATCTACTTGGTCATCTTTGTATCTATGTGAGGTTTCGAAGCTTGAGCTTGAGCTTGAGCTTGGGTTTGGACTTAGGCTTGTGCTTGGGCTTGGGAGGTGGCACCTAATTAAAAGCAGATAAAAGCTGCAGATGCCCTTGCTGCGTCTTGTCTTTGCTTAATGCGAAACTTTGTCAAATTCTTTAAGCACTATAGAGTAACAAAAGGGGGCTTAGCACTATCTGAAGCTGTTGAACCCAACTAAATAGCTGTTGGCAATATGAGCTAAGCTCTTAAGCATGTCTGCTTAGTTTTTTTAAATCAAATAATAATCTTCAATTGAATATTAAGCAGCATAATCTTTAAGGAATTCATTAAATTTTGTGAAGAATTTTCTAAACAAAAATTTCATTTAATTCCAAACAGAACTAGGATTTAAATCATATTTTGTCATATTTTATATTAGATTTTATTTAAATATGAGCTAAGCTCTTACGCATGTCTGCATAGTTTCATTTAATCCAAGAATAATCTTCAATTGAATGTTAAGCTGCATAATCTTTAAGGAATTCTTTGAATTTTGTGAAGAATTTTCTAAACAAAAATTTCTTTTAATTCCAAACAGAACTAGGATTTAAATCATATTTTATCATATTTTATATTAGATTTAAAAAAAAATATGAAAAATATGACTTAATGTTTAGTTCTATCTGGAATTTAATGAAATTTTTTTTCATAAAATTCCTATGCAAATTGATTTGTGTTTCATCATCAACTTCAGATAGAGTATCTTTGAGCAGAGTATGACAAATTCTGTGTGCTGGCCAAGATTAAAAGGTTTCCTTTTGTTTATGAAAGTGGGTTGCCATTCGTTCTCACATTTCTGCACTGTCGTCGGCACCACTAACTGGGCCCGGCCAACAGAATAAACCAAAAACAAAACAGAAAATCAGAAAAAAAGACTCGAAAATTAAGAGCCAGTTACGAGCGCTCATTTGCATCATGGCGCACAGACCCAAGTTAAATCGTTTGCTTTTATTATGATTTTTGATTTCATGTTGTAACATAAAACGTCGTCTCCATGTTTGATTGACCCAGAATTTAGCCAAAGTCTATATGTGCTTCTTTTTTTTTTTTCCTCGCATTTTAGCCCCCAAAAAGTATCCATTGTTCTGCCGATGGCTGAGCTGTGTTGCGCTAAATACGATTTATAGCTCCTGAATTGTCTTACAATGCTGAGACATGAGCTCATTTGGCCCGACTGCAAACGATCAGTGACCTCTCGACATTATTGAAAGTTGAATCAATATATACCATATAATGTAACTATATGTATGTAGAACATATGTTGATTGATTGATCAATGCATTCAGTTTGGTATAGCGAAATCTTCAAGTTGGGCCAGTTCCACTCATGAGTGTAAACATTTAATGACAAACGGATGTATGCTTTGCTTATGTTTACTATTTGAAAGACTTGAAATCTCATTTTCAAAGATCTGAATCGAAATTCATTTTGAGATATGATTTACACTGTGATTTACACTGTGATTTACACTATGATTTACACTATGAACAGCGGAAGTTGACTGTGCAGATATAAATCTTCTAATTGAAATCTTTGTAAAAGAATTTTTGGTAGTTTAGAAAATGCTTGGAAAACAGTTAAATCTTGTCTTCTAATCTTCCATATTAAATATATAAATAAATCTGTTTATAAATATATATTATAAGATTATAACAATAATATAACTGAGCTCACTTTACCCTGCAACATTTTCTAGTTATTATTTCAATTTTGGATCTAATATCTTAACTTGCAGCAAGATCATCTGATCATACAGATTTCCTCTAATTAGATAAATGTGTTTCTATGAAGTTGTAAAGTTTTCAGTTTTCGCTTTTACTCTCATGTATGCAAGAGACTCCCCTTTTCATGCAAATGGAAACTAAGCCCAAAATGTTTTCACTTGCCAGTCTTTGGGCAAGCCCTAGCTACTGTGGCTTTCACAGCGACAGAATGGGAGCTCAGACAACAATTGATGCAAAAACAGAGAACAACAACAGCAACAGTAAAATAAAATGGATGGAAAATAATGGCAAATCATTTAAAGCATTTTCACTACCGTCTCGCAGCGCGTCGCCACTCCTGAACGTAACTCCAATCGCATGAATCTGACTGACTCGCGGTCTCCGCATCGTGGCCAGGGCCAGAGACGCTGTCATCATCATCATCATCGTCGTCGTCGTCGTCGTCATCGTCATCATCATCATCGTTATCATGATGATCAGCTGCAGTCGGTTTGCTGTTAGCAGCATCGGATTTCATTTGGCCAACAACGGCCAGAGTTGGCTTTGCCACCGTTTCCACCAGAGCGCTGGCGCGCCGGTAATTGCCTTCAATTTTGATATTAATTACGCCATTCTGCACGCTCTCAATGTAGGGCGGCAGTTCATCATCAGCGTTAGTCTCCGCCCCCACATCCGCAGCCGTCTGCACCGCCGCCTGCGTCACCTCCATCACCATCTCTGGCTTGCCTTTGTCATTGGCCTGCAGTTTCTGGGACATCTCCTGCAGCAGCTGCGAGTGGAGATTGCCTCCATCTGCGGGCAT
Source organism: Drosophila nigricruria (assembly GCA_037075265.1). NCBI lineage: Eukaryota > Metazoa > Arthropoda > Insecta > Diptera > Drosophilidae > Drosophila > Drosophila nigricruria. The sequence continues at coordinate 1,233,272 of JBAMCI010000074.1, forward strand.
CTTCGGAGTCAATGCGGGTGTCTGCGACTGTGACTGTGGTTGTGGCTGTGGCTGCTGTGCTCGACTCATGGAGTCACCAAAATAGATGACCACCTTGTGATTTGGTTTGACCTCGCGATCACCCAGATGCCCATTTCCATTTCCATTCCCATCACGATCCCGTTCCTGCTCCCGCTCCCGCTCCCGTTCCCGCCTGCGCTGTGTGGCCGCCCAGTCGGGCAGCTCCTCGATGGGCGTGGGCGAGGGTGTCTGCGCTGGGCGTGGCAAGTCGCGCGGCTGCGACTGACACATTTCGCTATTGCGCAGCGACTGCGGCTGAAAGTTCTTGAGCGAAATGCCGCGACGCCTCAGTATGAAGTTCTCATTGAGCATGCGCCCCAGCAGGGAGCTAGGAGGCGTGCCCTTGCCGGCTAGCTTTGACTTCGACTTGGCGGGCGACTGGAACGGCATCGCTGACTTCTTGGCGCTTAGCTTATAGTCGCGCAGCTCGCGGCACAGACGACAGGCGCAATCTTTGGTGCAGTACATGATGATGATGATGAAGTTCCAATTCGAATGGAGTTTGATTTGAGGAAATTCGAAATTGTAAAAACTTTATGATGTTGTTGTTGTTGTTGCGGCGCATTAAGCTACGACTTTTGCTTTGGTTCCATTTCACTTTGCACTCGACTTTGCGATTCTGTCAGACACAATTTAATACACCAAATAATAACAACAATTATGCAAATTATAAATTTTCATTGCTCTAGCGCCGTGCGCAGCGTTGCGTGGCCGACGTACGTATCCAAATCAGATTCCGAAACCGAAATCCCGACTCCGACTACCGACTCCGAATATTCAAAACACTCGGGAAAAATACTTGAAACACGTTACCGCTCGCGCTCACACTTCGAGCTTGACTGAAGCTTGCCAACTGCCAGCCGGCGGTTCAAAGCCAAAGCAGTTGCTGCCGCTGCCGTTGCCGCTGTCGACGTCAGCTGCGCTGCCGAGTCATTGTCTAAGCGCGGCGACGTCTGTTTTTCCTGATTTTCACAGAGTGTAGCGCAGGCCTTTGGGGCCCATGCCACCTTGCAGGTCTTTGGCTTGGGTAATTTCAGCTGCCGTGAGTTGTTGTTTCTCAGCTGTGTGACCAAAACAATGGCACAACTGTAACATCCAACAACAGCCAGCCGCCAGCAGCCAGAAGCCACCACCGTCAGCAGCAGCAGCAGGCGGAGATTTACTCCAGGGCAGAGCCCAACAGTTGTGTGTACTTCGTTTGAAAGTGATATTGTGATTTTTGAGTCACTGTGAATGTGAGTGAGGTGTGCATAGAAATCAAATATTTATTGGATCGGCATATAGAACTCTTTTATGTACTGTATTCCTTTTAATGTATTACAAGTAACTCCTTTCTCTGCTCTCTAACTCTGTTTCTCTTCCACTCTGTCACTCTTTAAATCATGCTCTGGAATCAAAATCTTTGCTCTTTCATAGATTTTAGAAACAATTTAACTTTTATTGAAATAAGTTTTGTATTGAACTAATAACTAATGAACTAAAGGAATTCATAAACTACATATAGATAATAATTAATTTACAAAGAATCTAAATTTATGGTTCTTTAAAGGTTTCAGACTTTAGGATTTCAAAGTAATAAAGGAAATAAAATAATACTAATAAAGAATATTAAAAAATAAATAAATAAAACAATAGTAATAATAAAAATTAAAAAAAAAAAAGATTATATAAAATGAATTAAATAATACTAAAATAATTAAATTAAAACAAAAATTTATGAAAAAAAAGAGTAATAAATAATCAACAATAATAATAATAGATTAAGTGAAATTTATAAGCAAGCAAAAAAAAAACATATAAAAGATTTAAATCGTAAATTTAAATAAAAATTTAAAATTAAGTTATTTAAAAAAAAACATGGAAATATATATATGCTATAAATTATGTAAATAATATAATATAATATATAATATAATATTAAGTTATATAACAAAATAGAATAATTTAAATAATTTAAATAATTAAAAAAATATACATTAAAATAATTTAAAAACAAAAATTTGAATTAAAGACAAAGTGAAATAATGCAAAATGGTTCTTCTTAAATATATCAATAACATATTCGTAAATAATATTATTATATATCTAAATATCTCTACAATATATCCTAAATAGTTAAAGGCCCAAAAATATTTCATATATATAATATGTTTTTCTTTAAATTTTTTATATACAAATATTTCTCGTTAAAATCTTTAGAAAAAAGAGCAATTTCTTCAAATCTTATTCTAATACAATATATAATATATAAAATATCCAAATATTCTTTAAAAAAATACATAATACCCTTCTTGCTCACCTGTATATTAGTTAACAACGTATATTGCCCTTTAAATAATAGCATAGCTCAAGGTTTTCTTGCTAACAATGTTAGTCAAGTCACAATTCAGCTCATCTCTATTCATAGGCTTCATGAATTTAATTATGCACAACACAGTGAGGCAAACAGACAGAGAACAAGAGGGAAAGAGAGCGAGAGAGAGAGCGAGAGAGAGAGAGAGAGAGAGATGTGGCCTGGGACGCACTCGAAGGTTATACAATCTTGACACTTATCAGATCGTTTTGCCAGCTTCCTTCCGCGCCTGGGCCCAAGATCACGTTTTGTGTTCTGAGCATGTGCAGACACGCGTAGGTTTTCAAGATACATCTGGCAGATACATTTCATGTGTAGTGTAGATAAATCGTTGGCCGTAACCTGCTTCTAATGATTTATACCAGCTCATCTTGTTGATATAACGGTCTTTTGAGGTTTTTATTGGGCAGCCAGCAGAGAGTAGAGAGCAGCAAGCAACTGGCAGCTACCTAACTGAGGTTCTTTTGTGCCATTGAAGAATTACATCCTAGGGCAGTGCCACAGCCAAACCACAAACGAACCCCGAACGCAATTAGAAAGTTAAGACCGATAGCTGGTCATTTGGTTGGAAAGAGTTGAAAACCGCCCACGTAATGCGGAAAAACTTTGGGCGGGTGCTACCACTAATAGACTCAATTGCTCTATGCGTACGGCGTACTCTCCGCCCGTTGGATTATACAATAACTTTCATCGTTTCTCTCGTGTTTTCCTCTGTTTTCGTCTGTTGTTTTTCTCTGTTATTTTTTTCTGCTTCTAGCCGTAGCAGTTGGCGTTGTTAATTATTTAAAACATTATGTTGCTCGAAACAATTTGCGCATTAAAAAGTTTAATTTACGGAATTGTAATGACAGACTGTAAATAAGTATGCGTACACCCATTAAGCACGGCTACACCAGGCTCCCCCCTCCCCAAAAGCAAAAGTAAACCAGAGAGTTTAATGTAATATTTGCGTGCTTATTAAACAACTCAACCAAAAAGTTTAAGAAATATGAAAAACAAAAAAAAAGTAGAAAAACTGGCCAAAGGCGGCAACTGCAGCTCAAAGAAAAGCCCAAAAACCTATTAGTTGTGGCCGGCCCCTTGGGCTGCAGTGTTATATACAAACTATCCAAACTATCCAAACTATCCGAACTATCCAAACTATCCAAAATATGTGTGTCACTTTAGTTTGGGGCCAACTAATGGGATTGCAGTACATCGCAGCTTAAGTTACTTTCGTTTTTCAAGTCAGGAAATTGTATTTCAGAACCATTAATAATACGTCAAGACATAAGCCAACATTTTTGTTGCTAATTAATGTTATGGTTCTGGCCAAGGTTAGCTCAAGTCTTTAAGCTCAAACTTTTGCTTGTTTTCTGCCAACTGCCAAACTTTAGTCTGCTATCAATAATCCACAATGCAAGAGCTTTCGACACTTCTTTGACATAAATTGCTTAAGACGAAATGTGTTTTTTTTTTTTTATGTCGAGTCATGTCTGGGAAAACAGAAAATATTTTTGTTGCATATATATATATATGTATATGGAGTTATTTTATATATGTATTTTATTACAAAGAAGAAGACTGCGTACTCAGATCTTAGAGATTGAAGAGATTGTTGTTTTAGGAACACTTTTAAGAGAGAGCTTAGATTTATTGTCGAACTGGTTTAGGTAGTTTATGAAAAATTCTTCATCTTCTTTAACTTGTTTTGAGTTGAAAATAATTAGAGCTGTAAAGCTTGAAGATAATTCTTAAAGAAATTTTAGATTTTTAGCTGAAGAAGTTGAATAAATCAACAATATTTCGCTAGAGAAGTATTAGAATATATGTTATAAATGTTTTACTTGAGAAGTATCTCTTGGGAAGTATCTTTGTGTATATGCAGCATATCTGAAAATCAGATATATAATTATATATATGTATATATTTTAAAATTGAAGTTAACTATAATATTTCATACTCTGATTATGCTAAGGAATGTTTTTGTTTTTAAAGTTTTACAACTTTGAGTAGGCAACAAAGGTTTATGTGATAATCTATTTCATAGCTGATAGTTGCTTATTGATGAGTTTAATTTGACATTTCATTATGGATAGACTTACACTAGAGCAAGATTTGCAAACTGTTGTACTGAAGCACTAATTGATAGTAATATTGAATTTCCATTCAAAATGCTGTTCTCAGATCAAGCCATTTCTGTCTGAATGGGTACGTAAAAAGACAGAATTGACGCATTTAGAGCGAGGATAATCCACAAGCTTTTGTCGAAACATCCATAGAAAACTACTATTTGATGCGCTTTATGGCATGGCGGAGCCATTGGTCCATCTGTCTTGATTGTAATCATTGCGAAAATTGGCGTTCCAAATTGCGACTTGTACGCGCCAGTTGTGGCAGCCGCATAGCCGAAATCTTATAATATTAATGTCATAAAATTTTCTATTCAGTAAAGCCCATTTGATTGATACTAAAAAATATTCTTTAATATTTCTTTATTCTATTATGACTTCAACTTGTGTAACTCTACAAAATTTATAAGCTTTCTTGTAGTTGTATGAAGAAATCAAATATATTTTTATCATATAAAGTTATTTTATAAAGAAATAAAATATATTTATTTCATATAAAGTTATGGGTTTAGCCGTAGATCCAAAACATATTACAAAATATATTATAGTTTTGAATTAAATTTCTCTCTCCAGTCTCAAAACTAATAAATCAATAGCTCAAACAATTTTTATATATAATCAATACAATTCAAAGATAAGTTAAAACAGTTTGGCGTATCTCTAAGGCACATGCTTATGCTCGCAAATATTAATCATAATCATCAACTGGGAGCATAGGTAATTCCGCGCATGATTGGTCATATAAACATTATTTTGTGTACGATTTCAAACAGGAAACGTAAAAGAGGTCAAAGACCAATGTGCGTTGAGTTTTTTTTTTGTATTTTATGGATGTTTGTTTATGCTGCTAATTGCAGTTGTTATATAAGGGCTTTAGCTCCGTCGTATATCGCACTTGTTTCATTTTTCTTTTATTATTATTATTATTATTGTTGCTGTTGCTGTTAATGCTGTGCGTCGCGGCTCTTATGAAACGCCGAGCGTTTTATGCATTAGTAGCTACAAGCGAGCCCTATCATTACATCGCACCTGATCCACAGATATATAGATAAATATGCGCTGATTGTGCGGGGCGCTAACAAGATTTCCGCATTTGGCTGCTTTACATTGGCCATTAACCACGGAGCCAGCCAGCAGCCAACAGTCAGCAGATGCGGTCATTGGATGCGACTGGCTTTGCTTCCGTTCGCACTCGTCCGCTCCCCCTACCCCTTCACTCTACGAACCAATTTTAAATCCCATTTGGCCTCAACGACTTAATTAGTTGAGCGTGTGACGTTGAGACGTTTGTCTATCTACAGCTGACTGCAGATATCTCAATGGCAGCAGCATCTGGCGTACTCTGGGCAACAGCTGACGACAGTCTCAAACTTTCGCGTCTAGTACTTGACTTTAGATACCCTATAACCAGCTGCTGACTATAACTTTGGGTAGTTTCTCACAGACTTCAGATATCCTATAGCTATAAAATGATTGGTGAAAGTGGTCAAAGAGTTGATAGAGACTGCCTTGAAATCTAATTCTAACTTTAATAATTAAGGCATATTAGTGAAAACGTACCCTGTAAACACAAAGTGAGTAAAATTTACATAGAGAAGGTTTTTAGTTCTTTTATAAACGCTCCTCTCTAGCTAAAAGCTATGCAAATCTGATATATAATCTATAAAATATTATTATTAAATTTTAAAAAAAATTTATAAATTTATATATTTATGAAAAACCCTTTATATAAACCAAGCAGCATATTTTTTTCTATATTTCTATAGTTAATTTTTTTTAGTGAATTATATAATTCTTTAATTTAAATAGAATTTAAGTAGAAATAATTTTTAAAAAATTTTAATAGTCAACATTAAGGAGTATCTTTTAGTATATCATCTTTACTTAATCCCTTTCTGCATGATTTTTCTATCTAGCCAGCGATTTAGCTGTTAGCAGATAGTCGCATTTTGACAAACGTTAAAAGTATCTCACAGATACGTATGGGTAAAATGCCGAGCTCTGCTCTGCGTGTGTGTATCTGTCTCTGTGTGTGTGTGTGTGTGAAAGAAAGTGTTGGCACTGAGCATGGGCACGAGCACAGCCATGGACAAGGTAAAAAGGTAACAACATTTTCACTTGCCTCGCGTCGTCGTCGCATTTTTAATGCTGCGCTGAAGATGCTTTAATAAAAAATAAAAAAAATGTAACAACTATGGGGGTTTAATGCCCTCGACTCCAGGCCCCAGAGCCCAGAGCCCAGGCCCCAGACCTCAGACCTCAGAGACCAGACTTGAGATACCGTGAGCCATGCCCGTGCCCGTGCCATTGTCATTGGCGCAGATGTTGATGTTAACGTAGCTGCTATAGATACAGATACAATTTGTTGCTGTTGTTGTTGTTGTTGTTGTTAGTTGGCGAATTGTATGTGGCGAATTTTTGTAAATTTTTCCTATTTCAGTTGAGTTCAGTTCGTTTGCTATGGCATTATTATTGTTTGCAGCTAATTATTCACATTTCGCGATTTTCACTTTCATCTGTGTGAAATTTCTACTGTCATTTGTTTGTTGGCTACACGTATTTCAAAACTTTTAATTGTTTGTCCAATGCAAAAAGTTTCCAAAATGCCAGTCATATTTCGGTTTCCTGTGTACATTACACACACATACACACACACACACACACACACTCGCACATAGATTTCAATCTGCAATTGTTGTTGCGGCTTTTGTTCGATTGAGAAATCGCGTATGAAAATTGAAATATCTACAGCTCCAGTTTGAAGCTAATTGAATTTGTCTTCACTTGTCCGCATCGCTCTCAAAATTTGAGTTTCAAATATTCATCTTGGCTTTCATAATCAGCAAGTCGCACTTTTAGATAGATATATAGTATATATTTTTGGCACACATCCGGCGGCCAAGAGATCTTCTGCTCTACTCGTCTCACACTGACAACTGCCGCATTAATTTTCCCCCCAAATTAACCTTGACCGGCTTCACAATGCCAGTAGAAAAAGCTATAGATATCTAGACGTCTTGTGCCCGTTTCTGCTTCTACTTCGGCCACAACAAACCCAATTCCTAAAGTAGATAAAAAAACCGTCTACCATTTGCCATGCGTCTTGTTGATATTACTACCACTTCGGACTACTTCCGAAAAGAAGTTCACCGCCTAAGAACAGAAACACAAAAACAAAAAAAAAACGACACAAAAGTTTATTGTCCATTCAGCTTCGGACGCTTCACGCTTTTGTGCACAATTGTGCATGCAAGTGTCCAAGACCAAAAATAGTATCCATTGTTTGACTATGGATACGCGTATCGGAAACAACAGAAAGAGATAAAAACAAGAGAGCCAACTGAATGGAAGAGCTATCCCTTCAAATTCTATCCAAAATATGCGCATACTCTAGCAAAACGTCTAATGATTTTACAATCTAACTTAGTCTAATATATTTTATAATATTTTTAAATGTCTAAATTATTTGTATAGATTATGAAAAATTATTTAACATATATCAAAATTGCAAGACTCTATCTAAACTTCTTCTATCTAACTTTTTCCTTCGTGTGAAACCTTAACAGATGCATGGAAAATGGGCATTAAAGAGATCAAGTCAATTAAAATATTTGTTTGTATTTTTTGAATATATAATCACTATAAAATGAAGTTAAATGATATTATTAATCATTTCGAATAAACAAATAATTATAAAAAGTTCTTTATGCATTAATTTCACAGCAATCTTAAAAGATTTCAAACATCAACAAAAAAGTGTTGCATGCTTTTAGGCAGTTTTAATATTGACAAGCGCCATCTAGGGTTCATTTTAAATAACATAAATGCCTGAAATGCTGGCGAAACGATTTTATTTTACATTTTTATTTTAAATCTTAAATATATATATATATATAAAAATAATATATAAAAAAAAAAAACAAAATATTCCCATAATAAAAAAATTCATCTTACCTGCGTGGTTTCGGACGCAATATCTCATGATTGGCATCTGTTATGCACAGCGGACTGAGTGCACCTGCCAAATGTGCCACGCCCACGCGCTCTGTATCCCAATTGTGGCGAGTGGGCATATTGCGAAGAGCTCCTTGTACTATATGCTTAAAGTATTAGTCGCAACATTTTAGTAGCCCTGCAAAAGAATAAAAAAAAATCAAAGAACATATTAAAAATTTAATTCTATTGATCGACAAGGCGCAGACATTCAGTGGGAAGTCGACTTAGGTTAGTTAGGTGTCGTCTAGTAGTCGTCCGGCTCTACAAATTAAGCAGGCACAGCGAGCGCAATTAGCCGCTGCCAACGTCGTCTCCACTTCCTCTGCCCATAATAATTAAGCCAACATTGTCAGAGAAAGCCACAAAACAAAGTCACCAGACAGCTGGCAGAGACTGCGACTGCGACTGCGACTCAGACGGAGACTGAGACTGAGTCTGTGATTGAGACAAGGAAAAACGGTAGCAGGAGCGGGAGTGGCAACAGCATGAGCAACAAGGAAGGGGCAGAGGAAACGGGAGCGAGAGCGACAGCATTGCGTGCTTTGCGTCATTGCCTTGAAAGTTGATCGTCTGTTGATCGTCTTGCTACTCTATAAATGGTTACTTGTCTGGCCTGGCTCGGGCTCTGGCTCTGGCTCTGGCTCTGCCTCTGGCCCAAAGCACTGGCTGCAGGTGTCAGCCAAGAACTTTGGAGCCACATTGGCATGCAATCAATGCCGTTCGATTTCATTTCACTGGAAATTGTTGCCAGGCATAATGCCAGATATTTTTGCTATAAGTGTTCTGCCTATACCCAGCAAACTATGATGGATATTAAAAAAAAAACAGGGTATATTAAAATTAAGGAAAGATATGGAATTTGAAGGAGAAAAGGTAAAGGAGTAAAAGTAAAGGAGAAATTGATTAGATGAAAGAAGAAGGTTTTGTTGATATTGAAACTGAAACCGAAAAGAATTTAAATATTAAAAAAAAAAATCTATAGAAAATTACATGAATTCTTAATTATGATTGAACGGAAAGATTATCAAAGCATATTTTGATATTCAAATATGAATATCAAATTATTTTTTTTTTTTTTGAGCCTATAAATTATTTATAGATTAAGCTCTGCCCAGCCTCTTTGCTGGGCTTCTAATTTAATATTCAAACTGGTAATAATAATTATTAGGGTAAAGCTTAAAGCGAGAGTTGAATACCTTAATGGATGTAAATAAATAAAGAATATATGTAAATAAATAAATATTTTGTTAAGAATGATTTGAAGCATTCTCGCATTAAAAAAGATCGATTACCAACATCCCAGCCCTTTTCAAAAAAAAACAAAACCAATTTACAGAGTATTAGAGACTGAATCACTCCCCATTTTCTAACACTCTATAGACACGTTATGTTATGTAGCTGGTTATGTTATCGTTCCCGGTAAAAATGCTCAAGTTCAGGCAAATAGCAGAGGGCTGCCTTTTTCTTGGACTGCCTTCTGTTCTGGTTTCTATTGAACCGCTGAGGTGATCTTATCGGAAGTGCCCAAAGGGGGACGTGGCAATAGTTAAATGGGTGTGGAAGAGTGCGATGAGAATGCATTGTCTATGCCAAGCAGACGACTGCGCGAAGATGCCGATGCCAATGTCTCAGCTTTTCCGAGACAGCCACAGAGCAAGACACGTCCACACATAGATCGGTCGGTCAGGCATCCGTTAGACGCGTCTGCAACTATCCATACTGCTGCATGATTAATGATTCGTGTTAGTCGACCTTGTTGTGCCATACACGAAGTTTCATAATTTCGAGTTTTGGATTGTGCGGGCTTCCGCTGAAGAGCACTACGGGAGGGAGCTCGCATTAACCTCGCCGATATTGTTTTGTTTTGTTCAATATTTGCCCAGCATTTGACTCTGGGGCCCTTTATTGATATCACACAAAGATTGAGCGATTTCTATGGCTCGTTTCTTATTAGAGTTTTTATGTCTTCTTCTCGCGCAGCGCATTAATTAGCCAAGCTGCTAATCGATAGAATCCCGATAGCAGAGCTCAAACGGCATTTGTCGCTGTCGCTGGATGCTGTCGGCCAGATTTATGGCGCTCGCCGAGAAAGCTCTGTGAACTAAAGAAATGATTCTGCTTGATCAGCGATATCAATTTACAAACTTTATTGCCTGCTAGCAGTTGCTATTGAAAGAATTTCATTCATTTTATTTCTCTTCTCTTTATTTTTTTTTTTTGTCCAACTGCGATTTTAGCTGTAGATAGGCTGGAAACCCACTTTACATCCATGTGTTTAAACTAACAAATTTTGTGGTTTAATGTGTTTTTATTAAAGCGGAGCTGCTAATCAGAACAGAGTCCATGTCTTGGGGTTTTCTTTGTTTACTTGTTCCTTATCTTGAGGTTGGATTTTATAAATTTCTTATCGAGAGTTTGGCTTTGTGCATTTTGTATTGTTTTTGTTTGGGAATTTAAGGCTTGGGCTCAAGTTTTTTTTTAAGTTTTTATAGTAAATTTTAGATTTAATAAATTTTAGAATTTTTATGACAAATCAAATTCTATTTTATTATTATAATTATATAATATATTTATTTCATACAAAAATTAAAAATATATATATATTCAGCTGATTCACTCAAGAAATTAGAGTAAGCTGAAGATTGGTTTGAATTCGAGAACATTGTCTATCTCTATGCAATACATAAAATATAATAATATTTCACTTGTATTTTAATATGCTGAACTTAAACATATTTTCAAATATAATTCTTGTTCAGGTTCTAGATAATTTTAATGCTTTAACTTACTTCCAAATATGCAAAACTCAATATACTATATATCTATGTTTGTATATTCTATACAGATATAGCTAAGAACGTGCACGATTCAGATGGAAATCTTCATCTTTACACATTTTATTTAATTTTTATAAAATATTAAATATATATAAATAAATTTTTTAAGGGTTTTTTTTTTGCAATAAACATTTTGCTCTATTACCTACTTTCTGTAAACTCCAGTAGATGTCATAAAAATTCTTGTATCATAGCAAAAAAGACAGCAAAGTCTGAACTTTCAAATCTTAAAAAATATTAGGTTACACACAAAATGTATTATATAATTTAATATGAATAAATTAAAAATTAAAAAATTAAAAATAAATATAATAACATATATATATATATATATATATATATATTAAAATATATATATTGATAAATTTTATTTATATTTTAATATATTTTTATACATACTTATCTCTAAAGAGCTCACATAAAACTTTATTTCAAATATCTCGACAGTCTACACACAGCCAAAGAATTTTTTCCAGTGTACTTCAGCACAAGCACATAATTTATATATTTTGAGTTTTTTTTTTAGCGAGCTGCGTAACTCCTGGGGAAATATTTGGGCAAATCTGATTGCACTGCTTACTGCTAAATGGAATCCGAACTGACCGGCTTGTTTTTTATGTGCTTTATGGGCTGCTTTTCGCGGCTACCGCATTCCAAAGTGAAAGGCCAGAAAGTCAGCGAGAGAGAGAGGCCGTGAAAGATACTCATAAATACACACACGCACACACACACAGACAGACAGAGAGAGAGGAGCAAGAAATTTCATAATTAATATGCCGCACATGGAACTAACTGTTTGCAGCTGGCCATGGCGCATTAATATGCAACAATGTGGAGATTCCAGAGTCAGAGTCCAGGCGTTGGTGTTATCGAGCTGTGGTCTGTGGGCTCTGGGCTCTGTTCTAGCCGCATAGACGTGACACTAATGGATGCGGCCATCGACGCCCTTAACAAATAATTTAAATAATGACACTCTGTCCCTTCGATAAGCCCCGGCTTAGCTCGTCGCTCCGGCCACAGCTCGGCTCGAACATCTTTTCATTAATCATACTAAAAGATATACGTTGAAAAATTTTAAAATAGTTTTCAAGCCTCGGGCGTGATTTGTGTGTTTGTCTTTCTGGTCGCGGTTCGATTTCTACTTATTACAAAGATTAATTGCGTTGCTTATGCAAATCGATTGTCATTAGCCATTTATAGCCAGATGCGGTGGCAGTTGCGCAGATGCTTTTAGATATAGACAGATATAGATACAGCTACAGATACAGATATGGATTGGCAATTTGAATGTGAGTCGATGAGGCAATGAGTTCGACTATCTGTTTCATCGATACATTTATAACCATTTTGTTAAGCATTCTAAACTATGTGCCAAAGAGTATCTTATTTCTAAAGCATTGTCTCTGCTCAGCTCTCACTGTCCGTCTGTCTGTCTATCTGTTTGTCTGTTTGTCTGTTTGTCTGCCTGTCTGCTGGTTTGACTCATTTAGGGCCAGGGGGCGCAAGCGCGTGTTTAAATAGCTCCAAACAAACAAATGGCCAACGATAACCGATCCGAAATTACTTTTCCAATGGACACGGCGCAGTGAGGCAGCAAAAAATTGAAACGTTTTGTAACTGATACTCTCAAGGAATTCCATCGGCTGCGCTTTGCTGTCAAGCGTAGTGCAAACACTTGAAATGGGAACGAGTTTTCAACTCAAACAATCGGACATACCACTACAGTTTATAGCTCTTGTAACTTCGCCTTGATTGGAGCATTACGGGTTTGCTACTCTGGCAGCCAACCAGCTGACACATTGGCCACATTGCCGACTGAACCAATAAATTGGTTTATGAGAAAAGAATTTCACATATATTTATGATCAGCTCTCTGATTGTCTTTGAATCGAATCACATAAATTCCATATATAAATCTCTTGTTTTACTTGTAGCGCGCACAAGTCTTTTTTTACTATATATAAAATGATTTCATTGGAAATTCCCATTGGATTTTATGTACCCATTGCGGATATTTCTATTTTCTAACTCAAATATATCTAGCGTATAAGAATAGCAGCTGCGAAGCGAACTATTTTTGTAAATTTCATACAGAGTAGCTCCCATATATAACTATTTATGATAAAAATAGAACAAAATCTTATTGGATTTCAACAATAATAACTATATACGTTGTATAGAAAGAATCTTAACTTTTCTTTCTTTTCCTTAAAGTCTGTGAATTTTCTATTCAATTCTTTTTTCAAAATATATATGAAAAAATATTTTTTTTTAATTTTCTATTTGATTATTTTTATTAATTTTATTTTGATATACTTTATTCATTACTATTACTATTTTTGTTTTTATTAAAAATATTATCAGTTTGTTTATCTGATAAAGTTTCTATGAATGATGTAATATATATTTTAAACAAAATTTCTTCTCATTAATTTTTTATATTTTTTCATACTTTTGGTTTATTTTATATATGCTTATAATTTATTTATAATTTTTTTTTTTTTTTTTTTTTTTAAATTATTTTTTAATTCTTTAAAGTCTCTTCATTTAATTGCTTTTTAAATAATTTTCAAATGATTCCAAAAGCAACAGCAAATATTTTGAATTGTAATTATTTTATTATAAAAATAATATACAATCTAATATATATTTATTTTAATATTTTTTAAATATTTTATTTATATAATTTTTAAATATTCCTTATAATAAATAAATAATATACTAACAATATATAAAAGTTTATATACCTTTGTATTATTTATATATATATTTTTATAAATACTTTAAAAATATTATTCATGTCACCAGTTGGCCTATGTCTTGAGAGCCCGCCAAACAATTCAAAAAAAAAATCCGTTGATTTATACAGTGCTGAAAACATTAAGAGAGTGAGAGCGAGTGTGTGAGAGAGAGAGAGAGAGAGAGAGAGAGGGCAGGGAAGTAGAGTAGAAGAAGAAAAGTTTGCACCGCCTTATTTATCATTCGTTAAAGAAGCTCAATCTATAACGTGCCTAATTATTATACCTTCTGCTTTCGACCTGAACTTGATTGTATGCCGAGGCATAAATTATTTATTGTTGTATTTGTTGGCATCTCTTATATGAGAACAGGCAAACTCTTGATTAATGTCAAAACGAACGATCCAACTGACTTTGGTTGCTGCTGCTGCTGCTGCTGCTGTATGTTGCATGCTCGTATTTTTCTTTGCTGTTAATAAATTCAAAATTAAATTTTCTCTTAATTGCAGACGGTCGACGCGTCGACCGGAGTCGCTCGAGAACCCGATCAAGAGAAAGTGTTTCTGTTTTGAGGCTTAGCTGGCGACGAGCTGCGGGTCTGCAGGTCTGCGGGTCTGCCCGACCTGTTGCATTGGCTGCTCAAAATTGGGTCAGCATTTGGAGCCAGCTTCCAGCTCCCAGCTACCCAGCTGCCAGCTGTTGGGTTAGCTAGCTGTCTGCTCTTTTGCTCATTGACATTTAAATTATGGATTGTGGAGCTTGGAGCTTGGAGTTTGTGTACACTTTGCTATTGGGGCCAACAAAAATGCCACCACAACAGCATTTTAGCAGCTCGACTGTCGCGTGATCTCTGCCAAGGGGCAAAACACAACAAATCTGACAGTGAAAAATCTGTTTGACTTCCCAGCTTATGCAATCCGAGTGCTGAACTCGCACTTACTGGACAATTGGCTTTGGCGACCACGCCCTGCTTGACATGCACATGCCAGTTGACAGCTCCAAGTGGAACAAGTATCAAGTTGTCTCCAGCGCGCGGCATAACGGTGTCGATTATGCGCCCATCAAACACCAGAAATAACAGCAACAAAAAGGGCTCCACTGGTAATTAAAACCTGGCTCGATCTATGATCTCTGATTGGAACTGACAAAGGTGTCTATTTGTCTCTCTCTTTCCCTCTCTTTCTCTCTCTCTGTCTGTCTGTCTGTGTTTTATTTTGTTTCTTTTCTTATTTGTGTCCACCTCACACTCTGCCCAAGTCTTTTGTGTCCCTTTCGCTTTGAGTGCGACCCTATAAAATGATCTCGTAATGTTCCATTCGATCTGTCGATTGCCGTTGCCGTTGTCATTGTCGTTGAGTCAGCTCTCAGGTGTGTCGGCACGAGCGACTTATGTCTCGTGTTACCCCAAGCCAACCCACTGGAGGGCACACAAGCCCACAGTCTCGGAGTCAAAAGTCTCCATCTCAATTGTGGACCAGCCGGACCAGTTGAGTTTCTAATGTTAGCACAAAAGAATACTTGTACTCTCTGCGGCTATTGTATAATGTGGCTTATACAATTAGTTCTATATTTGATTATTGAGCATGTTTAATTGTCTTTGATCATGTATAACACTATAGTTTCCCTTTCTATAACATATAACGTTTTCTCCCAAAATGTCAACATTTATTTTATTTATTTATTAATTTATTACTAGAATTTATTTATTATTGTTATTATTATTATTTATTATTTATAATTATATTTATTATTGGCATTTGCTGTATTAAACTAGCTGACTTTATTTTAGTAAAGGAAATTTTCTCTTGTGCATGTTAAAGAATTAGCTATGATCAAAAGTTGAAAAACTGATATGTATAGAAATATATATGTTCTATATATAAATTGATAGCATTTTAGCTCCCCAGTGGAATGCAGCTAAATGTTGAGTCTGACGCGCTAATAGAGGACTATATATCCATAGATTCAATGCACTGATTAGGATTAATCTATATAACTTAAATTATATGATATTTCCCTTATTCTAATATATTTTAAACATCCTTAGATTACTTAAAAAAGGGCTTGTTTCATTTTACTTTTATACATGTTTGTATATCAAACAGTTCCATGCATTATACTTGCTTATATATGTACTAAAATTTTTACTATATTTCTCTTATTACTTTATAAATATATTTTATATAGTTTTATTCACTATATATTATTTATTATATTATTCCAAATATTTTTCATTTTATTAAAGCTTTTATTGCCACACTTGATACACTTTACATTTCAAAATTCCATTTTAATGGCATATTTAAGCATCATTTGGTCCGCCCTAATGCTGTCATACCCGCCTGTCAGACCCACACTTTACATGACTCAATACCCAAAAATATAGAAGAAGAAGAGGAAAGCAATAAGTTCTATCTCATTGGTTGAGATCGTAAACAAAAGCGCAAGGGTGTCAAGCGTCAAAGCTAGAGTCAGTAAAAATAGTTTACCAACGACTGTGGGTATATGCATAAACATTTCTGTTTGTTTGTATGCTATTTCGAAACTATTTTTGAGAGCTTGTTTGTTTTCCACTTAAAACCAGAACAGCTAACAACGAACAGCGAACAACGAACAAGGAACAGCGAACAGCAAATGTATCTATTTGATAGGCGACATATTTTTGAGCTTAGTGCCGAAAAGGCGGCTTGACCGTATTGTCAAAGAGTCAAGCAAAAAGGCACAAAATTTCGTTTGGGTTTTATTCGCGGCATAAATTTGGCGAAAGATCAAACGAGCAAAACTTATGGAATGGGGCTGCGACACAGTTGAGCCCGTTGTAAGTTATCAATATTTGCATAAACCTATTCAATTTTGACCTACAACCTGCTCTTGAGTTCTTAAACGTATTCATATCATAACAGAGCAGCTGAATAGAAATGGGCTCTTTAGGTGTGGAAGCTAATTTGCTAGTTGACTTAAGATACGCTAAAGGCTTATGCTAAGTTTAAGTCTACTGTTTAGCTAACAAGTTGAGCTATATAAGTGTGAGAGATTAAATATATATAATTATATATGTATATTTTGTAGTTTTTAGAATTTATTTTAATCAAAAGAATTTTGTTAGATATCTACAACGTTTCTCAACATTCTCTCTAACAGTAAATGTTAGTAACAACAAATATTTGTTTTATCTCATTCGCTGAGCTTCATCTTCATCTTCATCTCCACTCTAACATAATAAATGATTAGTGTAACATTTTTATTTTATGCATTCACCTGATCATCTCTTCCACTCACCTCAAATAGTTTTATCCATTTAGTTTGTCGACAAATTCCATCAATTCTATGTCGTTGCGCTGCTTATCCCAGAGAGATGATTGTTTTAAATATATATCCACTTTCGTATGTAGACTTCATAAACGTTGCTCGCGTGCAATTAATTACAACAAATTGCTTTACTTTCACCCAACTGCGCGTACTCGAGAGATACACATAATTATTCATGTAGCATTTGCATATTTACGAGTACTTTGATCTGCTAGACGTTTAGCATTTAGCACATCACTAAACTCGCGCATACACACAAGGGGAGTTGCACTCGACACCAAATTTACTTATGTTGCATGCACATTTTGTTGTTGTTGTCGTTGTTGTTGTTGTTGGTGTTGTTGTTGCTGATGTTGCTGCAGTTTTGGCAGGTTTCGTTAACAGGAAAATTGACTTTATATACAAATATGTATGCATGCATATGGGTAGATACTATATATATTTATATATATATATATTTTTGTATGTATATAAGTATGGGTTGTAGCGAAAACAACTTTTCGCGAATATTACATACACACACACACACACATATATATGTAAACACATACACCCATAAAACGCCCGCGGCGTCTGCGTTTTGCGTCTGGGCGTTAATCACGTTTAGAGCAGAATCGTTCTGCACGACGAAAAGTCAAAAACACAACTGAAACTTCTTTGGGAAAAAGTATTTTTACAGCGCACGGCACGCGCAATAGACCAACAATGGGTCTTGCTTGGGTCTCAACAGGTCTTGAGCTCAACATATTGAGTGAGTTTTTTTTTCTTTATTTTTTTTTTGTTTTGCCTCTGGTTGTTGCTTTTGAAACCAGTTGATCTTGTTTTTGAGCCGATTTTACTGCGAGTGCTGCTGTAGCTGCTGCTGCTGCTGCGGCTGCTGCTGTTACATGACTCGGCGGCTGCGCGCTGCTCCTTTGGCAAGTTCGTGTCCTAAGTCTTTTGTTTTGCCTGCATTGCAATTGCTTTACTCGCGAATGCATGGCATTATTATCTATGAGTTATTTACGCTTAGCATTTTTGCTCTTGTTATGACCAGACGTGGCTCTATTGCTCCGCTGCCAAACGTCGCGACGTTGTGGTAGTCGTTGTCGTGGGCTTGGCACACGTTCAGCCTCCAACCCCGTACAATGTTTGGTGGCCCAGGAATGTCCATGGCGGCGGCGACAGGTTTGCTGCTCTGCGCACTCCCAACTCCATTGCAGTTGGCGCATTTGGCGTAAATCTCTTAGCTACTGTTTCCAGTTGTCAATTGCCAATTGCCAATTGCCAAATGTATTCGATTTTTCCGCTCCTTTTTCTTTGCGGATTTCTATTTTGCGGCGTAGGAGTACCTGGTTCAATGAACCGAGCCTGTTGAAAGAGAAACAGAGATAGGGAAAAAGCGAGCGAGAGGGAGAGGGAAAGAGAATGTGTGAGGTATGGAAGCTTTGAAACGACCTTGTCGTGTGTGCGAAGTTTCAAAGATTTGTGCTGGCATCGGCCTCAACTTATTTCAGAATTTATTGCCCAGCCGTTGCTCAGCTCAGTTTAGTTTAGTGTGGCATTGTTCTGGCCAGCTCGTCGGTTCTTTTCAAATCTTATGACAATAAAGAGCGGCATTTTTCCCCTGGTTTGTTTTTTGCTTGAAGCTGCCGCAATGTATAAAACCAGTCGCTGTCCGTGCGCTCTGTACTCTGTGCTCTGTGCTCTGAGCTCTGTGCTCTGCTCCTGCCAATGCCCCAAACGTGAACCGAACCCGAGCGTCAGGGCAGTCACTTGATCAACTGGCAGCCAACTGGTTAAGAGTTGCTGAAAAGCATGCGCCAAAGAATTTAGCCAACGATTTTCGGAATGTTTTCAATGTACCAAGTGTTCAAACACCAAAAACAAAAAACCAAAAAATACTTCATTCTGAAGTTTGTGAAGGCAATGATCGAAGTAATATGCTCTAAGCATGCGCTAGCTGTTTTTGCATTTTGTTTATTGTCTGGCAAAGCTGTTTTATAGGTTTCTCTGAATAACAAGAAGAGCTAGAAGTTTCTATTTCCTTAATCATAAATGCGTATTTGATTAGTAATTCAATATGCCTGCCATTTATAAGTGTATTCAGAGGAATGACAGCTGCAAGAAGGCAACTTTTTTTACAGAACAGAAAACACTTTAAATAAGTGACTTAGCAGCAATCATTTTTAGCCTGTTGGCTTAATGATTTACAACTACTTATTATTTATTGATTAAATTTTATTTATATGAATTTATTTTAAGTAACTAAAATAACAATTTAATATGCTTTATAATTCTAATTGACTGTTTGCTCAGCTATCAAACAGCTCTATTCGCACAGAAGGCAGAAGAAAAGGTGTTGAAATAAAAAATTTAAAAAAATATATATGAATAATGAAAATGGAAAATTTATATATTTGATACATATAAAAATATATATTGCAAAATTTTATAAATTTATATAATATATATTTTATATATTTATATAATATATATTTTATATATTTATATTATATATATTTTATATTTAAAATATTAAATTAATATGAAAATTGCATTTTAATAGAGCTTTTATTATGTCTTTATCTTCGTACAGTAGTAGCCTAAGACTTAGCAAATGAAAAATATATGAGCTAGCAAGATAATTCATTGTAAATACTTTCAAAAATATTAAAGCTTTTGCAGAAAGAGCAATTATTCTAAAAAGAAAAAACCTGTTAATATTAAAAATAATATAATATAGTTAATTATAATATAACTAAATATATATAATTATATTTATTCAAAATTTAATAAATTTAATAAAAATAATAAATAAATTAAGTTTAATATTCAATAAACTTAACAAAAATAATATATAAATTTAAATTCTATTAACTTTTAAACAACACTAATTTTATCATTTTTAATTTTATTATTATTAATTTTTAATATGTATATTATATTTCATTATTTTAATATTCCAATGTGTTGACTATTATTTTATGTAAAATAAATATTAATATGTTAAAACTTATTAATATTAAAAAATTAATATATTATTATATATATATATATTATTATATTATATTATATTATATTATATTATATTATATATTAAATTATAACTAAATATATACATACATATAATATTCAGAAATTTTATATAATTTTGTTTACCTTTTGTAGAATTTTTTATTAACTTTAAAACAACAGCATTAATTTGTAATTTACTTATTATAAATTTTTAACTTTTAAAAATTGTTAATCAACATTTTTTTTTATTAAAAATAATGTAAATAATAAATATAGAGTGTATATAAAAATATAGACACATTTTTTGTGCATTAAAAATGCTGTAACTTATTTTCTTACAACTTCTACAATTAGAATTAGATTGTAGTTCTCGTAAACTATAATTTGAGATGAAAGATGCAAAAGTCTAAAGAGAACTCTTTGATATATGTAATTAGTTGCTCAGAGTGGACATGATATTGCATATGATTAGATGACAGAGCATATTACAGTCGAGCAGGCAGTCTAGTTGCTGGCCGGCCTGTTCAGCTCATAATCAACATTGTTGCCAGGAATTTTAATGCTGCTCATTAGTTGTGTGGCAATGTGTAGGGCACCAGTGGCACACCAGCTGTTATTTTACTGAGGCAATTTAAACGGCATTAGCGCTAATAATTTGCGTTTACCTACTGCCTGGTGCCTGGTGCCTGCCTGCCTGGTGACTTTGAGAGCGAGATTGCGTCGGGGCAGCACCGTAATCTGAAAATCTCTTGCATCACTTGAGAATAATCATTGGGCAAGGACGTGACTGTATCGTTGACGTTTATTGTGACAGCAGCGCTGTGGTGACTGCGTATTCCTTGTACCTTTTGGGCTGAATAGCTGGCTGGGCAACCTTCAGGTGCTTAGGCCTCGATGCGGTTCCTGTGTCGCTGCATGGGGCATAAATCAACACGAGCCGCAAAATGCAACCACAACAAAGCAAAAGGTAAAACGCAGGTAGCGACACCAACGACGATGACGACGACAACATCAAATTCCGAGGCCTCCAAACAAACGCAACGTTCCGTTTGTCGACCCAACTCTAAACTCAATTAGTGCATTGGTATAAGTCTCTGTGTGTGTGTGAGTGTGTTGCATTCTTTGCATGCCAATGTGGCATTTGATTGATAATTTCGTTACGCCTCGAACATGTTTCAAAATACATTTTTGATAGCTTTGGGTTCGCCCTTAAACAGATTTATGACATATTATGTTCCCAAGCCTCTATTGTTATTGCTATTGTTAGGCATTAGCATGATATTTGTCGCTGATTCGTTTGGACAACGACGCGGCTCGAGCATGACTAAGTGCCCGCATGGGATCCTCTTATTTACAGAGTTTGTCTCTTCACCTTCTTTATTGATATGCAAGGCAATTAGGTTAGCTGGCAGCAGTAGCAGAAGGTTCCGTTATCATCTATTTGGAGTACCATTGATTAAGATTCTGATTAGATTAAATAATTTCTATACACAAGCTCAATATAGTTAAGATTTGCACAACATATTTATTTATTATAAGATTTATAATCTTTAAAATTGTAATTTGTTAAAATTTGTAATATATTTATATATGTATATATGTAAATTGGTATATCATAAGAAGGTAATTGGCATAATTTGTATGTATTTATTAATTAGCTGACTTTTATTGGAAATATTTAAAATATTTCTAAATATTTAATTAGAGCATTTATTTATGTATATAGATATATTTCAATTATTGCATTTTCTACTTAATTGTTAAAAATTTGAATTTTAAATTCTGGATCTATGGAAGTATAGCTCTTCTAATAGAAATACTATCATCAGCTTGAGATACGACAATTTTAATGTTGCACTACTTAAAATTTGAAGTTAAAGCAAATCCATAAGCATACTTTGTAGATAAGCTGCCTATGCCTATATATCATGTTTAAATAACTTTAATGTATATTTTGTTTGTTTGTAAGGTTTCATCTCGTATGCATCACGCTGTTGTCTTGAATGATTGAATGACATCGATGACATCGACAGGCTAAGCAAAGGCAATCACGATATCAATTAGGTATTAGACTTCAAGTTTCAGCTTGCCGTATTTCTGAAACTTGCTCATAAACTCATCTCATTTCTTCACACCAACGTACGACACCGTTTTGCCGCTCTTGCGCAGCTGAGCCAACAGCTCGTCGGACGTCAGGTTTGAGGTGACGGTAACTGTTTTCGCTTCCAAATTGACGTTCACTTTTTCCACCTTATCTGCAAAATGCAAAAAAGAAACAGACAGACTTTAGTTGGCAAGCGTTCAACTGATAAGCGGCATTAGTATTAATATGAATATATATACATACATACCAGCACGAAGCCTAAGGCTTAACTAGTCTCTGTGTAAATATGTATGTATGTATATACGCACCTCCTAATTTGGCTAAGCACTTCTCCACGGCGCTGGCACAGCCGCCACACGACATTTCCACTTTGAATTCATGCACCTAAATTGATAAATATGCCGATTAGTCGAGTTTTTATTAATGTATATGTATTCTTATTCATTATTTTTGTTTGTTGTTCGTACGTACTGGCATCCTGCTGTCGTTGCTGTTGCTACTGCTGGGACGGCTCGAGTCGGCCGTAGTATGCTTATAGATCTGCGGTAAATTAAACAGCTTGAAGGCAATTTATATTATTGTTGTATATTGAACGTGGCACACTCTACTCTCACAAGTGTCGACAAACAATTAAATACTTTTGCTATTGTGTTTGCACTGTTATTTAGGCAATCGATGCAAGTCGATAGTTGTTCAGTGCTGCCAACTCTTCAGGGCTGCGACACACCAGATCCACTGCTCAAAAAAGCCAGAAATAGCTAGAAAAATAATTGGAAACTCAAGGCAAATACACCGAAATCAGTCAACATTACTTAAATTTGGATTTTTATGACCCTTTTTCCATTCTGTGTTTGTAAAACGGCAGAGCTGACGGAAAATAGCTAAATTTAAAACAGTGCTTGTGCTATGCTTATCGATATATCGTTATTAAACAAAACATCTGGCAGCACCGCAATAATACTTATCGACATTATATAGTCGTTAACGAATTCAAATTAAGCTTCGATAAATACACGATATTTTATAAATTGCTACTAATTTTGCCATCATTTATTTTTGGGGCACATCTTAAACCTAGTTTATCAGATACCAAGTCTTAAACACGTTTCGGGCATGCGCCAAACCTGTAAACTACCTGATGATCATATAACTGACCCGGATTTATAACAACTGTTGGGAAATCTGGGTTGTTCATTGCATCAGGATATTTTTGAGTTTGCAAACAGAATCCGCCGTGCTGTCCATAGTGAGAGCCTCCCTTCCCAACGTTGGGCACATCTCCGCGGTCCTCTTCCGGCAGACAGTTGGCAGTATAGAACTGCAGTCCAGGTTGATTGGTATGAATTTCCACAAATCGACCCGAACATGGGTGGACCGCGCGGGCAACTAGCTTCACTTGATTCGGATCAACGTCGACGCAATAGTTGTTATCGAAACCGCTAATTGGACACCGAGTAACCTGATTAAGACGTTTTCCCAAGTTTGTTAAGGTGCTGAAGTCATAGGGAGTATTGCGCACTGGCATTAATTTGCCAGTCGGTATTTGCTCGAGATCCGTGTCCACAATCGTACTCGCCTTGATCATTACCATATGCTGGAAGAGTGTGTCCCTGCCCGTACCGTGGCCTGCAAGATTGAACAGACAATGGTGGCCTATGTTGATGCAGGTGGTCTCCTTCGCGCGCGCCTCGATCCGCAAGCCCAAGCAACCAGTCTCGTTCAGCGAGTAGTTAATGTTGATCGTCACCTCGCCCGGGTAGCCCTCGTGTCCGTCCGGCGAAACATGTTGCAATGTTATGCCGTCCTTGTGAATGCCAACCACATCCCAGATAACGCTATCAAAGCCCACATAGCCGCCATTCTGATGGTAGAGATCCTTGTGGTTTCGAGATAGATTCACATCTTTGCCACATAGCTTAAAGCGGCCGCGTGCCACACGATTGGCAACGCGTCCAACTATAGCCCCAAAATAGAATTTCTGGTTGCGGTAATAGCCGGCGACATCGTCATAGCCCAGACAAACGTCCTCCATCTTAGCGTTAGCGTCTGGCACCTTTATGCTTTGCACAATACCACCCAGCGTCAATATAGCTACGCTCATGCCCTTTTCCGTACACAATGTGAAGCGACGCACATGATCGGTCTTTTGAGTCATGGGATTAACGGCAATGCCGAATACGTCTTCTACCACTCGCACCATCTTTACGGGATGATAAATTTGAGGTTTCAAGACAAAACAACAATTTCGAATATCATGAGTCAAAAAAGAATTTTTAAATGTAATTGAATGTACTGCCGGCTGCTCAATACATACGAATTTTGCAAAGCCAACTTAAACAGAAACCAAAAACTACAGATATTTTTAAAAAAAATTTACACACTAAAAAAGCACGTTTACTCTACATAAAATTTCGTTCTATAATGACTTAAAAAGGCTACTATTATATATAGTAATTTCAACATAACATTTTGAAATTCAAGCCGGCGCCCTTTTCAATATCACATATCGATAAATGCTTTGAATAAATAATTTCATATTTATTATACATAAAATAATTACAATATTATAATAGAATGAACAAGTGGGGAAAAATTAAATTTTGGTAAAAGCTTATTTTCTGATAAATTTTAATGAAGATTTCGTATATATATTTTTAGTTTAAACATATTAAATTGGCCGGTGAGACCGCGAAATATCGTTTAACTGGACTACCACTGCAAGGATGAGCTTTCGATAGCTGTGAGCTATCATCAACTACTCGATATCAGTTATCAGCTGTGCATAATCGATTCACGACTTTACTATTTGAATTTTAAACTTAAATTGGAAAATATCGTTGAATCGCTTGTAACAACGATATTCAGCAAACAAAATAAGAAGTCAAATAAAACCAAATAAAAAATCATCGCTCAATATTTGTACTGCTTATTAAATGTTTAGTACTCAAATTAATAATGTCAAGTAAGTTTGACTGAATTACGCTCAAATGCATCTTGAGCTTAATATGGAAATATAAAATACTTATACAACTGAATGGCGATTGCTTTTTTACAATATTCGACTAGATTAAGAATAAATGCTTACAAATAATAATTGAATACACATTCTTTAATAAAAATGGATTTTGTTTTTAATTTTAAACTGAGTTAGAATGTATCAAGTACCTAGTTATATAGATAAACTAATAGAAAATTGAAAATATGCGAAAATTTTTTTTGCATAGAAACTTAAAGATAAATTAATTACAAAAAATTCAGGATATACTATACTTATACTGTTTACTGTATAAGCCCATTAAGGATTAGACATAGCAAATCGCCTGTCATTCTAATTTTTTGACAGAGCTTATGCTACCGACTTGGTTGCTTTGTTTACAAAAGTCTAGATTCATTTATACCTTAGTGGGAATACTGGGAGAATCTAATTGGAAAATACAATTTCTAGTTCATTTGGCCGTTGCAGATGGTCTATTTATCTATAACATTAAAAACAGATTTTGATTGCCTTGGTTACATTTCAATTAGGTTTAAACCCAGTTTTCCCCGGATATATGCCTTAGCTCCATTCAAATTGTGATCACATAGCTTGCTGTTGTGGTGACATGTGCCTGACATTTAAACAAAAAATCAGATGTGGACGAGTCAATATTCAATGGGACTTCAACAATTTAAATGCCATAACTTTATACCATTATGAATACTCAAAATATATTTACTATCCAATTGGAGCAAGAGGACACATCAGAGAAAACTGTGGTGAGCGTTTTGCAAGGCCACATCTGAGTAGTTAAGTTAAGTGATACACATCTGTTTTTGTATAGCCGCCGAACGAGTGGGAATTATTGCGGGATAATGCCTGCAGTACAATTTCTCAGCTGAAGAAGATTAAATTTTCGGTGTACAAGGAGAAGCTAAATTTATACAGCGAGAAATGTAAAATCAAAGATGACGTCATCTTGGCTCTACAAACATGTTTGGAGACCTATAAGAACACCAATGAGAACAATAATGAGCTGATATCATTCCTAAAGACGAAACTCGCCGAAAGACATTCCAAAATGGTCGCATTAAAGAAAGCACACGATAGTGAAAGCGCTGACTACGAAGCGACCATTGGCGAGAAAAACGAAATGATCGACACACAAGATGGCATTATTAAGGAGAAAGAGAAACAAATCGAGGAGTTGGAAGACAAAATTAAGGAGCAATATGCATTAACTATTAAGTCTGATGAATTGATAACCACGCTAAAGACAACTATTGACGAAAATGAAGCAACAATCAGGGAGAGAGATCAGAGAATTTCACAGCTCGAAACTGAGTTGGCAGCCAAAGCGGAAAGAGTGAGGACAACTCAAAATCTGGTAAGCAATGGGACAACCCAGCCAATTTGACCTTATCTAATCTTTATGTAAGTTAAACTTTGACGCTGCACTCATGCTCTGTAAGCAAAATGATCGTTTGGTCGGCAGCACGATCAAGGAGCTGCAGGAGGTCCTTTGTGGGGAAAGCCGAGCCGAAATCAAAATCATATCCCTGCCCCGCATTGGTCCAATCAAGGTGGCCGTCGAAAATGTTACAACTGGCCCCAGCTGGATGGTCATTCAGCGTCGTGGTTATAAAATGGTGGACTTCAATCAAGGCTGGTTTTCCTTTGTGGAGGGTTTCGGCAATTTGGACGAAGATTATTGGATTGGCCTGGATAAGATACATGCAATGACCAAAGGTCACATGCACGAGCTCTACATCCACTTAGTGTTTGCCAATAATGAAACTCGCTACGCCTATTATGATAACTTTGCCATTTCCGGCAAAAGTGACGACTACAAGCTGAGATCCCTCGGCAATTATGTTGGCAATGCAGGCGACGGGCTACGCACACACGAACACCACATATTCAGAACAATCAGGTACGACACCAAAACCACCGTCGAGTACAACCGCTGGTGGCAACATGAATACCCCAATTGGTGAGTAAAGATTTGAAATTTGGAAATCTTTCAATACTAACTGTACAATTGCAGTAATCTGAATGGAACATTCAATGAGAAAACTGAATTCGGTGTTTGGTGGTGTAGAGGCAATGGTACATATAAATTTGTGGAATCCGTACAAATGTTAATCCGGCGAAAGCAAGTGTAATTTTATAAAGTCAATCAAATTGTTTTTGTTTTATTTTTACTTTTATATATATGTATATATATGTATGTATATATACATATATATATATATGTGTATGTATGTATATGTATCTATATGTATATATATATCCAAATTTAAAAATAATATTGAACCTATTGAAAAGAAAACTCAATTGAGAAATTTGTTGTTTTTTTTTTGGATCTAACGAGTAGACAGATCTTTTGCCAACTTTTAGAGAGTTGGAGCTGTAACGCCAAATCTATCGATGATATATCATTTGTATTAGGCAGAAGCAGGCGTGGCAGACCCCATATGGTATATTCATGATCATGATATGTTCATGATCAGGGCGACGAGCTGAGTCGATCTAGTCATCTCCGTCTGTTCTTTTTTCCTTCCGTATGAACGCAGCTGGAACCGCTAGGGAAATTGAATAGAAACCTTTCGCTTGCATATCAACTAACTCATATTCTTATTCTACTTCGAGTTATCGACCAACACCCAACTAACTTATACACATATAACATAATACATTCGAGTTTATTAACTGAAACATAAAAGATTGCCTTAGGTGGGACCAAGCATATTTTCCGGACGTACCCATTCGTCAAAGTCTTTTTCTGAGATGCCAGCATTGATTGCTTCCTCCTTCAGCGAGGTGCCATTCTTATGGGCTGCCCTGGCTATGGTGGCTGACTTGTCATAGCCAATGTGTGGATTGAGTGCTGTCACAAGCATCAGAGATTCGCTCAATAGCTTTTCTATCCGCTCTTTGTTCGGCTGCATGCCAACAACGCAGTTCTGGGTGAACGCGTTACAGCCATCAGCTATAATGGAACACTTAGTCTAAAATTCAGAGAAATGTTGATAGCAACATACTTAACAGCTTTATCGAACGTAGAACGTTGGATGCTATCAACGGCTTGAAAACATTCAGCTCGAAGTGCCCATTGGAACCGCCCACAGAGACTGCCACATGATTACCCATGACCTGAGCACAGATCATTGTCAACGCCTCGCATTGAGTGGGATTTACTTTGCCCGGCATTATCGAGCTGCCTGGCTCGTTCTCCGGCAACAAGAGCTCACCCAAGCCACAGCGTGGACCGGAGGCCAAGAATCGTATATCATTGGCTATCTTCATGAGGCTCACCGCTAGGGTATTCAATGCGCCATGCACCTCGACCATGGCATCTCTGGAGCCCAAGGCCTCAAAGAAGTTCGGAGCACTTACAAACGGCAAAGATGTGAGCTGAGCAATGCGTTTGGCAGACTTCTCAGCAAATCCCTTGCGGGTATTTAGACCAGTGCCCACAGCAGTTCCTCCCAGCGCCAGTTGATACACATGAGGCATGACCGCATCGATTCGCTCCAGACCATTGGTCAACTGCTGCGTATAGCCGCTGAACTCCTGTCCCAATGTCAGTGGCACCGCGTCCTGTGTGTGAGTGCGTCCAACTTTAATAATGTTCTTCCATTCAATGGACTTCGACTTGAGAGCGTCGCGCAGCTCAGTGACCGCCGGCTTCAGGCCCTTGACCAGCTGAAGTGCCACCGAAATGTGTATGGCCGTTGGGAAAGTATCATTCGAGCTCTGCGATTTGTTCACATGATCATTGGGATGCACCGGATCCTTGGAGCCCAGCTCGCCACCCTGCAGCTCAATGCAACGATTGCTAATCACTTCGTTGACATTCATGTTCGTCATTGTGCCAGAGCCCGTTTGCCAAATAGGCAGTGGAAAGTGACCCTCATCATAGAGCTTGCCCGAGATGAGGTCATCGCAAACAGTCGAAATGGATGAGCAGAGCTTGCTGTCCAGCCCATACTCCATATTCACCTCAGCGGCGGCCTTCTTCAATATGCCCATGGCCTGTATAATGGACTTCTGTGAAGATCAGCTGAGCATGAGGATTACATTTATGTATATCATTTGTGCGCTTACCGGCATGCGTTCAGCTGGATCACCAATGGGAAAGTTGATCAGACAACGCATCGTCTGCGCCCCAAAGTAACGATCAGCTGGCACCTCGATCTTGCCGAGCGTGTCGCTCTCAACGCGACTGTGCGGCTTACTCATCTTGTCTTGTTTGTATCCCTATCCAATTATGGTATATATATATATTAATATATATATATATTATATGAAACAGACTGACTTGAAATATAATTGTGAAATTTTTAGAGCCAAGGCTACCTGATCTTTTATGTATTGTTTTCCAAAATCTCAAATGAGAAAGTTCTAAAATCAATTTCTATATTTAAATTATACTTTATTGATCATCAATATATTTAATTGTTTCAGCCCATTTTCATTGATTCATTCCAACATCTTTTCCAGTTGCAGCCAGTTATCTAGGTCGGCACTGGAGAGGCCTTTCTTGTAGGCCTCCCACTTGACGGTGGTGCCATTTGCATACGCTAGCTTAGCAATTTCGAGGGCCTTGTCACGGCCGACGTATGGCTCAAGTGGAATTGCCATTATAAGAGATTCATTTAAGGACTTTTTAATGTTTGCTTCATTCGCCTGAATACCTTTCAGGCAACTGTTAGTAAACTCATTTAGGCCATCGCTCAATAGAGTGACGGAACGTAAGACATTTGAGGCGATCAAGGGCATAAAGGCGTTCAGCTCGAAGTGTCCGTTGGAGCTGCCAACAGACACAGCCACCTGGTTGCCCATCACCTGGGCGCAAATCATAGTCAACACCTCGCATTGCGTAGTATTTACATTGTCCGGCATTAAAGAGCTACCTGGCGCGTCTTCCGGCAGACAGAGCTCACCAAAGCCACAACGTGGACCGGAGCCCATGAGCCGTATATCGTTGACAATCTTCATGAGACTGACAACAATGCTGTTCAGTTCGCCATGCAGCTCTACCAGGGAGTCCCGTGTACTGACCGCTTCAAACAAGTTGGGTGCGGCAACGAAGGGCAGCCCCGAGATTTCCGCAATATTATGGATGCATTTAGCTCCGAAATCCTCGTTGCAGGATTTGCATATGCAGCCGGGGCTATTGAGCGAAATTTCATATAATCGCTGCATGCACGAGTTGAGGCGTATGCTGTTGTTGATCATCATTTGCTTGTAGCCGCCGAACACCTGTCCCAGGGTCAAGGGCTTCGAGTCCATGAGATGCGTGCGGCCGATCTTGATGATGTTTTTGAACTCCTCCTCCTTATTCTCTAGTATCTCTATGAGTCCTTTGAGTGAAGGAAAGAGCCTTTCGTTCAGTTGCATGACAACCGCAATATTGATAGCCGACGAGAAGCTGTCGTTGCAGCTCTGAGACATGTCGACATGCTCCACGGGATCCACGGGCTTTTTGCTGCCCACCTGACCGCCCATTATTTTGATGGCGTGATTGCAAATCACTTCGTTGACATTCGTGTTGGTCGACATGCCCGAACCCGCCTGCCAAATGACCAATGGGAAATGATTCTCGTCGTACAGCTTGCCGGATATAACATCATCGGAAGCTTTCAAAATGGCATCGCAGATATTTGGATCCAGTCCGCTCTGCCTGTTCGCCTGGGCGGCGGCCTTCTTTATAATGCCCAAGGCTATGATAATGGAGCGCTGCAGGGAACAGTTGTCAGCGGCTTATACTGGATTGTTCAGTCAGAGGCGCCTACTTACCGGCATGCGCTCCTCCTTGCCACCTATGGGAAAATTCTGTATCGAACGCATGGTCTGCGGCCCAAACATTCGATTCAGAGGCACATGCATTGCACCCATCACATCGTATTCGATCCTGGTCTCCGCCTCGTTCATACGCGCCAGCTTGTACATCAGACTAAACATTTCCCTTTGGTCGAAAGACATCTTAGAGCTAATATGAGAACACAACTCTGTATAATCTTATTGTGGAAAGTGCGAAGCAATTGTGTATAGAGACTACTGGGATCTAAGGGTAGAATATAATATATGAATCTTCTATAATTAACATCGATTACTACAGAGGCTACTATATACTACTATTATAATCCATTGATTCATTTATATTTATATTTATATTTAGGTATAGAATAGAATATATTTTCAGGAGCTGTAAAAGAAAAGCCTCAGGACCAAAGCTTGTATAGAATCGGAAGGCTATAAGAGACTTGTAAATCCCTTACATATATTTTAAACAAATTTAAAAGAAACAAATTGAATTCTATTAAACTGTCAGCATTTTTATTAAACTATTTATTATTGCAACAGCATTTCCAGGACTGCTCGACCACAAACTTGTATATGACTTCATGCAAGTATTTTTCGTTGGGGTTAAGAAAGATCGAGGGAAATTCGGGATTTTGATGGTTGACAGCGTCCGGAAATTTTTCGGTTTCCACACAAAATGAGCCGTGCTTGCGATAATGTGAACATTCCTTGCCAATCATGGGAGTATCACCGTTCTCTTCGTCTGGCAGATTGTTTGCCGTGTAGAACTGCAGACCTGGCTGATTCGAATAGATTTCCATCGCACGGCCGCTGGGTGGATGGACCAGCTTGCCAATCAGATTGATGCCCTCTTTGCCCTCGTTAACCACAAAGCAGTTGTCATATCCCTTGATTAGGCGATTGTCGAACTGCTTCAGCCGATCTCCCAGTAGCACGGGTATGCGCATATCAAAGACTGTGTCGTTCACTTCCAAGAACTCACCGGTCGGAATTTGGTCGTCATCCGTATCGATAATCCTTGCGGACTTAAGCTCCACTGTATGCTCGGCCAGTCCCTTGAAGCCTGCATTGTGACCAGCCAAATTGAAGTAGGCATGATTGGACAAGTTGATGGGAGTCGTTTTGTCCGTAAACGCCTCGTAGCGTATACCCAAACGATTGGCAATGTCCAGCCAATAGGTTACGGTGACAGTTAACTTGCCCGGATAACCCTCGTGCCCATCGGGTGATACATGCCTAAAGGTAATACCCAAATCTGATTTGCGTACCACCTCCCAGATAACGCTATCGAAGCCAACAAAGCCGCCGTGCAGCTGATACTTGTCCTTGAAGTTCTTGGTCAGCTCGAACTTGGTCTCACCCACAGTGTACGTGCCGTTGGCCACGCGATTTGCCACACGGCCCAAAGTACCGCCAATATAAGCGTGCTTGGCATTAACATAGCTGGCAATGTCATCAAAGCCGAGGCACACGTCCTCGATCTTCTGATAGGCATCCGGCATACATACGCTCTGGATGATCGCCCCCAACTGTATGACCGAAACGGACATCTGGTTCTGATTGGTCATTGTGAAACGGCGCACCATCTCGGGCACTTTGGTAAAGGGATTCTTTGCCAGACCAAAGATTTCTTCCGTGATTGTAACTGACATTTTGCTAGCGCTGTTGTTGGCTCCTGATTTTAGCTGACAAATTTAATAGGTTTTTACTCGAATAACAATATTATAACAATAACTGCCAGGCAGCCTGACACACACCTTTTATTATTGTACTTGAAAGCCGTTAAGGTCGCGCGACGTTGCAGCAAAGTCAAAAAGGGCAAAAGATGCAGCTCGACGGCGCTTTATAAACTGATGCATTTTGCCTTTTTTTTATAGTTAAAGAGCGACGTTGCTGATAAGCTCATACTAGATCTATATGCATGTATATGAGAGTTGTGTAACTTAGGTAGTATTCGAGAGAGCTCTCTCGCTTTCTCTCTATCTTTGTGGAAAGGCTATACAGTTGATGTGAGCAACCCAATTCGTATATAATTTGAGACATAACACAATGCATATGTATAAGTACATTCTGTGTACGTATCTCAGTTATATATATTTGTCCGTATTCTGATTACATAATTGATTTGAAATATCTCATCTTTATGACAGTTATAAAATCGATCTTTAATATCGATAGACATTAGCCAGTAGTATACAGAAGTATATTTACATGAATCAAACAGCAAGTCAAATGCCAGCTACCTGCTTAGTCTGCTTAGTCTTATCTATAAATAGTATATACACAGGCTCATTTAGCGATAAGCCCACCTGTCTAGTGTGCGGCCGCATTTTAGTACTTATTAATATTAAACAAACGAACGCCATGGAACTGCGGCAACTTTGGCAGCGTCACCACAACTAAGGATATGAAATTGGCAATGAAATGCTCGGTGCTGTTGCGCGTGTACAGACAAGTCAGAAGGAATCTGCAATAGATGTTGTTCAATGAGAAATTCACATCATGTTTCTAAATGGCAACGTACAGAACAATTGGCACAGCGGTCAGAAATTTGCGCGTTGGAGTTAATTGAACGCCGTCATCTATTTGCTCCCAGTGTGTCCATTGCCGGCTGGCGTCATTCTCGATGCTTAGCCAAGGGGCGCCTTTGATAATGTGTAGAAAATACAAGTGTGCCTGGCAAAAGTCAGTCAATTATAGTAAATTCTGCTTAATTTCTATGGAATATCAATACTTACTACGTTATGCAGCAAATTGGTTGCTGTCCAGGCGACGGAAATCGTGACAAAGGGCACTGATAAGAGCAGTAGATGCACAAAGAGCAATCCAAGGAAATAGGCGAGCCAGAAGCCACGGGCACTTAGCCAAGAGCTGTTTGGATTTGTCTCGCCATGTCCGCCGGCAATAGATGTCATTTTTGTACGGAGTTGCACTTTAGCCGCTACGAATTTTGGTAATTGTTTTGTACAATAGAGATGGGTGCAATACCCAATACAAGAAATACTGTTGTCTATCGATTGCTGTATGTCAACATTTTTGTCATCGATACTTTACATCTGAACCGGCTCAGTTCACAAACGCTAACTGCAAATTGCAAATTGCAATGAGTGGCATTTTTTTCCAAACCGTGCAAAAGACAGACTTGAGACATGTATAAAAGTAATTTCGTTTAGTAGAATTGAATTTTATAAAGTCTTTCTGAAACTATAGAAAGCTTAAAAAATGAGTGGAAATCCATCAAAAAACAATAGCGGTGGTAAGTACTTCAATTGCAAATCAATTCGAACCTTTTTCGTCTAACTTACACATGCATTCAGCCGGCAGTAGCGGCCAAGCACCCTCCACAACTCCCATACCCAGCATTGAAGAGAAGAACAAGAAAATACAACGGGAGACGCTGATGGAGAAGCTGCGCGCCAAATACCGCAACAAGCCAAAGAGCTACGAGGATATCAAGAAATCGGCGCGCATGTACTTCATCGAGAAGCATTATCCACTGGATCCGCTCCACAAGGCATCGCTGCAATCGGCATTAGATAAACTGCAGAACTACATCAAGGTAACATCCCGACACGGCCTTGTGGAACGCCTGGAGAGTCTGTCCCGCCAGCTGGGCCTCAAGTTTATGGAGGATCAGCAAACGCTATTCATTTCCACAGACATGTTCTACGTGGAGATCCTGCTGGATGCCAAAGGTAAACTGAGTGATGTCAAGGTCCACCACGAGTGCAAGATTGAGCAGCAATCGAATTCCAGTGCCAGCTCGACAGAGTTGCTCAATTGCCTGAAGGAAGGCGACTTCGCAGATTTCACAGTCCAATTGGAGGGCCTCTCCTCCATCTACCAGCTGAACGCCGAGCCGAAAGTCAAGAAGAAGGCCTTTGTAGTGCTGCAGGCCATGGAAACGGACATCTTCAATCTCTATCAGCAGCAGCTGCAGCAGCTTAGCAGCAGCACTGATAGCTACTACATCATGAGCAACTCATCGGTGGGCTTGGTAATGCAGCGACGGGGTGGACACCCGATGAAGCTGACCTACTTCTGTCCGCCGCTTCACCTCATCGAGCAAAAGGCGAAGGACGACGATGTGCCCACTTCCAGTGGCACTGCGAGCAGAGACTTGAACATTGAGCAGGTCATAAAAAGCCCCAACGGACTCAGCGCCACTCTCAATCTCGAAGCCTCCTCTGCTAACAAGCTGCAAATACTGCCGATTGTCAGCTTCAATAACGAGTCTGGACTGCCTGTAGAGCAGCCCGTCTATGCGCCGCTCACGCAGAACAATTCCATGCTGATGCCGGCTACCTATGTTCTGCGTCTCGGTAAGCCCATGCCCGTGTGCATTGAGTCTCTGCGAGCTTTGGGTCTGCCAGGTCTTCCAAGCGTAGCAAACGAGGAAACACCGACAGTAATGAATCTAATCGTGCAAACGGCCTCTCGACAGTTGATAAAGAGCACCCAGAAGGGCTTGTATGTGAACCTTCCGAAAGAGACGCACTGCTACTTCTTCACAGACAACCGCAGGTTGAAGGGCACTCTGATATCGTCGCTGCCATTCACCGAGCCTGCTCAGGTACTTAAAATAATAGCGTTCCTCAAGAAGCAGTCGCTCTTCTACACGCTCCTCTCCAGCTGCGTCAGAGAGCAACAGAAACAATACAATGGTGAGTGAAGCTTATGAGAAACCGAATAGTGGGTAATCTAATATTCATTTGTATATCTGATAGACATGGAAAGCACTGTTATTTTGGAGGTAACTGCTGTTTCGCTCAATCAGATCACAGTGGAATTGCAGCATCCGTACGAGGAGTCGCTGGCCACAGTGGACTTTCTGCTGGACGACGGCCAGCCAACCTGCACCATCTACTGCCTCACCAACGAATACGAAGCGCTCTCCCAGAAGCTTACTAGAACAGCGCGGCAGGTGATCTCCATCCCGATGGTTATATATAAGTTGCTCAAGTGCTGGGATGAGGAGCATCAGCAAAAGCTGCATGGCAGTGTGGCTCCAGGAGCAGGCACAGGGAGTGGATCATCGGGTGGATTTAGCAGCACAGGAGGAGGCGGCGTTGCAGGTGGAAGCGGCAGCGGCAGCGGCAGCGGCGGGATGCAGGGAACAAGCAACTTCGGACAGTTTGCAATCGAAGCTGCCGGAGAGGGCGGTAGTGGAACCAGCGGCGGATTCACTAGTATTGCCAATCTCAAAATGGATTCCAAGGTGCGTTCCCTGGCAGATGCATTCGCCGCATCGACCTCGGCTGCTGCGGCCCTTGCAGGCCTCATGAATCTGAAGCGTGAGACCGATCCACAAGCAACTGAAAGAAACAGTCCTGTTCTCCCCTCCTGCTCTGGGGTGGAATCCAAGGCAAGCGAACAAGAGATCGCCGACAAGTACAAAAATATTTGGAAAGATAAAACGCCCAACCTAAAGCACTGCGTCAGCATCACGCCCATTGCCGGGGATGGGAAATCGCCTCTACAGCAACAGGTGGACGTGCAGCGTACGGGCGGCATTGAGATCATACCGCTGAATGCGCCAGCCAGTGTGGGCGCCACACCGAGCACGGGGTCTCCAGCTACCACAATCACCATCACACCCATTACTGGAGGCGGCAAAGAGACGAGCAAAGAGGCAAAAAAGCCAATCGCCACTGGGACTACTCCAAAGCGACCCCACGAGGTCGCCCCCTCTTCGACCTCGAGCAGCAGCACTTGCAGCAGCGTCTCCAGCGACGCGCAGAAGGAAAAGAAGCGCAAGAAGAAGCGAGATGACTCGCCCATGGGGCCTCCAGAGAAGGTCTATTCGCGCCAGAACTCGCCAGCGGCTGGCGGGATGGCCGATGCTGCATCAGGAAGTGGAGTTGTGCGAAAGTTTTCGTCACCCTCAACTTCGTCTTCATCCTCGCCCAAGGGAGGGAGTGCCGCAGCTGCAGCAGCTCTGGGCCTGATGGCCGGCCAACCGTCGGCGCGTCCCAGTCCCAAGCACTCTCCTGTGTACAGCAGCCCAAAGCACACCAGCAGCAGTAACACTGCCTCGAACAGCCCCAAGTCGCCCTTCGGGACCCTCTCGCCCAAGCATGGGTCCTCCGGCAAACCGAGCATGTCCACTCTCAAAAGTGCAACTGCTGCCACCAGTCTAAGCCTCAGTCCCAAGGGCGAAAAGTCCATCCCAACAGGCGCCGGAGGTGGCTCCAGTGCTACTCACAGCATTCCCTTGGCTGCTGCTGGCTCTGGCTTGGGGCCAAGTGGTAGTCCTGCTATGCTGCGGCCCGTGCCGCCACTGGCCAGCAGCAGCCAGTTGCCTGCTGCGATTAAAAAAGACAAGTCCATCGCCAGCAGCTCAACTCAGCAATCTGTTGGCCCACCGGGAGTCGCAGCTG
This sequence comes from Drosophila nigricruria, assembly GCA_037075265.1. NCBI lineage: Eukaryota > Metazoa > Arthropoda > Insecta > Diptera > Drosophilidae > Drosophila > Drosophila nigricruria. The sequence goes on from JBAMCI010000074.1 coordinate 1,270,966, forward strand.
CAGTAGCTGCACTGAAGACCTCCCAGCAGCAGCAGCAGCAGCAACAACTGAAGTCATCTGTGGCCAGTTTGTCGCATCTAGCCGCAGGTGGGAGTCTGAGCAGCTATGGGGCTCCAGCCGTATCCGCCTTGGAGCTGAGTGCACTACGCAAGGGAATGGCGGGAGCGGGAGTGGGATCGGGATCGGGATTGGGCGCAGCTGCGGGAGCGGTAGGTGCGGTAAGTCCGTTTTCATTTTATGAGTAGCTCTCGTTGTGTGCCCACCTCCGCTTCCAACTCCAACTCCAACTCCAACTCAACCTCCACCTGCACCTCTAACCCCTAGTTGACTATCTGATCCCACCTTTGCATACGACTAAAACTCTGATCTGAATGCAAAATACAAAATGAATAATTGTAATAATTGGTTTATATTACTACTATTATTATAATCAATGCCGTCACTGCTGTAGTTTTTGTTTTTGTTTATGATTTTTGATTTGATCTACTGTATGTTTCGTTTCTGTTTGTAAATATATTTACTTATATTACCTATTTCCTAACTGCATCCGTGTTATTTGATCTTATTAATCCCTGTGCTGGGCTCTATTGCTTTAGTAGTCCTCCTCCCCCAGTCAAATGCCTTCTCTGCAATATAATAGTTATGTTATGTAGTTCCTCTGCACTTTGCACGTTTCTTTTCAATTTTCTAATGTAATGTGGTAATGTGGCTTAAGAGCAGTCTTTGACTATCTGGGATTCTTAAGAGTATACCTTGTAAAAGGGTCTTTGGGAGCTGTTACAAACTTTATACTAACGAGTTACTTTCTCTCTCGCTCTTCCTGTACACTCGCTGCGGTCTTCGCATGACTCGGAACATTAACCCTCAATCGACACTGTGCTACTTTTTGATTGCTTTAATTTGCGTTCTCGGTTCGTTTTTCATTTGTTTGTTTCCTCACACACACACACACGCACACAAACACACACGCACACCACCACGCGCTTCCTTTGTCAGGTTAGTTCGATGACGTCGACGGCAGCTTCGACGGCAACCATCCAAACCACAACAACAGCAGTGGATTCATCGGGCACCGCAACAGCAGTGGTGGAAGCGGGAGCAGTACTTGTAGCAACAACAGCAACAGCAACAACAACAACAACACAGCAGCAGCAGCCGCAGCGAGCAGTGCCACATAGTACCGACAGCTCCAGTTCTACTAGCAGCAGCTCCACTACGGGAGCAGCCTCTGGCCTCTCCACGGGGTACGTGGTGAAGCCGAGCAGCCAGGAGGGCCTCAAACTAACCATCAATAAAACGAGCAGCGCAAAGAGAGAAAGCAAGACCGGAGCAGCTGGGTCATCTTCATCCTCAACCTCGTCCGCGTCCTCGTCGGCCTCACCTAGCACCAAGAAGCAGCACACAGGCTTAAAGCCAGGCGTGAACAGCGGCCCAGCTTCGAAGAAGGCACTTTCAGCAGCCACAAGTTCAGGAGCAAGCAGTTCTGGTTCGAGCAAACACCTCTTCCAGAAGGCCAACTCTTCTGGCAATCTCAGCAGCAAACTCAGTGGCTCCTCATCTTTAGGTAGTGGTTTGCCACTGACGAAGAGCAGCAGCACCAGCTCTGTCCAGGAACACAGTGTGCCTAAGCGTCGGCCCAGTATGTGCAGTCCGGGATCTAGTGGAAGCAGTGGAGGTGGAGGTGGATCGCAACGCAAGTCATCGTCAACGGGCCATGGATCAGGATTGGGGCCGGGAGGCGGAGCAGGAAGAATGTCGCCAGCAGCGTTGAGCGGGTCGATGTCACAGCCACCGCCGCGCTTCGATCACCACACAGACATGATGACCATTCTACAATACGCCTCGCCCACCATGGCAGCCAGCATGGAGGGCTTCATCAAGGGACTGCACAACAAGTTTCAAATACCCAAATTGTCTCAGCGGCCAAGTGGCAGTGGCGGAGCTGGGCAGACTAGCAGCACCACAGATCCCGCATTAGCAGCAGGCACATCAGCTTCCTCTTCAGCCTCCTCGGTGGAACAGCAGCAGCAGCAGCAACAGCTTAACGCGGACTTGAATGCCTTGGCGTCCAGCATTACATCGACGTCCAGTAGCAGTAGTGGAGTGCAGACGCCAACGACAGCTCCCGCTGCAGCAGCAAGCGATACACTACTCAACCTGACGAGAGAGAGTGGCACAGGAGGATCAGGTGATGACGTCGACGAGGATCTACTCGCCCGCTTGGCCGGCGAATGACAGTTCGAGTTGATTCAATCACTCTCTGCAATCGCAACTTAGTTCAATTAATGTGTTAAAGGCCCTTGGCTGTACTGTGACAGTGAGCTGTTCTTTAATAGTCTTAAGTGTTCGCGTGGATGGGCTTATGAAGTGGCTGCCTTAACTGAAAGAAATGCTGTATTATCTTATATAAATTTATCCATTGATGTAGTCATGATGAATATGATACTTTAAAGTTTTAATAGTCAGCAAAATAAATGTTTATGTATACTCTAGACTGCGGTTGAGATAATGTGTAAACAATGTTGGGGTTATCTGATGCGGTTTGCAAGTCGACGCTGGAGGCTTGTGGCTTTGAGCGCGTCAGAAACATGCAATGAAGCAAATAGCAACTGCATTGGGGTACACGGGTTAAAGAACTGCAGCGATAACCTCATCACAGAGAGATGCAGGTTGGGGCATAATAAAACAGATACGTCATAATAAAATGTGTGAATGTATTTAAATGCTTTGAGCTTAAAGGCCTAAGGCTTAATAAATGTTGCACCAATTGCTGATATTGATATTAGATATTTAGCTGGACATCCTGGACGCTCTTCAGGGCATCGCTGTAACGGGCCAGCACGGGCTGCACCTCCTCGGCAATGAACTCGCCCACTTGCTCGCTGGCACGACCCGTGAAGGTGCGCGCGTCCAGTATGTGGTCGAGCTGATCCAGAATGGGCGCAAAGTAGGAGTCGTTGCGCACGCGGTCTATCAGGTCATTATCTTTGCCGTACTGCTTGACCTGAGCACCGGCCTCTTGGGAGAGAACTCGAATCTTCTCGTGGCACACTTGCCGATCTCCGCCGGCCTTTACCATGGCCATGATAATGTTCTCCGTGGACATGAAAGGCAGCTCCTGGGCAATGTGCCGCTCTATGACCTTCGGATAGACCACCAGTCCCTGGGAGATATTCAGTAGCGTGAGCAGAGCTGCATCAGCGGCCAAGAAGCCCTCCGACAACGTCAGCCTTCTGTTGGCCGAGTCATCCAGAGTGCGCTCCAGCCACTGCGTGGCGTGCGTATTCGCCGCATTGCTGAACAATGTGATTAGATGGCGAGCCAGGGCACAGCAGCGTTCCGAGCGCATCGGGTTGCGCTTGTAAGGCATAGCCGATGAGCCAATCTGGGTGGTCTCGAATGGCTCTTCCAGCTCCTTGCGTGAGGCAAGAATACGCAGGTCAGAGCACATTTTATGGATGGTGGTGCCCAGGCTGGCCAGGGCAGCCATCACCTCGACGTCCACTTTGCGCGAATATGTTTGCCCGGTAACAGCGTAGGGCTTGCTGAAGCCCGCTAGCTGTGTGACCCTCTTGTCCAGTTGCTTCACCTTCTGGCTATCGCCGTTGAAGAGCTCCATGAACGAGGCCTGCGTGCCCGTGGTGCCCTTGACACCGCGGAAGCGCAGATCCTCAAGACAGCGACGCAGCGCACGCTCGTCCATTAGTAGGTCCTGGATCCACAGGCAGGCACGCTTACCAACTGTCGTCAGCTGCGCCGGCTGCAGATGCGTAAAACCAAGAGTCGGCAGGGCCTTGTATGTCTCGGCGAATTGCTGCAGGCGACCGACAACGGTAGCCACGCGCGGCAACAGCAGCTGCAATGCATCACGCAACACAATGAGATCCGTATTGTCGCCCACATAGCAAGAGGTGGCACCAAGGTGAATGACCGGTGCAGCAACTGGGCATTGCTTGGCAAAAACGTGCACGTGCGCCATGACATCGTGCCTGGTGAGACGCTCCTCGGCGGCAGCCGCCTCGAAGTCTATGTCCTTTATGTGCTGCTCCATCTGAGCTATCTGCTCTTCGGTTATGTCTAAGCCAAGTGAGTGCTCTGCTTTGGCCAGCCAAACCCACAGCTGCCGCCAGGTCGAGAACTTGTTCTGGTCACTGAACAGAAACTGCATCTCCTTACTGGCATATCGCGTGCTCAGAGGAGACTTGTATCCTTCGTAACTGGTAGACATTTTACTTATTATTTTTCAGACAATTCCGCGGATCGACCAGAACACCTCCACCCACAAATAAAAATTTCCGACTAATGAGAAAAAATACCACATGTTGCGCATTTCCATCTGTGTTATCACATCGATAAACGATTATTCAGCATTTTACGCAGCAATCGAATTTGGTATTTTTATTCTTAGTGGTCAAATGTATTTCTTTTGGCGCGAACTATTGATCGATTTAAAAATAAATATTGAGTCTTCGTAGCATCTAGTCTTTTCTGCTAATTAAAAACCAATAATTTCATGCGCATAAATTTGTTTAATATGTAATTCTTATTCTATTTGACATTCAAAAATAAACAGCTCACTGTCACAGTACAGCCAAGGGCCTTTAACACATTAATTGAACTAAGTTGCGATTGCAGAGAGTGATTGAATCAGCTCGAACTGTCATTCGCCGGCCAAGCGGGCGAGTAGATCCTCGTCGACGTCATCACCTGATCCTCCTGTGCCACTCTCTCTCGTCAGGTTGAGTAGCGTATCGCTTGCTGCTGCAGCGGGAGCTGTCGTTGGCGTCTGCACTCCACTACTGCTACTGGACGTCGATGTAATGCTGGACGCCAAGGCATTCAAGTCCGCGTTAAGCTGCTGCTGCTGCTGCTGTTCCACCGAGGAGGCTGAGGAGGAAGATGAAGCTGATGTGCCTGCTGCTAATGCGGGATCTGTGGTGCTGCTAGTCTGCCCAGCTCCGCCACTGCCACTTGGCCGCTGAGACAATTTGGGTATTTGAAACTTGTTGTGCAGTCCCTTGATGAAGCCCTCCATGCTGGCTGCCATGGTGGGCGAGGCGTATTGTAGAATGGTCATCATGTCTGTGTGGTGATCGAAGCGCGGCGGTGGCTGTGACATCGACCCGCTCAACGCTGCTGGCGACATTCTTCCTGCTCCCCCTCCTGGCCCCAATCCTGATCCATGGCCCGTTGACGATGACTTGCGTTGCGATCCACCTCCACCTCCACCTCCACTGCTTCCACTAGATCCTGGACTGCACATACTGGGCCGGCGCTTAGGCACACTGTGTTCCTGGACAGAGCTGGTGCTGCTGCTCTTCGTCAGTGGCAAGCCACTACCTAAAGATGAGGAGCCACTAAGTTTGCTGCTGAGATTGCCAGAAGAGTTGGCCTTCTGGAAGAGGTGTTTGCTCGAACCAGAACTGCTTGCTCCTGAACTTGTGGCTGCTGAAAGTGCCTTCTTCGAAGCTGGGCCGCTATTCACGCCTGGCTTTAAGCCTGTGTGCTGCTTCTTGGTGCTAGTTGAGGCCGACGAGGACGCGGACGAGGTTGAGGATGAAGATGACCCAGCTGCTCCGGTCTTGCTTTCTCTCTTTGCGCTGCTCGTTTTATTGATGGTTAGTTTGAGGCCCTCTTGACTGCTCGGCTTCACCACGTACCCCGTGGAGAGGCCAGAGGCTGCTCCCGTAGTGGAGCTGCTGCTAGTAGAACTGGAGCTGTCGGTACTATGTGGCACTGCTCGCTGCGGCTGCTGCTGCTGTGTTGTTGTTGTTGTTGCTGTTGCTGTTGTTGCTACAAGTACTGCTCCCGCTTCCACCACTGCTGTTGCGGTGCCCGATGAATCCACTGCTGTTGTTGTGGTTTGGATGGTTGCCGTCGAAGCTGCCGTCGACGTCATCGAACTAACCTGACAAAGGAAGCGCGTGGTTGTGTGCGTGTGTGTTTGTGTGCGTGTGTGTGTGTGAGGAAACAAACAAATGAAAAACGAACCGAGAACGCAAATTAAAGCAATAAAAAAATAGCACAGTGTCGATTGAGGGTTAATGTTCCGAGTCATGCGAAGACCGCAGCGAGTGTACAGGAAGAGCGAGAGAGAAAGTAACTCGTTAGTATAAAGTTTGTAACAGCTCCCAAAGACCCTTTTACAAGGTATACTCTCAAGAATCCCAGATAGTCAACGACTCCTTTTAAGCCACATTACCACATTACATTAGAAAATTGAAAAGAAACGTGCAAAGTGCAGAGGAACTACATAACATAATTATTATATTGCAGAGAAGGCATTTGACTGGGGGAGGAGGACTACTAAAGCAATAGAGCCCAGCGCAGGGATTAATAAGATCAAATAACACGGATGCAGTTAGGAAATAGGTAATATAAGTAAATATATTTACAAACAGAAACGAAACATACAGTAGATCAAATCAAAAATCATAAACAAAAACAAAAACTACAGCAGTGACGGCATTGATTATAATAATAGTAGTAATATAAACCAATTATTACAATTATTCATTTTGTATTTTGCATTCAGATCAGAGTTTTAGTCGTATGCAAAGGTGGGATCAGATAGTCAACTAGGGGTTAGAGGTGCAGGTGGAGGTTGAGTTGGAGTTGGAGTTGGAGTTGGAAGCGGAGGTGGGCACACAACGAGAGCTACTCATAAAATGAAAACGGACTTACCGCACCTACCGCTCCCGCAGCTGCGCCCAATCCCGATCCCGATCCCACTCCCGCTCCCGCCATTCCCTTGCGTAGTGCACTCAGCTCCAAGGCGGATACGGCTGGAGCCCCATAGCTGCTCAGACTCCCACCTGCGGCTAGATGCGACAAACTGGCCACAGATGACTTCAGTTGTTGCTGCTGCTGCTGCTGCTGCTGCTGGGAGGTCTTCAGTGCAGCTACTGCAGCTGCGACCCCCGGTGGGGCAACAGATTGCTGAGTTGAGCTGCTGGCGATGGACTTGTCTTTCTTAATCGCAGCAGGCAACTGGCTGCTGCTGGCCAGTGGAGGCACGGGCCGCAGCATAGCAGGACTACCACTTGGCCCTAAGCCAGAGCCAGCAGCAGCCAAGGGAATGCTGTGAGTAGCACTGGAGCCACCTCCGGCGCCTGTTGGGATGGACTTTTCGCCCTTGGGACTGAGGCTTAGACTGGTGGCAGCAGTTGCACTTTTGAGAGTGGACATGCTCGGTTTGCCGGAGGACCCATGCTTGGGCGAGAGGGTCCCGAAGGGCGACTTGGGGCTGTTCGAGGCAGTGTTACTGCTGCTGGTGTGCTTTGGGCTGCTGTACACAGGAGAGTGCTTGGGACTGGGACGCGCCGACGGTTGGCCGGCCATCAGGCCCAGAGCAGCTGCAGCTGCGGCACTCCCTCCCTTGGGCGAGGATGAAGACGAAGTTGAGGGTGACGAAAACTTTCGCACAACTCCACTTCCTGATGCAGCATCGGCCATCCCGCCAGCCGCTGGCGAGTTCTGGCGCGAATAGACCTTCTCTGGAGGCCCCATGGGCGAGTCATCTCGCTTCTTCTTGCGCTTCTTTTCCTTCTGCGCGTCGCTGGAGACGCTGCTGCAAGTGCTGCTGCTCGAGGTCGAAGAGGGGGCGACCTCGTGGGGTCGCTTTGGAGTAGTCCCAGTGGCGATTGGCTTTTTTGCCTCTTTGCTCGTCTCTTTGCCGCCTCCAGTAATGGGTGTGATGGTGATTGTGGTAGCTGGAGACCCCGTGCTCGGTGTGGCGCCCACACTGGCTGGCGCATTCAGCGGTATGATCTCAATGCCGCCCGTACGCTGCACGTCCACCTGTTGCTGTAGAGGCGATTTCCCATCGCCAGCAATAGGCGTGATGCTGACGCAGTGCTTTAGGTTGGGCGTTTTATCTTTCCAAATATTTTTGTACTTGTCGGCGATCTCTTGCTCGCTTGCCTTGGATTCCACCCCAGAGCAGGAGGGGAGAACAGGACTGTTTCTTTCAGTTGCTTGTGGATCGGTCTCACGCTTCAGATTCATGAGGCCTGCAAGGGCCGCAGCAGCCGAGGTCGATGCGGCGAATGCATCTGCCAGGGAACGCACCTTGGAATCCATTTTGAGATTGGCAATACTAGTGAATCCGCCGCTGGTTCCACTACCGCCTTCTCCGGCAGCTTCGATTGCAAACTGTCCGAAGTTGCTTGTTCCCTGCATCCCGCCGCTGCCGCTGGCGCTTCCACCTGCAACGCCGCCTCCTCCTGTGCTGCTGAATCCACCCGATGATCCACTCCCTGTGCCTGCTCCTGGGACCACACTGCCATGCAGCTTTTGCTGATGCTCCTCATCCCAGCACTTGAGCAACTTATATATAACCATCGGGATAGAGATCACCTGCCGCGCTGTTCTAGTAAGCTTCTGGGAGAGCGCTTCGTATTCGTTGGTGAGGCAGTAGATGGTGCAGGTTGGCTGGCCGTCGTCCAGCAGAAAGTCCACTGTGGCCAGCGACTCCTCGTACGGATGCTGCAATTCCACTGTGATCTGATTGAGCGAAACAGCAGTTACCTCCAAAATAACAGTGCTTTCCATGTCTATCAGTTATACAAAGGGATATTAGATTACCCACTCTTCGATTTACTGAGTTTTACTCACCATTGTATTGTTTCTGTTGCTCTCTGACGCAGCTGGAGAGGAGCGTGTAGAAGAGCGACTGCTTCTTGAGGAACGCTATTATTTTAAGTACCTGAGCAGGCTCGGTGAATGGCAGCGATGATATCAGAGTGCCCTTCAGCCTGCGGTTGTCTGTGAAGAAGTAGCAGTGCGTCTCCTTCGGAAGGTTCACATACAAACCCTTCTGGGTGCTCTTTATCAACTGCCTGGAGGCCGTTTGCACGATTAGATTCATTACTGTCGGTGTTTCCTCGTTTGCTACGCTTGGAAGACCTGGCAGACCCAAAGCTCGCAGAGACTCAATGCACACGGGCATGGGCTTGCCGAGACGCAGAACATAGGTAGCCGGCATCAGCATGGAATTGTTCTGCGTGAGCGGCGCATAGACGGGCTGCTCTACAGGCAGTCCAGACTCGTTATTGAAGCTGACAATTGGCAGTATTTGCAGCTTGTTAGCAGAGGAGGCTTCGAGATTGAGAGTGGCGCTGAGTCCGTTGGGGCTTTTTATGACCTGCTCAATGTTCAAGTCTCTGCTCGCAGTGCCACTAGAAGTGGGCACATCGTCGTCCTTCGCCTTTTGCTCGATGAGGTGAAGCGGCGGACAGAAGTAGGTCAGCTTCATCGGGTGTCCACCCCGTCGCTGCATTACCAAGCCCACCGATGAGTTGCTCATGATGTAGTAGCTATCAGTGCTGCTGCTAAGCTGCTGCAGCTGCTGCTGATAGATATTGAAGATGTCCGTTTCCATGGCCTGCAGCACTACAAAGGCCTTCTTCTTGACTTTCGGCTCGGCGTTCAGCTGGTAGATGGAGGAGAGGCCCTCCAATTGGACTGTGAAATCTGCGAAGTCGCCTTCCTTCAGGCAATTGAGCAACTCTGTCGAACTGGCACTGGAATTCGATTGCTGCTCAATCTTGCACTCGTGGTGGACCTTGACATCACTCAGTTTACCTTTGGCATCCAGGAGGATCTCCACGTAGAACATGTCTGTGGAAATGAATAGCGTTTGCTGATCCTCCATGAATTTGAGGCCCAGCTGGCGGGACAGACTCTCCAGGCGTTCCACAAGGCCGTGTCGGGATGTTACCTTGATGTAGTTCTGCAGTTTATCTAATGCCGATTGCAGAGATGCCTTGTGGAGCGGATCCAGCGGATAATGCTTCTCGACGAAGTACATGCGCACCGATTTCTTGATATCCTCGTAGCTCTTTGGCTTGTTGCGGTGTTTGGCGCGCAGCTTCTCCATCAGCGTCTCCCGTTGTATTTTCTTGTTCTTCTCTTCAATGCTGGGTATGGGAGTTGCGGTGGGTGCTTGGCCGCTACTGCCGGCTGCATGCATCAATGTAAATTAGACTAAAAAGGTTCGAATTGATTTGTAATTGAAGTACTTACCACCGCTATTGTTTTTAGACTGATTTCCACTCATTTTTAACGATTTTTCATATTATTAGAATGACATTTAATTCAGATAGCTTGCATATCCAACTTATTTTCTGCGTCCATTTTCTTTTCTGCAGAAAAAAACCAATGCTGCGCAGAATATTTGCCATTCACTACGATTAGTTCGATTAACTGAACCAGTTCACTTCTTAAAATATATAGATTTTTGTATCTTTATTTCTAACGTTTATTTGACTGTGTTTTAGCTTGTCTATACCGTCAAAGACATATTATTACATAAATTTATTATTTGTTGGAGTGTAAATAGGCGGCGTAAGCTTTAAAATGTTATTAAAATTAATTTGTTTTTTTTTAATATTAAATAAATTTAAATAAAAATGTTACTAACAATAAATTGTGATATTAATTTTTTGAATACTTTATATTCTATGTACTCTAGGATTACAGGGCATGAGATAGGAATCAAAAGCCATGCAGCAATAAACCAGTCGGGTGGAATCACAGATTCCCTCATCTATTACTACCAAGAGCGGGACACACGAAGCTGCTACGTTAACTTCATTAGGCTCCAACAAGAGTAACCTGTTAGCAGGTTGCGGGTTGTCAGTCTGCTGTTTCCGCTCGGTTACCGGAAGCTCCGTCAAATATCCTAACTGCCAAAACAAGCAGCTTCGCTTATAATTCAATTGCCTTCTGGCTTCCAGTCCAACCTCACATACTCACATCCTTGAACACAACATCATCATCTATGACATACGCTCTGCACCATTCGATTTCATTTTTTATTTACAATTTCTTTATTGCATTTTCAATTTAAATTTGCGGGCTGAGTTGCTCGACAGGCCGGCTGCCTGTCTGGTTTGATACGAACATGAATGAGGCATGAAAGCCGAAAAGCTGAAAAGCCAACCACATTAACAATTTAATGAGTACTTATGGAGCTGCTTGCCACTTGGCTAGTCAATCAATGGCTGTACAATTTCAGTGTGTGTTCGTGTGCCTTGCTGCTGTAATATAAATCAGATTTTTTCAAATTTACCAATTGGCAATTTCTGTTTGGACTCATAAAATATAAATGTTTTCAATTGATATATCTCATATATATTTGACGTGCTCATATTTACAGCATTATATATGTATGTAGAGTATCTAGTGTGCCACACTGATTTACATTCACACTTCAATTAGCTCACAAAAAAGTCGATGTGCAGATAGATAACCAACACAAATCACAAATGAAATGCTTCAACTGCTCCCCTACTGACAGCAGCATCCAATTTAACTTGATTAACGCAATCATGTGTATAATTTGGCCCGGCTGGAGCTCAGCTGTGATTTAAGATGGCCATGACGAAATGCTTTCTTAAAGTTGTAGTAACCTCATCGGTTTAGCATTAGGCCAACGTCACGACACACACCCGTCCCCACCCCCACCCTTTGTTGTCGCACACAAAGCCAACAAACAAGACCCAATTTACATAGAATAGCTAGCGATTATCGCATCAACCTCGCCTTATGGCTGCCACAAAGTGCGCTTGCAGCGTTTTTAATATGCACCAACATTTGCATCATGTGGTTGCAAATACAGCTGTGGCCGTATTCCATAAACTTACGCCTAGAGATGGCCTCTAATGGCCTAGAGACGACTTTTGCTAGGCGTAAGAACATACGAAACTTAATATTAATTAAATTTTAAATAATATATATTATTAATATTCACATTTTCTCGTATATTTTGTGCTTGTAGTATAAAGCTTAAGGAGTTTTTTTTATTAATTATTTATACTATTTAGTCTGTCATTACGTTCGAAGAATGTAAGAAACATAAAAGAAAACTTGATCATTAGTCGAGTTTAATATTTCTGAACTTATACAAAACTGATAGAAAAAATATATATTTGTAATATTTATATTCCGTAAAATTTTAAAAAATTTAATATAATATTTTTTATACAATATAAGTAGTCAGTAATAGAAAAAATTCCAAGTTTAGTTATGTCTAGGCACGGTCTTTGCGGAATTTTTATTCGTCACAATATACTAAATATTTATTTTTCCTTAATTTGTATTTAAAATTCAAATCAAAATTGGTAAATATTTATTAGAAATATTTTTATTTTTGTTACTATATATTCAATTTAAAATTTCTAAATATTTATAAGAAATATTTTTATTTTTATTACTATATATTCAATTCGAAATTGCTAAATATTTATATAAAAATATTTTTATTTTTGTTACTATATATTTCTTGCAAAATTTCTAAGAATGTAAGAAAAAGTTAAAGTCTTGCCACCTTAGTCAGGGCTATTATCTTATATGTATTTATGTATATATAAATTGATTTGAAATTTTTGTTTTTTATTAAAATATTTTTAAACTTTTTTTACCATTAAAACTTAAAGAGTTCTATAAACAATACCTAATAAATTAAATATTAATTTTATATAATTTTTTCATTAATTTCTAGGGGTAAGTTTAGCTAAGAGTCAAATGCAGCCGACGCTAACTATCTCAAACATTATTGTTCACACATTTATTAAATAATGTATAATATACCCATATTATATAGTCTGAGGCTTCAACTATTTATAAACACAAATATGTGTTCGTGTCGCTCGTGACACGACAGGCACTCGAGCTCACTTCTGCTAACCTCTCGCTCTCCTAGCAGCTTTGGCTAACTTATAAAAGCAAGCAAAAAAAAATAAAATAAAGGATGAAATTTGTATGCACCACACTTGCATAACATTGACGAAGCCAAGCCAATGCTGAAAGTTTCGCCCTCTGCTTGGGTGGTTACAATGGGCACTTGAGGCTGCAATCAGCTCTCCCTGATGATCCCTGGGCGGCCGACGATGTTAACTTCGTTGATATTATCCCTGCGGCTGCTCGATTTACACCAGCTCATAAACGTTTTGTGATGTAATAATGTTTAATAGGATTATATTTTGGACTAGGGTGAGACATAATGCAACCGAGAGAGAGAGGGAGAGAGGGAGAACACACATAGTAGTTCTTGTTGCTTGTATTGTCAATAAATAAATAAAAAAAATATATATATTTGCTTGCTTCCCCCAACTTCGTGTATTGCTTGCAGATAATCCAACAGAAAATATTTTGGCAAAAGGATCTTAAGCTTCTCGCTTACAAATTCGACTTAAGCTGCCATAAGCCCCAGCACATATCGCATCACCTTTAAGCGCCACGTAAATGCCGAGCCGTGCGTCGCATGCATTGCAAATGCAATTCAATTTTCTTTTTGCTGGCATCGTCCTTGGTCCTTGGTGCCACGTCGCTTGGCTACATTGGTTATTGATTGTTTGCCTTAATTCGCCAAACAGCTCTAGAAAGTCGCAGTTGTCGTCATTCACTTAATTTACAATTGTCTCAAATATATCCTGAGCATGGTTTAGCGGGATTTTGAATCGCTTTAGCAATTACCTGAAAATGCGTGTGGCTTAAATTTAATTTACCCACATTTCAATTGCAATCACGTAATGCATGTCAAGCAATTAACATAATTTAAAGTGGAGCTCAAATTGAATAATGTCGGGGATAAAAATTGGATTTAAATACAGTTTAACACGCGATTCCCGGTAAAACTCACAATATTCCGAGAAGCTGCATATTATGTTTATACCTTTTCAAATTATATGTTCGCCAGAAGTATTTTAATTTCAGGTGGACTGACTCTCTGCCCCGAACTCTGTAGCCTCCATGAATAAGCAATAATAAAATAACTTTTGCTTTTTATACCCTGAACCCATTGAAAATGGGAAAATATGGTATAGTGGTTTTGTTAAAATGTATGTAACAGGCAGAAGGAGGCGTGGCAGACCCCATAAAGTATATATATTCTAGATCAGGATGACAAGCTGAGTCGATTTAGCCTTGTCCGTCTGTGCGTCTGTCCGTATGCTTGAACACGACGATCTCTGAATCTATAAGAGCTAAAGACCTTAAATTTTTGTATGTAATTCCGTATATAGCACGCAAATATCGAGTTTGTTTAAAAAAATCGATAAATTTAGATCGTTTTAAAGTTATCGATTTAAAACGATATCGGAATTTAGTTATCAATTTATATCTCCCACATCTTTAAAGCAAGAGTCTCCAAATTTTGTATTTAGTATAATGTATAGTTTATACAATTTTGATTTTTGTTATATTTTGGATACCAACCCCCCTTTCTATAGCTTCCCCCAAACTTGTAAAAACTTGTATTTAAAATACTAAAGACTTGTGCTTTGGAAAATATACACATATGAATGACATAATCACGCTCTGAAAGTTTGATTAAGAAATTCCATCTACAAAAGAAGTTATTAAACATTTCATTTCCCATAGTAAAGCCTATGAGCGCAGCCCACGCTCAGTCCCTGTGCTAACTGCGCAGTCAGCAGAGCGCATGCTTATGCGTATGTGAATGTGTGTATGTGTGTGTACATGTATTGATTGTATATATGTATATGTTAAATAAGCATAGAATGTTTAGAATATCGGCTCTTCGCAGGGTACAGGGGATCTCCTTGTCGGGTACCGCCGACTAGAGCTTTCTTACTTGTTATACTTTAATAACTCACTATAATACATAAGTATATTCTTAGCTGACTTACATTATTTGCTTAAGCTTTGAAAACTGTGAAATTTTAATAAGGAATCAGTGTTTAAGATAAATTGGGTTTGTTTTACCAAAGCTGTGAAGGTTTCCAGTAAAGGATTCCCGACTTGGAAAGCTTAAAAATCAAGCCTCAAGAAAATGCTGCAGATAACTAAAGTCTGCTTAGTCTTTATAAAATTATTTAATTTTGAAATGTGTAACTTCGATGTAGTACATATAGTTTTAATATGTATATGTATTTAGCAAATAGTTCAGCGTGGAGGTGGGGTAACTTCAAGTTAGGCGGTCTCGACTAGAGAGAGATTAGGATATAGTTTAAAGCTTATTAAATTTCAACAATCCATCATCCACACACTGGATCGGGACTGGAATGACTTTATTTGCTTTATTCTGTTATTAAAATGGCCTGGCTAAAGACGAGCTATGGAAAGCAGTTGGGTATTCAAAACATCATGTATTTTTCATCTATGTACCCCATACAAAAACAACAACATAATACATTTGAAAACCTTCTTAAAACTAGCAAAGCTGTCAATTCTCTGCTGAATCGATTATTATCGATTACACGTAAACAAAAGGCCATTATTTATATTCTAAAACATTTAAACGTACAGCTCATATGGATTGAAATGCAAACAGCCAGAAGAACTCTCTAGCAGATAGATAGAAGAACCATCAAGTTGAGTCTAAGTCGACTTTCCTTTTAATTCCATATGATGACTACCCTATTCCAAATAACCTGTTTAACGAGCCCCAATGGATACTATTTGTACAACCCTGACTTGTTGATATCCCTAAGGTTATGTCGTACATGGTCAACTTTGTAAGGTTAGTTCAGTGGGGGTATCTTTGCCAGTATCTACGTCTGCTTAACAATTGATTGTTGTGGTTGTTGCTGCTGTTGTTGTTGTTCTTGACGCTGTCAGGTGAAAAGTAATTGAAGTTACACAACAACTTTTGCCATCAAACAAACCGACAGCTGCTCGCTTTATCTGTCATCAGTGACACCGCCTACGGCTCTGTTTGGCGCTTTGATGTATTTGGCTCATAGTTTTCTCCTCTGCCTGACTCAACCCAATCGCAATTCCGATTACGCTGAGTATGTCAGATTCGAGAAAAGTTTTGAGCAACTTTCCGTCTATCTATAACACACCGAGCTCGGGCTCGGCCGATTTGTTTACACGTTCTGTTCGCCGCAAATTATTTGCATGTGGAAAGCCCAACAGCTTTCGCTCTAGTAAATCTCGTCGATTAATCTTGTGCATATGTGTGTTCGGTCCTTTGCACTGTTTGTTTTCAGTTTGAAATTTTCAATTTTGCACTTACAAGATTTTATGTTTGGTCTTAAATTCTGTCAGGTTTTTTAGTTTTTTGTTTTTTGTTTTTACTTGGCTCTCAGTTTGTTTAGCCTGTTGGTTTTGGCCGAGTGCCAAATGTGGGCTTGGCCCACAACTTGAGTAACATATACAAGGTTCAGTTAGTGTTGCGTAACACACGAAAACTGTACAGAAATCACGCTTTAAGAAGAAATGAACATAACGAAAATATTGATTTAAAAAAAGTGAATTTTTTGCAATTTAACAATTTTTTTTTTAGCTCAGATTTATTAATATTTTAGAATTAAGTAAAAGTAAAGTAAAGTAAATATAATAGAATTTTTCATGACTGACTCTATGTTAACCTGAGAACTGGCTTAGTTATATAGATATTATCTTTTTTAGTTGAGACATAGTTTAAGTTTGATTAAGAACTGTCCAAATGCTGCCTAGCTTAGCTGCTTGAACCTTGGAGTTAAAAGTGCTTGGCCAGTGGGTTTAGCGTCATTGTTTAACTCTAGCTGAAATATGCTCTTCTACAAATATTTAACTATAGCTTAAACTTATATATGCTATGTAGTCAAATAGCAATGGTAAGAGCAAGATTTTTAATATACATTTCTAAATCATTTCAGAACTAATAAAAAAGTTGTCAAACAGTTTGAACTACTTTTAATTTAGAATAGTTTATAAAATATTTTTTTTTAATTTTATTAAATATTTAAATTTATTAATTAAATATTTTACACAAACTTAACCATGAATATTATTACTTTTAATTTAGAATAGTTTATAAAATATTTTTTTATTTTTATTAAATATTTTAATTTATTAATTAAAAATTATTCACAAACTTAACCATGAATATTATTACTTTTAATTTAGAATAGTTTATAAAATATTTTTTTATTTTTAGTAAATATTTTAATTTATTAGTTAAATATTTTACACAAACTTTATCAAGCATATTATATCTTCAAATCAACATTCCTGCGCATCTCTGTGATGAGTTCTGGAAACAGTTTGGCAAAGAATTTCAATCAGCTCTCGACACGTTTTTGTTTACATTGGCCACACATTTATGAGCTGGCGTTCGTCTGCTTATCAGGTGATTAGTGCTATCAACGCTGCTGGCCATGTTGCCAAGTTCAATAAAAACAGGATCAAACCGAGAAGTGTCGGTCGGCGTGCATGTGTGTGTGTGGGTGTGTCTGTGTGTTATTGTTTACGCCTTTGGCCTTGTAATCAATACAAAAAAAAAGAAGGTAGATGAAGAAAAAAACCTAACCGAGAGCAGCTGAGTAGGTTGGCTTGACGTTTGCCAGGACCAGGCAAGCGTGTAAATGCAATTTCCGTTTGTTGCAGCCGGAATTTCGTGCACGCCAAGGGAACTCCCAGTGACTGCTTGACTGACAGCGACCAACAACAATAACAATGGCAAGTGCAGCACCAACAACAACAACAGCGGCAGCAGCAGCACGACTGGCGTCGGTGGCATTCACAGGGCCAGCATGGTGGGGACGCCATGCTGATGCACTTTCTGCCTGACTCGACGCACGAAAAACATTTTTCAAATTTTTACATACAAAAATATACTATATTAAATTTTCCAGCTGCATTGCAATTCTTACACATATATCACATATGAGGCATTTATAGCCGTGTCAATGAAATCGTGTTTGGTTTACTCATCTGTCATTTTGTATACCAAATTTTCAGTTTTTGTAGTTGTTAGCAGTTTGGCTAATGGAATCTTACATAGGCTTATGTTATTTATAAGATATTTTTACTGTTGTTTAATTATATTTAAATAACAAATATAAACTTATAAGAATTTGAGTTGAATATCTGTGTAGACAAACACAGAATCTATTGAAAAATATTTAAATTATTTATAATTTCTTTATAATATTAAAGTAGAAATTATACTTAAATTCATATATATTATTATTTTAATATTCTTCATAAGACTATAAACTAAAATTTATATTATATTTAAAATTAATATTCTTCTATTTTTCATTTTACCCATTTTTTCATTTATTTATATATTTATTATTATTATTTTATGTATATTATTTATTGAACAATGCTTACTCAGGCTTTTTTTTATTTTTATAAAACTTTTACATATATTTATATAAAAAACTTTATAAGAAATCGACTAGAATATCAGATAATTTTATGTACAGAATCGATTGAAAAGTGTTTCACATATTTCCAATTTAAAATATGATGAACAGGAGAAAAATAATATATTTATAAAAAAAAAAAATAAATAAATTCTAACATGATATCATCATAGAAATATATTAAATATTTTATTTTGCTTTAATTTATATATTATTATTATTTATCATTCTTTATGTTTGCCATTTCCATATGACATTAGATTATAATTTATATTATATAATATATTAAATTATTACTCATTATTTCTCCTCTCACTCATCTCCATATATATCATATTTATATTTATTTATCTATATAAACTTTATAGCTTTTCAGCCCATATCTTCAGGGCATTTGAACGTCGGTCATTAAAAAAAATCATCATAGTTTCTTGGTTTTAATATCTTTTTGTTTTTTAGCTCATATTCATTTTGGCGCTCGCTGAACTCATTTCGAATCACAGTGCAGCATTATTGAAAGCATTCGTTGTTGTCTTCTGTGAATAATGTGGGTTATTGCTTTTTTGTAAATATTGTTGCGGCATTCAGTGTCGACCCCATCTGCTGCTGTTGCGAAAGGCTGCCAAAGAGTGGCCAATAAGCATTGCATTTGAAGTTGTGCGCAATACATTAATGTGCGAGCACGTTTAATATATTTAAATAAGAACTGTTCGCGTTTTGTATTTTGTTCTTTTCTTTTAACAGAAGCGAGATCAAAGCAGAGCTCTGCTGTTAATAATTTTCGGTTGAATGAAACTCGTATTCAAATACTTCTTTTAGTGCGCAGTTTCGCGCTTTAATACTACAGCTTGTTCTCTCTCGCTGGGCGCTGGTATGGCGATGCACACGCACTTTTATTGCTTGTCGGCGAAGCCGCAAATGCTGTGAAAACTCGTAAAACACGCGTAAGAATCACCTTAAGTGCAGCCATCAGCGATGTTGTTGTTGCCACCGGGCTGGACTGGCTGAAATGCGATTTTGTTTGCTCAATGCTGCAATTTGTATGCTGAATGCCACACGCAACAAACTCTCGCCTCAGGCAATTAAAAAGAACAGATTTTTATCACATAAAGCATTCATTTGTACTTTAAGAAAACATGTATTAAAAATCTCTTTCTTTACAATTGCTGTTGATGACTTTTTTTGTGTATGTTTCTTCTGTTGAAGCTGCCACAACAGCCATCATCAAGAAATGTAAGCAACAATGGGCACGAGCCACTTGGTTAAAAGTAATTTGTGCGGCAATTAGTGTGCGAGCAGGAAGGAAATACTTAAAGCAGACCTATGTCGCACAACCCAGCCGTATGTGTAGCCATGCTTAAGAGTATGGCATAGACTCTGGCTCTTATGGGGTTGTTCTTGCACAGTGAAGTCCTCCAACGAGCGCAATTATGATGCGTTGCTCAAAGTCTATAATAAACACATTTGCTTTTACATCGCTGCCCAAAGAGCTTTACAATATTTTTCATGTTTGCAATAAATATAATGTTTCGCTCCTTTCGATATTCACGGCACATCTCTAAGGCAGCATATATGTATATATATATATATAACATTTATATATATACCTTTTATATTATCCCTTGTGGCACTTGAGACGCCGTCGTATGATAAGCAATGCTGACGACAAAAGCGACAAGTTGAAAGCAAACATCAGTGGCACAAAACAATGCATGCAACAACAACAACTACAATAGCAACAACAACTACAACAGAAAGAAGAGCAACATTCAATGAAATGTTAAAGCAAAGCACTTACAATAAAAAAAAGTGTCGAGCGAGTCATAGAAGTCGTCTCATGAACACGGGACACACTTAAATGCTCGTCCAGCACTTGATTCTTCTGGTTGCCGTGGCTGCAGTCAGTAGCTGCCAAATGCTTCCTGCTGCCCGATGATGGTATTTCAGCTCTGGTTGTTCCGTTTTGCTTCGTGTTGTCGGAATGCCTTTATTGTTGGCTTCCTGCAGTTGTTGTCCACTTGGCGGCAGCTTCCGTCATGGTTGTAGCCATTGCCACTGCCACTGCCGTTGCTGTTACCATTTCTGCCTCAATTGCAATCATATTACAAGCCACATTTAATTTAATTTGTTGCGGAAATCAAAAAGATACTTCTCCACACTCACCCCACACACACACACAGCTCTTTTGGCTCCCCGTTTTATTTGCTCAACCTTTTTCATCTCCACAAACAGCAAATGCAACTGCAACGCATACGCACTTTGCGGTCAACTTATGGCATTCGGTCTGTGCTTTAATGTGCCGGAAAAAACATATCTGGACTCTGGTAACTGCCAACAGAACGGTCGTTGCTCTGGACACCAAAATCCTTGTCTTTGTTCTTTGCCAAGTTGCCCGCATTGCAGCATTCAAACGAAATTGAAAACACACTCAACTAAAATCCACTTAACTCAACTTGGCTCAACTCAGCTCGATTCCCCTTTTTGTAGTCCTTTGAGTATTCTTTGCTCGGCGCATGCGCTAACTTTGAGCTTTAATATTTGCCAAGCAACTGCCCCTCTTATTTGAAATATTTCTATGTTTTTTGATAGAATAACTCAAACCTGTTGCTTAAGCTAAGTTTTTAAATTGAATTTTACAAATAATGTTGCGAATCGTTTCTTATGATGATAATAATAATTATAAAACTTTGTTAATATAATTTTATGTTATTATTATATTATACATTTATATGTTATTATTATATTTCTATATATAATTATATGTTATTACTATTATTATATTTCATTATTATTAAATTTGATCATACATAAACTATTCCTGAAATGTATTATATAACTAATACTTTGATATATATTTTATTAGGTTTCTTTCTAATTTCTTTGTTATAATTTGATATATATTTTGTTAAGTTTCTTTTAAATTTCTCTGTGTGGTTTATCTGCCCTTACTTACTCCGTACTACTTGTTTATGTGCCTCAACGCTTAGTTTGTCTACGAAAACATGTTTTAGTTAAGTTTATTAATTTACAATATATATATATATATATATATATATATATATATATATATATATATATATATACATGTATGGAAGTCATCAAGCACTTTGAGAAATTTTATGCTGTACCGTTTGTTACTCCAAAGGGCGAAGCCTTTTATTTGAAACTCTTATATAATAACTTGAGTCTATTGCCATGGTTTCCTACGGCATGTAATTTGAGCGTAGGCCACAAGTGTTTTTCGTATGTGTTGACGTTGAAGATGGTCGTAAGTAACTTCCTCAATGCTCTTCCGCAGTACACTTGAAAGCGTCAGGAGGTAGCTTGAATAAAGCCTTATCAAAAACATGAAACTTCTTAAGAAGATAAAACTTGCTTTTTTATGGATTATTACAAACTTGTTCAGCTTTTAACTGGATATTTCTATACGATTATTATTATAATAACAAGATATTATTGTACTATACAAAATATTATAATAATAATATAAATTTCAAAAAAATTAAAATATTTATTAAAGAAATATACAGAGTGTCGCTTCATTCCTTGATATGAATAAACTGTGACAAGGTTCAAACATTCAGTTCATTCATTCATATAAATAAGCTATGACAAGACTTATTCAGTCAGTCAAGAACTCTCCATTGAATCCTTTCAAGCTCAATCCAACTTTTTCACCAAAGTAGCAAACAGGTTTTAGAGCTTTCAATAGTAACTGATAGTAAAATCGGCTTAAGAATTCCTTTCAACAGAGCGCGCTTGTCAAAGGCAGTTGATGGAGAGTCTTTGGGCAACTGTTGATTTGCAAAGTGTTTACGATTGTCTTTATAGGTATTTTGCTTTGTGGCCATTGACCGAGAGCTGGAAATGAGCCTTTTTGATCCGCTGCCAATTACGTGGGCAACAGACAGCTCACAAAATGCTCGCCAAGGGCCATAAAGACGACTTTCTAGATGGAATTTTGCGCTTTGTGAAAAGTGGCACACCATTATTTCTCGAAAAGCGAAATGAAATACTTAAGAAAGCCTTTGATAACTAGTGGCCAGCCCGAGGGACAACACAGTGAAGTTGTTGTCTCTAACCATGCGCTCCGATGACCAAGTCGTTGTCCATGTCCTTGGCCTTGGCCTTGTGTTTACTTCGAGCTGTTGCTTTGAGTTGGAACATTGACTGCATCTTTGTAGCAGACACTTCGTGTCTCAATACAGCAATTATTGAACTGCTAATATGATTTCATATTGAACTCAGTTCACAATCGCTCAGCTGCCCGAGAACTGCAAAGGGATTCAAGGAAACCAGACCAACAGCAGCTGCAGCTGTGGCCTCACAGACACTTTCATCTAAATACAGTTTCAATTTCGAATTTTGTTTCAAATTTAAATCAAATACATTTGCATTTAACTCATTTTTTTTAAATTGCGGCCAACCACATCACAATTAATGTCAATCACCAGTTACAACTAACAAATGTCTTTGTTTAGTTTTTGAATGCAAAGCGTCAACGTTTAGAAATTGTAAATTTAATTGTCCTAATTAGTATTTAATTATTATTAGTTGGTGGATTGACATATTTATTAGTTATTAATGCTTTTACTAATTTAATATAATGAGTGCAGACAAAAAGCCAATCGCAATTAAACATTTCCTGTGGCTGGTTGGCAAACTATTTGAAATAAAATTTGATTTTTATTGAATAACTTGTCTACTAAAAGATAAGGTCAACAAAATGAAATCAAGAATTAGTTAAATGTTCTGAATTCTAAACTGAAATAATTTATTTAAGTCTACAAGTGGAATATACGATTTTGTTGGTGCATGCACAATACCTTTTCTCGCCCACTTTCACTGGAAATTATGATACTCCTTTGGTAAGCCTTCGAATGTCTAGAAAACTCCATTATTCTGTCATAAGATCCCGAATATTTAATTTGAAATTTGCAGCTTCTTCATTTGCGGAATCAAGAACACAAAGCACGACTGCTCGCTTTGGCTGTCAATTTAATACTGCTTCTATTCTTCATTTGCTCAGCTGCAGCAAGCGAGCGCAGGGGGCAAAGCACAGTGAAAGCAAACACAGTTAGAGCGACATTATCGCTCTTAGAAATCCAACTCCAAATGCCACTCTCATCTGGGCTCAGCAGCCACCGCGCCGCGGCTCTACGTTTAACATTGGCAATTTGAGAGCGACAGTTGGCTCAATAGATAAGACTTGTAGAGATTTATATATGTAAAGAGATGGCGGGCATTTGATCTCTTTCCTCTCTATTCCTTGTTCTCCCTATTCGTTCTCACAGCGCATCGGCTTGATCATACGAAGCCAGCGCTCGTGGCTTGATGTGCTGAACTCTAAGCTGAAATAATTTATTAAAGTCTACAAATGGAAAATACGATTTTGTTGGGTACATGTGAGGCTCTGCAGCATCAAGATTAGTTAACTTTAAAATATTGTTACAGCATTAGAAAGTATTACTTCTTATTACTCCTGCCTTCGAATGTCTAGAAAACTCCATTGTTCTGTCACAAGATCCCAAAAATCTAATTTGCAATATGCAGCTTCTTCATTTGCGGAATCAAGAACACAAAGCACGACTGCTCGCTTTGGCTGTCAATTTAACACTGACTTTAGTCTTCACTTGCTCAGCTGCAGCAAGCGGACACTAGCGGCAAAGCGCAGTGAGAGCAAACACAGGTAGAGCGACATTATCGCTCATATAAATCCAACTCCAAATGCCACTCTCATTTCTTATAATTACTGTATACTATATTCAAAAAATTTAACAGTTATGAAATAGGCATTGGTCGGCTCAGCAGTCTGTTTAGAGATTGCGGGCATTCGATCTCTTTCCTCTCTATTCTTTGTTCTTCCTAATCGTTCTCACAGCTCATAATCTTGATCATGCGAAGCCAGCGCTCGTGGTTTGACGTGAAATAATCTCAGTCTGCAAGTGGAAAATATGATTTTGTTGGTTACATGTGAGGCTCTGCAGCATCAAAATTAGTTAACTTTAAAATATTGTTACAGCATTTGAAAGTATTACTCCTGCTTTCTAATTTCCTTTTATAATTTGTATATTTTTTCATGTCAGCAATGTATGTATCATCTGTTGAGCTTGCACCTTCCCTTGCCCATTTTCACTGGAAATTATGATACCCTTTCCTTTTGATAAGCCTTCGAATGTCTAGAAAACCTTATTGTTCTGTCACAAGATCCCAAAAATCTAATTTGCAATTTGCACCTTCTTCTTATTTTGCGGAATCAAGAACACAAAGCACGACTGCTCGCTTTGGCTGTCAATTTAATACTGCCTTTATTCTACATTTGCTCAGCTGCAGCAAGCGAACACAAGCAGCAAAGCACAGTGAGAGCAAACACAGTTAGAGCGACATTATCGCTCTTAGAAATCCAACTCCAAATGCCACTCTCATCTGGGCTCAGCAGCCACCGCGTCGCGGCTCTACGTTTAACATTGGCAATTTGAGAGCGACAGTTGGCTCAATAGATAAGACTTGTAGAGATTTATATGTGTAAAGAGATTGCGGGCATTTGATCTCTTTCCTCTCTATTCCTTGTTCTCCCTATTCGTTCTCACAGCGCATCGGCTTGATCATACGAAGCCAGCGCTCGTGGCTTGATGTGCTGAACTCTAAGCTGAAATAATTTATTAAAGTCTACAAATGGAAAATACGATTTTGTTGGGTACATGTGAGGCTCTGCAGCATCAAGATTAGTTAACTTTAAAATATTGTTACAGTATTTGAAAGTATTACTCCTGCCTTTTAAAATCCATTTTTTAATTTGTTATGATGTATATGTATACAGTATCGTCTGTTAAACTAGCACCTTCTATACTCTTTCGGTAAGCCTTCGAATGTCTAGAAAGCCTTATTGTTCTGTCACAAGATCCCAAAAATCTAATTTGCAATTTGCAGCTTCTTCTTATTTTGCGGAATCAAGAAGACAAAGCACGACTGCTCGCTTTGGCTGTCAATTTAACACTGCCTTTGGTCTTCACTTGCTCAGCTGCAGCAAGCGGACACAGGGAGCAAAGCACAGTGAGAGCAAACACAGGTAGAGCGACATTATCGCTCATATAAATTCAACTCCAAATGCCACTCTCGTTTCTTATAATTACTGTATACTATATTCAAATAATTTAACAGTTATGAAATAGGCATTGGTCTGCTCAGCAGCCACCGCGCCGCGGCTCTACGTTAAACATTGGCAATTTGAGAGCGACAGTTGGCTCAATAGATAAGACTTGTAGAGATTTATATATGTAAAGAGATTGCGGGCATTTGATCTCTTTCCTCTCTCTTCCTTGTTCTCCCTATTCGTTCTCACATCGCATCGGCTTGATCATACGAAGCCAGCGCTCGTGGTTTGACGTGCTGAATTCTTAACTGATATAATTTATTTAAGTCTACAAGTGGCTCTGCAGTATCAAGATTAGTTAACTTTAAAATATTGTTACAGCATTAGAAAGTATTACTTCTTATTACTCCTGCCTTCGAATGTCTAGAAAACTCCATTGTTCTGTCACAAGATCCCAAAAATCTAATTTGCAATATGCAGCTTCTTCATTTGCGGAATCAAGAACACAAAGCACGACTGCTCGCTTTGGCTGTCAATTTAATACTGCCTTTATTCTTGATTTGCTCAGCTGCAGCAAGCGGACACTAGCGGCAAAGCTCAGTGAGAGCAAACACAGGTAGAGCGACATTATCGCTCTTACAAATCCAACTCCACTCTCATTTCTTATAATTACTGTACACTATATTCAAATAATTTAACAGTTATGAAATAGGCATTGGTCGGCTCAGCAAAAACCGCGCAGCGGCGCTACGGTTAAAATGAGAGCGGCGTTGGAAAAATTGATTTTGTTGGGTTCCTGTGAGGCTCTGCAGTATCAAAATTAATTAACTTTAAAATATTGTTATAGCATTTGAATTCATTACTCTTTACTACTCTTGCCTTCTAAAATCCTTTTTTAATTTGTTTATTTTTATGTCATACATTTATTTAGTATCATCCGTTCAACTTGCACCTTCTTTCCGTCAACTTTTACTAGAAATTATGATACTCCTTCGGTAAGCCTTCGAATGTCTAGAAAACTCCATTATTCTGTCATAAGATCCCGAATATTTAATTTGAAATTTGCAGCTTCTTCATTTGCGGAATCAAGAACACAAAGCACGACTGCTCGCTTTGGCTGTCAATTTAATACTGCTTCTATTCTTCACTTGCTCAGCTGCAGCAAGCGGACACTAGCGGCAAAGCACAGTGAGAGCAAACACAGGTAGAGCGACATTATCGCTCATATAAATCCAACTCCAAATGCCACTCTCATTTCTTATAATTACTACATTCAAATAATTTAACAGTTATGAAATAGGCATTGGTCGGCTCAGCAGCCACCGCGCCGCGGCGCTACGTTTATCATTGCAGTTTGAGAGCGGCAGTTGCGGGCATTCGATCTCTTTCCTCTCTATTCTTTGTTCTCCCCATTCGTTCTCTCAGCTTATGGGCTTGATCAAGCGAGGCCCGCGCTCGTAGTTCGAGCGCAAGGAGAAACCATTAATCGTTTGATTAGTGCAGATGTTCGTGCATCGACAGCTTTGCATATTTGTCTAATTTAGCTATATAAGCAAATAACATAGAGTAGCAAACAGCACGACTTCGTATGCATACGACATGCATGTAAGAAAAAAAAAACATAAAATAAGGTAGACGCTTGGTCGAAACACTTGCCAGCATAATTATTATTACATTCTCTCAATTATTATTATTTTTTACTTGGTAATTGGTTCACATAAAAGTTAACTTATTTGCTTTCTGTTTCATTCTCTAATTCGTTATATTGTTGTTGTTTGTTAGTGCAGTTGCTGCTGCTGCTGTCGTTGTTTTTGTTAGTTTCTGGCTTAATTTGCTGGTGGGGCAGTTAAGGCATTTGAACAGAACGCCGTCTGACGCAGAAGCACATAAATCTTCTCTTTGATCCAGTCCTTGTTGTAGGGCGCGTAAGTGTTGGTGGTCTTCTGATAGACCAGGCAGCTGATATCGATTAAGTTATCAATAAAGTCAAACAGCTGTCTGACATCGTACGTAATGTTGGGTGTGTTCGGATATAGTCCCTTCAGGTGCTCCTCGTAGATCTTACAGACGCCATCCATGCACTCATTGACGCTCTCGTAATCGCAGTATGAACGCGTCTTAAGATTCGCGGCCGGCTGCACCAGCAATATCGTGTGCGCCATATCTCTGCGTATGCTGTCTTGCTTGCACTTTAAGTTTCTGTAGTTTTTGCCTGCGCTTCCGCCGTGTTTGTTGCTCCGTGGTTGTTGTCTCCAAAACTGCGTGAAGTTCTCTGGATCCGCGACGGGTTCTGCATCAAATTTAGCTTATTTTTATAAAATAATTCTTTCCTTGCTTTGCACTTCAACTTTTTAATTTTTCAGATTTCTCAAAGCTTGGTTGCTTCTGCTGCTTCTACGAAAACAGTGCTGCCAGATGCTACATATCAGAGTTGCTTTCACAATTATTTATCGCTTGCATCGATAGCGCTGAAAAGCTTCTAAATTGACAGCCAAATTCAATTAGAACAAATTATGCAAACACAATACGATCAATTGAACATAGACTTAAATTTTTGTTAGAATTGATTTAAGCTCGGTAGCTTAACAGACGTATTTTGATAACAACTACTGATACAGCAGTTCGAATCCAGACTCCTGATTATTGATTACTAACGTCAGTGGAGCTGTGTAATTCTTTTATGCACCTCAATGCCCTACATATGGATGCATATGCTATACGAAATTAAACTTATGCAACTGTAGGCATCTTTAAAGTAACTTAAGCTAAGGTCTCTTAACACAGCCCGAGCTAAGGCATACTCCATGGGAACGTAAATCCATCATCCTTTGCACAGCCCCTACGACTGTCACTTGACTTGACTTGATGCAAATAATAATCTTTAGTTTCATGTGAATTATTATTCTTTGAGGTTTAAATATCAACATAATAATTGTTTATACTATACATATACATCCTATATATATATATATATGAATTCTTATTTTGTGAGTAATTACAAAAAATAAATAAATATTTAAAAAATAAATACGCTTTAGCAATATCTTGTTGAATTTAAAATTAAAGTTGACACACAAAGTGAAAGCCAGCTCTGTTGTCGTTGTTGTTGTTTTTGTTATTTCTTAAACAGCCTTCGGCAGTTTTCATCACTCTGACAATGGGCGGAGTCTGTGCGTTTTTCCAACGGATTTTATTCGCAACATTTTTGATGTTGCAAAAAAAAAAAATAAATAAAAAGAGAAATAAATTAAGATATGTTTGTAAAAAATGGTTTGCAGCAAGTCTATATGGATGGTCACGTGCAAGGCTTTGATATGCCACTGGCAAATGCCGCCACTCAGCTGGCTGCCACGCCTTCACAGCACCGCCTCTGTTCAATGTACAATCATTTACGCCATTTTGTGAACGTAATGAAGCGTAAGGCTGAGCCTAACGGAAATGCAGCGCAAAAAAAGAAAAATAAAAAACAAAAAAAAAACAAGCTGCTACAATGGGAAAAACTGGTTTGAAGTGAATAAAACATTAATTGAATTTTTCTCTTTTAATCATTTATATAATTGAGTCTCTGTCTGCTTCAACACTTATTGCAATTGCATATGATTAAACGCTCGCCGGCCTGCGTTCTGGGCACATCGCCTGGGCGAGTTGTGTGGGAAGTTGGGGCATTTACAAAAGTTAATTTCGTAACGTTTCAAACATTATTCATTCTTCATAATTTAATTCATCAGCGCAAAAATGTGCAAGCGAAAAGTTTTCGTTGTAAAAAAACTGAACTGAAGTCTATGGAATGAGTTTCTCTTATTTAATATGCATTAACAAAGTTCCATAACTAAAATACCCTGGCAAAAGGGTTAAGAGAGGTGTTTCGATGATGCATGTGCCTTGGATAATTTTGATCCTTATACTATTTCTCTTCAACTATGCAGAGGATGTGCTTTGTATATCAAATTTAAAAATATACAAAATCTGTTTAGATTAAAGAGTTTCTTTATATACTCAAGTTTTCTTCAATTAATTTTTAATATTATTTTTTAATTACCTCTAAAATATCTTTAATAATTCATATTAACTACACAAAACTTAAGAACAGAGTATTTAAGTTGTGTTTTTCTCGGAGCAAGGCTGACAGCTTACTCGCCCCCGGTGCATTGCACCTGACATTCCCCATTGAATTTCTCAGTATTTTCGCTGTCAAAGTCAGAGCTCTGTCTAGTGTTGGCGCTGGAACATGGACACGCCTACACAGAAGCGCAACGTAATTGCAAGGGCGTTGAGCAAAAAAAAAATCGTGTTGCTGTTAGCCTTTTGTTTATTTTTTGATTTTTTTCTTTTTTTTTTGCAATGCCTTTCCCCGTTTGCTTTCTTGACTTTTGCACTTTTACTTTAAGCTTTGTTCTGGCGGTTGATCGTCGTGTGCAGGCTGCAATGTGTATAGCAAAATAGCAATACACCTATCAACACACGCAGACCCATAGCAACACGCAACACACACATACATGCTTACACTTCAATATAATGGCACTGTCAGTCGCGCATTGAACAACATCAATCATACGCAGCGTGGTGCGCCATTCATACAACGCCTCAAGGCACAACAGAATAACTTGAAGTGTGTGGCTGCTGCTGTTGCTGCTGTGCTTGCCCATGTTGCAGATACTGCTCTGACTTGACAGCTGGCACCTTTGACACTCTGTTGGAAATGGGATTGGAATTGGGAGTGAGTCTTTTTGGGGTGTGTCTGCTGTCCATTTGGTTGGCTGTCACTCGTCGCTGCGTTGTTGCTGCCGTAGCCCACTGCAGTGTGATTAATGAAGCAAAAATTGACCTTGATTTCTGTGAATACCACACCCAAGATTGCACAGTACACAGCCATTCCATTACAAATATATGTTTGTATATACAGTTGGAATCAGCACACTTATTAATTAATTAATTATTATTATGCAACGCCCTCTGCATGGGTCAAACAAAGAACAAGAAGAAAAAACTTACTTTCTACTTAACGAGTTCGACATATTTGTGTTGAATAAGTTGTTGGAGAATAAAGTAGGGCATGAATACCGAATATATATAAACATAATATACATGTAAAATACATATATATAATATGAGAAACTACACAAAATTCGTGTTTTTATTAATTATTTAATATTTAACATCAACTTAAATATATAAATTTTTTTGTTAAAGTACTTTCATATTTTTGTAATATATTTTTTAAGTTTGTATGCTTAATATATATATATATAATTTTTTTAAATAAAAAATTGTATTAAAAACAAAGCTTAAATACTTATAAATTGTTTTTAAAAAAAACTTTTTTATAATTAACTAATAATCGTTGAAGAACTTTTTTTATATTTAATTAAAATTCATCTAAGAAAAAATAACAAAATCTATTAAATGAAATATTTTTTGTAATAATTAGAAATTAATATATAAAATATTATTAAAAAATCTTTACTTTTTTTTCTTAAATATAAAGAAAATTATAAATATATAGAAATTAATATATTAAATATTATTAAATAATCTTTATATATAAATAAAATTTTAATATAATGAAAATTATAAATATATATTAAAAATAAATAAAGCAAAAAAAAGTTAGAGCATTTTTAATTCAGCTAATCGAGCAGAGTAAACGTCTTAGCTAATGCCTTCTGTTGTTTTTATTAGGTTTGGTTCGAAAGCCACGCAATCAAATTCATCAAGTTAATAAGTCAAAATAGGTCCAATTTTGTGACGAGGGTAGTATTTGCTCGGTTTACCAGCAGTAAAACGATATCCATCAGCTGAGCATAGTTTTCGGTTGGGGCGCACATTGCGTAGGCATTCCTAATTATAGCCGCGTGCAATTTCTAATTGCTTACGGCAAACAAAACTAACAGCCAGCAACAAGGGCCAAGGCGGCTAAATAAATAGCCACATTGTCACAATTTGGACACGTATTGCCAAGTGCGGGTCAGTGCGCTGTCTACTCGCCAACTCGACCAACTGCTACGTGGGCAGGCGCTGTTTGTGCAACGCACACAAATTATGCTCAGAATTATCAGCAAGCAGGCAAGTTCGGTTTGTATAAGCCGCAGAATGTATACACTAGCTAACCCTTTGCGCCTTCTACAAAACTTCTCCTTCTCTCTATATATCTAATTTTCTTAACCATGTTCAATTGTCTTTTCTCCATTTCCTTTTAGTCTTATACTCACTTGAATCATTATACTTTATAGAGTATACTCTTCGTCTGACTATTGCTTGGCGGCTTGAACACGCGTAGCATACGCACGCGAGCAACATTTCAACAACTGTTCTGCCTTCTTATATATATATATACTTGTGTATATATATATAGCATACTTTTTGGGGCGCCCTGTCTGCGCCTTTTGGGAATTTCGCTGATATGCGTATTGTCCGAAATATGCTTTATTTTCCGGGCAATGTTTGCTTTCTCCTTTGTGATTGTGAGTGCTCTCGTTGTTGGTTTGTTACTGTTCCGCTGTTGGGATCAGACGCTTTAGACGTAATTAGAAAATCTGAACGGCTCCATTAATAATGTGTCAGTTTTGAGCGTGGCAATCGGCCACGCGCATCGTCTGATTTATGTGAGCTGCTCGATGTCATGGCATGGCCGTAAGGCGCATTTAATGTCCTGCCATTTGATTACTCAATATGGGGGAAATGGCAGCGGCTTTTGCAACTTCCTGGCAGTCGGCAGACGAGGCAACCAAAAGGCGACCCTTTCACATCGCATCTTGACTACTAATTGAGTAATTTATGCGTATTTGTCGTTGCGTTTCCGTTAGCCAAAAGACCAAGTCGCAACAACTTCATAGCCCACTTGTGTAGGCCTACGGATTTGCTTTTGCTGCGCCCCCAAAGCCGCTTGAGCCTCACGGCACATTATCTAAGCTGACGCCGCGTCGTTGACAATCTCGGCAGTCAGCTCGTTTTTCTGCCTGGTCTTATGTGAGTGAGCCTGTCGCGCTGTCGTTCTGGGTCGCTGGCGGGCGCAGTGAATTTCATAAGACGTGACAAGCAACTTCAAGAATTTTCGATGGAGTCGGCATTGCCGACTTAGTTCAGTCTATGGCTGCCTTAGCTGTTGTTGTTACCTTGATTGAAAAGCCAAAAGGCGCACGCGGCATTTTCCGGCTGCTGCCGCCGTGCTAAATTAATTTGACATTTCTGGCATTGTTGCGGCGTGAAGCATCCACTTCTGCCGGCGCTATCCTAGCCGTGATTTATGCTAAAAGAGTTGACACTCCTGCATGCCACAATGCCGACTCCAATTGTGTCGCATTTTGGTTTATTAGCGGTTGTCTGTGCATAAATTAGATTCAGCTAATAACATTCTTATGTTGGCTACAAATGATTACTACGAGTTTGCCTTCTGACAGCATATGAATTCACTTTTGATGTGCCCAACCAGCCGCGACAAAGTATTGATCTCAACTGCCACCGCGCATAACTTTTTTTCCCCCTTCATTTATCTATTTTATTTCAATTCTTTCGTTTGCTGTGCTATGCAAATTTTTAAGCGTTGTCATTTGTACCATTAGCCAGTCCTTTTTTCGAGTTCATTTTCAGTTTTTTTAGGTGCAAAACAAAGCGCTGACAATGTCGAGCCGAGCACGGGCTCTCGGACTTTGCCCAAATTTACTGATGCGTGGCGCGGCTTTATGCTTTGTTATGCATTCGAGTGATTTTTTAGCTGCTGTTTGGGCATCAGAGCGAACAGATACAAAAAAAAAATACACATCAATACTTTGTTGTTATGCTTGCCAAGCCAAATGAAAAGGGTATATTGGTTACGTGTCATGTTCTTTTAGTTGTTATTTGATTTATACTGCGCGAGTTTGCCTGTGCCACAAAAATGATTTATGACAAGAAAATGCCAGGAGCTTGGACTCAAGTTTATAAATGAGGCTTCTTTGAATATTAACAATCTTATTGTTGTATTGCTTCAATAAGTATTGCTTCAATACTTAAAGTCGATATATTCTTATCTAAGGAATAAATTAAATAGTCTATAAGACAGCTCAGTTTTAAAGCTATGCAGATAGTTAAGGGCAAGGCGATAAAACTGCTGCTAAAAGCTTAAGCTTTTAGTTTTTTTTTTATTTTTTTTTTACACGTGTCTAAAAGTTTCAAACTTTTGCCAAAATTCAGTTAGGATTTTACCATTTCCTCTGCAGTGCAACTGTAACAAATCTCAATGCATGCTGTGACACACACACTCTCTCTCTCTCTCTCTCTGTCTATCTATATATATATTTCTCTCTCTTTATATTTATATATAGTATATATTTACCGTGTGCATCTGTAAGTAATTTCCTGTCTCATACACTTTGCCTCCAGTCCACAGTTTGTATCGTCATTGTCTTCTTTTCTCCTTTTTTTTTTTTTTTTTGCCACATCAGCAATTGAGTTTTTATATTTTATTTTCATTTTTTAACTTTTTTAGTTACAGCTAAAATGTGTGCACATTGTTGTTGTAAGAATGTAGTTTAAATAGTCATGCTAAAAAAAGTTAATTGCAAAGCGAACAAAATGGGTTAAAACGCTTGAACTCATTTAAACTCGGTTTTTCTGCTTTTTTTTTCCAGGGAAGCTAATGACTGTTTTTTCACCATCAACTGAGGCATGGGCTGTCTGAATTTGTATATGAGGAAAGTTGGCAGAGAAATGCCAAAGGCTTCTGTAAGTTGTGCCCTTCATCTACATAACTCACTAGAGTTTTTTTTTTAATGTCAAGCCAAAACATTTATATTTGTGTGCATGGCTTCAGAGTACCAACAAAAATTGTAATTCTGGCCTCAAACCAAACGTTTTGTAACCTTGAAAAAGCACTTAGTATTTGGACCAGGCAAAATGACGAACATTTCCTAATTGTTCTCCCATAAATGCCGTGCGTGTGTGCGTTGTGCGGTTATGTGTGCTAATTACGACTAAAAGTTAAGCGGATGCGTGGGTTGGATTTTCGCTGTGGTTACAAATGTCTAAAAGAGTTTTGGCCGATGCGCTAGAAAGTAATTAACTAGCGGTTTTTGCGAACCATGGACCTGAGTCAGTGTTGTGAACAGTGATTTAAAAATATCTTTTAAATTGTTTTTTTTTTTTTAGTTGCCATAGCAAACTCAGCTGTTGGCAAAGAGATGAACTCGTAGCCACAACTGGTCACTAAAAAGTAATTTTCAATGTGCATCGAAACTCAATCAATCATTCAAAATGCATAATATACACAACCACACACACCCATGTGTGTGAGTGGAGCAGAAAATTGAAAAATACAATATTGCAAAAGGGTTTCGCTTTTACCATCTGATGGGGGTGTGGCGCATTACGTCATAGTTTGGACAGTTGTCAGGCCGTTGACAGGTAGCCCGACGTGCAAATAATGAAGCATGAGGCAACACGTGGGGACGTGTGCTCGCCGTGTCCATGGAGAGAAAGTTTAGACCAGTGCAGGTTGCACTTTGTATTCTTACATATTTACATATATATATATATATATATATATCTTCCTGAAAGAGAAAAAGAGACAAGAAGAGAAAGAGAGAGGGAGAGAGGGAGAGACAGAGAGAGAGAGAGGGACAGAGAGAGAGAGAGAGGGACAGAGAGAGAGAATGAGGGGAGAGAGAGAGACAGAGAGAGAGAGAGAGAGAGACAGAGAGAGAGAGAGAGAATGAGGGAATAAGAGAGAGAAAGAAAGAGAGAGATAGAGATAGAAAGAG
Organism: Drosophila nigricruria; assembly: GCA_037075265.1. Classification (NCBI taxonomy): domain Eukaryota; kingdom Metazoa; phylum Arthropoda; class Insecta; order Diptera; family Drosophilidae; genus Drosophila; species Drosophila nigricruria. Next base: position 1,305,900 of record JBAMCI010000074.1, read on the forward strand.
AGATAGGGGACAGGAAGAGAAAGAGAGAAAGAGAGAGAGAGAGAGAGACAGAGAGAGAGAGAGAGGAAAAGAGAAAATAAGAAAGAAAGAGAGAGAGAGAGAGAGGAAAAGAGAGAATAAGAAAATGAGAGAGAGAATGAAGAAGAGTACAAGACAAAAGGGCAAAAAAGAGAAAAAGAGAGGGACTGAGACAGGGAGACAGAAAGAAAGTGCCAGAGATGTATAGATTGATATGGATTGAGAAATAAAACCATCTCATGCTTACATTTACTTACTACACATAGCCTCTCTATGTGGTTCTCATGACTATATAAGACACATTTAAAGCAATATAAATAGCTAATCAAACTAAAGAAGAGAGCATAAACTACAATCTATAAATAAATGTTTATTTATATATTTAGCTTTCAATGTTTGCCTGGCGATAGGAACATTTCCCATCAATGGAAATTCGAAAACCTATGCAAATCAAAGCTCTAAGTAGTAGGCATTGCCCGTGGCAAGAAAGCATCAAATATTTGTTGGTAATTTAAATTCTTTTTAAGCTGCTTGAACCACTCCCATATGCCAGACACTTGCTCGGCCTTTGAGCTCACCCAACACATACCCCCATTTCAATTTAAAGCCATAAATCCACAACACATGCCAAGCTGAAGGCGCAAGAAGCAAACGTAAACAGCAAACAACAAACAAATCCAAAAACTACTTTTGGCAACTTGACACGCTCGGAGTAAAGACCCTTCAGAAATTTACATAAAAAGTCTGTCTCTTTCACTCTCTCTCCTCTCTCTCTCTCTCTCTCTCTCTTTGCTCTTTGCTCTTTGCTAGGATGGAAAGATAAGTGCTATGAGTCAACTGGGTGTTTGCCCAAAAATCTGGCTAATTTTCTATGGCCCGGAATGCCTAATGAAGTCCTCGAATTGTCACCGGCAGATGTTTTGGGTCAGGCTGTGATAAAAACTTGGCTAACTAGCAAAATGTACTAAGGTCTGTCAAATCACAGGCATTCTTAGCTGGACACAAGCTTATGGGGGGGAGGAAAAAAATTAATAATTGAAGATTGAATTAGGAGAGAAAACATTTATGTAGATAGGATATACTACAAAGAGATGAATTGAATGGGGCTATAAATTATATTAATAAATCAATTAGGGAAATCAAATGAGAATTAAGTTCAATTAAACATTTTACTATTATCAATTGACTAAACAAATATATTCATTTAATAATGAAAAGTGTTAAAAGTCGAAGGTCGAGAGTCTATGATTGGATTAGGCATAGTGAATGCCCATGATGACCTTCCAATTGTATCTTCTACACACTTCCTTCAACATATTTCCCCAGCTAATCCATTCCCTTTTCCATAAAATTACAATAAATATATTTAATCAAATGAAATTATGTCGAGCTGATGATAGGCACAGCTGCAAACTTAAACGCTGCCCAAAACATCCAGGGAAAAGCAGAGTCAAGTTTCTGTTGATTGAGTTAACAGGAACACAGCATAGGGAAGCCGCCCGCAGCGAAGCCCATGTGTGCCCATCGATATTGAATTAAAGCGATAACAAATTGTAATTACTGGGCGTGGGCCAGAGGTCGGAACTAATGGAGTTTCGCCCAGCGCTGCACAGTGCTGTTGGCAACATAAATAAACAAATTGACATAAATTAGCAGAGATTGAAAAAATTACGTCCACGCAGCAATAGTGGTTGAGCAGCTCCGGCTCCAGTTGCCCCTGGCCTGGTTGTCTTCAGTTATAAATGTCGTTTTTATGGCTGGGCACGTGTAAATCTTTTGAGGCTGGCAGTGCGCATTAAGTGCACATCTGCTGAACCACATTCGCTGGCATCCGTGGCCGTCCGTGTGTGGCATAAATTAAACGCTAAATAAGGTCAAGAAATAAATTTCACTTTGATTGCCTCAGAGACATTAGCTGCCGCCAGATCATCAACAAGTTGCCGGCAGTCAATAAAAAAAACCTAAAACCTCTCAAACAGCTCAGATTACATAAAGTACTCTACAAGTATTGTGTGAGCAATTCTATGTCAAGCTAGAAATTTAAAGTCCATATTTGAGTTGTAGTATTAGAGTTATAAAGTGATAAACAGACGAGGCAATACAAGGGTTGTGAGCTCAGGTTTCTCTAACTATTTCAAGCAGAGCATGTATGAGGTGGAATTGGTTGGAGTTGCAGCACTATGCTGAAAACTCAAACAGCTATTGGACTACAGGTTCGGGTAAGTAAATACAGTATTTTCCCAGAAATAGAGTCTCCAATTTTATGTTCGAGCTCTATGAAAAAATCTACTTTTTAGAATAAATTAAAGACTTGGAGTGGCAAAAATTAAATTTTAATTTATTCCACTTGCCAAAAGAATAAATAAATCTGAATAGAGAACTTTATTTTTAATTCATTGAATATAGAGAGTATATAAATCCATTCAAATTTCTAAAAAAAAAACATATACAAATATATAAAATGTAAAAAAAATTCGATTTTCCTTTTCAATAGCAAAATTTCTGTATTAAATAAATATAATAACTATTTATGTAAAAGTTGATATTTTGGTATCAGTAAAAAGAGATCTGCTGTTTGAGCAGCCATTAAAATATATATTTTGTACAGCTTTAAATTAACTTTAATTTCTCTTAATGTACTTAATCATATTATGAAATTCGCTAATGTTTCTATTCTTTAGCTCTCTTTTTTTTTTTTTGCTTTAGCGAATGTGTTTGTAAAAGAGTTTTAGCATTAAACAAACAAACGAACACAGAAAAAGTTAGCAATTGCTGACAATTTTTATTTTGCTATAAATAAATTACTTTTGTTTGGATTAGTTAAACAAAGTGGTTTAATTATTCATTACTGCTTATTTTTAAATTAAATTATTTAATTTGACTTTTATTTATTTATTTTACTTTATTTTAGGTTTTTTTCAACTTTAGTAGAATATTAATTTGTTGGATTACCTTGCATTAGGCAACCATATATTGCTAACTCTTGAGTTATGTATTCTTTAAAAACAAAACCAAATTCTGGCTGCCCGTTTTTCATAGTTAAATGTTATCAATAAATTAAACAGTTGGTGCAAAATAGATTTGCAATATCGTCTTACGCTTATTTGTTTTACCTATACACTGATACAACTCAAATAACTCACGCCAGCTCAGCCCCTTAAATCCTCTTGGTTTCAAATCTGACCACTCTTTGATAAGTGTTTCATGAGAACAATTGAAGTTGATTGCAAGTCGGTTAATTATTTGACATGCTCTCAATGCGAGCATTAGCAATAAGCCCCCTCGATGAAGTCTTACATTCAAGTTATTAATCTCTTATACGTTTTCGTAATGCGCTTTTTGGATTAGCAGCAATTAAATAAATGCTGTGCTAATTGCTCCAGGCTATTGCATCATCAGGTACAGACATGCACTGCCGTATGAATATGTAATTGGAATTTGCGCAATAACGTTTCGATGTCTTATACGTTATTGAAAATTGTGGTCGTGCTTTCATGTTCGCCTTGCAATTAAGTTCAAGCAGCCAGGCTGTGTTGGCATTTGACATTCGACAACAAACCCACCCACTCACATATGTACAAGCACACACCTACGCACACACAGAGATAGAGAGACAGAGAGAGAGAGAGAGCACAGTTGCTAAGCCACAGGCACCGGGTTGGCAATATTAGCGGTGATATGACAAACAGCGAAGTGAAAACCATCGCAAAGCAAACACAAAGTGGCCCGTTTGTGCAGCACAAGAGCAACAACAAGCTTAACCACTCAGAAGACGTCTATACCTAGACATGAGCGACGGGAAGATACTCTTCTTATCTGTCTCTTTGCTGGCAAATGTTGCTGCTGGAACTTAATTGAGCTCAAACACTTTCTTCATACAAGTCTGATACAAATTCGATTTCGTAGAAGTTTGGTCTACTGAATCATGTTGGCCTGTGTATTTGATTTAGCATCTTATGCAAAATAATCTTTTCTTTACATTATTTATCTATAATTTAATAATTGAATATTGTAAATTCCTTTTAGCACACATTCTTCGATTTAATATAATTTACACGGTATCAACTAGCACCTAATCCGACCCATCATAATCTCTGCTGAGATGTAGCCGACGACATATGTCGCCGCCAATGAGCATTATGCGCTTTTGTGGGTTTTTAAGTTTAATTAGTGAGCGTTGCTTGGCTGTTTGGCAGGTCAAGGAGGTGAAGTTGAAGCTGACTCTGTGCCGATAAAATTACGTTGTCGATTCGGTTTTGAGGTTGGCGAACGACCCCACTTGATGATGTGATGCGATGTGATGTGAGTGTCTCTGTGTGTGTTTGTATTTGGGGTTCTAATAGCTAAAAGGTGGCATTCATTTCAAGAGTTGCCAACGCAGTTACGTACTCATAATGAGGGGTTTTCTCAAATGAGCTTAAGCTACCTGTTGAGACTAGCAAAAATAAATATATGCACACAGCTACACATATAAACATATGAATTTGTTGCTGCTGATGAGTATTGGATGTGCTTTTGAACTTTTGCGCAGCTCATTAAAAAGTTATTAAAATTGCAATAAGTTCAGCTCAATAGCATCTATGGTTGCTGGTTGCTAGCAACAACATTTTGGGGTTTGGTGTGTGCTTATAGCTCAAGCAGAATCTTGCTCAGGAATCCATAATAATTAGTAGCTTATCAAAAGATATTCCTCATATTTTATAAAAAATATATATTATCGTAGCAAATTATTGGTTGGACAATTTGTGTTTTGACATTTATTGCACTCATGGCAACTGGTTGGCAAATTTCGATGCAGCTGCTTCATGCACAGGAAATCCTTTTATATATGCCCCCGTTTAAGACATTGCTGTCAAGCTGTCAACAAATTGCTTGCTTGCAGTTGGAAACTTTCATTGGTCCTAAAGCCTTTTTGGTTAGCCAACAGCAGAGCTGACTACCATATGAAATGGATAACTTATTGAAAGATTTACACACACACCTATAAATATATGTATATCACATTTTGTTGCCTGTTCTATTTGGTGTTACTTCGGCCATTGTAAATTAAAGTAAGAAAATATCACGCATACGACATGTTTGTCGCATTGCAGCAAGTGCTTATCGCAGACTGAAATTATCAAGTGCATCTTTACACGAAATTATTCATGTGTTCAGCTGCATTTTAGCAACTGCAGCAATTATTTAAAAGCTTTTATATTTCTCCATAAAAACAAACACTTTTTTTCAAATGAAATTTTTAAAATAGCCGTGATTAATGAGAATATTTTAAACAAAGTAAAAAGTAAAGTTGCGGGTAAGAAAAACAATTTAATTGAAATTTATAAGGTAAGTATTCAGATAATACATTCAAATTGTTGTCTAGGTATTTGTTTGTCTTTAATGTTATATTGAAACTATTCTTGAATTTAATTAGATTGCTTTCAGCTGAAGTAAACACACGTGCAGCCCACTCTGCTGCTGCGTTCATTAATAATGCACTTCAGAAGCGTTAATAAAATTTTGAGAGCAATTAATAAGATGTCCCAGACTGGGGGCAAGGGTTCGGCCTTGTAGGCTGGTGGCACAGCGCGGCTGATTTATTTACATCTAAGCCAGCCTCAAATTGAACTGAGCAAACAGCAGGAAACTTCAAACAGTTCACAGTATACGGCAATTGTTCGGCTGCTGAGTTGGGTCGATGAAAACTTTGGCATTGACAATGCTTTTCCAGCGCCAAAAGGTTATTCGAGGCTGTTAAAAAATAACGGAAAACGACAAAATAAAATAAAAAAAATGCTCTCTCTTTGCCTGCACGGGTTAATTAGCACAAAAAGGCTGCTTGAGCAAAAAGAAAACTCAAACAAATTGGTTTTAAATTTCAGCATGAAATAGGTCCACATCAAGCCGCTCAAGCCCTTCGACTTTGCCAAACTTTGGGAAGCGCAAAGTAATTATGCGCATAAAAGTAGGCAATACTTTTTATTTGTCGATGGCTCGACGAATTCCTGTGCCCAGTTTGCCACAAACTTTTAAAGCGTGAATCCGTGTATTGAATATGCAAAACGGAAGAGCTTGACCTTTCATCTGCCTGAGGAAATATAAATTGATTACAGCATTTGCAGGGTATATACTTAGCTACTACTCGAGTCTAGCAAAACCTATTTACTGCTTCCATATACTGCCAGTTTTTGCATTGAAAAGTCAATTTTATAAAATTGAAATATAAATTATTGAAGCGTTAAATGATATAACAGCGGGCAGTAGCTGAGCTGACTGGAACGGCTAATTTCTCGTTGACAGTTTAACAGTCTACTGAAATATCCATGCATTTTCACAGCTCTCTGCACTTACACTATTTTTAGTTGAACTTTTGCAATTGACGCTGACAGGCAATACTTATACAGCGGCTTCTGGCACGTTTCATTTAACAGTGGTCCATTGATTTATTAAAATATTAACACTATTCAATGTATATGATGCAACTGCAAACTAATAACTTGTGCATATTCCCAGTCTTTTGTAATATTGAATTGATTTCTCAATTTATGCATTTTCATGACTGAATGCTTTGTTATATAAGGGTCAACTTTGGCATTTAACAACTAAGAGGGCTTATCAAATCCGTTATGCAACGTTATTTCAAGGTACTTAACGTTATATGCCAATTATTATTAGACATGCCATATCCATTTGGCTATTTAAGGGGTTCGAGACCACGTTCTATCCAACCAATATACTGAAGATTACAGTCTCGTTATGAAGTGGATTCTACTGATCCCATTTTTGATGGCAATCGCTGTGGAAATCAATAAGGATAATTTGGACCCTTCAGTTCAACCTACGTCTAAAAGCTGCTTTCTTTTTCAGTGCTGGAGGAAATAAAACAGAAATATATTGCTAGCTAGAATGTTTTGAAAATGTATCAAGCTTTTTTCATTATGCCGAAAAGCCCACAGTCTACTGGAATCTCTCTACATATATATAAATTGTAGTTTAAGTATTGCAATTTTGTTGCTCTCAGGCGTTGCTTGGCCACAAGAAAAATGATTCGAATATATTTTTGAGAGGGGCTGACTGGCGATTCTACAATCTTTGATCAATTTTGGTGATTTCTTTCTAAAGAAACCTTGAACATTCCATTAATTTTTTTCAATGCAAATTAGGCCTGTCAAATATTTGTACAATTTACTCCTCCTGCTGTGATTCCTTTGCTTTCTTTTATCAATACCTGGCCGTGTTGCCATCTAATTTACCTGCTCAGCTGTCGTTTTTTATAATGAAATAACTTTAGCTCTGATCAGATTGCCGAACCTTACAATTTACACGTGTTCGCCGAGGCATATGACAAATATTCCCATTAATAATCTGCAAATAATAATACTATTAACTTATTGTTGCTCCAGGCACTTTTTCTTTAACAGTTCTCCATTGGTTTATTAAAATATTAACACTATTTAATGTATATGATGCTATTGCAAACAAAAAGTTTGTGCATACGTCGAGTCTTTTGTGATATTGAATTTTCAATTTATGCATTTTCATGGCTGAATGTTTTTTGTTGTTACACAAACCACAGGCAGGCGGAGAACACAAAGCGACATGGCTGGGAAAGGAAAATGTCGAACATTGGCGACTGGCAACAATGCCAACACATTTCACACAAATATAAATATTTGCCTTTGCCACATGGAGGCGACAGAGAAACCCAAACAAACTGGGTGCCAGACAGACACCCTCATGAATTTTGCAAACGAATCGCACATGCTGCAAGAGGGTGGAGCTGGAGCACAATCAAGCCTCACCCATTGCCAACTCTAGCTGCTTTTGGTATATGTGTGTAGACACCAATCGTAAATAAATATTTTGATTTATTGTCTCCTTTAATATTTCCGCACAATTTATGCTCGCAGCTCGAGCATTGGGAAGTCGTATAATTAATATGTTTACCCGGCGTTGTATGCGTTATCTCAATTGTAAAGCATTTTCAACTTGCGTCGCAGAGATTAGGCTTTAAGTCCAGACTTGATTTTGCCATGATTTCGATTTCGATTTCGATTCAACTGTTGAGTGATAACAACCAGTAGACCAATAGACTAGTCCGACTTTGGGCTATCAACATTCTTAATGGATGTTAATTGTAAAATACTCTGGTTTGGGCTGCAAGTATGATATATAATAACAAATTTATATACAAATAGGAGGGCCTCTCAAATACCTTATGGAATGTTATTTCAAAGTACTTAACGTGATATGCCAATTACAGCAATTTTTAATTAGTTTCAGCAGCTGATTAGACACACGAGTTTCATTTGACTATTTAAAGGGTGACAAACCAAGTTACAACAAACCAATATACAAAAGATTATAGTCTTGCTATGAAATAAGTTCTATTATTCTATACTAATCACATTTTGTATGGCAAACGTTCTGGATGCTAGCTACGCTGCTCATATGCCCAGGCAGTTGCCCTCCTTTCGAAAATATTATATATTTAAGGAGTCAAAAATAAATATATCGCTTGCCGTAATCATTTAAAAACGCATCAACTGTTTTTCATTATGTGGTTACTCCCGCAAAGCCCAAAGAAATCCATAATGTCATGTATATTGTATATTTCAGGCATTAAGAATTCATTTGGAAATTATCTGTGTGACAGACAGCCAGAACGAATCAAGCATTTGCCAGTTTGACAGTTGGTCTGATTGAGCCGCACAGTTGAAATATTATATAAGATTGCAATGCATAAATCGCATTTGATTTACCAGAAATTTCAACTGTGTGGAGAGTTCATGAGAGTGGTTCAAGTGTTGCTGCTGTTAGCTTGCTGGCTAAAAGATTATTTCGAATGCTCGTCGCATCGCCCTTTTGGTTAAAAACAAATAGCCAAACGACAAAAAAAAAAAAAGAACACCAAACTAACAAACTAACAAACTAACAAACTAACAGCAAAGCCCGCAAATATGCCGAAACGTTTGGGCATTCGACATGCCAGTAGGCCACAGACGACAGTCGGCAATCAGCCCGGCTGGAATTGGAATGGGATTTGCTTAAGTCCCACTCTTCCTACACCCCCAGTAGCCCTTGACAGGCGCTTCATTGTCGCTATCATTGTTGGCAAGCGGGCCTGAAAAAACAAGTTGGGGCATAGCAGAAGGCAAAAACTTTTACGCACGTTTCTCGTACATATGTCAAATCTGGTTCTTTTCCCTACACTCTTCTAAAGGGTATTCAAACTATGTCGCGAGATGAGAAAGATATATCTCCGATTATAGTAATTAGATTTCGAAAGCATTAATCAAATATGGCAAAGTCGACCAATATATCATACACAGAAAACTAAGTCCTTAGCTAATATGGGGGGCTTCAGTTTTCATGACTCCACAATCAAATATTTTATTAATTATAAATCTGAATAACACATTTTAAGATTCTCATAAATGATTCTCAATGTGTCAGAAATAAATTCTAATTTTAGTTAGGGTATATACTCTGTGGCGTATTATTGGATTTCTCCTTTCTTTTTTTTTGGTTTAGCTCGTTTTTTGGCATTCGGTCCGTGCCCCAAAATGATGAAGGGTTTCATTTGATTTGGTTGGTTTGCCATTTTTCTGGTTTCACCGCCTGTTACACTTGTTGTGTGCGTTGTTCTTGTTGTTGTCGTTGTTAATGCTGTTGTTGTTGTTGTTGTTGTCATTGAAGAGAGCACTGGGAGCATGTCTCCATAAAGTCACATACACAATGTCGCGCCAAGCAAAAATTAACATTAGGCATATGCTAGTGTTGAACAAAACCGCTTAAACTTCCATATGGCAATGGGAAAGGACTATAAAAAGAACACAGAACAAATTAAATTAATCCGTTGGAAATTTACTTAAACAACTGCTCTAGAATGCACCAATGAATAAACATTTGTTAACTTGTTCAATTATACTTCTAACGTTTGTACTATATAGCTTAAATGGTTATAGCCCAGGTGATGTAAGACTTAGCTTAGAATGTAAGCCTCAACGTAAGCGTCAGCGTCAACCTGTGCATGTGCCTCAGCCTCAGCCTCAGCCTGAGCCGCTGCCTCAGCAGCAGCCTGAGCAGCAGCCTGAGCAGCAGCCTGAGCAGCATTCTGAGCAAAAGCATCAGAATCAGCCTGAGCAGCTGCCTCAGCAGCAGCCTGAGCAGCAGTTTCAGCAGCAGCCTGAGCAAGAGCATCAGAATCAGCCTGAGCAGCTGCCTCAGCAGTAGCCTGAGCAGCAGTCTCAACAGCAGCCTGAGCAAGAGCCTCAAAATCAGCCTGAGCAGCAGTCTCAGCAGCAGGCTGAGCAGCAGCCTGAGCAGCAGCCTGAGCAGCAGCAGCCTGAGCAAGAGCATCAAAATCAGCCTGAGCAGCAGTCTCAACAGCAACCTCCGCAACTGCCTGAGCAGCTGCCTCAGCAGTAGCCTCCGCAGCTGCCTCAGCAGCAGCCTCAGCAGCAGCCTGAGCAAGAGCCTCAGAATCAGCTTGAGCAGCAGTCTCAGCAGCAGACTGAGCAGCACCCTGAGCAACAGCCTGAGCAGCAGCCTCAGCAGCAACCTGAGCAGCAGCCTGAGCAGCTGCCTCAGCAGCAGGCTGACCAGCAGCCTCAGCAGCAACCTGAGCAAGAGCATCAGAATCAGCCTGAGCAGCAGCATCAGCAGCAGCCTGAGCATGAGCATAAGCAGCAGCCTGAGAAAGAGCATCAGAATCAACCTGAGCTGAGCCTGAGCTGAGCCTGAGCAGCAGCATAAGCAGCAGCCTGAGCAGCTACCTCAGCAGCAGGCTGAGCAGCAGCAGCAGCCTGAGCAGCTGCCTTAGCAGCAGGCTGACCAGAAGCCTCAGCAGCAACCTGAGCAAGAGCCTCAGAATCATCTTGAGCAGCAGCCTCAGCAGCAGCCTGAGCAGCAGCCTGAGCAGCTGCCTCAGCAGCAGCCTGAGCATGAGCATCAGAATCAGCCTGAGCAGCAGCCTGAGCAGCAGCCTGAGCAGCAGCCTGAGCAGCAGCCTGAGCAGCAGCCTAAGCAGCAGCCTGAGCAGCAGCCTGAGCAGCAGCCTGAGCAGCAGTTTCAGCAGCAGCCTGAGCAAGAGCATCAGAATCAGCCTGAGCAGCTGCCTCAGCAGCAGCCTGAGCATGAGCATCAGAATCAGCCTGAGCTGAGCCTGAGCAGCAGTTTCAGCAGCAGCCTGAGCAAGAGCATCAGAATCAGCCTGAGCAGCAGTTTCAGCAGCAGCCTGAGCAAGAGCATCAGAATCAGCCTGAGCAGCTGCCTCAGCAGCAGCCTGAGCAAGAGCATCAGAATCAGCCTGAGCAGCAGCATCAGAATCAGCTTGAGCTGAGCCTGAGCAGCAGTTTCAGCAGCAGCCTGAGCAAGAGCATCAGAATCAGCCTGAGCAGCAGTTTCAGCAGCAGCCTGAGCAAGAGCATCAGAATCAGCCTGAGCAGCAGTTTCAGCAGCAGCCTGAGCAAGAGCATCAGAATCAGCCTGAGCAGCAGCATCAGAATCAGCTTGAGCAGCTGCCTGAGCAGCTGCCTCAGCAGCAGCCTGAGCAAGAGCATCAGAATCAGCCTGAGCAGCAGCCTAAGCAGCAGCCTGAGCAAGTGCATCAGAATCAGCCTGAGCAGCAGCATCAGCAGCAGCCTGAGCTGAGCCTGAGCAGCAGCATCAGCAGCAGCCTGAGCATGAGCATCAGAATCAGCCTGAGCAGCTGCCTCAGCAGCAGCCTGAGCAAGAGCATCAGAATCAGCCTGAGCAGCAGCCTAAGCAGCAGCCTGAGCAAGTGCATCAGAATCAGCCTGAGCAGCAGCATCAGCAGCAGCCTGAGCTGAGCCTGAGCAGCAGCATCAGCAGCAGCCTGAGCATGAGCATCGGAATCAGCCTGCGCAGCTGCCTCAGCAGCAGCCTGAGCAAGAGCATCAGAATCAGCCTGAGCAGCAGCCTAAGCAGCAGCCTGAGCAAGTGCATCAGAATCAGCCTGAGCAGCAGCATCAGAATCAGCCTGAGCTGAGCCTGAGCAGCAGCATCAGCAGCAGCCTGAGCATGAGCATCAGAATCAGCCTGAGCAGCAGCCTAAGCAGCAGCCTGAGCAAGTGCATCAGAATCAGCCTGAGCAGCAGCATCAGAATCAGCCTGAGCTGAGCCTGAGCAGCAGCATCAGCAGCAGCCTGAGCATGAGCATCAGAATCAGCCTGAGCAGCTGCCTCAGCAGCAGCCTGAGCAGCAGCCTGAGCAGCAGTTTCAGCAGCAGCCTGAGCATGAGCATCAGAATCAGCTTGAGCAGCAGCCTCAGCAGCAGCCTGAGCAGCAGCCTGAGCAGCTGCCTCAGCAGCAGCCTGAGCAAGAGCATCAGAATCAGCCTGAGCAGCAGCCTAAGCAGCAGCCTGAGCATGAGCATCAGAATCAGCCTGAGCAGCTGCCTCAGCAGCAGCCTGAGCAGCAGCCTGAGCAGCAGTTTCAGCAGCAGCCTGAGCATGAGCATCAGAATCAGCTTGAGCAGCAGCCTCAGCAGCAGCCTGAGCAGCAGCCTGAGCAGCTGCCTAAGCAGCAGCCTGAGCAAGTGCATCAGAATCAGCCTGAGCAGCAGCATCAGAATCAGCCTGAGCTGAGCCTGAGCAGCAGTTTCAGCAGCAGCCTGAGCATGAGCATCAGAATCAGCCTGAGCAGCTGCCTCAGCAGCAGCCTGAGCAGCAGCCTGAGCAGCAGCATCAGCAGCAGCCTGAGCATGAGCATCAGAATCAGCCTGAGCAGCTGCCTCAGCAGCAGCCTGAGCAGCAGCCTGAGCAGCTGCCTCAGCAGCAGCCTGAGCAAGTGCATCAGAATCAGCCTGAGCAGCAGCATCAGAATCAGCCTGAGCTGAGCCTGAGCAGCAGTTTCAGCAGCAGCCTGAGCATGAGCATCAGAATCAGCCTGAGCAGCTGCCTCAGCATCAGCCTGAGCATGAGCATCAGAATCAGCTTGAGCAGCTGCCTCAGCACCAGCCTGAACAGCAGCATCAGCAGCAGCCTGAGCAAGAGCATCAGAATCAGCCTGAGCAGCAGCATCAGCAGCAGCCTGAGTATGAGCATCAGAATCAGCCTGAGCAGCAGCCTAAGCAGCAGCCTGAGCATGAGCATCGGAATCAGCCTGAGCAGCAGTTTCAGCAGCAGCCTGAGCAAGAGCATCAGAATCAGCCTGAGCAGCAGCATCAGCAGCAGCCTGAGCATGAGCATCAGAATCAGCCTGAGCTGAGCCTGAGCAGCAGCATCAGCAGCAGCCTGAGCAAGAGCATCAGAATCAGCCTGAGCAGCTGCCTAAGCAGCAGCCTGAGCAAGAGCATCAGAATCAGCCTGAGCAGCAGCATCAGAATCAGCTTGAGCAGCTGCCTGAGCAGCTGCCTCAGCAGCAGCCTGAGCAAGAGCATCAGAATCAGCCTGAGCAGCAGCCTAAGCAGCAGCCTGAGCAAGTGCATCAGAATCAGCCTGAGCAGCAGCATCAGCAGCAGCCTGAGCTGAGCCTGAGCAGCAGCATCAGCAGCAGCCTGAGCATGAGCATCAGAATCAGCCTGAGCAGCTGCCTCAGCAGCAGCCTGAGCAAGAGCATCAGAATCAGCCTGAGCAGCAGCCTAAGCAGCAGCCTGAGCAAGTGCATCAGAATCAGCCTGAGCAGCAGCATCAGCAGCAGCCTGAGCTGAGCCTGAGCAGCAGCATCAGCAGCAGCCTGAGCATGAGCATCGGAATCAGCCTGCGCAGCTGCCTCAGCAGCAGCCTGAGCAAGAGCATCAGAATCAGCCTGAGCAGCAGCCTAAGCAGCAGCCTGAGCAAGAGCATCAGAATCAGCCTGAGCAGCAGCATCAGAATCAGCCTGAGCTGAGCCTGAGCAGCAGCATCAGCAGCAGCCTGAGCATGAGCATCAGAATCAGCCTGAGCAGCAGCCTAAGCAGCAGCCTGAGCAAGTGCATCAGAATCAGCCTGAGCAGCAGCATCAGAATCAGCCTGAGCTGAGCCTGAGCAGCAGCATCAGCAGCAGCCTGAGCATGAGCATCAGAATCAGCCTGAGCAGCTGCCTCAGCAGCAGCCTGAGCAGCAGCCTGAGCAGCAGTTTCAGCAGCAGCCTGAGCATGAGCATCAGAATCAGCTTGAGCAGCAGCCTCAGCAGCAGCCTGAGCAGCAGCCTGAGCAGCTGCCTCAGCAGCAGCCTGAGCAAGAGCATCAGAATCAGCCTGAGCAGCAGCCTAAGCAGCAGCCTGAGCAAGTGCATCAGAATCAGCCTGAGCAGCAGCTTCAGAATCAGCCTGAGCTGAGCCTGAGCAGCAGCATCAGCAGCAGCCTGAGCATGAGCATCAGAATCAGCCTGAGCAGCTGCCTCAGCAGCAGCCTGAGCAGCAGCCTGAGCAGCAGCATCAGCAGCAGCCTGAGCATGAGCATCAGAATCAGCCTGAGCAGCTGCCTCAGCAGCAGCCTGAGCAGCAGCCTGAGCAGCTGCCTCAGCAGCAGCCTGAGCAAGTGCATCAGAATCAGCCTGAGCAGCAGCATCAGAATCAGCCTGAGCTGAGCCTGAGCAGCAGTTTCAGCAGCAGCCTGAGCATGAGCATCAGAATCAGCCTGAGCAGCTGCCTCAGCATCAGCCTGAGCATGAGCATCAGAATCAGCTTGAGCAGCTGCCTCAGCACCAGCCTGAACAGCAGCATCAGCAGCAGCCTGAGCAAGAGCATCAGAATCAGCCTGAGCAGCAGCATCAGTAGCAGCCTGAGTATGAGCATCAGAATCAGCCTGAGCAGCAGCCTAAGCAGCAGCCTGAGCATGAGCATCGGAATCAGCCTGAGCAGCAGCCTAAGCAGCAGCCTGAGCAAGAGCATCAGAATCAGCCTGAGCAGCAGCATCAGCAGCAGCCTGAGCATGAGCATCAGAATCAGCCTGAGCAGCAGCATCAGCAGCAGCCTGAGCATGAGCATCAGAATCAGCCTGAGCTGAGCCTGAGCAGCAGCATCAGCAGCAGCCTGAGCAAGAGCATCAGAATCAGCCTGAGCAGCTGCCTAAGCAGCAGCCTGAGCATGAGCATCAGAATCAGCCTGAGCAGCTGCCTCAGCAGCAGCCTGAGCACCAGCCTGAACAGCAGCATCAGCAGCAGCCTGAGCAAGAGCATCAGAATCAGCCTGATCATGAGCATCAGAATCAGCCTGAGCAGCAGCATCAGCAGCAGCCTGAGCATGAGCATCAGAATCAGCCTGAGCTGAGCCTGAGCAGCAGCATCAGCAGCAGCCTGAGCATGAGCATCGGAATCAGCCTGAGCAGCAGCATCAGCAGCAGCCTGATCAAGAGCATCAGAATCAGCCTGAGCAGCTGCCTCAGCAGCGGCCTGAGCATGAGCATCAGAATCAGCTTGAGCAGCTGCCTCAGCAGCAGCCTGAGCACCAGCCTGAGTATGAGCATCAGAATCAGCCTGAACAGCAGCATCAGCAGCAGCCTGAGCATGAGCATCAGAATCAGCCTGAGCAGCAGCATCAGCAGCAGCCTGAGCATGAGCATCAGAATCAGCCTGAGCTGAGCCTGAGCAGCAGCATCAGCAGCAGCCTGAGCATGAGCATCGGAATCAGCCTGAGCAGCAGCATCAGCAGCAGCCTGAGCAAGAGCATCAGAATCAGCCTGAGCAGATGCCTCAGCAGCGGCCTGAGCATGAGCATCAGAATCAGCTTGAGCAGCTGCCTCAGCAGCAGCCTGAGCACCAGCCTGAGTATGAGCATCAGAATCAGCCTGAGCAGCAGCCTGAGCAAGTGCATCAGAATCAGCCTGAGCAGCAGCATCAGAATCAGCCTGAGCTGAGCCTGAGCAGCAGCATCAGCAGCAGCCTGAGCATGAGCATCGGAATCAGCCTGAGCAGCAGCATCAGCAGCAGCCTGAGCACCAGCCTGAGCATAAGCATCAGAATCAGCCTGAGCAGCAGCCTGAGCAAGTGCATCAGAATCAGCCTGAGAAGCTGCCTCAGCAGCAGCCTGAGCATGAGCATCGGAATCAGCCTGAGCAGCAGCATCAGCAGCAGCCTGAGCAAGAGCATCAGAATCAGCCTGAGCAGCTGCCTCAGCAGCAGCCTGAGCACCAGCCTGAACAGCAGCATCAGCAGCAGCCTGAGCAAGAGCATCAGAATCAGCCTGAGCAGCTGCCTCAGCAGCGGCCTGAGCATGAGCATCAGAATCAGCTTGAGCAGCTGCCTCAGCAGCAGCCTGAGCACCAGCCTGAGCATGAGCATCAGAATCAGCCTGAGCAGCAGCCTGAGCAGCAGCCTGAGCAAGTGCATCAGAATCAGCCTGAGCAGCAGCATCAGCAGCAGCCTGAGCAAGAGCACCAGAATCAGCCTGAGCTGAGCCTGAGCAGCAGCATCAGCAGCAGCCTGAGCATGAGCATCGGAATCAGCCTGAGCAGCAGCATCAGCAGCAGCCTGAGCAAGAGCATCAGAATCAGCCTGAGCAGCAGCATCAGCAGCAGCCTGAGCATGAGCATCAGAATCAGCCTGAGCTGAGCCTGAGCAGCAGCATCAGCAGCAGCCTGAGCATGAGCATCAGAATCAGCCTGAGCAGCTGCCTTAACAGCAGCAGCCTGAGCATGAGCATCAGAATCAGCTTGAGCAGCTGCCTCAGCAGCAGCCTGAGCACCAGCCTGAGCAGCAGCATCAGCAGCAGCCTGAGCAAGAGCATCAGAATTAGCCTGAGCAGCTGCCTCAGCAGCAGCCTGAGCACCAGCCTGAACAGCAGCATCAGCAGCAGCCTGAGCAAGAGCATCAGAATCAGCCTGAGCAGCAGCATCAGCAGCAGCCTGAGCATGAGCATCAGAATCAGCCTGAGCAGCAGCCTGAGCAAGTGCATCAGAATCAGCCTGAGAAGCTGCCTCAGCAGCGGCCTGAGCATTAGCATCAGAATCAGCTTGAGCAGCTGCCTCAGCAGCAGCCTGAGCACCAGCCTGAACAGCAGCCTGAGCACCAGCCTGAACAGCAGCATCAGCAGCAGCCTGAGCAAGAGCATCGGAATCAGCCTGAGCAGCAGCATCAGCAGCAGCCTGAGCAAGAGCATCAGAATCAGTCTGAGCAGCTGCCTCAGCAGCAGCCTGAGCATTAGCATCAGAATCAGCTTGAGCAGCTGCCTCAGCAACAGGCTGAGCAGTAGCATCAGCAGCAGTCTGAGCAGCTGCTTCAGCAGCTGCCTGAGCACCAGCCTGAACAGCAGCATCAGCAGCAGCCTGAGTAAGTGCATCAGAATCAGCCTGAGCAGCAGCATCAGCAGCAGCCTGAGCATGAGCGTCAGAATCAGCCTGAGCTGAGCCTGAGCAAGTGCATCAGAATCAGCTTGAGCAGCTGCCTCAGCAGCAGCCTGAGCACCAGCCTGAGTATGAGCATCAGAATCAGCCTGAGCAGCAGCCTGAGCAAGTGCATCAGAATCAGCCTGAGCAGCAGCCTGAGCACCAGCCTGAGTATGAGCATCAGAATCAGCCTGAGCAGCAGCCTGAGCAAGTGCATCAGAATCAGCCTGAGAAGCTGCCTCAGCAGCGGCCTGAGCATTAGCATCAGAATCGGCTTGAGCAGCTGCCTCAGCAGCAGCCTGAGCATGAGCATCAGAATCAGCTTGAGCAAGAGCATCAGAATCAGCCTGAGCAGCTGCCTCAGCAGCAGCCTGAGCACCAGCCTGAGCAGCAGCATCAGCAGCAGCCTGAGCAAGAGCATCAGAATCAGCCTGAGCAGCAGCATCAGCAGCAGCCTGAGCATGAGCATCAGAATCAGCCTGAGCTGAGCCTGAGCAGCAGCATCAGCAGCAGCCTGAGCAGCAGCATCAGAATCAGCCTGAGCTGAGCCTGAGCAGCAGCATCAGCAGCAGCCTGAGCAAGAGCATCAGAATCAGCCTGAGCAGCTGCCTCAGCAGCAGCCTGAGCATTAGCATCAGAATCAGCTTGAGCAGCTGCCTCAGCAACAGGCTGAGCAGCAGCATCAGCAGCAGCCTGAGCAGCTGCCTCAGCAGCTGCCTGAGCACCAGCCTGAACAGCAGCATCAGCAGCAGCCTGAGCAAGTGCATCAGAATCAGCCTGAGCAGCAGCATCAGCAGCAGCCTGAGCATGAGCATCAGAATCAGCCTGAGCTGAGCCTGAGCAGCAGCCTGAGCAAGTGCATCAGAATCAGCCTGAGCAGCAGCATCAGCAGCAGCCTGAGCATGAGCATCAGAATCAGCCTGAGCTGAGCCTGAGCAGCAGCATCAGCAGCAGCCTGAGCATGAGCATCGGAATCAGCCTGAGCAGCAGCATCAGCAGCAGCCTGAGCAAGAGCATCAGAATCAGCCTGAGCAGCTGCATCAGAATCAGCCTGAGCAGCAGCCTGAGCAGCAGCCTGAGCAGCAGCCTGAGCACCAGCCTGAACAGCAGCATCAGCAGCAGCCTGAGCAAGAGCATCAGAATCAGCCTGAGCAGCAGCATCAGCAGCAGCCTGAGCAAGAGCATCAGAATCAGCCTGAGCAGCAGCATCAGCAGCAGCCTGAGCAGCAGCCTGAGCACCATCCTGAACAGCTGCATCAGCAGCAGCCTGAGCAAGAGCATCAGAATCAGCCTGAGCAGCAGCCTGAGCACCAGCCTGAGCAGCTGCCTGAGCAGCAGCCTGAGCAAGTGCATCAGAATCAGCCTGAGCAGCAGCATCAGCAGCAGCCTGAGCATGAGCATCAGAATCAGCCTGAGCTGAGCCTGAGCAGCAGCCTGAGCAAGTGCATCAGAATCAGCCTGAGCAGCAGCATCAGCAGCAGCCTGAGCATGAGCATCAGAATCAGCCTGAGCTGAGCCTGAGCAGCAGCATCAGCAGCAGCCTGAGCAAGAGCATCAGAATTAGCCTGAGCAGCTGCCTCAGCAGCGGCCTGAGCATGAGCATCAGAATCAGCTTGAGCAGCTGCCTCAGCAGCAGCCTGAGCACCAGCCTGAGTATGAGCATCAGAATCAGCCTGAGCAGCAGCCTGAGCAAGTGCATCAGAATCAGCCTGAGCAGCAGCATCAGCAGCAGCCTGAGCATGAGCATCAGAATCAGCCTGAGCAGCAGCATCAGCAGCAGCCTGAGCATGAGCATCAGAATCAGCCTGAGCTGAGCCTGAGCAGCAGCATCAGCAGCAGCCTGAGCAAGAGCATCAGAATCAGCCTGAGCAGCTGCATCAGAATCAGCCTGAGCAGCAGCCTGAGCAGCAGCCTGAGCAGCAGCCTGAGCAGCAGCCTGAGCACCAGCCTGAACAGCAGCATCAGCAGCAGCCTGAGCACCATCCTGAACAGCTGCATCAGCAGCAGCCTGAGCAAGAGCATCAGAATCAGCCTGAGCAGCAGCCTGAGCACCAGCCTGAGCAGCTGCCTCAGCAGCAGCCTGAGCAAGAGCATCAGAATCAGCCTGAGCAGCAGCATCAGCAGCAGCCTGAGCAAGAGCATCAGAATCAGCCTGAGCAGCAGCATCAGAATCAGCCTGAGCAGCAGCCTGAGCACCAGCCTGAGCAGCTGCCTCAGCAGCAGCCTGAGCAAGAGCATCAGAATCAGCCTGAGCAGCAGCATCAGCAGCAGCCTGAGCATGAGCATCAGAATCAGCCTGAGCAGCAGCATCAGCAGCAGCCTGAGCATGAGCATCAGAATCAGCCTGAGCTGAGCCTGAGCAGCAGCATCAGCAGCAGCCTGAGCAAGAGCATCAGAATCAGCCTGAGCAGCTGCATCAGAATCAGCCTGAGCAGCAGCCTGAGCAGCAGCCTGAGCAGCAGCCTGAGCAGCAGCCTGAGCACCAGCCTGAACAGCAGCATCAGCAGCAGCCTGAGCACCATCCTGAACAGCTGCATCAGCAGCAGCCTGAGCAAGAGCATCAGAATCAGCCTGAGCAGCAGCCTCAGCACCAGCCTGAGCAGCTGCCTCAGCAGCAGCCTGAGCAAGAGCATCAGAATCAGCCTGAGCAGCAGCATCAGCAGCAGCCTGAGCAAGAGCATCAGAATCAGCCTGAGCAGCGGCATCAGCAGCAGCCTGAGCAAGTGCATCAGAATCAGCCTGAGCATTAGCATCAGAATCAGCTTGAGCAGCTGCCTCAGCAACAGGCTGAGCAGCAGTTTCAGCAGCAGCCTGAGCAAGAGCATCAGAATCAGCCTGAGCAACAGTCTCAGCAGCAGCCTGAGCAGCAGCATCAGCAGCAGCCTGAGCATGAGCATCGGAATCAGCCTGAGCAGCTGCATCAGCAGCAGCCTGAGCAAGAGCATCAGAATCAGCCTGAGCAGCAGCATCAGCAGCAGCCTGAGCATGAGCATCGGAATCAGCCTGAGCAGCTGCATCAGCAGCAGCCTGAGCAAGAGCATCAGAATCAGCCTGAGCAGCTGCCTCAGCAGCAGCCTGAGCACCAGCCTCAACAGCAGCATCAGCATCAGCCTGAGTATGAGCATCAGAATCAGCCTGAGCAGCTGCCTCAGCAGCAGCCTGAGCAGCAGCATCTGAATCAGCCTGAGCAGCAGCCTGAGCAGCAGCATCAGCAGCAGCCTGAGCAAGAGCATCAGAATTAGCCTGAGCAGCTGCATCAGCAGCAGCCTGAGCAAGAGCATCAAAACAGCCTGAACAGCAGCCTGAGCATAAGCATCAGAATCAGCCTGAGCAGCTGCCTCAGCAGCAGCCTGAGCAAGAGCATCAAAACAGCCTGAACAGCAGCCTGAGCATGAGCATCAGCAGCAGCCTGAGCGCCAGCCTGAACAGCAGCATCAGCAGCAGCCTGAGCATGAGCATCAGAATCAGCCTGAGCAGCAGCCTGAGCAGCAGCATCAGCAGCAGCCTGAGCAAGAGCATCAGAATCAGCCTGAGCAGCTGCCTCAGCAGCAGCCTGAGCATGAGCATCGGAATCAGCCTGAGCAGCTGCATCAGCAGCAGCCTGAGCAAGAGCATCAGAATCAGCCTGAGCAGCAGCATCAGCAGCAGCCTGAGCATGAGCATCGGAATCAGCCTGAGCAGCAGCATCAGCAGCAGCCTGAGCATGAGCATCAGAATCAGCCTGAGCAGCAGCCTGAGCAGCAGCATCAGCAGCAGCCTGAGCAAGAGCATCAGAATTAGCCTGAGCAGCTGCATCAGCAGCAGCCTGAGCAAGAGCATCAAAACAGCCTGAACAGCAGCCTGAGCATGAGCATCAGCAGCAGCCTGAGCAAGAGCATCAGAATCAGCCTGAGCAGCAGCCTGAGCATGAGCATCAGCAGCAGCCTGAGCAGCAGCATCTGAATCAGCCTGAGCAGCAGCCTGAGCAGCAGCATCAGCAGCAGCCTGAGCAAGAGCATCAGAATTAGCCTGAGCAGCTGCATCAGCAGCAGCCTGAGCAAGAGCATCAAAACAGCCTGAACAGCAGCCTGAGCATGAGCATCAGAATCAGCCTGAGCAGCTGCCTCAGCAGCAGCCTGAGCATCAGAATCAGCCTGAGCAGCTGCCTCAGCAGCAGCCTAAGCAGAAGTTTCAGCAGCAGCCTGAGCATGAGCATCAGAATCAGGCTGAGCAGCAGCCTGAGCAGCAGCATCAGCAGCAGCCAGAGCAAGAGCATCAGTATCAGCCTGAGCAGCTGCCTCAGCAGCAGCCTGAGCGCCAGCCTGAACAGCAGCATCAGCAGCATCCTGAGCATGAGCATCAGAATCAGCCTGAGCAGCTGCCTCAGCAGCAGCTTGAGCAGCAGCATCAGCAGCAGCCAGAGCAAGAGCATCAGAATCAGCCTGAGCAGCTGCCTCAGCAGCAGCCTGAGCATAAGCATCAGAATATGCCTGAGCAGCAGCCTGAGCAGCAGCCAGAGCAAGAGCATCAGTATCAGCCTGAGCAGCTGCCTCAGCAGCAGCCAGACCAGCAGACAGAGCAAGAGCATCAGTATCAGCCTGAGCAGCTGCCTCAGCAGCAGCCTGAGCAGCAGCATCAACAGCAGCCTGAGCATGAGCATCTGAATCAGCCTGAGCAGCAGCCTGAACAGCAGCATCAGCAGCAGCCTGAGCATAAGCATCAGAATCAGCCTGAGCAGCAGCCTGAGCAGCAGCCAGAGCAAGAGCATCAGTATCAGCCTGAGCAGCTGCCTCAGCAGCAGCCAGACCAGCAGACAGAGCAAGAGCATCAGTATCAGCCTCAGCAGCAGCCTAAGCACCAGCCTGAACAGCAGCATCAGCAGCAGCCTGAGCATGAGCATCAGAATCAGCCTGAGCAGCAGCCTGAGCAGCAGCCAGAGCAAGAGCATCAGTATCAGTCTGAGTAGCAGCCTGAGCAGCAGCCAGAGCAGCAGTTTCAGCAGCAGCCTGAGCAGCAGCCTGAACAGCAGCATCAGCAGCAGCCTGAGCAAGAGCATCAGAATCAGCCTGAGCTGAGCCTGAGCAGCAGCATCAGCAGCAGCCTGAGCAAGAGCATCAGAATCAGCCTGAGCAGCAGCCTGAGCAGCAGCCAGAGCAAGAGCATCAGAATCAGCCTGAGCACCAGCCTGAACAGCAGCCTGAGCAAGTGCATCAGAATCAGCCTGAACAGCAGCATCAGCAGCAGCCTGAGCATGAGCATCTAAATCAGCCTGATCAGCAGCCTGAGCAGCAGCCAGAGCAAGAGCATCAGTTTCAGCCTGAGCAGCTGCCTCAGCAGCAGCCTGAGCACCAGCCTGAACAGCAGCATCAGCAGCAGCCTGAGCATGAGCATCAGAATCAGCCTGAGCAGCAGCCTGAGCAGCAGCCAGAGCAAGAGCATCAGTATCAGCCTGAGCAGCTGCCTCAGCAGCAGCCTGAGCAGCAGCATCAGCAGCAGCCTGAGCAAGAGCATCAGAATCAGCCTGAGCAGCAGCCTGAGCAGCAGCCAGAGCAAGAGCATCAGAATCAGCCTGAGCAGCAGCCTGAGCAGCAGCCTGAGCAAGAGCATCAGTATCAGCCTGAGCACCAGCCTGAACAGCAGCATCAGCAGCAGCCTGAGCATAAGCATCAGAATCAGCCTGAGGAGCAGCCAGAGCAAGAGCATCAGTATCAGTCTGAGCAGCTGCCTCAGCAGCAGCCTGAGCACCAGCCTGAACAGCAGCATCAGCAGCAGCCTGAGCATGAGCATCAGAATCAGCCTGAGCAGCAGCCTGAGCAGCAGCCAGAGCAAGAGCATCTGAATCAGCCTGAGCAGCAGCCAGAGCAAGAGCATCAGTATCAGCCTGAGCAGCTGCCTCAGCAGCAGCCTGAGCACCAGCCTGAACAGCAGCATCAGCAGCAGCCTGAGCATGAGCATCAGAATCAGCCTAAGCAGCAGCCTGAGCAGCAGCCAGAGCAAGAGCATCAGTATCAGCCTTAGAAGCTGCCTCAGCAGCAGACTGAGCAGCTGCCTCAGCAGCAGCCTGAGCATGAGCATCAGAATCAGCCTGAGCAGCAGCCAGAGCAAGAGCATCAGTATCAGCCTGAGCAGCTGCCTCAGCAGCAGCCTGAGCACCAGCCTGAACAGCAGCATCAGCAGCAGCCTGAGCATGAGCATCAGAATCAGCCTAAGCAGCAGCCTGAGCAGCAGCCAGAGCAAGAGCATCAGTATCAGCCTTAGAAGCTGCCTCAGCAGCAGACTGAGCAGCTGCCTTAGCAGCAGCCTGAGCATGAGCATCAGAATCAGCCTGAGCTGTGCCTGAGCAGCAGCATCAGCAGCAGCCAGAGCAAGAGCATCAGAATCAGCCTGAGCAGCAGCCTGAGCAGCAGCCAGAGCAAGAGCATCAGTATCAGCCTGAGCAGCTGCCTCAGCAGCAGCCTGAGCACCAGCCTGAACAGCAGCATCAGCAGCAGCCTGAGCATAAGCATCAGAATCAGCCTGAGCAGCAGCCTGAGCAGCAGCCAGAGCAAGAGCATCAGTATCAGCCTGAGCAGCTGCCTCAGCAGCAGCCTGAGCAGCAGCATCAGCAGCAGCCTGAGCAAGAGCATCAGAATCAGCCTGAGCAGCAGCCTGAGCAGCAGCCAGAGCAAGAGCATCAGAATCAGCCTGAGCAGCAGCCTGAGCAGCAGCCTGAGCAAGAGCATCAGTATCAGCCTGAGCACCAGCCTGAACAGCAGCATCAGCAGCAGCCTGAGCATAAGCATCAGAATCAGCCTGAGGAGCAGCCAGAGCAAGAGCATCAGTATCAGTCTGAGCAGCTGCCTCAGCAGCAGCCTGAGCACCAGCCTGAACAGCAGCATCAGCAGCAGCCTGAGCATGAGCATCAGAATCAGCCTGAGCAGCAGCCTGAGCAGCAGCCAGAGCAAGAGCATCTGAATCAGCCTGAGCAGCAGCCAGAGCAAGAGCATCAGTATCAGCCTGAGCAGCTGCCTCAGCAGCAGCCTGAGCACCAGCCTGAACAGCAGCATCAGCAGCAGCCTGAGCATGAGCATCAGAATCAGCCTAAGCAGCAGCCTGAGCAGCAGCCAGAGCAAGAGCATCAGTATCAGCCTTAGAAGCTGCCTCAGCAGCAGACTGAGCAGCTGCCTCAGCAGCAGCCTGAGCATGAGCATCAGAATCAGCCTGAGCAGCAGCCAGAGCAAGAGCATCAGTATCAGCCTGAGCAGCTGCCTCAGCAGCAGCCTGAGCACCAGCCTGAACAGCAGCATCAGCAGCAGCCTGAGCATGAGCATCAGAATCAGCCTAAGCAGCAGCCTGAGCAGCAGCCAGAGCAAGAGCATCAGTATCAGCCTTAGAAGCTGCCTCAGCAGCAGACTGAGCAGCTGCCTTAGCAGCAGCCTGAGCATGAGCATCAGAATCAGCCTGAGCTGTGCCTGAGCAGCAGCATCAGCAGCAGCCAGAGCAAGAGCATCAGAATCAGCCTGAGCAGCAGCCTGAGCAGCAGCCAGAGCAAGAGCATCAGTATCAGCCTTAGAAGCTGCCTCAGCAGCAGACTGAGCAGCTGCCTCAGCAGCAGCCTGAGCATGAGCATCAGAATCAGCCTGAGCAGCAGCCTGAGCAGCAGCCAGAGCAAGAGCATCAGTATCAGCCTGAGCAGCTGCCTCAGCAGCAGACTGAGCAGCTGCCTTAGCAGCAGCCTGAGCATGAGCATCAGAATCAGCCTGAGCTGTGCCTGAGCAGCAGCATCAGCAGCAGCCAGAGCAAGAGCATCAGTATCAGCCTGAGCAGCTGCCTCAGCAGCAGCCAGAGCAAGAGCATCTAAATCAGCCTGAGCAGCAGCCTGAGCAGCAGCCAGAGCATGAGCATCAGAATCAGCCTGAGCAGCTGCCTCAGCAGCAGACTGAGCAGCTGCCTTAGCAGCAGCCTGAGCATGAGCATCAGAATCAGCCTGAGCTGTGCCTGAGCAGCAGCATCAGCAGCAGCCAGAGCAAGAGCATCAGAATCAGCCTGAGCAGCAGCCTGAGCAGCAGCCAGAGCATGAGCATCAGAATCAGCCTGAGCTGTGCCTGAGCAGCAGCCAGAGCAAGAGTATCAGTATTAGCCTGAGCACCAGCCTGAACAGCAGCATCAGCAGCAGCCTGAGCATAAGCATCAGAATCAGCCTGAGCAGCAGCCAGAGCAAGAGCATCAGTATCAGCCTGAGCAGCTGCCTCAGCAGCAGCCTGAGCACCAGCCTGAACAGCAGCATCAGCAGCAGCCTGAGCAAGAGCATCAGAATCAGCCTGAGCAGCTGCCTCAGCAGCAGCCTGAGCATGAGCATCAGAATTAGCCTGAGCAGCAGCATCAGCAGCAGCCTGAGCATGAGCATCAAAACAGCCTAAGCAGCAGCCTGAGCAAGAGCATCAGAATCAGCCTGAGCAGCAGCCAGAGCAAGAGCATCAGTATCAGCCTGAGCAGCTGCCTCAGCAGCAGCCTGAGCAGCTGCCTCAGCAGCAGCCTGAGCTGCAGCATCAGCAGCAGCCTGAGCAGCTGCCTCAGCGTCATCCTGAGCATCAAGCGTAACAAATTTCACAACTCGAAATATTCTTAATATTGTATATTGCATTAAATCCCACGGCATGTAGATGGCGCTTTATATATTAATATACTTAGAGCAATGCTCTGCTCCCATGTCCTGTGATTGACTGAATTAGAACTGCGCAGATTGTCCGAGTCTGGTTCTTTGATCTACTTCCAGTAAAAACCAACATTTTTTGTGGCTTGTCATTTGAAATGTGTCTGAATTAAACTTATTTCTATTTAAATGTGTTTTCCTTTAATAGAACAATTTAGACCCAATCAAATCATACATATTGTGATATTAGCAAGTTCTATATATATTTAAAATAAGCTCTTTTTTCAAAAACAAATTTAGTATATCTGAAAATGCAGCCTGATACGACTGTTGTCTAATCTCCTAGTCGGACTCTCCCGTTTGTTGATCCGGCCATACCTCTTGCTTCTTTATACAAACATTTTCTCTATATGTGAAAATTCCCATTTTCAGTTTGTTCAGGGCTACAAAAAATAAATAACTAAATTTTCGTAGCAGCAGATTTAGAAGTATATAGAGTGCAAAATTTGCTGGATTTGCTTCGCTTGAATTTCGATTTATTTAAAATTTATGCAAAATGCCGCCGGAAACTCGCTTCTGAATTTGTGTTTCTGTTCTGTAGTTAAAGCTTTTATTGTTACAGTTTTTGTATTGTTATTGTATTGAGTTCTCGACCTGGTCGACCAGATATTCGGGCACATCCACACCCTCACTGGGACATATTCTAATTTGCCATATAAGTATTTTGTATATGCTGTCAATTTAGTTTTGCTGACTAAAATTAAGAATTGTATTATTATGATTAGCATACGCAGAAAACTTATTTCCATAACTTATTTCAAATGAATATTTGATCTCACGACTCACAGCACTCTGACATGAGATACTCATTCTCACTTTAAACTCATTCTGCATTCAAACTTCTTTTATATACTCCTATATATTCCAATTGCTGTGAAGTAATAAGAATTAATAATAAAGGTATTGCTAATATGTACATTTCTAGGATATACTATAGTCGGCACTGCCTCAAAAGTCACTTTCAAGCTGCTGCATTTGTTTTCAAGCAATTTCACATTCAACCGTAACAAATTTTACAAGCCAAAACTTAACGCATCTGTTGCCACTTGCAACCTGCTGTTGCGATGCTTTTGCATATTGCAGTTACAGTTACAACCTGTAGATGGCGCTGCCATCTGAGCTGCATATGCAAATGGGCTGGCGCTGGCTCATTGAAATCAATTTCGCATGAAGGCAAAGACTCAAATGGCGCCGCCATATGAGATCCACATGCACATTCACTTACGAGGGCAACACACGTTTGCCAGCGGTTAAATGAACCGGAAGTGTTTTATGCAGCAAAAGATGCAATTATTTATATGTGTGTACATAATCTGTGTGAGTGTGGGTGTGCACACACACACACACATATTGCACTATTTGTGTTTGTGTATGCCTCGGCAAATGCCAACAAACGTGCAGAGCTTTTGGCATTTGCATGCAAACGCGCAAATATGAGAAGCCAAGTCCAATCCTCCATTTAGTGGATAGCTGCCACTTTAATACCCTGTACACAACTGTCGTAACGGCCATATGTGTGCAGTTGTTAGTAATAACTATTTTTTTTTAGTTCATTTTGTAACTGATCAAAAAATTTATCAACAACTGAATCTTCTCTTTGGATCAGGGCTAAGTATATACCAGATGGTAATTTCTTGCATCTTAAAGTTTTTAGTCTAGGATAATTTTGTAGTCACGCTTACCCCCTTGGGGTACACTTAGTTGATAATTCTGCAATTTTGCTTTCTATGTGCATCGTGCTCTCATTCCACTCGTCGCCTTTATACCCTGGACAGAGACCGAGAGAGAGAGAGAGAGAGATGGCCTGCATTGCACTTAAGTGCTTCAGCGCTTTGTGTGGCATTGTGTTTGGTTGACAGAGCAGCTCTGCTAAACGGCTGCCGGACAGACGTGCCAGCCTCCAGCTAAAAGTCATTAGTTGCAGTCAACGTAAACACGGACGCTGGACAACAGTTGGGCAACGGCTCGCTGCTGTCTGACGATGATTTCCACTGTGGCATCACTTTTCTTTCTTCATGCAATGTGCACTGCATACTCGCTATTTAATTTGCTAATGTGCCAGAGTCAAACAAATATATGCATCTGCAATGTGAAAAGAACAACAGCAGCTTGTTTAATTTAACTATGAATATTTTTAATATATTAAAGACTTAAACATATTTAAATAATTTTTTGGTTCTCTTGTTTTGTCTTTATTTGCAATTGTCTTTTATGACATCAAGCGTATAAGTGGAAGACGGATAACAATTAGTAAAGGTGAAGCAATATGTCGAGCTTATACTACTAATAATAAGGATATTTTATATGTATCCGAAATAAAATCTTAGTTCGTCCTGAAAAGAAGGTCTATGCGTCTATAGTTAGCCAAATAATTTGTATAATTATTTAAAAAGTAATATAAGAAAATACATACGATAAACATATATAAATTTATATACCTGACTTATAATCTTGAGTTCATTGTAGCTACAGGATAATCGCTAGATCCCTATGTAGCACTGAGTTTCCCACAAACCAGTTAACTCAAATCCAAATTTTGTCAAATTTGAATTTTTTTGGTTAAAGTCCGCACCGCAAAGCCCCATATGAAGGTTGGCACAACTAAAGCCTTGCATATGGTGGCTTTGTTGTTTACTGCAGTCACCCCCCATAAATGCTGAATGAAAGACAACTAAAAACTTGTAGAAGTTCAGAAATTTTAGCAAACTGACCAGATAAGAGCAAAATTTCATATAAATTCCCAGCTAGATTCATACCATTATGCATGAGTTGCATCATTATTCAAATGTTCATCTCGGCTTTGCTGGAAGCGGTACATGGCTCAAATTTTGAATGAGTCGAACTAATATGCAAGGTGTGGAAGAGAGAGAAAGAACTAAATGCTTAGCAAGCGCTGCTCTCATGATATGCCTGAGTTAGAAATTTCTCCATCACAATGTTGCTGTTATGGCATGTAGTGCAAAGGCTGGCAGGCTGAAGACAATTCATAATCAAATAGCAAATTTTATTGAATATTTCAAGCAGATATATATTTGCACTCTTGTTTGCTCATTCTATACCCAAAGCTTGTCCACAATCTATTTAGCTAAGTACTCTTAACTTTTCACTTTAAAAAACCATTAATGCTGAAGTTTAATTAGTTAAAGTCTTTAGCTAATACTTGTTGTCAAAGTTGTAATTGCAACATGACAGCTCGCTCGCTCCATACACAGCCATCGAAGTGCACCTAATCGAACGAAATTTCATTGACTATAGTCAATTGAAAAGTTTTCCATTTTCATTTTGCTTTTACTTAGGTTTAATCCATGGACTATATCGCCTAACTTGCGACAACTTTGCTTCTTTTCTTCTTCTTATTTTCCTCTCCTGTTTTTGAGTGACATTTTTCGCACCGAAACTTTTGCTCAGCGCAACTTCGACAATGTTTTGCCCTTCTTGTTGTTGATGTTGTTGTTGCTGTAAGTCATTTTGGTTAAGTGGTTTTACGCGCTTTTCGCACTTGCGAAACAGTTCGGAAAAGTTCAGCTGTTGACTCGCTGTTTACATGTGGAAATTTGTTATTTGGTGAAAATAATTTCACATCATCAAACTCGTTTATGAAGTGAAACAGAGTATATCGATTTTTTTTGTAGTGCTCTGTCATGCAGTGTGTCTATCTGAATATGTGGAATCTTTAGATTATATATTCTTTATACTACCATGTAAATAGTTACGCTTATGAGGGCATGGCAAATTGGGAAAAAGTTTCTTTGCTGAAAATCAAAGTATGACAACTGAGCTACGGTTGACCTTTTCTAATAGAAATATCTATATATAAGATAAAAATTGTTTTTAACGCCTCTTGCGGACGTAAAAAATCGTAAAAATTCTACAGATTCCACAGTTTATGGGCTAAAATAGCCCAATTTTGCTGGCTAATTTCAGCGGACCTCATACTCAAATGTAACTGATATGATCTGTGCCGTGGCATATCTCAATATGTTGATTTTGTAATGAATGTAACGAGTATTATGCAAGTTCCTGCTTATTTAATGCCTTGGGCATCAGACAATGAACTATGCAAGTATTCAGAAAGATATTCCCCTCGGTACAGGCATCTTGCTTGTGACAGAAAGAGAGGGAGACAGAATATTTAAATGAAATAAGCAGTGGGTGCAGGGTATCTGATATGCTTATACTGCCGACTAGTAGCTTGAACCCATTGAAAGCTATAAGCTCTTCGCGTGGTTCAGGTTATCTTCTAATCGAGCAGTCTCGACTAAAGCTAATTTGTAATTATGTGAAATTCCTCTTCACAAGTTTCTATAACCTTTAACATTTTTACAATAACATTTCCGTTCGGTATTAGCTTTAACTGGCTGCCTGCCGTAACTCTACTCTGTCATTACATTCTGTGGCCTCACAATGAAATCCCGCTGAAAACGATGCCAGTGGGCGAGGCTGCGGCAGTGCCACATGAATTGCAACAAACCAGTCTAAAGCAAATGGAGATACATATTTTAAAGCTTCAGTCAGAAACAGAGCAGCCTGCCACAGAGTCACACACATAATGGCCATTTGCTTGTGCCAGTATGTGGTTATGGCTCGGAACGCTTTCGCACAATCAACTACTGAGTTGGCAATTTTTTGGAGCAGGCAACCAAACCTTTTGGTAACCCCAAACCAACCGGGCGGAACTGAGGTATCCAAGCAGAGACCCAACTCTCTCTCTCTCTCTCTGTCACTCTGTCTCTAACGTCTGCATTTGGGTTGTCTAACGTATGATGCTGTTATGGTTTCCGGTCTAAAGAAAAATTGTAATGTACTCAGTTGGACAAACTGGGCTATGACTCTCGCAGCTGCGCCTCGGCACACGGGCCCCACATGAGTTACGGTCGCACATTCGTAATGATTATGTTGCAGCTGCTGGCAGACAGTTAGTCGCCTACCTGGATTCAAACACACACTCCCACACACACACACACACACACACACCTATATAGATAGAGAGTGAGACAACGCACAATTTCTCTTTTCAGGCTTTCAATTAGCAACCCAAGTTGACGCTCCCAATGGACTTGGCCTGGTCGAAAACTGTTTATTAATTTTGCCTTAAAGATTTCCACAGCTCTTTTATTATCCCCGTTGCCATGGTAGCAACTAAATCTGATTGCAAATACCTAACTGCTGCACAGATGACAATCAGCCGTCTGATTGCGGCCAAAATCGTACAAGGCCAACAGCATGACCTTGTGGTCTATTACCAATATATTCTTAGCATTTTGTCTGCTTGTGTGCACTTGAAATTTGATTTGTATGACATTTGCGAGGCGGATTTGCTTTTGTCTCGGTTCAGTTGAAGTTCAAGTTGCCCAAACTAGCAACGACAATTAAATTATAAAACGCTTGCAGTTTAACCATATATAATTTGTACTAAATCCACTTAGCAGCAACCACTTTGTGGCTTGGGCCACGATTTTGGGCTTGATTGCGTAATTGTGCAAATTACAGACTGCGGCAACAGCGGTTGCATTGTGGCCAGCCAACGTCATGTGTATTCAACTCTCATGGGAGTAGGAATTATCAGAAATTACACCAACGACAATTATAGCTAAATAATAAGAGAGAGAGAGTAAATGAATGCCTAAACAAAGATAATTTTGACTTATCGTTGTCCAAGTGTGTATCAAAGTGCAGCTAAGCTTGATAGTTGATGATATTAATATTAACTAAAGAGTGAACAAATTGTTTATTTCTCATTTATTTATATTCTATATTTATTCTTAAAGAATTAATTCTTAGATTTTCCAGCTGGCAGAGAAGTCATCTAACGCTTTGTATTGTCAATTTGGCAAATTGCATCAATTATTGATTGACCTCTACCTGCAGCCCATTTCGCCACTCTGACAAGTCTCCCCAGCGAGTACTGGGAATTTGTCAAGCCTTTGTCCGTCAATTCAATATCCAATAACAAATACAATAAGGCTGACATTTCACTGCAATCAACTCAGCCAAATGGTCCACAACGGTCGTTGGCCACTCGCCATTTGACTGAGGGCCGAGCTGCCAGACACCAGACGCCACTTGCTTATTCCAAACGAATTTCGAGTATTTTTTATATACATTTATTGTGTGCTCTTCAGATATCTTGAATAAATAAAGCACAATATATATTGGATTTTGGCAACATTTAGCCAGTTGGATGATCTATAAAAGTATTTATAATTAAATTAAATTTTAATAAATTAAATTTACATTTAACTGCAGAATTTTCCATTTATGAATTCCCAAAAATGTGGAAAAAAAAACATTTTTTAATTAGTTTTCTCAGAAGTACAAATCC
Organism: Drosophila nigricruria; assembly: GCA_037075265.1. Lineage (NCBI taxonomy): Eukaryota > Metazoa > Arthropoda > Insecta > Diptera > Drosophilidae > Drosophila > Drosophila nigricruria. The sequence continues at coordinate 1,338,163 of JBAMCI010000074.1, forward strand.
TCGGGCAGAAATGTAACCACTGCAAAAATAACTTGAAAAGAATCTGTTGCAATCAAGCAAGCCACAAAAACTTTTCACGTATGCTTTCAACGACATCCACACACACACACACATACATTCTTACACTCATTAGCCAAATGACCTGAACATTAGCCACTGTAAAGCTTAAATCTCCATTTAAATGGCCATAAAAATACAGCAAGATAAACATTATCGACAGCAAAATACCCTTTAGCCATTGTCTGATAATTTGACTGCGCTTAAAGTGGTCAAGCGCTTATTCCGCTTATTACACTCATTATAAATTCATTTCCCATATTTAAGCTGCGTTGTACTCAGTGGACACCACCTTCAACCACATAAATCTCAAGAGTATGTGTGTGTGTGTGGTGCGCATGTGGTTGCCCTGACTGGCTGGCCATAAAAAATTGTCATTAGCATGCCATGAATACCGAAAAAAAAAAACGAAACCAAAACCAAAAAGCTAAGGGACCAAAATGTAAAGAGGACACCACATGCGAGACTCTTGTGGTTGGCAAAAAAAATACAAAAAAGAGAAGGACAAATCTAAGTACATTTGTCAGGGGAACTTTACAAAGACTGTGCTCGAGTTGAAGTTGTCACAGATCGGATACAATTTATATTTATTTACGGACATCCCAAACAGAACTTTAGAGCACAAAGCAGCTCGAAACATAAATCAAATAATTTGAAAGAGCTAACAAATATTATTATTGTACAGCTCAAATAAATACCCTTTGCGATGTCAGCACATTAAATTCCTGTATCTCTGAGGACCCAATAGACTCTTAAGTATATTTAGGGTGAAACTTCCTTAAAGAGTCAAGCTGTTGAGCTATGTGACTTGAATTAATTTCATAATTATTTAATACGCGCTGACAAAGTTTCGTTTCGTGTTTTTTTTTCTTTATTTTTTTTTGTAACTTTCTTGTCTCTCATGTAATTTCCCAAACTTTGTTGCAGCCCCACGAAACTTTGGCCATTTGGAGCATTACGTATACGCCCCGTGTCGAGCGTTGTCAAAACTTCTTGGCATGCCAGCATTTTAATTGAAAGTAAAACAACAACAACAACACCCACCTCAACATAAGCCGAATAACTTGTTGCTCTCATGTGAGTACACTTGGGACTGCTCGATTTACCCCTGCAGATGCAGTCAGGCCAGTTTATTTGGCCGTAAATTATCAAGTGACAAATCGCTTGTCTGCACATTTGTCCTATGTGCTCTTGCCACTTGTTTGTTTGCTTTGGAAACCCACAAACACGTCTAGGTTGGCATGCAGCAGCAACAACAACAACAGCAACTTAGACACACAAAAAAACACACATTAGACAATGACTACATCGAGCACTTCAACACGCAACAATTGACACACATGTGGCACATCCACAAATGACTTGAATGGAGTGTTCATCAGAGTGCGAAATTTGCAAGACAATTACTTAATTGAGACAACTTACTAATAGCTTACCAACTGTAAAAATATATATGCTTTGAATATAAAATTCGTTAGAACAAACATTCTTTCATCTACGAGTTTTTCGCAGTTCAGTGAGCGATACTTGATTGTAATTGAAACATATATAAACATTTGTTAAGGAAACAAGTGTGTGAAAAGTGAAAAATGTTATTCTTTGCATGAATCTTTTATTGAATAGAAGCTATTTGAATTTAAAACTTACTAGACGTCAGACCACAGAGTATACAAATGAGAAACTTTATGCATATTACTTTTATTACAACACATCCCTATAGACTGTCAGGTTGACTGAAAACATATAAGAAAATATTAATCTTATTTTTTTATGAGGCAAATATTGAACTAGTTGTTGACAGGCTGATCGTTTGCAAGAACATTTGAAAAGAATATGTCTATTTTCAACATATTCGCACTATGCTAACATAACGCACACTAACTAGTTTTAAGCATTAAAATGATCTTTCGGTTTTCTTTGCAATACAATTTTTCTGAAATTCCACATGTCTTAAAAATAAATTAGTATTGCAGAAAATACAATAAAGTCAGAACTTTAAAATTGTAAATATATTAGGACACACAAAAATATATTATAAAAATCAATGTTAATAAATAAGAAATAAAACAAAAACAAAAAAATACAATTTAATGCTAATAAATAAAAAAAAAAAACAAATAAATAAATAAATCAAATTTAATAAATATATTTATAAACAATGGAAATAACCGAGTGAAGCTTGAGGCTTTTGGAGTATACAAAGCTACCAGATAACCGAAATAACTAAATATTCTAACTGTTCAAGAAAATTATAATCTTTATTATTATAAATTTATTTCTGTATTTACAATCCTGCTGAACATCCATTAAATGTAATATTATTATTAATTATTTTCAAAGTTGAAGCGTAGTAGAGAAATAGTAACACTATACCCATGCTCTGTTCGACTTTTTCAAGCCTGAATATTTGATCAACACAGCATCGAGACATTAGCAGAGACGACAACACCAACAGAAGATGTCCTATCAAAAATTGACGCTTAATGCGTAACGTAAGAAAAATGTAAGATATCAAGTTACAACCCTCTCGGGCGCCTGGCAGAATGTTAAAGCATGAAAACTTATAATAGATAATATCCGATAACCTGCGCATTTTATAATATAATATACATATAATTTATAATATAATATACTCAACTCAAAGTAATAAGAAAAATGTCATCCCTTAGCTACAGCGAGCACAACACACAGCAGCTGACATAAATGTAAAATGAGCCTTGAGTGTGGCTCAAGATGTAAAAAAGGAACAAATGTGTGCTTATGTGTGCATTAAAATAAATGTAGAGATTTTTCCTCTCTCTCTAACAGTGTTTCTTAGAGAAAAATATGAAATTGCTATGCTACGAAGTCTCTTGAATTAAAAGAACTCAACTTTTCAGCCATAAGCCATAAGCCATAAGCCATAAGCCAATATTCTAGCTAGCCACATTTGTCTGACTTACTCAACGACAACTTGGCCTTCCCCTGTGCAGAAATGTTTGATTGAATTCTTAGTATTTATTAAATAAAAACTAAAAGTATAAAATTACTTTGCGACGAAGTATCTTGAATTAAAAGAACTCGACTTTTTAGCCATATGCTATAAGCCATATGACAATATTCTAGCTAGCCACATTAGTCTGGCTTACTTAACGACAACTTGGCCTTCACCTGTGCAGAAATAATTGATTAAATTCTTAGTATTTATTTAATAAAAATTAAAAATATAAAATTACTTTGCTACAAAGTATCTTGAATTAAAAGAACTCGACTTTTCAGCCGTAAGCCATATGCCAATTTTCTAGCTAGCCACATAAGTCTGGCTTACTTAACGAGAACTTGGCCTTCGCCTGTGCAGAAATGATTGATTGAATTCTTAGTATTTATTTAATAAAAACTAAAAGTATAAAATTACTTTGCGACGAAGTATCTTGAATTAAAAGAACTCGACTTTTCAGCCATAAGCCTTTAGCCAAATGCCAATATTCTAGCTAGCTATTTCCTTAATATAAGCGAAACAATTGATTGAATTCTTAGTATTTATTAAATAAAAACTAAAAACTAAATAAAATAGTTTTAAATTGCAGTTTTTAGAAACCATGTTGATTACTCAGAGTAATTAAAATATCGATTAGGTTAAATATTAATAGTCCATTAAATTCGAATTTGTTGCGCACTTCAGCATGAGTTTTTGCTCATTTAAAATGCTTGCCTAAATCAACAACAATAAATGAAATAGAGTAAAAACCACATGTTTATTAATTTTTTATTCAACATTCATTATTTATTAAATATTTCATTTAATTTAAAACGTATTCGGTATTTGCCATTGAAATTAAAATTAAAATATGTATTTTAATTGGTTTTTATTGAATAGCTAAATCAATTGTAATACTCTTCTGTGACGGCATCTTTTTTCATTTTTTTTTTTTTTCTCTCTTTAACAATTCAAATTTGCATATTAATATAAACACATATATATTTATAAACATGTATATATTTGTTCATTTTTATGTATTTGCCAATTGAAATCTAATTTCGACTTTATGTTTGTGGTTTAGTTCAATTAAAAACATTCAAATTTGCATATTTTTATGCACAATTAATTAATATTGGCAATAGAAATTGATTTTTCATCTTAATATATATATATATATATATATATATTTTTTTTTTTTATACATATATATTTTTTTAATATAATTTTTTTAGCTTAATTTATGTATACTTTAATTACCTCGTCAATGTTCAACATACAACAAACATTCATATATTTTATGCTTATCTTTCTTAAATAGTTTTTTTAAGCTGCCTAAATTTAGGATAAAATTATAGATTCATTAAAATTATAAAATTTACGAATATTTGAATATTTTTTTATTTTGTCTGAGACTTTTTTTACTTATGAGTCTTTCACATAGAGTTTGCTACACATAGACACTAGACATATGTATGTTCTCTAGCTTAGTTTGTCTTTAAATTAGTTTTTAAAATGTTTCTTAACTGAGTTTTACAATTACCACACAAACCTTAAGAAATAGGTTCGCGATTTTGTAGTTTTCTATTTCAATCTTTAGCTTAAGTCTATATGAATTATAGTATTTATTTATTTGGCTTAGTTTTCTTCTTCTTATATTTTTACTAAAAATTCTTTTGAGATTTTCGTTGAAACCCCTGCTTAAGTGACAAATAAGTTTAAAAATTGCATTTGTGCTGTGAGTATTTGTATATATCTTATATATAATATATATTCATATTCATAGTCATAGTTGTATTCGTAGTCACATTCAGATAAACCACAAAACAACATTTCATATGTCAACATGTACTCCATTTAACAACTAACACACATTACGTATACGCCGTGTAATTTTTCACATTTGACAAACCAAAAGTACACAAAAATTGCTGACACTTTTTTTTTTTTTTTTTTTTGAAAGCTTAATTTACAGGACATGCAGCAGAGCACATGCTCGAGTTGCAGAAAAACAATTTGAGGCTATAATTGTCTGTCAGCGTTGGCAACATAGCCTGACATAAACTCTCAAAAAAAAAAAAGCTGGGGCTCATGGTCAACAGGACTTTGAATACTTTTGGTTATTTGCCACGTTCTCTATTTCCACGTCATTTGCAGCATTTCACCACATGTTTTGTAACTCGAAATATGCAATTTACTTCTATGTAAAATTATTCACTGCATGCAAACACTTTGCAAGCTCTTCTCTTACGACTAGTTAGCTTAGACATCTAGGTTAATTAGTTTTTCAGAGTGTATGGGTGCTTACATTACTATAATATAATATTGAAATACACATGAAAATAACGACTAGCTGTTGATTATATCTAAGAATTTTCACTTAGTTAGCATGGCGAGTGCTTGTGAATGCGACTGTTTCCTTAAAGAAAGATATAAATATTTGAATTGGAATTGGCATTAGACTGACTCAATCTAGAGAAGTCAAGACGGTTTAATCTCGCTGATTGACCTAAGTTAAATTTCAATTAATTGTCTTTGAAACATCCATCAGAATGTTTTCTCGTTTTTCTAACAGCCTGTCAGTCGGTCGAATAATATTTACCTCCCTCCACTGGCTGTGGCCTGGACAAATCCCATCAATGTCAGGCTTGGGCTTACTCTATTTGGCCAGCTATTGTTTGCCTTCTTTTCGTATTTTAAGTTGGGCAAATTATTTTCTTTGGTTCTTAGCTATTTACCTTTTGTTGTGGTTTTTTGTTTTTACACAGAAAGCCAAATGTCTGCGTTGACAGATTTCCGCGCAATTGGCCCAAAAATTGCCAAACGAAATTTAATTCCACCAACAACAGAATGCAAAAGAAAAGAAAAAAAAAAAACGAAAAAGAAACAGAAAAGAAAATAAAATAAAAGAGGAGAATCGTGCGACAGTTATGCGCAAATTTGAAATTGAAATGGAAGTGACGCATAGAGGCCAACCGTAAAGGATGCCAGCATTTTAATGGATTCTCTTGCTTGACTCCCTGCAAGGCGGAACAATTGCTGCGAGGTAACATAGGAAATATATATATATATATATATGTATATATATGTATATATAGAGTATGTTTAGAATTGGTTGTTAACGCCTTTGGGGCCTGCCTAGATGCGACTGACTCCGCAAACGCACACCGCACTCCACGCACTTAGAGTCTTGATATCAACGATTTGAGTTGCTGCTTGAGCCAATTGCTTGGGGGCTCTGTTCTCTCTTTTCTGTTCTGTTCCAGCGCGGCAATTTTCGCATCGTTGTCACTTTATTTGGCATTTATCAGCACTTTTCGCGCCGCACAATAGGACTACAGCCACACCCACTCGCCAAGGCTCCCATGCTACGACATTGTAGTTTATGCCACATTCCCAGATATTTCGCTGTCGTCAAGCTCCTGCGCCTAGAAATGTGTTTCGAAAATCTGTAAAATATAAAAAAAGAAGAGAAATACTTTAACAATTTTATGCATATTGATTCGAGTTTATAAAAGCAGTAAATTGGTTTACATAAATTTTACACATTCAGCACGCACACACACACACAGTCACTTAAAGATACACAGTGACACATAGATACATTTGTTAAAGCAGCTTATGCCAATTTAGCTAACAAAGCGCCTTAGAGACTAGAGGCAAATGCATTTTGCTGACAGCTCCTAATACCTCTAGCCACAGCTGGCCCATATATACCTGGCCATGAGCGCCGCATAATTTTCCGTCTGGCGTCGACTTGATGACCATGTCATGGCGTGTTAATCGCCACTGTCAAGGCCAAAAGGCAAATGAGCAGCAAACGAATGAGTGAATAAAAATACTTCCAGCAGACGCGCCCACACTGGTCGGTCGGTCAGCACCCGCTGGCTGCAATTAGCATTAGCCACTTGTTGCAGCTCGTTCGAGGCCATGGCCGTTGGCGCTCCTCTTAGTCTATTCTTTGTTTCTCAACAACAACATTCATAATTAACTAATATTACGTTAACGTAGCATTGACATTCCGCAGCGAAGCTTATTAAAATTATAATTACTTGCAATAGTTCAAGTATTTTATTGCCAGCTTGTACTTAGAAAAGTGAGAAATCGACGTGGACAAAGAATAGAAATATTCCACTTAAATATGACGACTTAGTAGGAAAGAAAAGCCATTTATATTTTAGTTACATTTCAAATTTTACTTAGAAAAACTATAAATCGAAGTGGACAAAGAATAGAAATATTCCACTTAAATGTGACGAGTTAGTAGGAAAGAAAATCAATTACTTGAAATTCTAGGTAGCTGGCCATAGCAATGGCTCAGCTGCTGTGTATAATATTTTAGTTAAATTTAAAATACTTTTCTGATTAGGATAACTCTATCCTTCGTGTTCTCCGTAAATATTGAATATTTTCTATATCATGCGAACTATAAACTCCTACACATTTTTCTATTGAACTCTGTTTAAAATAATAATGGGCTGCGCATCAAAACAAGTAAGAGCGCGCTAGTCGAGACTGCTCGACTAGGAGATCCCCTGAAGAAGAGACGATCATAAAAGCATACTATGCTTAATTTACACAACGCAGGCTCTGCCTATGGCTGTGCTCTGACTCAACTCAGGCTCTGCCGATGGCTCTGCCAATGGCTGTGCTCCGATTCAACTCAGGCTCTGCCGATGGCCTGACTCAACTTATGCTCTGCTTAGGCTCTGCTTAGCATCTGCCGATGGCTCAGCCGATGGCTCAGCCGATGGCTCTGCCTATGGCTCCGATTCAACTCAGGCTCTGCCGATGGCTCTGCCTATAACTCTGCTTATGGCTCTGCACTGGCTAAACTCTGGACCTACATATGACTGTGCTACGATTCAATTCAGGCTCTGCCTATGACTGTGTGACTCAACTTATGCTCTGCATAGGCTCTGCTTAGCATCTGCCGATGGCTCAACTTATGGATCTGCTCTGGCTAAACTCTCGTCGCCCTGATCAAGATTATATGTACTTTATGTGGTCTGCTACGACTCCTGCTGTCTGTTACATACATTTTAACAAAAACATTTTACCCTGATTTCCCATTTTCAATGGGCTTACGGTATTATTAAACAATAAAATATTTCTAAAAATCTCTTTAAGAAAAAATTACTATAGAAATATATGAACTTTCTACTTTCTTTAAAGTGAATTTTGTACAAGAGCGAGGTATGAGAGCGAGAGAGACGCTTCAAACATGTGCGGCGCAATTGTTGTTCGATGGAACCGAAGATGATGCACGAGGCGGTGCAGCTAGGCGGCGCAGCTAGGCGGTGCAGCTAGGTGGTGTGAGAGACAATAGTTTAGGTTTTCATATGAAAACAGAAGCGACAATAGAAAATTGCGATTCGCTGCACTCTGAGTATAATTAAATAAATTAAAACAGAATACTGTGTGGGATGCCTGCTGAGAATGTCTCAAAAGCAAACCCTTCACCGACGCATATGTTATAGATATATATACTAATATATACAGTTGCTCTTTGAAAAGGAATTTTCATATTTCACTTATTATATATAAATTACATTTTCATTGGAAATTCTGAATATGAACAGTATTTCCGTTCATAATTAAATATATTTGTCGTCTGTCAAATAAAGATAAAATACGATATTCTTGCTGTCTTGCCAAAGGGACACATACTTTAATGAAAATATTTTCTTGATTTCTTGTGATTTGATTGCATTCCAGGATTTTTAATTTGATTTTCAGCTCCGTTCAAGTGCACACAGTCAGGTGAATGAAGGCTCACAGTGGCACATGCCAAAATCTCTGTTGAATGATGAAAATTCAGCTTATTTTGTTTTTGTGCTTCAAATTCATATTAATTCTTGTTTCGACTCTACCACTTACAGCCCTTGGCCAACCTTCTGCATTCATTTGTTGGGCCAACATTGGGTACGGTTTCACTGTCATTCAATTAAAATTCATTGAAATGCTAAAAATAATGAGCAAATTCCTGGATAAGCAAAAATTTAAATATATATAAGGCTATAAATATAATTTTACAACTTTTGATGAATTTCCAAGTTGAATTTGCATTTTGTATTAAAGTCAATGTGAACAGAGAGACTTGGCTAGATTTGAAATGTATAATTTCTCAGAAAGTTCAGTTCTTTGGCAACAAATCAGAAGTTGAGAGGCAACTGATGACTAATATTTAGTTAAAAAATAAATAATGATGACTGATATATAATTTTTTAATAAATCCAATATATAAATAATAAAATAATAAAATATAAGATATATATATAAAAGATTTAGGTGAGTTATGAAACTCATATATATTTACAGGTGCCTGAATGCACCAAGCTTTACTACCTATTGCCAAAATGACTGCTGCAGGTCATCAAAACTCATTTAACAGTCACTCTACAATTCAAATCAGATAAAATTAACAAACTACAGAGTGGTTCCCATACACACACACACATGTTCAAATATGTGTGTCCAGTCCACAAGATCGAGCAATTTCACACTTTGGGCTTTTACAGTTTCCACAGGCAACTAGAGTGTGAGACTCTTATCATCAGTGCTCATATGTGTATGTGAGCGTAAGGGAAGGGTACCTCACAAATAATAATGAAAATATTAAAATTTAGCTTGAGCATGGCAAACGTTCTCATGATTTCGGTATACTCTTCTCTCGGGAGTAAAGAAATGTTACCTCTTAGTAATGAAATTTTCGTGCACTGCTGCTTGTGCCTAAAATTTTTCAGTTGTAACTCTTAAACTAATTAACATATCCAAATTATTTTTTATGTAAAATAAAGGTTGTTAATTATTGTAGTTAATAAGATTGTTTATTTTCTTATTATAGGTAAATGTTTTGTTCATTCCCAAAGAATTCGCTGCTGTTTGAAGACTTTATTGGTACATTGTATACATATACATATATTTGAGAGAGTAAAAAGAGAAAGAGAGAGAGAGATAGAGATAGAGAGAGAAAGAGAGAAAGAGAGAGAGAGTAGAAGGAGAGAGAGAGCAGAAGGAGAGAGAGAGCAGAAAGAGAGTTAGAGCAGAAGGAGAGAGAGAGGTACAGAGAGATAGAGATAGAGGGAGAGAGAGAGACGGAGACGGAGTGAATAAGAAAAAAAACAGTATAAAGAACTTCATATAAAAATCATCAGTTTCGGCTGAAAGCTTGAGATCCCATATTTTATACTCATTCACGAAGTGAAATGAGTATAATGGTTTTGTTTGTTGATTGAGTCTGAAAACAAGAGATCCGAGCAAGTACGAAGTTGAGTGGGGGAGCAAGTGCATGAATTTGATGTGTGGAAAAAGTTAGTTCTAGATGTCTCGCCTATGTGTTTTATGTATGGTTAGTGGTAGTAGTTAAGCCAATGTACCTTAGGCTAATTCAAACCTGTATCAAATCAAATCAAATAAGAAATGTATTGACCAAAGACCTGCTGCCTTGATGTTCGCTTCATACAACTAGGATTTTTACACACATAAATACAGGCTCAAGTCTAGTTTCCTTAATTTGGTTCATTGCTTAGGAAAATTATAATTGCTGCCTTGCCCAAAATACTTATAAAATGAAATTTCAAATATTGTTCATCATTTGCCTGGGCGCCACAATTCTGAAGTGTAAAATGTTGAGCATTAAAATAAATATTCATTAAGAAAAGCCCATGGCAGGATCTTTAAGGACGGCCCACAACCCACATTAAGACGACCCAAAAGCTCCATTGTGGATAATTGAAATGAAATTTTCTCGCCAGCCACAACTAGCATATAAGAAAAGTGCCGAGCTGAGTCGCAAAAACAAAGGTAAACTTTGCCTTGAGCCTTCTATGGAATTGGGTCTTTTAGTCGCCTTTTGCACAGTGTGCAGAGTGCTGGAACGAGATCTGGGCAACTACCTTTAATGCCACTTTATTAAGTATTCATTATTGTCAACTTGGCTTGTGGATACGGCGGAAATCGAGGGAACTGCGGGAGAATTGTGGGTTCTGTGGTAAAGTTGAACCCAGCCGAACCTCGCCGTGGGCGAGAGTTGACCAAGCTGTGTGTGTGTCTGTGTGTGTGTGAGTGAGTGAGTGTTCGTACAGCCTTAAGGTAGGTAGGTGTTGTGGTCCGCTGAGAGGAACTACATCTGCGAGGTGGAACATTAATTGCCAGCGGCACATTGATGTTTATGTAATTAATTTTAATTGCAGTACTTTTCTCCAGCTCCGACGCTCGGGTTGGGCGCCAAAACTTTCTGTTTATTGTTTTGTTATTTTGTTTGCTCTTTTACAGTTTTATTACGGGCAACATTTGTTTTCATGTTTGCAGTTGACAAAGTGCTCGCTCGCTCCTAACAACACAACAAAATCAATAATAACAGCAATAAAATATTTAGCAACACACGAGGCAAAGCCCACAGCGCGTATGCACAATAAATAAATCATTAACCATACGGGTAAATAAAACGAAGCTAAGAAACGTTTAACAACTATCGAGCATGACTTTGATATACCGTGAACATTGTTGCCACAGCCATTCTATTGTATTCGCTTGACAAATAACAAAGAGCGGCGCATAGGGCGTATACGTAATAACTAAATTATTGTGCATACGCTTAAATACAATAGAAGCAAAGCAGTCATTGTGTGAGCTCACAAGCATAAGTAGAGCAACTAAGAATTATTGTAATGCATGACTTTCATATATCCTGTAATAGAGTAATAGCATTGCTAGCACATATCCTGTGCAAGGCTACTCCACTTGCTTCATTACAAATTCCTTTGACTACAAAATGAGCCTAGACAGTTAATAAGTTTATGATAATTAGTAGTTCAATCTTTCCCTTACTAAATATCCCTTTCCTGACTTATTTCTTTGATCCTGAAACAGGGTGGGGGCACTACTAAGCTGGCCAAAAATTACTGTCTATTAGGCAGCTCATCTTAAACTTTGCTTTATGGCGTTGAGTACCCTGTGGGATGGTCTTTAAGTTGCCTCAATTAGCGGCCGGCATAGACAAGTTGTTTGCTGCGTGGGTGGGTGGGTGTCATTTGGCCAAAGGGCCCTTGGGCCGCAAACACGGCACATGCAGACAGGACATGCACAACCTGCGGACGTGCTGGCGAATGTTCATTTTAATGATTCGCATGCTAAATATAGTCAACAGCAGCAGCAGCAGCAGGCGCCATGCCCAAATAAATGAGTTGCTAATTAGGCTGGACGGACACACACAAAACAGCAAAAAAAAAAACAAAACAAAAGTAAATATAAAGGAAAGGCACTTGAAAATGAAAATATAACACTCAATTCATGCTTATAGAAAGGGCAGGAATCTGTTGACTGTGTGACATCATCCGTTTGATGTTATTATCAAATTCTAAAATCCTGCCCAAGTCACACTCTGTCATCGCCATTTTATTTTTAAATTATGCGCGCACAACGAAATAATTATAACAAGTGCTGGGTGAAAAGCATTCAAAAATATTACAAATGCAAAGTACAGCTACAGCATGGCAGCAGAACATTTAACACTCACGCACACCCACACACACCCACACACACACACACACCCACACACACCCACACACACACGCACACACACTTGGAGCGTACGCAATGAAATTTAATGAGTTAAAAAGATGTCCTTTTAAATGCATAAAAGAGCGCCGGAAGTAGACAATGGACTAAGCCCCAGCCCAGCCTCTGCTCGGCTTACAAAAGTAAACTGATGTATTTTTAATTGTTGCATATATTACCATAGATTTAAATTACATCATGGTACCCATGAGGCAGTCAAATTATGTTTATGTCCGTCTGTGTGTGTGCGTGTGTGCGTGTGTGTGCCCATGCAAAGGCCAAAGTTCAAACAGATCCTCGAATGACTTGCCGAGTTAATGAGTGCGTAAGCACGCCCAACACATTATATAACTGTATATATATAACACCGTTAACATTTTCATTAGGAATATATATACCTGTTTCATTAAAATAATTATCCCTATTCCATATTTTTGTATAATTTATATATTTATTTTATTTTTCAACTCTGTGTTTCAATTACTAAACAAAATATTCAATTTATTTAATTGCATTTTTGCAGCTATTGCAATTGTTATGCTTTTCGTGCTCGGCGAGTTCATTAAAATGTAGTCTCACTGTATTTACATAAATGTATATTCTGGGCAGCACAAATGCAAATATTTGTTGTGCTTGTGACAACAAGGCAGACAAGCAAAAGGGCTTCAACAGGCGCCAGCTCTATCCCAATGGAATGAACTAGATTGGCGAACAGTTTTTTGCTGTCAACTCGAAATTATTTGATATCAAGTTTCAAATGCTCGTCAGCTGCGCGTGAGATAGCAATATTTGCTAATTAATATAGAGTTCCTGCTCAAAACTTTATCTGCTCGTTCCTAGTTCAATGAATTTTATCTTTCCATCTGCATTTATATAAATCGATTTTAGAAATTCCAAATGCCACAACTGGAAACTTTTCTCAAAGAGCTCAGCAGATTAAGTGCTGTGGTAAATTCACATTCAACTGTACTATTTCGTTCTACATCAAATAGTTTTTTGATGACTCCACACTCATTGCTGGAAATTAATCCTCACCCTTCTACGCGATTCTCATTAAGTCAGCACATGCTTTGATTTGATGTGGCGCACAAACAAATTATGTTGTCAGCCTTATACCAAAGACATATTTGCTTCTTTGAAATATTACTCTTCTATGCGATTTTCATGACTATGTCGTCTGTTTGGTTCTGCCCTTTAGTTGCGGTGTAATAAATCTTCTCCTACTACTGTCACTCCCTCTCGCTCACTCTCTTTCCCTCTCTTTTTTTGTCCTTTTCTTAATCCTCTCTCTCTACCTCATCTTATTTACATAAATGTCTGTTGTGCTGCTCGTATGTAAGCCGCTTTGGGGTAAACATTCACTCACATATTTAAGACTAGCTTAGGCCAACAGCAATTCATATATATATATATAATATTTAAAGGAACAAATTCACAAAGCAAAGCGACATTTTTGCAGGCTCATGTGATTTCCAAATAAAAGAGAAAATCTGAAAAATTTCAAGTACTAAATAACTGTCCGACATAGAGAGCTAGAAAAAGAAAAAACTTCATTTATTTGCGCATTCCATTAGTTATGAAGGCCGGCGCTTAATTTGGTTGCCGTGCCAAGAAAAATGATGAGCAATTTGCCCGTCGCTATCCTGGGAGCTAACTTGGACCTTGCGAACTACTCGCCCGAAGTGTTGCTCTTCTTGTTATTATTCTGGTTGTTGTTGTCACCGTCGCAGTCGCTGAGATATTTGTGTTCATAAATTGCGAATGGCCCAAGTCGCTTATGTGTTTAAATTATGTGGCATTATTCAAAATATTAACTTGAATTCACACAAGGACATCGAGGACATGGCGCTGTTGGTCTCCTGTTGGTCTGCGGCTGTTTCTCTCTCGCATTTTAAACAACATTAAATTTCTCGTTTCTTCATAAGAACACATCTCTTTTGCAATATTTTGTGAAAATTATCACAAACTCATACTCCAACTGCCGCCGACCGACCGACGCTGCTTAGACCCCGGCTGCGGTTTGTTTGAGAGTTTATAAAATTAATTTGGCTGCGGCATGCGTACAGTGCGTATTAATATATGCGGACAGGGCGCAAAACCGACATCAGCTCATGACTCAAAAAGAAAGAAAAAAAACAGAGAGAATTTCAATTTTAATTCACTCACAGCGATTAAATAATGTATAAGTTATCCAGGCCGGGATTTTGCGGCAAGATTTGATTGATATGCCAAGCACGTAGATGGGCGGGGCCAAGAGGGAAAAAACACAGCGACAAATCGAACAAGCAACAGGACTTTGGGTACTGGCAGGCAGATAATATTGAATATATATTATAATTACATTTGTCTCATCAATTGCTGTGACTGAGAAGTGCTTTAGGTTGCTTTGAGAAATATAAAAGAAATTTGAGATATAAGAAACTAATTTTTAGTGATATGAGAATTTGAAACTTAAGTCCAGTTTCTTTTTACACTGAGTCTTCAAGCTGAACTCTATTTTTAATATATTTTACTGCGAACTGGCAGGCAGATAATATTTAATATATATTATAATTATATTTGTCTCATCAATTGATGTGACTGAGAAGTGCTTCAGGTTGCTTTGAGTAACATACAAAATTTTCAGATATAAGTAAACTAATTGTTAGTAATATGAAAATCTTAAAGTTAAGTCAAGTTACTTTTCTAACTGAGTCTTCAAGCTGAACGCTATTTTTAATATACTTTATTAGGAACTGGCAGGCAGATAATATTTAATATATATTATAATTATATTTGTCTCATCAATTGCTGTGACTGAGCAGTGCTTCAGGTTGCTTTGAGTCAGGTTACAAATTTGCAGATATAAGTAAACTAATTTTTATTAATATGAAAATCTTAAAGTTAAGTCAAGTTACATTTCTAACTAAGTTTGAAGCTTAACTATATTTTTAATATAATTTATTTTAGATTTTTCTCACAGTATTTAGCTAGCGCACTTTAAAGTCTCGCCTTCCGTACGGAGCACGTAAGTTTGTGCAAAATATAATCCTGTAGTCAAATCTGCAGCCTCAACACTTGTTTGAATTCAACTACGATTTTATATACCTATAATCTGCTTCTATATAAAAAGCCAGATTCATCAACCGCCACTGAATTGACGTTGCTTGTGGCGCTGGTCCAAAAAAAAAAAAAAAAGAGCACAAAAAAAACACGCTCGTAAAATGAATGATTATTTCGCACTCATGTGTGGAAACACACACCCACTTCTAAGAACCGAAATCCAGAGGCAGTCTCCCTCGAGCCATAATGACATGCAGGTCCTCAACATGTTGACGAGCTGTCGCTCGTAAAATAAAATAAAATAGAATACAAAATAAAGCGAACCAATGAAATAACAGTGAAGCATAGTTATCAGGGCCCGGGGCAAGGGGCCACAGTGCCCCAGAGCCCTAAGAGAGCTGGCCAAGCCTGACATTGGCTGCTCGTCTGGCGCTGATATCAATCGGAATCGAGCTGCCAACTCTGATTAAAATAATGATAATGTTCAGTTCAGTTTTTGTCATCTTTTGTGCTTCGTTTTTTTTCTTTGCTGTCTCGATTCTGATTACTTCTTTTGCTTCGCTCTTGTTGTGCTAATGTGATTGACTCTTGGCCAAGCAATACAACTGCATTAATTACAGTCCAAAAAAAACGCGTTAATGACATTAAGTTTTTGCTGAACACAAAAAAGATACGAGGAATAAGAAGTTGAATACAGAAAGAACTTAAAGAGTAGTTAGCCAGATCTATGCTGACATTTGCAGAGTATGAACTAGTCGTAGAAACTCCTCAACTTTGTTGTCGTTGCTTTTTTTTTGTTGCTGTAATACCTTGAGGCAGAGTTATGTATGTACCTGGACCATAAATTATAGGGCGTGCAGCTGCCAGCTTTTCCATATATAAATGTTTTTTCTTTTCACATCTTTTTTTCAAACATTTTTTGTTTGGCCACGCCCAGACAACTGGCCTGCCTCAAAGGGAACGTGCACAGCTGCCTTTCTGGCACATTTATGGTTATATTTTTAACAACTTTTGTAATGCTCTTTGCCAGGATTCTTTGCCTTCCAACTGTGTTTTCGTTTTCGTTTTCGTTTTTTCGACTTCCACGAAAGTTTTCAACTGGCATTTAGCAAAGTAAAAGTTTTTACTACTTTTGCATAGATTTTCTTTTTTCGTTGCATAAAGTCGATATACCATTCCCAACATGTTACAGAGTATATTGGGCGTAAGCCGGCCGGATCAGCTACGTAATTCCTCTTCGTTGAGCTTATATAACTTGAGACATCTCTCTTCAAAATAAAAAGCTAAAGACTTTGTAATGTTTTATAGGGTATCTTAGGGTCATGCTGAAATTGTTTTGCATCATGCTTCAAAATTATGACCACGATGTCGAGAGATGTCTTTGTTTATTTTCCCCATTCAGCTTCTTTCTTTCACTTTTTTTTGCGCTTTCTTCGCTGTTCGCACATAAATTAAGAAATGACGTTGAAAAAAATAAACACTGAAATGATTGTTGTTGTTGTTGTTGTTATTGTTGTTGCTTGACGCTTGCTGCTGCCTAGTCTGACAGCTCGTGAAGAGGCCTGCCTTAGCTGGGCAACTTTGACATGCTCCAAAGTCCCGAACCCGAGCAGTTCAAGCGCCACCCGCTGACAGGTGTGCTTCTACGCAATTACAACGCCTCGATGAGTTGCACCAGCCCCAAAACATACACTGCGAGAAAATTCTGAAGCCCATTAACTCACTGTGAATGAAAAAACATTTTTTTGCTATAAAAATTCTTCTTTACAATCAAACTACTTCTATAAAAGACCTCTTAGGTATTCTTAATTTGTATAGAACTTTTCTGCCAGTGTATATTCCCGTTGGCTACACCTGTTCACCTGTTTACATATTGTCTCCGTGGGCTCGGCATTTCTCACTGATTTTGTATGAACATTTTATGCTCGCCGCTGCATAATTATTACAGCAGCGCAATGACAAAGCCGAAATCCTTGAAAGAGGCGACGCGTCGACTCAGCCTCCGGCCGACGGCCTTAAGTATTCATGCAGGCACGGATTGTGTTAGCATTAAGTATACGTATTATGATTGTAGACGCAAGGGTTTTGTTTGCCACGACGACGACGACGATGACGATGACGGCGACGTGGCAGATATAAAATTACAAGTAGTTAAATTGGATTTGAAAGGGAAGCTGCACAGGTAGCCTGAGATTGACAAACGCTTTCAAATAAGACTCAAATTTCAATGGATCCAGGCAAGAGAAAGCAAATATAATGCGCATGTGAATGTGAATGGATAGAATTTAAAGCCCAATTTGGCCAAATAAAATAGAATTAAGATAATGATTGAGGAATTTGGCACTTTAGCAATTGTTTTACTGCACGGACATCAAATGGCTGAAGCAGAAATTAAACCCGGCCCAAATTGTTAACCACTTTGGTCTATTGCTTAGGCAATTATTAAAAGGCGTTTTTCGTTTCATTTAACTTGTAATTATTAACTTGGCTTTTGCCAGGAAATGGGCAATGCATTCAACTGAGCTGAATTGCCCAAGAATTGGCTTTTCCACTTTAATAAGAGTCAAGCCGCAAGCATTTAGCTAAGTCGCCTCTTCTCGACTTCTGCTGCTGCTCGAATCATTAAACACGAAATTTAATTAACTGTTGATAAAGTTGCTAATAAACGCGCATCCGCCTCGAACCCAACGGCAGAGCCTGCGGCTCATATTAAGTGGCATTAAGCTATGCTGTCAGCACAACTGCAAGAATTCGAAGAACTGCCAACGGCTGTGGTGCGAGCGACCCCACCAATCTGGCGACCAAGCGCTTCTGTGGTCAGTGGTGTGTGCTGTATGTGTGGTGTATGGCATTTGGTGGGTCATAAATTATATATAAGCAGCCACTATTTATGCTGAGCTCTGCTGAACTGGACAATCTTTCACCCGGACCAGCCACGTGCTGACCAATGTTTGCTCTCCGCATCCGCATCCGCTTTTAGCACACCTGAAGTTCACAGAGAGCGCACGTGTAGACAGCGCCACCACGCCCTACAGGCAAACATATATATATATATTTATATATAAATGTATATATATATAACTCGATTCGACACTTCTTGCCAAATTTAATTGGGCATAAACGCCGTTCGCTTTTATAGACGTTTCCCATCAATAACACAGTCAGCTGCAACTGCCCATTAAACGTTGTCACGCGCTCTGCACACTTGGCCCAAACAGAAAACCAAATATTTGTTCAATAAATGAATTCAAATGTTGATTAATTATAAACAACTTTTAATACACTTGGGCAAAATATATATAATTTTTATAATATATAAATAAAAGAGAAAGCTGAAGCTAAAAATGAATTAAGTCATATTTTAATCCATCATTTAAGCTGCTAATTTGAGCAAAGTTCAAAAGCTTTCATGAGCTTTAGCTATTATGTTTACAGAGCTCAATTTACTTATCCTCCAAATAGTTGCATCTAAAATATTCCATATAGTTTCATCTAAGTTCTCGTTTTAGCTATTTCTATCCATGAATAAAATCATATGTCTTTTCAAATTTTAAGCTATTAATTTGAGCAAAGCTCGCTTGAAGCTTTCATGAGCTTTGGCTGTTAAGTTTAAGGCGCTCAATTTACTTATCCTCAAAAAGTATTAAAAATAGTTTTATCTCAATTTTCCTTTCAGCCATTTCTATCAATGAATAAAATCATATGCCTTTCCTAAAATTAATCTATTAATTTGAGCAAAGCTCCCTTGAAGCTTTAATGAGCTTTGGCTGTTAAGTTTACGGCGCTTAATTTACTTATCCTCAAAAAGTATTCCAAATAGACTCATCTCAATTTTCCATTCAGCCCTTTTCAATTAATGAACAAAATCATAGGCCTTTCCATAACTTAAGCTTTTAGTTTGAGGAAAGTTCTCTTGAAGTTTTAATGAAATATGACAAACTTCAGTATATTTTCCAAAAAAAAACCGCAAATAGTTTCACTTGAAATTCTACTGAATTTCTACTGAACTGTGAAGTTCGAGATTTTTTTTGTCTTTGTGGTATTTTGTTTGGCTAACTGCAGCATTCGGCCCAGTGTGAATTGGCATCGAGGCGAAATGAAAATTTGGCACTGCTATGAGCTACGTGCCTGGCATACTGAGCAACATTTGCCACTTCCTTGGGGCCATGGCAACAGTCGTCATAGGGCACTTTTGATGAGTGAGTTAAATGCTTCAACTGTTTGTTTGCATGACAGACAGGCCACCACCCCCAGGCAGCCCTTCGGCCAGCATAATCGTCATCCTCATTGCACACAAAATAAGGAGAGATGGCCAAAATGATGGAGACCTAGCTTTGGCTAGGAAACACATTCCTATATTTATTGTATTTGGGCGTAATTTTTATGATTTATTTATCATACACTCGTAGTAACTGGGCAAACTTTGGGGTCCTGCCCCCACATTTTATCGAATAAAATTTATGACCATCAATTTTATTTTGATGTGTGCCCAGAGTTTGTGTTTTAAGCGCCCAACCGCTGGGGGGGGCCTGGCCTTGTGGTCGCAAAAGAAAAAAAAAGAAGAAGAGAGAAAAACAGTTGGCAGAAAAGTTTAAGCTCATAAATTCTGTGTGCCATTCAGCAGGTGTTGGCATATGTGGGCAGACACGAGACACGGGCTTACCACGTTCTGATAGCGCCCACATTTGCGGAATGCTTTTCTCACCTAATCTTGGCCACTCTCAATCGTAAATGTATTTTCATCGGCCTAATAGTTTCTTACCTATGTTGTTTTTCCCCAGTTCCGTTTAATTGTTTGTTCAACACCTTGGCTAACTTCCTGGCTGACAGCGTGGTCCTAGCCAGCAGCGCTCATTGTTTCAGGCTGCCTCGCTCGTTGGCCATACAACATAATAAAAGCTTGTTAGCTTAATTGCTTAATTGGCCTGGCAGTGCCATGGCCAAGGGCCGAGCGGGGCAGCAGGAATCACAGGTATGCTGGCGAAAGCAGAGCAGCGTAGCGCAGCTCTAATGAAAATGTTGTTTTCCCTTTTTGCCTCACACATTAGGCTGATTAGACACGGGCAACGGGAATAAAAATAGAGCCATGTGGATATAAGTACAAACCACACACGCATGCACACACACACACACTCACGCACACGCACACACATGTTTACATGGAACGTGTTGAGTTTTACATTACTAAGCTAACTCTAAGCTCACGCCCCTTGATAAGTTGTAAAGGTAAAACGGCAATTGCATTTTTATTTAATTATACTCTAACGAAACCTGTGTATTATAACTAAATGCAGAGTTTAGTTAGATAATTAATTATATTTCAAAGAAAATTATTTACATATTGCTGGAACTCATATTAAAATATTAAGAGAATTTATAGGAAACTGCAATTAGTAGAAGAGTGTTTGCACTCTCTATTTTCATATCTGATCTACTCAACGTCTGTTAACTAAAATGTATGTTAAATTACATAAATGTGTTAGCTTACATTGCCATCACAGCCAAAGCTTAAAATAGAACAATGCAATGAGCATGCAGAGCTGTTATAAATATAACAGTTATATGTTAATTTAAATGCATGTAAGCTTGCATTGTAGGTTGCGCTGTTATACACACGCTACAATTATGCAAACGACTCTAGCACGCAGCTACTATTTATGTTAATTTACATTTCAGACTGTAATAAAATATGGCATTAGTGTAAGCTGCTGCAACTAACATAGATGTTCATTTATGTACATGAAATAAACGATATTTGTATTTATTTCTATACTTAATATATAATAAAGAGTAGTTCATAGTTCTACTTTGAATACTCACAAGCATGTTATTTAGTTAAGAACAGAGATTTGCCTTTTAATGCCAAGCTGTCGAGCAGAGGGCGTAACTCCTAAGACTCTGAGACAGCTGCTGCTGCGCTATCGATTACAGTTTGTGCTAAGCCAGCCGCCCCACAGGCGCACATGAGGGACAACCGATGGCAAACGTCAATTAGACATTTACCATTTGCCATTTGCCATTCACCATTCGCCATTTGGCATAGGGAACTTCATTAATCGCTTTTATTTCCTTCTGTCGGACTGTCAGTCAAGCTGGCTTATGCACCAGCTGTCGTCAGCATCAATCCGTTTTAGCTAATACACATATTGATGTCGATGTTATAAAATATAAATGCGTTTCATTAGATACACCCGACCCAAACGTCGGGATAGTGGCAAATGAAACACATGTTTCATGACACGTCAAAACCGAATTTAAGAACTCAGAACTCAGATCGCGCGAAACACACAAAACTCTGAAAGCAGGGCAATCATTTTTTTTATAGCCCCAACATTTTACGCTGACTGTAAGTACATATTGAAATTATATTATGTACACATGTCTAAGTGTGTGTGTGTGTGTGTTTGTGTGTATGTGTGTATTGATAAGCAGCCAACGACCTTCTTATTGTTGCCATTAAATTCACACACACAAACACGAACAAAGCATTTGCCTGCCTTAGTAAAGAGGGCGTGGCGCATTATGTTTGATTTTTATATGCAACGATTTAGTATAGGTTTAATCAGGCTCTTTCGATTTTACAACGCACTTGCGCACTTTTAGTGTGATTGATTGACATTGGCAAAACGTTTGGCTTTTAGACAAAATTAAAGCTTTTTATATACTTCTCCTAAATATCTTGTATTGCTTAAATGAATATTTGAATCCCCAATATGCAAAAGTTCAGTTTTCAATATGTCAAACAGTACTCATTGGGCCAATTGGATCAGAGTTATATATATACAACCTGAATTGTTCTTGAATCTGATTCTATAAAGCAGCAACTTTTGCACTAAAATGCTGGACTTTAGCCGACTTGGCCGACAAGCTTATCAGAAGCAGCCATTGCCATTGTAAGGTGCATAACTGATGGCATTCTGAAACTCAAACAAACGCGCAACATCAGGAGAAAAAAAAAAAAACTATTGAAATATGATCACAATTGTAAAGTTGGCATTCTAAAGAGTCAACTTGCTCAGACCGCCCTCACTCTCCGGGTTCGGAACCATTTGCCATTCACAGCAACCAGACAGCAAACAACAAAATACAATTTAGTTGTAAAAAAAAGTTTAGCACTAACTCGCTCTGGCAAACTTGTTTACAGAGACAGCCAACGGCGGGGCATTTCCTTAGAAGGCCCCAGCTAGCAATGCTGTGCTTTCGTTTCAAGAACTCCCACGACGAGTGCAAACTTCGTCTGCAAGTCCGACAATTGCCATTCGCAATTCCGCAGCTGCAGTTGCAGTTCTCATGCATAATGCATCAAATGTGCTGCTGGCGCCCGAGCTGGGGCCATCAACTATATCACTTACCGTTCAGTCACCAGCACCGTGATTCCAAACACACCAACTGTCACTGTTTAGGGAGCACAGATACCAACTGTCTATGTGTGTGTATGTGTGAGAGTATGAGTGTGCATGTCTGAATACAAGTATTCAAGGAATTCTCTTTTTTTTTGTTTTATGTTAAGTTCCGTCTAACACAAGCCGTGCATTCAGCTTATTTACTCACATCACACACCCACACACATCATGTCGGCCCACATGCCAGCGGGTAATTAGGATCTGGGTAACATAGTGTGTGCCACTACTAAATACGACCCAACTGAATAATTCATAAATTAAAGGCCTCTCGGACAGCTCTGAAATTGCGTTCATATGCTTAGTTCATTCCTTCCTGCCTGCCTGCCTGCCGGCCTGTCTGCCTGCCTGCCTGCCTTCAAAGCCAACCGCAAACATGGCCAACATGTAAATAACAACAACAAAACCTTTTCATTTGAATCCATATGTATTTAGATTTTAAGTGAGAGAAACTCTGATAAAGCAGAACCTAGCCAAGGTATTTAATGGCAACAAATATTAGAGAACATGTTTGCATAAGCAAACTCATTTTGATTTGTTAAGAAGAAGAAGAAAACAGAATTCTGAATTCCTTTAATTGAAAATATTTAATTTCTGCCAGCTATTTACGAACTCAATTATATGTTAATCAATATGCCAAATAATATCAATTATTTGTTAATTAACTTAATTATAAGTTTAATAGATAATAGATAATCTGTTTAGCTACAGAACAATAAATCATATATGAGGCAAATGCTTATGAGCTTATTAGTCAGAGTATTATAATATCAGCCAACTAATCTAATATATAAACTGAAAGGGTATACAACTAAATATTTAATATTCTCTAACACAGTAATACCCAGAATTTAGTTATACTCCTAGCCTCTGGCGTGAAATTCAAATTTATATACTTAGTAGATTTTTATATCAACATTATCTGCTGCTGTTGCTGCTGCTGTTGCTGCTAGTGCCATAAAGAATCTTTTAATCAAATAGAATTTCAATGCCAGCGTTATTTATAAATTTTATGATTGGCCATTTCAGTTCAGAGTCCCAGACGCAGACACTGTTAGCCCATAATGTGCTTGCCATAAAAATTATAAATAAATAAGCCCAATGTAAATTATTCGGCGTCAAGGCTTCATATTTAATGGGCGGGGAGTCAGTCGGCCTTATCATAGCCAACGGCTGTTGACCATTTACCAAGCCATTTAGCCGACTATTGCAATTGGCTATTTGTGTGCATACATATTATAATACAGTTTATAGCGAGGCTGCTCACTTGTGCTGACCACCTGGTCCAAAGGATTGGCACGTTTCGTAAACTTGACTTATCTATTGCAACTTTTTGACAGGCAACTTGGTCGTATTTAACTAAAAGTTTTGACTTGGGATATATAGAAAAAGAAAATAAAATACATAAATATAAGAGTTGAGGGTAGAGCAAATACATTTTCTTTAAGAATTACAAGTTTCGTATGAGGTCTTTGTGAACAAACAAAAAAACTAAAGATATATTGAGTAAATATTATTTCATTTTTCTTATAATTTTTTATATTTTATATTTATATATTATTATACATAGGGTGACCATACGTCCTGGAATTCCGGGACATGTCCCGCTTTTGTCAAGACAAGTGAAGAATTTTTTTGAGGAAAGCAGCGCAGATAAACAGTTTTTTGCAACAAAGTCGTCGACCGTCCCGGAATGGCCTGAGGCCGATCTGGTCACCCTAATTATACAAAATAAGGTAGTTTTGTTTCTAGTGATAAATTAATATTATATTAGAACAATATTTATTTTATTATTTTATTTAAAGTAAAAAAACAACTAAAATTTCATATAATAAAATAAATATTTAATATAAATTATTTCTTTATTACTTAACTAGGCTATAACTTAAATAGAAATATACTTTAATCAGAGCTTACAAATCCTATTCTGCTTTTAATAAGAGATTATAACAATGAAGCAACTAATTTTAGATATTTCTCTTTCAACTCTCACGCACTTCCAAGGTTTCAATATTGTTTTAAATATTTATGTGAAAGTGTTTCTGGGAACTTGCTGAAAGCTAGAAAAGCTTTTATAAATTCTGAGTATAGTTACTTCATGGAACTCTCTTAAATATTCTTGAATTGATATTTTATTTACTTGCTTACTTTTAGTTTTATTAAATTTTATTTTATTTAATTGGCAACATGCCCCCCCTAGTCCTTGTCCCAATAAATGTTGTTTGCTTTTATTGCCATTGCTGACGCATTGCTGCACACGATTTGTGCGTTGCACGAGGAAAAGAGTTTAAGCAGTGGAAACTACTTTTGCGCTCACTGTTGATTTACTACCTGAATTACACTGAAAGTATTCGTACGGCAGAGCAGCTGCCAACATTGACTTTGGCTTTGGAGCGCAACAAATGAAATTTGCTAGCACAAAAAGCATATGAAACTCATGCCAAATGTAGTCTACTCTGCTCTGCGCTGCTGTGCTCTGCTCTGCTGTGCTCTTCGCTGCTCTGTTGCTGGTCCATCAGCTAAAGACCCACCCTGCATCCTGCATGAGCTTTACGCTTTATGCTACTGCAAATTCCACAAAAATCATGCAGGTTCCTAACTGAGTTTTATTGGCAAGCGCTTTGTGAGAAAATAGATTGCATCATCGAAATATTTCTTCTCAATTTTTCTTTCATTTCTCTTTTTTTGCTTTCTGTGGTGAGCAGTTTACTTTTTTTTTTTTTTTTCCATGTTGCCGTCAAATGATGAGTTGGCAAAATACTCTCGACATTTCTCTCACTAAATTATTTATGCTGCTGCCTTTTCCAATTCCAATTCTGATAAAATATGAAAAAATTGACTTTGAGTGACATTTATCTGTGGAGTGCATTAGCTGAAAACAATTTTCAATATTTTGCATATCACTTGAGAATTTAGTTCTGTCATTGATGAAGTGTGGCTTTATTGAATATATATGAGAGTATAGTATAGCCTAGCAGCAGGTAAGCTCTGGAGATATGTATAAAGAACGAGATGGGCAGCCTCTGTACTGTGGAGTATTGTATGGGCTAGCATTGGGCAAATGAGGATTGCAGAGAGAGGCACACTCAACTATTCTACATGCGGATACTCACCCTGTCTCAGTTACATCGCCTGCTGGCATCAGCTCCATCAGCGCCAACTACAACAATGTCTAGCTCGGGCAGCTCATCTGAGTTCTGGAACATGCACTCGCTCGTCTCTAGCATGCTGATGCCTGTCGTATTGTCGGAGCTGACAAATGGCGTCTCGCTGAAGCGAACCTCCACCGTCTGCTCGTCGCCAGAGTCTATGTAGTCGGCATCATCGTCTGTGCGCCGGCGAATGCGACGGGTTAGCTCCACTTGCTGCTGCTGCTGCTGCTGTTGCTGCTGCTGGGGCTGTGGCTGGCAGCCGTGCAGCAAGGCAGCGTTGATGCCACGCCCACTGAGTATTGGGGAGACGGCACCGTTGCCATTGCCATAGGTGGGTTCACGCGGTATGATGAGCAGCTTCTCTTTGGGCAGGCAGGTCTCTTGGGTGATGCCATTATCATCTGGATCGTCGGCATCCAGACTGCCACCAGGGCCGCCCTCGCCGTTGCCATGATGCAGACGCGGGCCGCAGGTGTTGCGATCGCTGCGATTGTAGCCTCGAGTAATGTTGATGATATTGTTGTTGGAGGGATTGAAGCAGGGCAGCACGTGCTTGAACTCCTTGCGGAAGTTCTCGTTCAACCAGGCGTACAAGAAGGGATTGTAGCACGTGGAGCTCATGGCAATCGAGTGGGCCACAAAGAAGAAGAGCATATAGAGACGCCACTCATTGGACTTATCGTCGAAATCATCAAATATGTTCACCAAGTTGATAGGCAGCCAACTGAGACCAAAAACTGCCACCATGGCGATTAGCATGCGATTCGTGCGCTTCTTGCGATCCCGATCTGCTTCCTCGCGGCGCGAAGACTTCGAGCCCGGCTTGGCCCTGGCCCGCTGATTCAGCTTGACCGAGATCCAGACATAGCAAATGGATATGATGGTGAATGGGAGAACAAACTGCAGCGTCGTGGTAATGGCTCCGAATACCTTGCGATAATGCTCCGACGGCCAGTTCTCCTCGCAGACAGTGACGCCACCTGCGAAGACCTGCATATAAGCCTGGGCAGCCGAGCTGGAATCGGGTGTGGAATAGCCATAGTTGCCATTCCAGCTCGTCCCATTCACACTGAACAGATGTGTGGTGTTATCCATCACCTCGTTGGTCATCTTCATGTACATGCCATAGGGCACTGTGGCCAACAGAGCGACCACCCAGATGCTGACAATGATGCCGATGCATGTGGAGAGCTTCATGCGCGGATGAAACGGATAAATGATCACAAAATATCGATCAACGGCAATCGAGGTAAGCGTCAGCGTAGATATATAAATACTGCTGCCCTGGGCAAACGACACCATATGACAGAGCGTCCGGCCAAAGGCCCATCGGCCCATAAATGTGTAGAGCGGCGTAAACGGCACGGCCAGCACACAGAGCAGAATGTCAGATAGAGCCAGATTGGTAATGAAAATGTTGGTAACCGTTTGCATCGCCCGATTCCTTAGCACCACGTAGCAGACCAGCACGTTGCCAAACACGCCCAGCACAAACACAGTGGTATAGAGCACATAGAAGAAGATCTGCACGAATTGATTGTGTATAATGCCTGATTTATCGCCATCCGCGGCATCCACAGTCAAGCTGCTAACCGTGCTGCTGCTGGCGACGGTGCTGCTGGGGTAGGTGATGGTTGTGGCTGCGGTGGTGCTGGTGCTGCTGCTGCTGCCGGGCGTATCGAGTGTGGTGGTGCTGCTGCCACTCCAGTTCATGCCCAGCACATGGGGCAGCTGTGTACTGACCGAGACCAGCCAAGCGTTAACCGTCTCATTGCTTACATTGGCCATGCTTAAGGACTTTGTTTGGATACCTAATGAGTCGCTTTTCAGTTGAAGATTGAGATTAAGGGCGAGGGGCCAACACTGTTGGACTGTCGCTGTTGCTGCGGCTGAGTGGATTGCTGTTGTTTCAGTTGTTGTTGTTGTTGTTGTTGAATCCTGTCCGGTTTTACCGGAAGTGCGCCACTTAAGCAGCCATTTCCGTCGTCTGGGCTGGGTCACGTTTCAACTTTATCTTTATCTTTAATGCTTTTTTTACTCGTATTCAAAAAGTTTGCTGGAATATTTGGCTCATTGCTAATTGCTCGAGTGCTAAAAAGAAAGATGAATTAAAGAAAAATCAGTATACAACTTGCATTAGATTTGTATAAATGTAAAAGTTTGCTCGACCGGAATTGCTTCTTAGTTGGAATTTGAAACTTAGTTTGCTTACTGCTTCTGCTTCCCCACACTTTCGTTTATTGCTATTGTCCCAAAGGATTAAGCTCTCCCCTTGGCAGCCATCTACTTAGTTGCTGTCTCACTTGCACACACACACACACACATATATATAGTCTGTCCTTGTCAGGCCATATCAGTCTGCCATCGCTGGTCGAGTCTGACGCTGGCTTTATTAAAAACAATGTGGCAGCAGCAAAATGCGCCAAGGCGGAAACAAAACTGTGGCATCAGAATTCAAGTTTTGTCTATTGTCTAAGGGCAGTTTATATAACGAGAATTGGAAAGGTCACTGCGATAAGGACACCATCACTGACACCTTGCCAGCTCATTGAAGATGATATACAACAATGCGATATGACGTGATACAGTTAAAGGAATGTAGATTAAAATAAAAATTTACTTAAAAATGCCTTGTGTATTAAATTTCTGTTGATGAATTTAGATTATGTTCTGAGAACATTTTACACTTCTAGGAAATGCAATGAAACAAATTTTTTACTTGCTGTTGTTAATGGAAGAGAATTTACTGCTTAATTAAAAAAATGGAAAATGTCAAAAAGCCTTTTTTTATAAAATTCAGCTTTAGTTAACTTTAGCAACAAAAGTTACAGGACGGAAACTTGTGTTCGTCTTAAATGATTATTTTTATTATATAAAAAATTCATTCAATTTCAATTGAAATTTTCGTTGAAAAGATATAACTTTTCAAAGTTTTGAAAAAAACTCAAACCTATTCGGTTGACCGACACTGTATGGTTTTTCGGATTCTGTTGAATCTAGCTCTACTTTTATACCTGATTTATAAAGAAAATCTTTAAAATTCTATTTCAATTTTTTTTTTATTTTGCTTTGCCTCCCAGTATTTCCTGCTAAAAGACACACACATTTGCCTATATTAGTTTTCTGTGTAACATACGAGAAAAATTCTGTTCAATTTACATGGCCATTTGATAGTTTTGTGGAACTCTCTTGAGTTGACTGCAAACAAAGCTGCTTTAATTTCCTGCCATCTATGAACGGAACCTGACAGTTAGGCAAGTGCATGAGCATGAAAATCCAAGGTTCTTAATCACGATTAGATCGAGTCCTTCGGCTGACAGCACATTTTCTGTGTAGATGCAAACTTAATTGGATTCGGTTAACCAATTTCTGCGTAAAATTCTTCAATGTGCAGTTCTAGATGTCTGCACAGCCAACAGCACTTTCATGCGGCTTACGCACCTGAAAGGAATGGAGCAGAGCAAACAGCTTACAACATTGCATAATGTATGTGAAGCCAGCAAGGAAGCTAATTTCAGCTAGAAATATTACATTTAAATGCACTCAATTTAATTTAAGAGCAGCATTTACTTAGCTTCTGACTTATTCTTAAGTGCTCGTAGATGGATATGCAGTGGAAGAAGGGAAAAATAAGAGAATAGAAGTATAGCTCTGACTTTATAAGCCATACATATGTTAAGTCGGAGTGAACTTTATAAGAAAACAAAACTTGCTCTTGCTCTTAAACAAACTGTGAGTCGAACGCCGAACTGATGCAGCTTCTATTCCTTTAAGTTCTAATATGAGAAATGAGCTGAGTGGAAATTGTTTCTAAGTCGCCCAACCAATTCCCCTCTCCACAAATACAGCATCTTCTGACATGGCACAACAATCTGCTTTGATTTGCCTTTCCATCCATACCTTTCTACAGAATTTGTGTTTCAATATTGAAAAATACCTTTTAGCAAATCTAACTCTGAATTCTGCACTAAGAAAGTGAGAGAATGTCAAAAATGGTTGAGCGCCGTGGGCGCAAGAAAAATATAATAACTTTGATAAATTAATAGACGGAAGTGTGCTAAAACGCTGGCCCGGCATCCGGGGCAGGTTGGCAACAAACGGCCGCAGGATAGGTTGCAGCACAAAACGAACTGCGACAGCCGGAAATTCCGTAAAAAATAGCAGTTAAGAATTTTATATTAACGCATTTGCCCGACCAGGGAGTCGAAAACCCACAGCCTACAGCCCGCAACAAAGGCGGTAACTACTCAAGCCGTAAACATCATCGAAATCATTATTATTATCAGGCAGTAGCAGCTCATCATCAGCATCATCATCATCGTCATCGTTGTCATCGTCCTTATCCCGTACATTATCTTTACTAACAAGGCAGCACAAAGCAGCTTGAGTGTGTCATCCTGTCGATTCTCTCCAACTGCCCGACACACCCGACAATTCGACAGCCCGACAGCCAGTACAGCCTGGCCTGGCAGCTCCCTGTGAAGCGGCATAAGCTGCGCCACTTGGTAATTTTAATTTTGATGCATTTGTCACCATTTTTTCAGAACGATTTATCTTCCAGATGAAGCTGCGCTGTAATGAAACAAGGCATTGGTGTCACAGCCAACCGCTTTCTTTAATGGGATTTACTTTGTTGTTTTTCCTTTTCTTTATATATATTTTGTATAGGTGAAACATTGCTTCGCATGGCTGGCAGCGACCTCTCCCTTCGGCTGTACTTATAACAACATGTATTGCCTACTTATAGGCGTACGTGAAGCTTTTATGGATTTTTCTTAGTGGTCCATCGAAGGAGGAGGAAGAGGAGGCTCGGCTCTACGTGGCTGACCCTTTGGAATGAGACTTGGCTTTATTCTCTTTTCACTTTTACTTTCTCAACTTTCTCTCACTCCTACACACTTTGTTAGACACTTTGTTTTATTGCTTTATTTGTCAGAGTTATCTAGCTGCTGATGGCCATTGGCCAAAGGAATTGTGAGTGAAATTATTATGTTTTTATGAGAGCACATGAATTTAGAAATGATCTAATTTGAAAATTAAAAAATTTGAATTTGCGAGCAAACTTTGAATACGAAATAATTAATGATATTTCGTTTAAAAGTGCTCGAATGGAGATACTTGTAGAAAGTCGTACAGCTCTGTCTCTATAAACTTTCAAATTTAGGCATAAAAAGAGCTAAGTATATGAAAGATGGCTCTAGCAGGTCTTAGCGATAGACTACAGATAGGCGAACGGCACGTTGATAAAATTCAATACACACTTTTCGCTTCGTAAATAAATATTAAAATACACAGATAAAGGTGGAGCGTTTTAGCGTTGAAGAACCCAAGTCGCAAGATCTAAATTATTCACTTTAAATAATATTTTACTTATTTTTATGTGCCTAATATGTAGAGAGCGTTTCATACAATTATTTTGAGCTTCAAAAATGTTGTATTGTATACATTGGCATTGGGGTTTGTGTACCTATTTAATATTAATTGAAAAAAGGAACTTTATGTGTCTACACGAGCCCGTTTAGTAGGCAAAATTCGGTAGGAAGTTGGTGAAGGCATGTTTTTATTAGTCTCCTTAAGAGTAGATTTGTGGCATCAAAAGCAAGAGCTTGTGCTAATGGATTTGTGTGTGGATGATTAAACCTATTATTGATAACACTCCAACTACTTTCAACAAATAAAATGACAACAGATTTTGTTTGTTGAAAGTAGTTGGAATTATGTTAATAATAGGTGGGACTTCGAGGTCTCTTATTATGTCTTCGTTTCTAGCAAATGGGAATTGTCAGTATACAGCATTTAAATTATGCTGAATAGACCAAGTCTCAAGATCTATATTATTCGATATTAATAAAAAGAAGAAAGAAATTGAACAAATTTAGCATGAACTTAATTTGCCCACAATTTATGGGAATATATAGTTCAAACTCCATGATTCTAACTTTCTTACCAATGATGAAAAGGAATCATGCAGCTTAACTTACAAATAATCCAAAAATACCCTTTTCTTGGCATGCAAAGTATATATAACAAATAAAACTAAATTTATCAAACTATTGAAATGCAAATACTCAAATAAAATAAGACTAAATTTTCTTAACTTGAATGCTTAAACTTAACTCAAGCACACAACATTATTGTTTATTTAAATATGCTCGTTTCTCAGCCATTTTCTTCCACTTCGTTTTCATTTGTTATGGAGCAGTCCTTGCGTGTTCAAGTGGTTTCATTCATATATATATATATTTAAGCGAAAAAAAAGTATTATAGCCACAGCAGCACTGACACAACAGACTCTTAACTACTTTTTAAGCTATTTCTCACACAGAGTTAACTATGCCATTAACTTGGCCATAAATTCCACTAATGATGGCAGTAGCCCAATAGCCCAGACCAAAGTTTTCAGCTGCTACGAATGATCTATGCTCAGCTGGCTCTTGACAATGATGATGATGATGATAATGATGATGCTGCGGATGCTGATGATGATGGGCAGCACACGCCTTTTAACATTTTGTACTAATTAACTTGGCTATTTTTATGATAATCAATTACAAAGTTTCTGATAGAAACTTTTGGCTTAGTTTTGTTTGTTTTTGCATTGAAAAGTTTTGGCACGCATCAAAGAAATTACTGAACAGTTGATGGATGAATGGGCAGCCGTATAGATGGACAATCGAGAGACGGAATTGTAAACATGTGTGTTTAATGTCAGTGTCAAGGCATAGCGCATCGTTTCTCATCGCATCACAATGTCTCGGTCTCGACTCGCATTGAATCGAAATCGAAAATTTAATTAAAATTCACAACGGCAACCACTTAAAATTGTTGCCCCATTCCGCTTGAGTGACCCAAGAGCGAAGACCACTTTGCAAATTGTTGAAATTTCGAACATTATTCATATGCGAATATCTATTCATATGCTCACACAGACAGACAGACAGATGGGCAGACATCATATATAATTGTGGGAACTGCGACGGGAATATTTATTTGCTGATTTATGTGCTCAACAACTAATTAGAGAATTTATTTCCATTTAAGCGCACAATGCACTCTGCCGCAGTCGCACTTACACTCGCAATGAGGTCAAGTCGTTAAACATTTGAGTGACTCAGTATTTGCATTTCATTTTTATGATATATGTTCCTCATTAATTGTGCACAAAATTGCAAAGCATTCGAATAAAACAATCAAAGTATATACGATGTATGTCAGCTGAGCAACGAACTGAAAATACCCTAGATAAATACATATATATTTATATTTTATATAAAAAAAAGTATATATATATTTATTTATTGTACAATAATTGTGTATTCGAAACAAATGGGCAACAAAAGTAAAATTTCGCTGTCCTTGCTGAACGAGTTATCTAAGTGACCCAGTTATTTGGGTAACTGATGAATGAGTGTTCATTTGATTGATTGAGGCTTCAACTGATAGATGGCTAAAGTTTTGGTTTTTTATTGGTAGAGAAATTTGCTGTGGTTATTTAAAAAAATATACATTTTTATAGTGGACATTTTTATAGCGAAAAGTTTTGCAATAAAACAAAAATACAAAAACAAAATAAATTAACATTACAAAAAAATTGACAATTTATATTTGTTTTTTGTATGACAAATAAATCATAGATAATAATCGATGTACAAATAAAATAAATTTTTTAAATAAATATAAAAATTAATTGCAAATAAAATAATAAAAAATTATAGATTATTTTTAAATTTTAAAAATTATTTTTAATTATCTTACATTTATAATTTATTTATTTTCTTAAAATATAATTTTTTTTAGATATATAAATAAATAAACATGGTATATATATTTAATAAACATAGTATAAATACTTTAATAATAAAATAAAATTATTATTATATTATTTTCAAATAATTTAATTAACTACAAAATTATAATATCAGGTAATCTCAACTAAATAAATATTAGAAATTTTTCTTTCACAAAATTAACTCTTTGTTCATTCTGTGCCAACAATTTTATATATGCTATGCATAAATATTAAATAAATCTGACTTTTTTAAGTCTTGCAATAACAGTTTTTTGCACTTAGTCAAACCAATTATACAGCAGTTTGTGGCTTAGTTCAAAACCAAACAAACCTGATCTGAGCAGACAAATGACAGAACTCATATATTCAGAAATAACAAGCTCAACTAATGTTTATACTCGAAAGAGTATTGATTAAAAAATCAAAGTAGAAGCACGTCTATTGCATCAAAACTGGTTTGACAGCAAAGTATATAAATTAACTATAAAATAAATAAGAATATTTATAAAGAATCTAATAATTAACGTATTATAAACTTGTTGCGTTGCAAACTATATGCATAAATGCAAATGCCCTAATTACTCATATCAACTACGATTTGCCTACGCAGAGGAAACTAAAGCGAACTGTGCCCGGCGCTCACGCATTTTTGTGATAAATTTCCTGCTCACTGTTGGGCCTTAGGGCCATTGGGCTAAGCCCATTACTGGCTATATGGGGCGAACGATAAGCGACAGCACATAAAGATAACGCAGAAATCAAACTAAATGGCTAAAATTGGCAAACAACGGCAGACAGCAACAGGAAATCTAGACAACGATAACAAAAACAAAAAAAAAACAAGTAAGAACGTTGCAGTCGGGCGCTACCGACTGCGGGATACTCATTCACACCCCCACAGATCACGCCCATTGCCACGCCCACAATTGGTTTGTACATATATAATTTTTTGGAAATCAATAGAGGAGATCAGCAGTAATATCTGTATATAATTCTGATTTTCTCACTGAGAATCGGAAAAACGTATAGTTTTTCCCGATTTGCCACGCCCCCAGTAGGCGTAGACATATAATTTTTGGCCAGTTCTTAGAAGTAGTGAAGGGTAACGTAAGTGTGAAATTTGGATGCTTACACTCAAAAAATGCGAAAATTACAGGGTATTTTTTAGGCGGGCATACCCCATAAGGGGCGTAAAATTTATTTTTGGCGCATCGATAGAGGAGCTCACCAGTAACTTACCATCCAATTTTGAAGCTTCTAGCTCTAAAACTGTAGGAGCTACAAACTTTTGCGGTTTGCCACGCCCCCTATGGGCGTAGATATATCCGCCATATCTTTTCCAACTTGGGTTGTCAACCCGAGTATATATACCAAGTTTCAAGTCTCTAGCATCAATAGTGCTCAAAATATTACAGAATTTGAAAAATCACTATATAGTCAGATCCGATTTGCCACGCCCCTAGTAGGCGTGGACATATAGATTTTTGGTCGATCTTCATAGGATCGTATCAGTAACCTACGTGCCAAATTTGGGCGTTTTAGCTTTAAAACTGTAGAAGATACAGTTTTACCCGATTTGCCACGCCCCCAATGGGCGTAGATATATCCGCCATAGCTTTTTGATCTTGGGTTGTCAACACGAGTATATATTCCAAATTGCAACTCTCTAGCACTTCTAGAAGTAGTGTTTCTGAGGTATGGGCAAATGCATTTTCCGATTTGCCACGCCCCTAGTGGGCGTATCGGGAAAATCTTGACACTTTATAATTCGAGGGTATACACGAGTATATATTCCAAATTTCAACTCTCTAGCTTCAAAACTGTGCAAATGGTTTGCGTTCATACGGACAGACGGACAGACGGACAGACGGACAGACGGACAGACGGACAGACGGACAGACGGACGGACAGCGTGACGGACATTGCACAAAACCAATATACTCATTTCACTTTGTGAATGAGTATAAAAACTAAATCTAAAAAGAGAGAGAAACAACAGCAGAAAAAAAACGAAATAAAAATCGCAGTTAAACATTATTAACACATTCTATGTGCGGGCATGCGGGGTAGCTGGCTCTTATAGCCATTAATAAGATTGTTTTTGCATGAATTTACGGCCAGGGGCATGATATTGAGTGACCCGAATGGAAACCAATCCCCCTCGCCACATGCCTCTGGCAAACAAACACGAAAAAAAAAACGAAAACAACAAGTCGAGCAAAAGTAAATAAGGCTGTGCGTAGGGCCGGCGCCTCGTCTATGTCGTTGTGCCGTTGCTCGGTTCCATTCGAAAATTGAAATGTTTGCTAACACCGGAGCACTTGCGAGTATTCTAGTCCAACAGCAAATTTTATACAAATTACAGGGCCATTTTTGGACAAGGCTCAACGAGCCATGCACTGAGAGTGGCGAGGGGGGGCTCCAAGCTAAGGACTCTGAAGTCCAGGCAAATAATACACTCAAACGAAAAACTTGCCTCACAATGGACTCTGTTCTTTTCAAGTTCTTGTTGCTGTTTGTACACGTTTGGGGATTTGTGTCTGTGGGTGTGTACCCGTAAATCTCTCAAATATAATTTGAATATGGAAAGCAATTACGGATGCTGCACACAGCGAGTAGCCAGGCAATGGCAATTATAAGCCATCAAATTTTGTTGACTTTCATTCTGCTTTTTGGGGCAGTTACAAAGACATTTATATAATATTTGTGGAAAATATTTTTGTTCAATTTGCTTTTAATCCGAGTAAACAGCGTTTTGGCCCTGACAAATCAACTTGAATAACAATTGTAAATTAATGATGTCAACATGAAACAAGATATTACATTTCTTTGAATATGGAGCAAAGGAAGTGGCTTATGTATGTATGTATAGCAGGATGGTTTGTGGACGAAAAGCTTGCCAAATTTCAACTAGTTTTGTTTTTTACTTCTAACAAAGTTTCTGGCAGAAAAAAACTATACTGAAGTGAAAGGAAAATGAGGTTGAGTCGATATGAGTTGGATTTAGTGTAGAGATTGATACTAAAGGATTACATGGGACTTAGTAAAGACAGATACTAAATAATATGAATGATTTTTGATTTATTTAGACGTCATTTTAAACACTAGTCTAAATATACAGCCTCCCTCTGAGCTCACATTAAATTGTCTATTGATAGAATTTCGAATGTCTCTTCAGGGTATTTGCTAGTCAGGCACTGCTGCCTTTACCACGCTTGTTAAATTCATAAAGTTGATCATTCAAATTGACTAGAATAGCATTTTGAATGGCACCGAAAACATGTCGGAATGCATTGTCAGAGCTGGCAGATGCTAGTCTGGGGTTAAATGCGCCATGACATGCCATAAGCTCTTCATCCGTCCATTCGTCTATCCCTCGAACTGGAACTGTCAAGCTGTCCAACTGCCTGCCTGCCGCCTGCAGGCGATGCCGATGCATTGCGCTGCGCCGCACGACTAAGCCAAAAACTATTGAGAACTATTCGCATATTCATATATGTAGTGTGGCTATGCACTGAGAGTTGATGATGTGGCCTCGTCGCTGGCAGTAATAGCCGTGGCAGAAAATGAAATGCCAAGGACACGATGTCGACGCTGAACTCTGAGTGTCATTCGCCAAGCGTGAGGCCAGCGGGCTGGGTCTCCGGGGCGAACGTGCATAAAAATGAGTAATTTACCAAATGGCAGGCAGCCTGCCTAACGAGGAGACTTGACAGGTCGGTATGTCTGCGTACGTATACTTATCTACATCAATCTGTCTATAGGTTTGTCTGTCACTCTGTCAGTCTTTCTTTTTGTTCCCTTTCTCCTGCCCCACTTCTTTTTCATTCTGTCAAACAACAATTGAATTTTACAGCAGTTGAATGTTTTTTTACGACATTTTTCTGTAGTCGAATGAGGAGGCTTAAAGTAATCAATCGTTAAAAGTTACTAATTAGGTTGCATAACTTTCGAGCGCTCTAAAAAATGTTGATCAAAGTTGAAAACTTAATTTATTATTTCACAAGCCGTAGAGCTTGGATTAATTTGAAACCATACGGAATTCTATTTGAGACAAACTTCCTTTAGTGAAAACTAAAAGAAAATTCATTTAGGCCAACCTTCACACTGGATCAATCCCGCTTTCACAGCAGCAAAGGAAGTTAAGAAGTTTACATATTGAATTTGCGGCACAAGCCACAAAAACTAGGCAACAAAATTTGTTGTTTATTTAAAACATTCGTGGGGCAAAGTCATCGAAGTTCAAGAACGTTCAAGTTTTTCTAATCTAGGCAGCTCTAATGCTTAACCCAACCATTGAAGTCTTTTTATCTGTTTGGATTTGTGCCTTTTCATTGTTTATATTGCTCACTTGCTTGGGCGTTTAACCTTTTTAGCATTGGCATTGGCAATATGAGCAGCAGAGCCAAAGGACCTGCCCGAATGCCCGTCTGCCCAGCTTGCCAGCTTGCCTGCCTGCACGGTCATTGAAGCGAGTTTCCCTTGTCTTTTGACGCTATTTGTTTGCACAACCTTTAGCCGTCGCACGCTTTTCCTTTTTGCTGCCCCGCTTACAACACATGGGAGATGGCACATGGCACATGGCACATGGCACGAATAAAAACCAATATTAATACAACTAAAGCTTACACGACGGCAGACACCCAAAACGCCCAGCCACCCAGCCAGGCAAATGAAAATCAATGAATTTTATTGCGCATATTGTTGGCAACTTTTGCGGCTTAAAGCCAGTGCATACTGTGCGGCGCACTTCAAGGGCTGCCACTGCACTTTAGGCCAAAGATGTGCGGTTCAAGGACCACTGACCATTATTAATTGACCATTCGGTGCAGCTACCAAGACTGCCTCACAGCCTGACTGGCTGACTGACTGGTTGCCATTGCAACTACTTTGTGGCTAAGCAGAAGACAATGGCTTCCATAAATATTACAGACACACACAGACACACACACACATACACACACACACAAACACACACACACACACACACACACACACACACATATACAAGGCAAGGGTTTGTTGTACTCGTTTGAACCTTTCTCTTGGCTTATCATTGTTGTTGTTGCCTTATCGAAGGCAGTGCACTGCGCAAATGTCTTCAGTTTCGGCCACAAAAGGTTGCCAGGCAGCCCAACATAATGTTTGGCCATTTGCAATAGTTGGGCATTCAAGCGTTGAATAGCATCATCAGCTACGTTCTGGGGCGTGGTCATTAAACAGTCTGTTTTGATAAGGCCAAAACTCTCATGTGTGCGTGTGTGTGTGTGTGAGTTAACTTTGGCTAAGAGCCAGCATGCAAATGGTTTCATTTTTCATGATAAGCTTGGCTCTCATATCTGTCTGTCAGCCTGGATGCATGCACCAGCTCATTATAAATGCTTCAATTAAAGCTCACTCAAAATGAGCTCAGTTGGCCCTTTGCCTAATTATAAAAGAAAAATGCAAACTGCTTGAATGGACGTTATATAAATGCAGCGTAAACCTTATCCCAGCTGCCTTCCGGTTTTAGACTATGCAAATTAATGAGCATATTACTTCTTTTTGACTTAATGCAGACAAAATGTTGTAAATGGCGTTTTAATCAGTGCACGAGGCCAACAAGCAAAATTAATTAAATGCTCACTTCAAGCACCGAGCACCGACCACCCGAGCACCCAGCATCCAACACTCAACACCGCCAACGCGCCATCATTCTGACCAGCCCACTTCCGCCTCTCTGACAGCCGCAAACGTAACAGACCCACTCAGCAACACTTGGTCTCTCTCTCTCTCTCTCTCTCTCCCTCTCTCGCCCACGCCTCTTCCCACGCTCAGCTCTCGCAAGCTGTGGATGCTGTCCTCGCTGCGCTCATCAATTTTTGCATTTTAATGATATTTGAGCCGCGATGCGACCACGGACAAAAACGATATCGACATAGCCAACGCGCAGCTTGATTATGACGAAGCCTCGCTCATGCCCAAAATCCATCTATGTTAATTGAAGAGCTTATAGCCGAACTTCAAATTCTCTTTAACAGGCAAAGTTGTTCTTTGACGTGGTTTTCAAACTTTAAACTTAAATTTGTATCCTACAAAATCTCATCAAGAAAGAATTGACTTGAAGCCAACCAGCAGCATCTGAGCCTAAGAGGCCAACAAAATATGCTCTTCCTGAATAAATCCTTGTTTCCAACTTTGCAAATTCAACTATAAAGCCTAAAATATGTATATTATTTTAATGTATATATTTTTAAATAATCTATCAACTGCTACATTTATATTTCATAAATATGTAATCTACTACCAAAGAGGATGACTGGAAAAACCTAGCCTAAGATAACGATTTGACTGAAGCCATCCGCCAAAACACATTCCATTTTCTTGAGCTTATAACTTTATCTAAGCTTTATGTCTCGTCCTATTTTCAATATAACATTATATCAAATCTGTTTACTTATTCACTAAAGCGTATTTCCTGTTCGAAGTGAATGCAGCCCGAATGGGAACGTTGCGGTTTCTGTATCTATTTTGGCTACATACCTACTGTGACCGTGAGGGCACTCTGAACCTTTCGTTAAATTGAAATGTAATTAATTTCTGGTGTATTCGACCCGCTGGCCGGGCTGCTTAATTCCCAGGGAGTGCGTAAAATATTAAACAAAGCAGCATCAAAATCATAACGAAAACCGAAGCAGAGTTTGCCAAGTAATAGACGGATAGTAAATTGAAAGCGAATAACCTATCCCAGCGCTCATTTCGTATGAGAGCGAGCAACTGTGTTGTGGCGTGAGTCCCTGGAGAAATTTTTTGAAATCCTAGCCAGCCGTAGGGGCCATGTTTGTGCCCAGCCACAAACGTTTGAGCCACACCACGACTAGATTACACTGTGGCAGCTGCTGCCACACTGACTGAGTAGCGGCCTCGACGCTTGGCCTTGAGCAAAAAGAAAGAAAAGGCAATCGTTTTATTGCCAGCGCAGATTGGCCATAAAAATGTCACCTGTGACTTGCCACGGACTGCAAGAAATCAAATAGATTCAAGCTGCGACCGATTTGCCAGCCCCACTTCACTAGCCGTCAAATGAATATATATATTTATATATATACAGATATATATATATATATATATATAGTCAGCCATGACTTGCTGTAGATAGACGCCATACATAATTTATGCAAAACTAACACAGCAATAAACGGGAGCTGTAAAAAACATGACAAAACAAGAAATGAAAGTTAGGTTCACTCGGCGTTTGCCCTGCAAAGTATACTAAATAAAATGTATCACAACATTTGCTAACAGAGGCCATGCCGGTTGGGCGGAGTACAGGGTATCCAAGGCAAACGAAGCTTGAAATGTTCTTTGCACAAGTTATCACAGTCAATGCAGCAGAAGTAAACACTTTTGCCACGCACAACTCCCACTCTCAGACAGCCGCACGTGCAGCTTGTTTGATTTAAATGCAAATATACATCAGGACATCAGGTAACATCAGCAGCAGTGGGCCAGCCTTGGACACTTCGTACGACTTTATGTCGTCCCCTTTCGACTGCGCTAAGCCTTGAAGACAACATCAACGTCAAAGTCAACGCTATTTTCGTCCTTTTTATACCCTGAACCCATTGAAAATGGGAAATCAGGGTATAATGTTTTTGTGGAAATGTATGTAACAGGCAGAAGGAGACATCGCAGACCCCATAAAGTATATATATTCTTGATCAGCTCGATGAGCTGAGTTGAAATAGCCCTGTCCGTCTGTCTGTCCGTCCGTCCGTCCGTCCGTCCGTCCGTCCGTGTGAACGCAGCGATCTCGTAAACCACAAAAGCTAGAGATCTGAAATTTTCAGAGAATACTCGTCTATAGCCTACGCAGTACGAGTTTTTTTTTAGATTTTCGATAACTCATCCCGTTTCCTTATTATCGATAAAAATCGATAACTTTTCTTCTATTAAGCATACCGTAAGAGCTAGAGACTCCATTC
Organism: Drosophila nigricruria; assembly: GCA_037075265.1. Classification (NCBI taxonomy): domain Eukaryota; kingdom Metazoa; phylum Arthropoda; class Insecta; order Diptera; family Drosophilidae; genus Drosophila; species Drosophila nigricruria. Next base: position 1,380,084 of record JBAMCI010000074.1, read on the forward strand.
ACTCCATTCACATTCACTGTGTAGATCCGTGTAATGAATGCGGACATTTTGTCACTTTTGGATTTTGGATGCCACGCCTCCTTCGCCCCCAATTTGCAAAATTCGTATTTCAAATACTAGAGACTTGTGCTTTGGCAAATACATACATATGAATGACATGATTACGCTGCGCAAGTTTGATTAAGAAAGTCCATCCACAAAAAAAGTTATTAAACATTTAATTTCCCATACAATAGGCATATTGCAGCCCAAGCGCAGTCGCTGCGTCAACTGCGCAGTCAGCAGAGCGCTTGCTTATGCGTATGTGTATGCATGTGTGTGTGTGTGTGTGCGTTGCTCGCAATATTTGTATATGTAAAACAAGCATATCATGTTGGGAAGATTGGATCTTTGCAGGGTTCAGGGTATCTCGTAGTCGAGCCGTCTCGACTAGAGCACTCTTACTTGTTCGTTTTGTGCGATTTCAGCGAAATTCGTTACTATCAGCGACCATTTGCCATTTTCTTGTTACGCGTGATATGCAAAGTGAAATGCGTTTTCTGTTCTCTCCCTCCCTCTCTCTCTCTCTCTCTCTCCTTCTGTGTCATTGCCCGTCTTTGGCTTTCAGCTCTCGTCACGGCCACAAAATGGACCACTTTTCACTTTGAATTGGCCCAACTTGATGTCAATTCAATTGCGGCTTGCGATAGTAGTTTGAATGGCACGATTTTTGAGCATTTTATATATCTATTTTAATTGGATTGATGCTTAGGCTCTATCTACTTCAAAATGTCATTGAGAATTAATGTCTTAAATACGAGTTCTTTAAAGATTTGACTTAAAGGAGGTTTTGAATGAATGTGAGATAAATGCATTAAAAATACAAGATAAATAATTTAAAATAAATTTGTTAATAGAGATCTTATATATATAAATATATATATATTTTTTTTTCATTCACAGTCATTTCAAAGCTATATTTATAATGCCCTGAACTTATTGAAACTGGGAGTTCTATGCATAATACATTGTGAAAATTTATAAAGCAGGCAGAAAGAGGCGTGAAAAAAACCCCTAGATAAGGACAAGTTGAGCCGATCTAGCCACGTTTCTTTGTCTCTCTGTCCGTTCTTCTGCCCTACTCTCCGTCTGTAGAACCGCAGCGACCTCTTAAGCTACATAAACTAAAGACTTTTAATTTTAAATATTAATATAATTCTAGTATAACTCATTTGCTTTCAATGATCACGATAAAAAATAATAATTTGATTATAGTGTTCAAGCCACAACTTGAAGATCACAAAAACTATGCATATTTCAGTAATAAATGCACAGACTATATATATTTCTGATTTTGTATACCATCTTACATTCCTCTTATAAAATAATAAACTTATTTCGAATAGTAGTGATATAAGCTCCTAGATATTATAATTACGCTATGGAACATTCATTAAGGTAATAAATCTGCAAGCCCAAACAGTTCGCTTACTATATATGTATATATCTGCCCAGAGTAGCAACGGGATATGAATATCCTACAGGGTATCTCCTAGTCGGCCACTTCTGACAAGAGCACTCTTGTTTAGCACAGTAAAGAAAAGTTGAATGCTGTTTGCCCCATCTGTACATAGAAATGAAAGCTATCAATATGTAGAACTTATTGAAACTTTTTCTCTCTTTAGGCGACAGCTAAAGTAATTAGTAATTAATTAGTAAAGTAATTAGCACAATTAGAAAGAAAGGAAATCAAATATAAAAATGATTATAGCCAAAGTATGTTGGCAGCATAAACAGAAGTTCTAAAGACTTTAAGTCGACCTTCAGTTCAATATAAAATAAAAGCAACTTTGATTGGGTTTCCTCATCTCTAAAGGTAATGTCATGGAAAATGTCGAACTTGCTTTACTAAAACCACGCCCCTTTCTTCCCTAACTCTCTTGCCTTCTTTCTCTCTCTCTCTCTCTCTCTCGCTATCTATCTCTTTCTCTTTTTCATTCTCTCTATCTGCCCAGCTCACTTTGATGCAATTTCACTCACATCTAATCAGCACAATAGCTAGCTCAGATAATAAATTCGTAGCACAAAAGAAAAGTTTTCACCTTTTAAATACCGCCCACAATACCACACAAAAAAAAATGCTTTCTTTAATCAAAGAGTGCAGCCAAAGTGTGTTCATGTCTTTTTCATGTATGGGAAAAAAATTTAAATGTTTTGTTAGAGCAAAAGACTTACCATTTTGGAAGCATCTAAGCACAATTCACAATATATTTAAAGTTTTCTAATCAAATATTTAAGAACATTTTCATTTTTAGTTTAGGAAGCAAAGCATTTTAGAAAGAAAACAATATTTAGATTTGAGTAAAGGAAATATTAGCTTCTAATATATCCTTAAGCTTTAAAGAATATTTATAAACAATATTTGAAACTAATTAGTAAATTGTTATCAGTTTAATGTCAATATTTTTTAACCATAGCGCAGCCGACAAATTTGTCTCAATTTTTCATCTTTTTCATTTACAAAAAAAAATGTTGTTTATTATTACATATAAATATATAAATATATAAATTTATAAATATATAAATATATAAATATATAAATATATAAATATATAAATATATAAATATATAAATATATAAATATATAAATATATAAATATATAAATATATAAATATATATTAGAAATTTAAATATAAAAAATATATATACATATAAATTTATAAATATATAATAATCAAATAAGCAATTGAAGCATTAAATTTGATAGTAAAAATATTTGAGTTGTCATTGCATTTAATTTATTGCTGACATGATTACATGGATGTTACGTGTTAAGGGCTTGACCTTATTAGTTCTAAAATTAAGCACTAATAAGCCGACTGGGACTGCCTCGACACACAGAGAGAGTCACACACCCACGTACTCTAACAAAACATTGCGCATTTGAGCATTAAGCTGTAACCCGTATGAATTAAATGACAGCCAAAGACAAAGCAATCAAGGCAAAGTATATATGTGTGTGTGTGTGTGTGTGTGTGCTGCACTATTATAAATGTTGAAATCTACAATTGATGACATCGCTGTCAGATGGAACAAATTCAAATCAATAGTTGGCTAAGCAATCAAACATATTGAAAGCATTTCAATTGTCTTTTCATTTGGCACTCCAATAACATTTGTCTCGACTCGCGCATACCCCTTAATGTCGGACATTTGCATATTTAATTAAGTACGGTCTACGTCTGGGCGGCGGCGGCGGCGGCGGCGGCGGCGGCGGCTCATAAACAATAAGAAACAGATGAAGAAAAAATCGAGCTATATTAAAAATAAATTTGCTCATTCCTTACGCATTTCCTTTGTTTGCCCTGCCCAAGCCCAAATGCACTTGACTTTTTTATAACATGGGACGACTTTTGCCTTATCTGAAATTCTTTTCTGCTTTTTGGCTTGTTTGCTGTGTCGCTAAACAAGCAGCCGAAATGAAAGTTGTCTGCTTTTCTCGGTACCGCTTTGAGTACAAATAAAACTTTTCTTCTGTATTATTTTTCCTTCTTTTTTTTCTTTTTTTTTCTCTTTTTTTTTTGCCTTATGGGTTAGCCGAAAAGTTGACTGGAAATTGAATTTGTGTGGATGTAATGAATACACTCTGGACTGGGGCAGCCCCAATATGTCGAACTTATTAGCAAGTACACTCTTTCCTTTCGGAATGCGCTTACCCACCTGCAGACAATTGATTTAATTTGTAGCTTGAGGTTAAGTTGTTGCCTGTTTAACTTGCACTTCAAGTTTAAAGCCTGGCCCAGGCAGTTCAACAAAAGTCAAAGCCAAAAAGTTTTCTTTTTTCTGCTTAACCGACGCGTCCCGTCGCTTCGCCTCGCAATGTCAACTAAAACGGAACCGCAAACACAGCGCTAGACCGTAACGTTGCGGATCCGCACTCGAGCACGCACCGGCACTTGCTCTTGACTTGAATTTGTTTTTGCAGCGATTTGGCTATTCGCGTTTTGCTGTTACTCATACGCAAATCACACGCGGCTCTTTGCACCTTATGCCCTGGGCGAATGCGGCGTATACGCAACGAACACACGTCAAATGTTCTGTTTATCTAAATAGACTTATGAGATTTGTAGTTTATTTATATTTGATCTCTTATGCGCCGCTTCGCGTCCAGCGCCAACGAGGAAACACAAGCAACTGACGACAGCCTCGAGCTCGAACCGACTCGTCGTTGGCATCGTTCGCACTTTCTGTTCTGTCATACGCCGTGTGTGACGACGACGACGACGACGACGACGTCACGACGCCGCCGCAGCAGCAACGCTCACGCCGGCGTTCCCGTTAGCCAACAGGTTATCTGCTGATAAGCGCTCGACTCCACACGAGTCGTCAGTCAAGCAGTCGGCACAAACGATGCAATACCCTGTCACTGGCCCGAACAGCTCTACCACCCCCCGATGCCCGCTCACAGCTGCAACGCAAAAACATCGCTGAGTGAAAATCGAGTTGAGCTGTGAAATGTTGAGTGAGTTTTTCCACTTTGAGTTCTTATTGCGCCATAGAAGTCTTGTGTTTCTTATTGCTGGTAAATATTTCTCGGTAAATACTGTGACAAATTGAAGGCTTTTGGGAAAGCAAAAAAGTTCAAAAAATTTGTTGCGACTCGCAGAAAAAAAAACATTTATATAAACAGCAAAATTTGTGATACGCTTGAAATGGCAGCAAACATCATATTCATTATACAAATTACAAGAGAAAACAGCAATTCGCTATACGAAATATTTGGCAATATTTTAAAATATTCCACGGAAATTTTCATTTAATATTATTAAATCCTTTTGACATTGGGAACTGTCCAAAAATTTAGTCATTTGTGCGTTTTTAGGCGTTAAAACCAAATTTTTTCAGTGAAAAATATATGATTTGATATGATGTACTTTTTTTTAAGAATTGGTTATTAAATTTTAAATTATTATAGCGTGCGGGATAATCAAAATTCAAAATGAGAACTTAGAGAACTTTGCTTTGGCTTCTGTGCTCGATTCAAAGCAAGGCAAAATTGTATGTCTTCTTCTACGAATAGTATTCGAATAGTATTTAAAATTCAACATAATTCCCTAAGTTCAAGTTACCATCCCTCATGAAAACAACCACAAGATTTTATTCTAGTCAATACTGAAAAATTAAAAAGCCATGGAAATTAAAGTAATGACTTCTTTTAACACTTGGGGAAATTAATTAGCCACCACATTTATCCACTAAGATAAACCACAAGCTCGATTCTCAACTCATTCAATTCATACCAAATAATACCTCAGCTCAAGTCACAACTAATCAATCAGCTTAAATATAAATATTTCTATCTAAGCTTTCTGCCTTTCAATACATTTATATTTCAATGTCAATACATGTGTTTTAAATACATGTATTTTTAAGCTCTTGATTCAAGTGAAAAACATTTTAATAAATCATCATCATATCAACAAATATTCATTTCGTTTTGCTTACCTAAGCCGCGCAGATGTGCTTTGATAGTTCCATTGAAGTGCCCATAAAAGATATTTATATGCTTAAAATTCTACGTATTAAGTAGAATCTTGATGTCAAACAAAGTTTATCTTGGAGAGTAAACAGTTGTTGCCCATTATAATTTCTTAACAATACTTGAATACCATTCTGACATTTATTTGAACAACATTCAGTGATGCGAACTCAAGTGGCTTTGGCTAAGCTCATTTAACACACGATTGTATCATATATATATATGCATATATACATATGTGGATATGTATGTGTGTGTGTGTGTTTGTAGCTTCATCCAATCTGCGCTATTAGCCTGCTCAGTTATTCATCTGCTGCTTAGCACATGCTGCATGCCGCGAGCGCCTTTCGCCAGTTGCTTACTTAATTTCTGTTATCTTCTTAGCGCGTTCCACAGCAAAACACCAGACATCGGGGGTATATATATATATGTATATGTTATATTGTCAAGAGGCCCACGGCTACGATGGTTGTCAAGTGATGCAGCTGCGATTTATTTATTAAGGCCTGTCGACTTGCTTAGTCTTCCTCATACTTTCCAGCCTCTCAGCAACTCCACTTGAGCTCGTTTTCAACTGCTGCGCGTATTCTCCTTAGGCTCGATGAGGGTGGGTTCAGTCGGCAAACGCGCACGTTTCCTCACTTCGGTGGCATTATGGCTCATACTTTTTAAGCACATGACATGACACATTTTTATGCGAGGCAAAGTGATGTGAATAGTGGCTACCACTCCACTCCTTAGCAAAGCACGCCATATGACCATAAACAAATGCCGTTTGCTACCTGAGCTGCTAACCAATTTCCCAAGCTCATCCTTAAAGAGCCAAAGAAATTCTGTGGAATTTTCAAGCAGCGACTCGCTCCTATGACTTTTTATTTACTTTGTAGGCATAACTCGACTTTGTGTGTGGTTTTGTGTGTGTGTGTGTGTGTGTGTGCGACATGTGAGCAGCCAACCAGACGACTCCTGACGCTGTTGACATTGTAAAGTAAATCCGCGTTGCGCATACGCCGCGTTTGCCCAGCAGGCAGCCAGGCAGCTGCTTTCGACACAAACTTAGCCAAAAGTCATTCAAGGTTTTGTAACTCACGCTAAATCTGAAGGCTAATTTACATGTGTTACTGCTCATTTTCGACTATTTACACAATGTTCCCACCCGTCTAAGTGGCTTTTACACAGTAAATAAATAAATTAAATTCTGTGCACTTTTCACAACAAAAAATGTAAATATTTGTTTTTAATTTTGATTGATTGACAAATAATCTTAAGAAGTCCCAAGCAACCTGCCAAAGCTACTTTATTCTATATTTATATTTATAAACATATTTACAAACTGTTTACATTAAATTCTTGCTTAAATCTAAGAATAATGACGACTAATTTTAGTATCCCAAATCTGGCCGGCGCTGTACGCTAAAAGCTGAACATATTTTTCCCATTTAATAAGCTATATACTCTTTCGAAGGTATTCGAATTTCTTCACGGCGTGTGCTACGCTTGAATGAAAATGGCGCTGAGAACATGGCCAAAGAATCTGGTTGTCTGCAATCTAATTCCTTCAATTTCTTGTTCTTGACATGAAACCTTGCATAGGCTGATTTACCTTTTGAAAGCATATGTTTAAATTTAGCGGAGATGAAAGATATATATAACATAATATATTTTATATATATTTTACATTCAAATTAAAAATTAAATTACAATCATTTATAATTTCATTTTAATTATCAGTTGAAAAACTTTGTTGTTCGTTTATTATCTTAAAAATTTATTTTTCATTAAATTGTAACTTTAACAATGAACTTGTACTCCTATGATTTATATCTATATTTATATCTTCTATATTTGACTGTTATGCACAGAATCAATCGAAAGCAAAGTCCACAAGCGTATATAATCGTCGGCATGCCAACAGCCGCAAGTTCTCTTTGGCTGTTTCTGTTTTTGTCACTGACCTTTGGCTGATGTTGCTAGAGAACAAGTACGCATATATATATATATATATATATATATATATATATATATATATATATATATATATATATATATATATATATATACAATATTTTTGTTTGATTTATTTTTAGCACTTGATATAAAAAAAGCCATTTAAACGTTCCATTTCAGTTTTGCTTTTTGTGTTCCCCGACGAACAGGGAAATCTGTCCAACGCTCAAATGAATAAGCTGTTGCAAGTCTTTTGATTTCACGCCGCTCAGGTATTTTTTTGTTGTTGGTATAATGATTGTGTTGCTGTCTCACGCTCAACTGAAAGGAAGAGTGAGATGTGGAAATATTGCTTAATTGGAATTAATATATATATATGCTCTGCCTGCGTTGCTAAGGGACAGTGAAAAATATTTATTATATGCCCAATTGACATATCTGTGAATTGAATTTCCTTTTATGTGCCTTACTTTTCGACTTCGATACTTCGTTGTTCAACTTCATTCATAATTTACGAGCGCAAATGTTTTATTTCATGTTTTATGGCAAATAAATTATGCCAGAGACAACGTATCGGGCAAGACAGGACACCTAAGCCAGCGATAAGAAGTTGTCGAAAGATGGCTAAATAATTTTCATGTCCCACAATGGACGACTTCGCCTGCAGCTGCCCGAAACGAAAAACATGGATATTTTGGCAAAAAGGTGCATGACTAGGGAATACCCTGTGGTAGAAGGGACGAATAAATAAAATACTTTTCTTACTTTATGCAAAAAATATATTAAATATTTTATATTTATATTTTCTGAGCACAAGATTCATCGAAAGTCAAATGTTTCAAAAATGAAATATAATTATTATATGATGTCTTCCCTAACTTAGTTTTTGATATAAATCAAAAAAAGTTCGACTTCTTCTAACTGTCACTTGAATATACCCCTTGTTAAATACATATTAAGAATACAGCATACAAAATCCTCGCAAGTATTAGCTATCGCATGCGTGTCGAAGTGTTGATACCCTAAAAAATATACATATATTATATATTATAATTTAATCATTGACCTTTTATACTATGTGGAGCCATTAAAATGACTCCGATCCGATTGATGGAAAATATTGCTCTACAGAGAGTTTTTTTTTTTTACATCTCCCTTAAATGTGCTTATAAATAATTGAAAATATAAATGACCCAAGGATAATGCGTCACTGAGTGCTACAATTTGTAAACATATCCTATATAGCATTTATATATATGCAAGGATATTAGAGCAGCAAATGGAAAACGGATAGGTCTGAATTTATGGATGTTCATTGATTGCTGCCTGGGCCCGATCCCAACAAATTTATGTAAATTATTTTGATTTTTTTCTTTCTTTTTTTTTTTTTTTGGTGCTCAATGCGACTTTTATGGAGATAGAATGCAGCTGCGACCAGGCAGGACAGCTCAAAGCCGACAGAGCGTAGCGACAGAAAGGCGATGCCGACACAGAAGCAAGCGTATATGTAAAATGGATTTGGGGCCACCATCTTAAGAGCGACTTGCGTGCAGTCAATGAGCCCAGAAGTTGTAGGAAGTGGCTCTTAAAGTGCTCGAAGTGCTAGCCAAGGACTTCCAAATTGAAATTCGTGAGTGTAGCAAAAAAGAACTGAAACACGACCACAACATGCGTGTGTACAAGTGTGTGTGTGTGTATGTGTTTTCTGCATAATATGTATGCTTTTATAACACATACAAACACATATGTATATATATACAAGTGGGCCAAGGTAACGAACAGGCATCCTACTTACCATATGTGGGTCATTTATATGCAAAGCATGGTCCATGCTTACGATATGTTCACTCTAATAAGCTGGGCACGTGTAGTCCTCGCTGCCAGGTAGTCTCTGCATGTATTAACGCAAAATTGCCTTCACTCACAGCTTCTGTACGTTTTCAACTATAACAATTGAAGAAGCACTTGTTCATTGATGTCATCCGGACTATACCCTGCAGCTAAACTTTTAGATTTGCTTACGTGAAAAGCAGCAGAAATTAAAAAAGTTTTTTTATACCTGAAGTAATGCTCAGTTAGTAAAGTTTTCCCCCATGACTGCAGAGATTCAAGAGCGAGATATTTCTTTGTTTACCTACTATAATATAAGGCATAAAATATTTCATATTCAGCTCACATTTACTGAAAACTGTCCTCAATACAATTACCTAACTCTTATTGGAAAATTTGATTTTGCATGGCTTTATATGCAATATAATATTAAAATAACCTCGACATGCTCTAAGCTTCCATATTTTAAAATTCAAAAAGTCACGTAGTTCAGTATAATCAAATAGTATTGCGAAAATTGGCTTCAAATTTCATTTCAATACTTGACTGCGTCATTTTAGAAATTTTGTTCGTTAGGATCTAAACCTTTTTAAATTATTTAATTATTTAATTGGGTTTTGATAAAACACTAATTACTGAGTCAATAACTTGATATTATTTAGTAAATAGTTCTAATGGGTGTTTTTGTTTTTTTTTTTTTGTAAACTCCTAATTTAGATTTAGCAAAAACGCTATATTTAATAATCCAATTAACTTCTGACCTTTTGATATAAATAGATTTACACTAAAGCAACGCTTGAAAATTATTGATATTTTCACCCAACTTAGCGTGCACTTCGTCCATTTTATGTTCAATGGATCAGACCACCTTTGCTCTTAATGATAATTTGCATTCTCTGTAGGGCTAAGCATTGAACAAGATCCAAATCAATCACTTCGTCGGCATTCTCAACAACTGGGGTTCGGTTCTTTCACTTCATGGAAATTTGTGAAATTTTACGTGTCAGCTGTGGTCGCCACATGGTCGAAATCATATTCAAACATTAATGTCATTAAATTTTCTGGCATACAAAGCCTGTATATAATATATATATATAATATCAATGAAAATAAAAAATATATTTCTTTGTTTTATTATAATTTAAATTCTTAAAGCTCTAAGAATTGATTCCTTATTATACTCTGAAGAATTGATTTTTACACATTTGATACCTCATCTCAATTTAAAGTAAACTAAAGTATTTTTTTACCAAAAAACCAACTTAAAGAATTCCATGAAAATACAGGAAATCTCATGAATCGGAAAAAAATTGAAGCATAAATAATTTCTTTGAAGAAATCTGACGAATGCTTCAGCAGCATGCCTTTGAGACCAGAACTTACAGTTAACTAAGTGCCGCTTGCCATAAGCTTGAGGCAACAATAACCTTTGGCCTCTTAGCAAGCCATTTTTGCACTTTTGCTCTACTCATTTTTATGGTGTTGCAGACAGCTAAAGCTTTTCTCTCTTACTTTTCTTCTCCTCTTTGTGCGTATGCAACAAAGAAAACATTTGCACTTTGCGTCCACTTTTAGGCAGCAAGTCCTTCCCATATTTATGGCGTTCGCTCGTAAATTTCTTGCGTCAACTACGCTGGCCAGCGAAAACAATAAAGCGACTGCTTATCGCGCTCAGCCAATGGAGCGCAGAATTCATCTCATAAATGGTTTAATGTTAAGTAGAGGTTTTCAGCTGTGTTATCCCAGGTATTTATGCCAACAACTGGTCTAATGACCCGCAGCGGCTACTTACGGCCCGTCAATATTACGTATACGCGGCGTGTGTCTATGGCGCCAAAGATGGCTGTGTGTGTGGTTAAACAAGTGTCATATTTGACCAGGACACACACACACAGACAAACATAATGGCCAGCATGGAATTTTAAGGCCAGTGAAACTTGAAGGTAGCCATTTTGGCCAGCTCCCAGCACTGAATGCAGCTCGAGCACACTTTGAGTCGCCAATGTGGCCATTGTCGTAGCTGCTGCTCATATTTCTCACTCTGTTGTTGCCCTCTCCCCAGTGCTTCCTACAGCCTCAATATGGTATTGTGAGCCTGCCGTTACGCCATTATTTATACGCTTATTTGTTCATTTTGTGGACACTCGGGGCGCTACTCGTTGCCGGGACAAACTCCTTGCTTAATTAAAAGTTCCAGGCCACAAGTTTTTCATATTTTTGTTTTATTTCGTTGTTTGCACTATGCCAACCCAATACACACTCGGATACTCTTTAATAAAGTGGAAATTAATATTTTAATAAATATGTATTTTAATAAATATGTATTTTATCATACCTTTTAGCTTTAAATATTTTGATATGTGGCAATTAATTGAAAGAGTTCATATTTTATTAACGAAATTCAAGTGTACAAAAAACAGGTTTTTTTACACTATTAAAATATAAATGAATGAACTCATAAAATTTAAATGGAAAATACTTTTTATCATTTTACGTGTAAACATAAAAAACTTAAATAAAAATTAAATTGTAAACAATTCAGATAGACTTTAAACATATCTGGCGACATAAGTTAAAAGAAAATAATTAAAAACCAGTTGTGCAATATAAACATATATATAATACAATATATAATCATTTCGAACCCCTGCACAAGTATCCTTTACATTTATGCTACATCATTTTCATTATTTAATCAACTCTTTGGATTTACGCAATGCCCAACTGCGAAATGAAGAAGTTATCAGCTTATGGCAGCTAGCTGCGCAAGTACATCGATAAACATCAGCCTGAAGTAGGGCGACGCTGAGCGTAGTAAATGAAAACCGAGCTGCATGAGACTGCGGCACAAGCAACAGGATAATTATCCTTGCCATATGTTCGTATGTCCGGCCAGAACCAAAACGGCAAACGAAGCGTTGACAGTTGCTCACTTGAGTGCCGGCGTGACTGACTGCCCGACTGCCTGACTGCCTGGCTATGTAATTGTAATTTAGACACTGTACACACACTTACATACAGACACACACACACACACACACATCTTGTGTGTAGCTTCTTTTTGTGCTCTGTGTTGTTATACTGCGTAATTTTTTTCGCTGTCATGCGGCTAAATGTGCAAATTACGTGACGTTTTTATTTCATTCACCAGCCGCTGCTTCTTTTATTTCATTTTCTCACCTAATTTTCACAGCGTTTCATCTCAAGTCCAGCCATAGACAAACACACCCTCAGAAGAATAGCAATTTGTGCCACGTGTGTGTTTAACCTAATTACAAGAATCTATATTGTTCTTGGTTACAGCTCTGTCCATAAAGCAACCTAGTTAGGCTTCCTTGCTGAGCACAATTACAAAGCATTTTTGTTCAGAGAATATTAGTATAAATAAGCAGCAATATAACCATTTGTATAGAAATCCATCATTTCGTTGAATTATGTATGTATGTAATGTAATACAATAAATATATGATACGCAGAAAATAAATACATCTATTCTAGCTAACATATTTCTAAGTTCTTCGAATTTCATTTAGGAAAATTATAGTTATTTTGCTATTCTTAGTAATCAGTATCCAAGGCCACGTAATTCTAGCTGTTTAAAGCAAGCTGGCTGGCAAAAGGGCTTGTATACCTTTGTGAGCTTGTTAAAATTACAATGAATGATTATGTTCAATTAAGAAACAATATTGTTTATTTATACAAATTTGATCAGCTTCGGAACACTAAATCATATGCATAACTTGCATCAAAAGAATTGACTTTAATACGTTAAAGCATATGAAAATATAGCCAGGGCACGGCCAGAGTTGAGTTTGAGCAGATCTATAGGCAGAGCTATCAGCAGAGCCTCAGCACAGCCAGAGCAGAGCCTAAGTTGAGTCAGAGCAGAGAAATAGGCAGAGCCATAGGCAGAGCCAGAATTGAGTTAGGCAGAGCCTAAGCATAGCCAGAGAAGAGCCTATGTTGAGTCAGAGCAGAGAAATAGACAGGACCATAAGAAAAGCCTGAGTTGAGTTAGAGCAGAGCTACAGGCAGAGCTACAGGCAGAGCCTAAGCAGAGCCTAGGCAAAGCCTAAGCAGAGCCTAAGCAGAGCCTAAGCAGATCCTAAGCAGAGCCTAAGCAGAGCCATAGCCCTAGTTGAGTTAGAGCAGAAAAATAGGCAGAGTCATAGGCAGTACCATAGGCAGAGCCTAACCACAGCCAGAGCAGAGCCTAAGTTGAGTCAGAGCAGAGAAATAAACAGTGTCATAAGCAGGGCCTGAGTTAAGTTAGAGCAGAGCTATGGGCAGAGACTAAGCAGAGGCATAAGCAGAGCCTGATTTGAGTCAGATCAGATCCATAGGCACAGCCTGAGTTGGGTCAAAGCAGAGTCATAGGCAGAGCCTAAGCAGAGACAGATAAGAGTCTGAGTTGAGTCAGAGCTAAGCTATGGGCAGAGCCTAAGCAGAGCCTAAGCAGAGCCTTAGGCGGTGCTTGAGTTGGGCCATAGTATAGCCATAGGCAGAGCCCATTTACTTCACGGCATTTCAACTACTAGAGACTTGCTTCCCGAAATTTATCTCTTCTAGGTTCCGATATCGACGTGTTCCTACATACAGACAGACGGGCAAAGTGACGGACAGGGCTAAATCGACTCGATTGTTAAAAAATAAATAAATAAATAAATAAATAAATAAAAAAATAAATAAAATATAATAAACAATAATAAATAATAATAAATAATACCACAAATAATTTTACATATAGAGTATTCATATTATATATTTACCTATATATATATATATATGAAGCTACCTATATTGTTGGCATGCTCGACGACAGCATTAATTCTCCTGCTCTCCTGTAGTTGCTTTTGTTGACTCATTATGCTCATTAAGAAATTCAATTAGCGCCTTAATTGCAGCAAGTGCTTAATGATGATAATGCGTTTACCTCGCCAGCCGCAAACTGTGTCCCGCCTTCAGTTCCTTTTCCATCAACTGCGACAACTGCTGATACAGCCTCCTGACTCGTCCTAAGTGATGACTCTTGGCACTTTGTTGCCATACATACTTGTGCGTATATTGACTAGATTCAACATCATTAACATATTAACTAGATAGACTTAAAAGAAACTTTGCCTGCAGCTACAAAAACATAAATAAGTAAAAAAAAAAAATAAAACAAAAAAAAAAAGGTGCTTTGATATATTTAAGCACATATATAATAGAGCTTTTCAGCTCTACTGGCCAACGTCCAGTCTCTGGCTTTTTATGCTGATTTATGCATTATATATAATTTAGTCGCTCGTTTTGGCTAACAAGCAAAAAGTTTTGCCTCGACACAACTTTTGCCAGGGCAACACAAGAAAAATGTGTTTATAATGAAAACTGCTCGAGAGGTTTTTATGCAAATTTGATAAATGCCACTTGGCGCACATGTTACACGAAATATTAGATTTTGAAACACAATTTTTCGGCTAATTAATATTTTTGTTGTTTGCTGCATATTTGCATATCAAAAGAGTATGCATGCGCCCCATGTGCTGGCAGGTGGGACACGCTTTCAATCGAATTAAATAGAAATTAACTTAAGTACAAAGTTAAATATTTAAATTGGAAATCTACACTATGCTGCAAGAGTCAGGGCTCTCTCATTTTTACTGCTTTGTTTTCGCTTTGCATCCATTTAGCGCCTCATTAAAACTGTTTACGACGCCAAGGACAGTGCCCACGACAATGGAGTGGGCTGGAAGCAAAGATCCCACACGTACTCAAGCGTTTTTATTATTGAAGGTATTGCGGGTGAAGTATGCGCCTTAATTGCCAATTTTGGTATTAGATTGTCTTCTTTATTGGTTCGACCCGGTAAATCGTATTATACTCTTTGTTTTAGAGTATCATAAAATGTAACATTTTTTATGATCAAAAGTCGAATAATGTTTATGTAGAACTCAGTGCTAACAAAAAGTAATTGCAATCTTGCCACCTTTGAATCCATTGCTACGAATTCAACAAGAGGTCAAAGCAGTTGGTTGAGACTCCAAATGATTACGAGGAATCAAATAATTTTTCCTTTGAGTTCTGATTCATTTTTGAAAATATGAAATCAATATTAGATTATAAATGGGCACGATTAATAAAAATCAATTTTAGTTGAAAGAAGCGCTTTAAAAATTAGTACTGCCAATTCGAGGTCTTATCCTGACCATCCGGAAACCTCCTTTTAGCTTATGTCATGTTAACAACAAATAAGTTTACACAAGGTGAAATAAAATTTCAGCACCTCATAAGATGCGCATCAACTTGCAGACTTCATGTCTACAACATTTCCTGCGCATTCCAATGAACATTGCACAATTCTAAGAAGAACAACACAAATGCGATTTCATGGATTTCCCAACAGGCCAACGACATCACAAGTGACGATGCTGCTGCCATCGCTGCCGCTTAAGCCATAGCATGTTAGGGATAGATTTGATTTAAGTTAAGCCTATTGCAAATTGACATTGAATAAACAACATTCTAAAAAGAAACCTACAGTTGAGTCAATAAATATATATTTATCAGCTTTAATTAACGGATAATTAATTTATACTCACATATATATATCTATGCATATATACTAAACATATTTAACAGATATATCCATTCAATATGAAATATTTCTCAAAAAGCATTTGAAGTGAGAATCTATTATAAATTAAATAATTATATAATTAAATATAAATTATTTGTCTTCATAAACTAAACAAGAAACTAAATTCCCTTAAATCAAGTAAAATAACTATTTATAAACTTAAAGAGAAAATCATTTAATATCATTGTTAAACATGCAACAAAGTCGACGTTGCTTCAACTTACAGTTTCAATTAAGTCATTTTCGAAAACTTTGTAAGTCGGCAATCTGAGTCCTAAGTTTTACCTGCAAACTAGGTTTATCAGCGGTTTTCAGCTTTCTAATATTAAAAATAAGTTTCTATTTTGTTGCAGCTTTGCAATGCAAGCCCTTTATCCATCACATAGCTCCTAAGAAGCACCCACTTGAATAATAAACATATCCAGTTATATATAGGCGGAGCCAGAGTTGAGTTAGAGCAGAGCTATAGCTAGAGCCTAAGCAGAACCACAGGCAGAGCCTAAACAGAGCCACAGGCAGAACCTAAATTGAGTCAGAGCTGAGAAATAGGCAGGGCCATAGGCATTGCCATAGGTAGAGCCATAGGCAGATCATAAGCAGAACCTGAGCAGAGCCATAGGCAGAACCTGAGTTGAGTTAGAGCAGAGTTAGCCTAAGCAGAGCCATAGGCAGAGTTATGGGCACAGCCTAAGCAGAGCCTAAGCACAGTCAGAGCAGAGCCTAAGTTGAGTCAGAGCAGAGAAATAGGCAGAGTTATAGGCAGAGCTTGAGTTGAGCTAGAGCAGAACCATAGGCAGAGCCTAAGCACTGCCAGGGCAGAGCCTGAGTTGAGTCAGAGCAGAGAATTAGGCAGACCCATAGGCAGAGCCTAAGGAGAACCATGGCAGAGTCTGAGTTGAGTCAGAGCAGAGAAAGAAGCAGAGCTATAGGCAGAGCCATAGGCAGAACCTGAGTTCAGCTAGAGCAGACCCATAGGCAGAGCCTAAGCAGAGACTGAGCAGAGACTGAGCTGAGTTAAAGCAGAGCTGTAGGCAGAGCCTAAGCAGAGCCGTAGAGGCAGGGCCTATGCACACCCAGGGCAGAGGCTAAGTTGAGTCAGAGCAGAGAAATAGGCAGACCCATAGGCAGAGCCTAAGCACAGCCAGGGCAGAGGCTAAGTTGAGTCAGAGCAGAGAAATAGACAGAGCCATAGGCAGAGTCTAAGCAGAGCATAAGCAGAACCAGAGCAGAGCCATAGGCAGAGCCATTAGCAGAGCCTGAGTTGAGTTAGAGCAGAGAAATAGGCAGATCCATAGACAGAACCTTAGTGGAGTTGGAGCAGAGTTATAAGCAGAGCCTAAGCAGAGCCTAAGCACAGCCAGAGCAGAGCCTAATAATAGCATGTCCAGTTTTATATCATTCATACAAAACTCTTACATAAGCTATAAAATAAGTTACGGTAAGTAATTTAATTCGTACTTAATGCAAAAGGTTTTCAAAGAATAAATGTAAAAAGCCAATTATATTTGCATTTAAATTGTTTTGATATCTAATCAAATTTGAGAACTATAAAAAATATAACATATATGGAAAATAATTATCAGGGTCAGAAAAAAATGTAATTTGTTAGCTTAGTTAGTTATGGTTGAATGATTGTCAGACTAAGAGACAAATCCTATGTAATAAGCCCACATGTTCCTCTTGCCAAGACCTTACAAACAATCAATTGGCAAGTTTAACTTAGCACAATTTTGAAATATGAAATGTCTGCTTTAGGTATCTTATAGAACTATTTAAAATTCTAGTTAATTATCAAAGATTTTTAAAGTATGAAATATCTACTTTAGCTATCTCATTGAATGTTGTCTGTTCGATGATCTTTTGTATTGTTGAATTTGTCAAACTAATTTTTAAGTCTTTTAAATTCTACAATTATTTATTGTATTGTTTAATTTCCCAACTGAAAAGTTAAAATATCTTTCATTTTGCATTTTGCTTGTTTTTTTTTACAATTTTTTTTTTATTTGCATTTATATTTTATATACAATTTTACAATAAATTTTTTGCCTGTTTGTCGTTTGCTCTGTTTGTTTCATTAGCTCGTTTGTCCATATCCGATTTCTATATTCATATATATATATGTATATATCATAATTGTCTCATATTATATTTAAAAACAAAAAAAACATATGCATACATATAAGTATATATATAGAGCAATACAGTGATGCTTGAAAAATTTATAAACCAAATGTTAACATAGGAATTTTGCTTGTTTAAACGCAAATTTAATATTTCATATATAGAATGATTAATAAATTTGAACATTTTTATACAATTCGTTTATATATGTTATATATATAACTTGAAATAGTCGCATATATATATATGTATAAATATAGTATATATATACTTATACTCTAGACATTTGTATTATGTATGTAATTAACGCTTTACAAATTTCATTGCACTTATCAAACTCTTGGTTGACTACAGTGGATATCGCTAGTAACGGAAATAATATATATATATTTTCGCGAATATAAAACTATGTACATATTGAGTATGAATCTGCGAGATCTAATCATGTACAGACTAAACTGATTTGGTGTTCGAGCTTACAAAAATATCGACAACGAAAAAGAAAACAAATTTCAATTTCCAGTTTTTATTATTTTGATTAGTAAGCTATATATAATATAGTGAACAGATCGAATAACTTAGCAAATGAACAAACAATATATACATCAACTTACATTTGATAAGTTTTATTGCTTTTGGTTGCATATAGCGGATACCAACTGTAGTACGTACTTCACTTAAAGCTAAGAAGCCTTTTGTTAAACTGCCACAACGATGACAACGTTTATATATATTTATTAAATTTGTTCACTAAAGTCGATATGTTTACTTAAATTATTAATATATAGTATATATATATATATATGTATTGTATATGTTGTATAAGAATGCATAATTGTATATATCTACCTCGTTATATATACACATATACATATATATATATATATATATTATTCTCGTGTTTAGTATAGGTCTTCCACGTCTAGTAGTATGTTGTGGTGTTAGTATTTCGGGCTTTCTACTAATTCAATTAGACTTAACAAACTAAAGTTCGGTTCTAGCGGCCAGTGAAGGGCATCCATCGCAATTGCAGATGTTTTTATTCACATTTTGTTGTTTTATTTACTTTAAAGCTTAATTTCATTTTGGTTTTCTGTTGATGTCGTCAATTGTTCTAGGTATATAAGTTCTATGCATTATTGTTTCGAATAGTCGTGTTTAGCAAACTCATTTCGATTATACAATATAAAAAGCCAATTACTAAACAACAGCAACTACTTAGTTAAAGGTTCTCACTACATACATATATTCTATATAATATATATATATATACAATAGTTTATATTTTCGCACTTAAGTTCAATTATTTGTCAACTGATATTTGGTTAGATCAACCAGATGCTCGTACAGCATATCCTCCTGGGGCGTCAGACCGATCATAATCCAGCCCGATATGGCTGCAATGCTTCGCGTCACCGACAGACTACTCCAAACACTCTGCACACTGTTGCTTAGCTGCAATAAAAATTCAATTAGACAACAATCAACAATTGAATCAGGGTATAAATTTCATGACATACCAACTCCTGTTGTGTTAGCGTTATGTTTGCATTATTATTGATCAGATAGAGTTTCTCATCGATGGAATCGGAGCATATAGTTAGGATTATTGTTGCAAAGTAGAGCATTGTGATGATCAGCCATCGAAACGATATTAGTTCGCTGGCATTTGAGAAGCTCCAGCGACATATGTCCATGCTGAAAGAGAAATTGTTTATTATTTGCATGGTATATAGACGATGTACTAATGTAAATATTAAGGATTGTATTATTATCTTGCTCACGAAATTTTAAAGAGTATATTGATTTTGGACAACGTCTGTCTTGCTGTCCTTATGGCAACAATGTACTTTGAGACGTAAAGTTGGGAATATATATTCTGTTTAACATCCACTGCTACGTTTAACATTATAATTTAAGAGCGGAAATTGGCCCAACAGATTAGCTTCGTAAGAGATTTATATTGTACAGAGATTGCGATCATTCGTTCCGTTTTCTCTCTATACTTTAAATGAGTGTTCGTTTTCACAGCTCAACGGCTTGATCATGTTCGAGCATAAGGCGAAGCCTAGTGCAGATGCTCGTGCATCAACAGCTCTGAGAGACTTCTAAATTGACTATATTTTATATATATATAGAAGCGAACAGCACGACATCCAAAGCAAAATCAACACGAAAAATTTACTTGTCTTTACTAAAAGCTACACGAAAAATCCCCGCAACTCAAGACATTCGTTTCTTTCCTTAGATTTTACAGACATACATAGAAAACTAATCTAAAAGCAAAAGCTTCCAATACTTCAACAAAAATAGTTATTGAGCGACGCAAAAGGGTGGGGCTGTCCATCTGGAAGACATTACTTAAACAGTAAAAGTAGACCAAGCATGAATGATAGAATTTCCCACAAATATATTTCAACTGCTGTTTCATTTATTAGCAATATTCATCTGTTGAAATCTTCAATAAGATTTGCTGCTTATCATGACTTGCCCTACGCTTGCCAAATACCTAAATAAACTAAAAGTTTTATATGCTATACAAGCAGATAACATTTTAATTTGGGAAAGTGAAATTTGGCAACAAACAACTATTTTCTTATAACTTTACTCCTTAGTTTACATTCACAAGTTAAGCACTTTGGAAGGACTCCATAGAGTTTTAATACGTAATGGCATAAATATGGCTGCAAATTAAAACCACAATTAACATCATATCTCGAACTGTTTTCGTTCTATTGCATTTATATTTCTATTGCTTTTTGACCACCCTATATTATACAGGCGATTGCGGTTGACTGCAATGAGCATAAGTTTCCCAAACTTATATTATATTTGCCTGATATAATTTATTCGCATAATCAATATCATGATTTGAGTATATAAAAGTATAAAATAAAGTTGATCTACGAGTCTAATATGAGAGGCTTGCAGACATGTATGTAAATCTAAAGTGCTATCGTATAATAGGAATACTGATATTGGATACATATTTAAAACACAAAGTCTGAATCAACTCATTCCATATAAGAGAAAACGTACTAACGAACGGAGAGGCCGAAGAGACAGAAATAGGTAGAGTAACTCAGCTAAGTTCCCATTGTCATATGACAATTCCCAAATAGACCCTTTTTAATCAATTTAAATGGGTGCAGAGTAGACAAACATGTATCATAGAGAAGCAAATACTGCCCCAGTAACCTCATCCACTTTGCTTATGTTTGCATTGGGGCAACAGTGTCATTTCCCACTGGCATTTATTCAAGTATTCTGGCATTTATATTAATTAAATTAAAAGCTCAAGTGAACTAGCAAATAGCGTTATTTCCTATGTGTATATAGCATAGATGACACGGAGATGGAAAAGGTCAAAAGCTACACATGATGCCCATGGAGAAAGCTAAAGCAGGCAATACACCAATGACATTTGGAAAAGACGCCAGCATCACATAAATCACAGGACAGGCAGGATAACGAGGCGAAATGTCAGTCTGACTTTTACACTTTCACTGCCATTGCCTGAGAAACTGGGGTAAAGCGAGAGTGTCGAATGGCAATGGCCAAAAACAGTAAAGCCAAAGCCAAAACCGAAAACCGAAAACCGAATACCGAAACCCAAGCCAAACAGACAAAAGCAGACAATTTCAGTGTTGCTCGGTCTACCAAAAAATTCACCCACAGACACACAGACACACACACACACATACACTCAGTCATACAGTCGCTGACTTTAAAGGTCAAGAGTGCAGCAAGCGAACAGCGCGTGTTCTCAATGTGTGGGCAGCACAAAAAGAGCAAAGTTTAAGAGCATTAAAATGTATATATATTTACTGTTTTTTTTTTCCTTCTGTAGATGATGAAATTGGCTACGCAGCGAGCATAGTAAAAATTATTGCAACAACAGACAATGGACAGCGGAGAACTGACAGCTGACAACGGCCACGAAGCCAAACAAAGCGAAGCACTTGAAAATTTGCAATTCAAAATTAAGTATAGCATACTTTTCAGCGCCCAAGTGGCAATATTGACGCAATGTGAAGCGCCCACGCGCCACTCTTCAGTCGGCCACAGTAGTGTGAAGAGGGCGAGGTCTGGTTGCCTACTATTCATATACTCTTGACAGGAGGTGGCAGCAGTCTCTATCTGTGTGCGTGCATGTTTTTTCAATGAAATGTGCGGGTCGCTTGAAGGGTTTCCACCTTGGGCCAGTCGGTACGCTTTGAGGTCAATGTGTTCTTGGGGCACCCAAACAACAACAACAAGAACAGCACTTGGTTAGCACGCACACCACACCACACCACACACCATACATCAGGTACTCGAAGTAAATGAGTTTGACTTTCAGTTTCTATATATAGCGTGCGGCTTACGAAGGACAGCCCTGGACACTTGGCCAACAAACTAATTGTCATGATTGATAAGACTCAAAATCGAAATCGAAATATATATATATCTCACACATTCACTTACCGATCGAATACCGACACTAGGCAAATTATAGCCAAGCAATAGAACGTATTCAGATAGATATCAGCAAATCCAGCATAGTCGCTAATTAGTGCCATGGCTTCACTGTTGGTTGTCGTCGTCGTCGTTCCAGCTGCTGAGCCGCCTCCTGAGTCCGTTCCCTTAACAGAATTGGTCAGTTCTATGCCCAACTTTGACATTTGGGCTGTTGGTGTTGGTGTTGTTGTTGTTGCTGTAATTGTGGCTGCAGCTGCACCGGCAGCTGTGGTCTCGCCCGCAAGACCCATGCTATTGATGACCTTTGCCCAATCCGTGGGATGGCTGCTCATTACAAAGAGCAGATGGGCCAAGGCTAGACCAGCTAGCAGCCCATGGCATATGTTCGAAATGAGCAGCCAAATTCGTTGAATAACACAGGCAAGTTGTATGTTGCTCGAGATGCCATTGCTAAGAAATGGAAAAGAAATTTATTAATTATTATACATATCTATAATATATATATGTATCAATAGATAAATGAAATATTACCTATTTATTCTATATATAGAAAATTATAATATCCCATAAACACTTCTAGTTTTCCGAAAAAATACTAAGGTATTAAACTGACTAGACTGAGTCTAGAATTATTAAAATATTAGAGCCTCTAGGCTAAGTACCCTCGGACAGTCCTGAACTGCACTTAAGTCCAGCCAGAGATAAGGTGAAAGAGCGTGTAAGTGTTCTAGCTAACTTAACATCAGCCCAAGACTAAAATATACTTTAACAACTTTACTCTGTATCTAAGAAAATAGTACCTAAAAAGTTATTCATAAAGTTTTAATCCGCTTTTCATTTCATTTTCAATTAAATCAAAATGCTCAAAGCCTCCAATACTAATTGTATATTCATCTCGGATTAAGTCTTTGTCCAACATTTGGTTATATGAGTAATTGTGTTTTTCTCCAAAATAAATTCAATGTATTTTAATGTTAACTAAAACATCTGACCACGAACTTAGCTCAATGATTCTTGCGAAATTTGTGCACACAAAGGAGCTTAAGGACTCAGCTTTCCTTAGATTTCAGTCTTAGGACGATAATAAACACGCAACGGACAAGATAAACATGAATAGAAACCAAATTTCATTGGAAATCCATCGGTTCGAATTGATTGTGTGTATGTGTGTGTGGGGTAAATCAAACTGAGGGCGGATAAAAATAGCTTGGAACCACCGGATTAGATACACGCAACAGACATAAGAATAGACGCCCACGCGGGTGTCGACTGCCGACTTAACCCACCGATTTAGGTCGGCATCAAGCAGACAGCGTGTATCGCCGTAGCTGCCACGTCCGCTGGCCGAGCCGCCATTCGAGCGAAAGAGACGTCCTGCGCCGCCCAGCTCCGCCGCCGAGATGCCATCGATGCCAATGCAACTGCTGCTGGTGCCAGCTGCGCCGCGTGCGGCACCGACAAAGGAACGCTTGTAGTAGCTCTGCTCCACTGGTCGATAGCCCGATGACGTCTGCAGAAACATTTTGTCGATGTGCGCGGGCGTATCGTCCGTGGGCGAGACGACCGGAGTGAATGGATTGTAGATCTCCTCGCCCTCTGCGGGCGCAATGTCATCCGCCAGCTCCTTCAATATGGACGATAGCCCACCAGCTGAGTAAAGCTTGCCTGCAGATAACAGAGAAAGGGCGAGACAGAGAGAGTGAGAGGGGTGAGCATTTCAAGTGCGCAGAATCGTATTTGTTGTGGGTTGTGTAAAAAGCTTTTTCTCAATGGAATACAATTTGGCAATCTGGACGGGGACGGAGCAGAGTCTGATACTTACTTATGAGCTGGCCCCGCTTGTCACGCTGCGATTTCGTCTTCCGATGCACTCGTCGCTCCTCCAGACTCTGATCAATTTCCAGCTCGCCCGACAGCGAGGCATCATGCATATCAGAGCACTGCTTTAGATAGCGCATCAGCGTCTCATTGGCCTGTCGCACCTCCATCTCACCAGCGGCTATTAGCTTTCGTTCACGCCTCCTGCGTGACTCCGACTTGCTGCGCTTCCGACGTGGACTCTTGTCGAAGCTGTTCCGCGAACGCAGCGAACGCTGAGCGGGACTGGCCTGAGGATCTGACAGCGATTGCTGCTTACGTGAGGCACCGCCGCCCACGCCGCCTCCTCCCCCACTGCTGCCCGCGCCCATGCTCAGCGCCGAAGGCGTGGGCGAGCTCTGCTTAAGTTCACGATCAATGTAGCCCAAGATGCCGCGATGGAAGGACGAGTCCACTTCCAGAGAGCGCAGCGCCGGCGACTGGGGCGAGTGTGTGCGCCGTGAGCGATGTCCATGCGTGGCCGGCAGCTGACGCAGTGTTTCTCGGAGACTCATTGCATCACCGGATGAGTTGCGACTGCCATCGCTCTGCTTGGTTGGTTGTGTGGGCGATTCCAGGTGCGTGGTGGCCTCACCATCTGCCGCAGTAGCTGCTGCCCCCAGCGGCTCGTCAGCGCCGAGGGAAGCGCTCTCCTCCAGCGTGTCCTGCGATGGCGGCGCATGTCCGTTCACCAACACCACTGTCTGCTGGGAGGTTTGACTGGGTGATCCCACCATTTCGATGCTGTCCGCCGAGCTCTGCGCACTGATGCGCCCCGCTATTGTTGTTGCTGTTGTAGTTGTTGTTGTTGTCGATGCTGTATCATTGAGCGCCGCCGCACAGCTCTCGAGCGTCTCCAGCACGGCCTCCGTTACCTCTAGCTCCAGATCGGGCGGCGTATTGGCCGCTGCGGCTGCCTCACGTTCCAAACGCCGCTGACGAGCCTCAGTGCGTCGCTGTCGCTGATGCTGACGATGCACCTTGGGCTGAGTCGCCTCCATTGTGTGCAAGCTCAAATCTCTCAAACTGTGAACTCAATTATCTTAGGCGATTTCCACTATATTCCTAGTTGTTGTTGTTGTTATTGTTGATGTTGCTGCAACGGCTGCTGTGTTCCATGAGCTACGGCGTGCCCTCATAACAGGTGGATTGGTCCAGCAGGATGTTGTTGTTGAACTTTCGAGCAGTCGAAGTTGCGAAGCTGCAGCTTTTCGCTTTGACCCAAATAATTATGCAGCAAAAACGCATGCACTTGCTGCAGCTACACCCGCGCACCGCACACACACACACGGAGACACACACAGCTGTGCTTAGCCTTCAAGAATATTTTGTTTTACACAATTCTTTAGCCACTGCTTCAATTAAGGCTTAAGTATTTATATTTGTTTTAGCCTTTTTCAGTGAATAAATTTTGTAAATTCACTTCTATCAATTCTATTTTGTGGTTTCTCTATGAAGGTCGCCCGGTGGAGACTTGAGAACCTTTGTGTTATGCTCGCGTTCGCGGCTGCTAAGCGACTGACTTGGCCTGGCCGAGACAGCAATGCAAAATGGCCCAAAACGAAATGCCCTGGCGCTGGCCTGACTCCCATTCGGTGGTGGCTTGTTGTTTGTGTCCTGCTTCCTGAAACGTAGTAACGAGCACAGCGAGGCGAAAGCTTTTCACAATGACGTCAGTAGCTGTGCGTGGTGAGCATTAACGCCCACACACACACAGAGCCTGTGTCTGTGTGTGTATGTGCGTGTGTGCAGGCATTATTGACAAATTCTATTTATAGGCAGCCGCCAGAGTTGGCAAAGGTGGGGAATTTTTGTTTTTAGCAGCACCTTGTTCCAAAACTTTGTCAGCTCGTTTTCTGGCTACACTGAGAGAAACTTAGTATGCGTTAGTATTATTTATTAAATTACAGAACATATGATACCATATATAGACAATATATAGTGGATAATATAGTATCTTATATAAATAAATTTCCTAGACATCATTTGATCATGCCATAGCTACTCGCCCAGTTGAGTCTCTGTCTGCTATAGCCCTAACCACAGAAATTGCATCAAAGTAAGCAGCTGTCGTAATTTTTTGCGACATTTCGCTTACCCACACTCTGTCATTCTGTCTCTTTCACTCACTCTCTGTCTCGCTGTTATCCTCACACTCTCTTGCGCTCAGCTCAGCGAATCGATAAATGCGTGGAAGCGTCTCAGCTTGGCTCAAGCTACTGCGCAGCTTTCAGCCTGTACATCATGTTGATGACGTCAATCGAGAAAGCTCTCGAAACCAAAACAACAACGAAACCTGACACGAGCGCCACAGCACAAAAGCCGGCAAAAGCTCGCCTCTGCCAGCCGCACGCAGCGCTGCCATTCCGAAGGCGTCAGGCAAATTTTATTATCGTAAAGCGTGCAGAGGCGTCGTCTGGCTGCATCAGACACGCAAAGCAAAAACAAAAGCGCGGAACGCGATTCGCCAGCGCTGGGTCTCAGCTAATGGTCCCTGAAATGCCAAAAGGCGCTTGGCACTTGAACTGTCGCACTGAGCTCACTCACCCCCTTCTCTATCTCTCTCTCACTCTTTCTCGCTCTTACTGCATATTAGTCTGTGTCTGATTCTCTCTTACGCCATCGGCATTGAGCACACGTCATGACCGTGACGTCACAGCTTGACGTCAGTTAACACATTAGCCAAAAAGTGTTGAGAGGGCCAAGTAGAAGCTATGAAATATTAAGGCGTAGCTTGTCGCATAGCGTATGTTGTTCATTTCAAATGTTCTTTGCCGAAATTAGAAAAATCTTTAAATAATAAGGGCTTTATTTATGATGTGAAGATTTTATAAATAAATACCAAAGTTCCTCTCTTAATTTGAGGCTTATATATATTTACACATAATATATATACGTCTAAAATCATAAGGCAAAAGGTTAGAGAGTGTCATTTCTCACGATATAATATAAGCTCTTTAGTTGTAAGAAATCTATAAATTCTGTAACTGCATTCTGAACATTTTCTTTTTACTATTTCTAAGTCCTTGATGGGGTAGAAATGTCCTTCTAAATATCCACAACAAAATACTCAAAGTCAACAGAAATGCCCCCTCGGACAAGCTGGCAACCCTGGCCGTGATGCGTTGCCTCGGGCAACTGAACACTTGTTATGTCAATAACAATATCAGCTAAAGCCACAACCGGTTAAAGTTCGAATAAAAACTGTGCATTAGACAAGGAGCAAAACAAATGCCTCTGCTTGAAGCACCCGCTGAGTACTCGGAGTCCTCGCCGGAGCACTCACTGCAGCCGGAGATACCTCTGCTGTTGGCACCACTACTACCAGGCCCTGCTGCACTCGCCCAGTTGCGTCCGCCCACGGCAGAGGTGCGACAACAGCAGCAACAGCAGCTGCAATTGGAACGACAAAATCGTCGCCAACTGGAACGTCGCAACTCCTTCGACCGGGATGAGCCCATTGTGGAGGAGACCGAACACTTTCCAGCGTTCGTGCATCTGCTGCCTGTAGTGCTGCCGCCACAGCTGCCGGAGCCAACGCTTGATGAGCTCTTGGTAAGTGTGTTGACTGAATCAATCTTTCCATAAAGCTCATGTTTCTATATTTGTAGCGTCGCGTTACACAGCGCACGGATCTGGAGCAAGTGGAATCCGTCCGTCTGCGTGTCATTTCCTATTCGGTGAGCCTGTCAAGGCTTTCGCTATTCCTACCACGCCTACAGCAGCTGGATCTCAGCGGCAGCGTGCTAAGCTCTCTGCGGGACCTGGGCTATGGCCTGACGCAGCTCACTCATCTGAACATCAGCAATTGTGGCCTGAATAGCTTCGATGGCACCAGTGGCTTGCCAAATATAAGAGTCCTAGTAGCCGATGGCAACATGATACAGCGCATTGGACCCTTGACGGAGCTGAGCCAGCTGCAGATGTTGCAGGCACGCAACAATCGCATCAGCGAACTGGGTCTTCTCTCGTTTCTGGGTCTGTGCCCACAGCTCATGGAACTGGAGCTCAGTGGTAATCCTGTCTGCCGTTTGCCTCTATATCGTGACATGCTGAGACGCAGCGTGGCCACGTTACAGATTCTCGATGGACAATCCATTAATGACGATCAGCCAGAGTTAATCACAGAACAAGAGGATAATCAAAGTTCCTTGTCCAGTGACTCGGAGTCTGCCGCAAGGCCGGCAACTGCACCACAGAACAACAACAACAATGTCAATGCCGAAACTCGACGAGCTGCATCTGCTTTTGTCACACTAGATTCAACACGCTATCAACGTCAATCATCCACGTCCAGCACACCTGTTGCTGGCTCTGTGTTAGGTTTGGTGCGCCAGCGACGGCGACGCAGTGGTCATGCCTGGGTCAGCTCCTCCAGCGGCTCATCATCGGGCAGCTCCTCAGCCGCCTCGACACGCGCGCCTTCCATCAGCACAGACTCCTCGCACAGCAGCTTGGATATGCACTCCTCCTCCTACACCTTCAATGCCCATGGAACCTTCGATTAGAAACAATGCGCAGACACAATTGCTCACAAAACAACTAGAAATTTATTGTGATTAATTTTTAGAGATTATACGAATATATTCATTCATTATTTGTTGTTAATTAATAAAGCTGTAGAAACTTTGATACTCTTTTCGGCTAATCGGGCATAAGCTGAAATGAAAGGAATTAAGGGGAAAGCCCTTATAAATAATCCTGATGAGATCCTTCTATCTCTCTCTACTACTCTCAAGATTTCTCATTCTTTCTGTCATTTGATTTCAACAAGCTCTTGAATATTCTTTTAGCTCTTCATAACATCGGAATATTTTACCTAATGCTCAAGTTCTGAGTTTAACTTATGCAATTCCTATACATTCACCATGACAGTTCTCTGACTGCTTCTACATATACTCATCTCTCAGAAAAGATCTCAAAGTTTCTGTAACACTTATAGTCTGCGAGCTGTGCTGAAAAAGTAAGTACCTACATCTTCCTTTACTCTTTAAGCACATCTCGCGCATATATAGTTTTCCTAGAGGACCTTTAATACTTGACCAATACATTGTCTACGTCTCTAAGCTAAAGCTAATTGTGTTTGTGACAAAGTGCTTCAAATTGTGTTTACTTATTAGAAAAACTCAAAGTTAGCTTTATCCAGGCTACTCCGTATAGGTGTACTGGAACAGAGCTGCCGATGGCGATCTGACTGGCACCAATTGGCTCTGGCCGTTCGCATTGCGAAAGACAATGTAGTCCCGGCCATTAATCACGCGTCGTACCCCGCCGTTGTGATTGCCGCCCAGAACCAGGCCATGTGCCTTACCACCGTGATGCCAATGTTGCTGTTGGTGTTCTCCGCCATGATTGAAGATGCTCTGATATGGAGGCGGTGGCGTCACATTCTGGCCATGTGTGGACGAGCTCAGCAGCTGTTTATCGCCGCTATGCAGGCGTCGCAGACCACGCAGCCACCTCGATGGCTTGACGGACTGGCCATTGGGTGCGCGTCCGATGCCGTGTCGTGCCCACTTGTTGGCCTCGTGGCGGGCATTGATGTAGCGGAACAGCAGCTCTGTGGTAAAGACGGCCAAGGAGGTGGCAAAACCGGTCAACATTATATAGTAGGTCATCATCAGATCTCCGTTCCTCAACTGGCGTTCCGTGCTGCCCAGATCCTGTGGGCAGATCTCAGCGCTCGGCAACTCCCTGGCTGACAAATGCTTAATTATGCCAGACTCTACCAGATTGAGAAGTCTGATAAAAGATATTTATTAAAATTATTAATAAAAAATATTTATTAATCATTGATACTGCTTAACCTACTCGGGGTCAAAGAGCTCGCTAAGATTCGAGCCAATGGGGTAGGCAAAAGTTCGCTTCTTGGTCAAAAATGGCTCCTTGGCCATGGCGAAGGGACAGTGCACCTTCTCGTCGCTAAAGCTGACCGACTTACGATACAAGTAATCCCTATACAGCATTATATTGATTGCAGGTCTATCTCGCACGAAGACATAACCATTCCGCTCCACATAGTTCTGCAGATTGTACGTATCATTCGAGGTGTCCGTGAAGACGGCATAATTGTTCTGAATCATTCGATTGAGCAAGAACAGTGATTCATTCGTCTTTATGAAACAAGAAGAGTTATCAAATTATAATAATTATAATTACTATCTGAAATTTTCTATATCTGGTAAACAAGTTAGAATGTTGCAGTCGACCTCCGCCACTCTACAATAAATAGCTGCCTGTCCGCCACGCCCTAATTTACAAACCATATAATTTATAGGTCTACCTCCAAGGCTATGCAAAAGACGAACCAACTGCAAACATTCTCTGTCTTTTTCTCTCTATTTTTATCTTTTTCGCTCTCGATCTTTTCCTTTTTTCCCTTTCTCTGCCCCTCTCCCTTTTGCTCTATCTTACATTCCCTTTCTGTCTTTACCTCTCTCTTAGTTCGTCTTTCTGTCTCCTTCTTGATCTTTTTTCTCTCTTTCTTATTCTTCCGTCTTGCTTTCTTAATTTCATCTCCTCTCTGTCTCTCTCTTTCTTCCATATTCTCCCTCTTTCTCTCTCTCTCTCTCTCACACTCTCTCTCTCTCTCTCTCTCTCTCTCTCTCTCTCTCTCTCTCTCTCAGTCGTTATTTTCATTTCTTTCATTTTCTCTATATTTCTCCCTATCTTTCTCTTTTTCCCTCTGTCTTTTTCGCTCTCACCTTCTCTCATTTTTTTCTTTCTCTATCTATTTCTCTCTTCTCTCCTTCTCTCTGCCTCTTTATCTTTCTCTCTCGCTCTCTCTCTCCGTCTTTCTCTCCCTCTCTTTGTCACTGTCATTCTCCTCATGATTATTTTCAGATAAAACTTATTTCCCGACTTAATTAGTCTCTTGATATTATCCTCATATTAGTTTCAATAGACCAACTATAATTTTAGACTTTACGTCAGCTTACGAAGAAAAACTTACCGTGCGAATGGCATACTCAACGGCTCCTCCCCGCATGGAAACAAAATGTTTGTTCTTCGATAGAATATCGTTCACCGTGTTGTAGGGCAGAGTAAATTTCGAGAGGGTCAGGAACGCGGTCAAATTGGCCGTGTAGAACGAAGTTAAAATTGTTATAAAAATCCACCAGGTCGCAAAGAGGAGGCGTGTCGAGTCTGCGATTATATATATATATGTAGTATATGTATATATAAATATATATATATACAAATTTTAATTGAATCGACAAACTCAGCGATTGCATGTCCAGTGAACCGAGTGTAGTTCAGGGGCCAAATGCAGTTCAAATTGCCGATGCTTATCGTTGCATTAGGGTTAATTGTTCGCTCACCTGCGATGGGGGAGAGGGTGCTGCCCTGCTTCATGAGTGCACCGTAGACGAACCAGGCGCAGTGGCCCAGGGAATACGGCTGTTGCACTGCATCGCCCGTCAGACGATTTCGGATTATGATCAGCATATAGATGATGGGTCCCACGGCCAGCAGCGATACGAAAATAAGTATCCAGACCCAAAATTCAAATGGCGCCAGCAAACCAGATCCTCCGGCCGACTCTCGCGGACGTCTCATCACCATAATCCATTCGCCCTCATCCAGAGTTGTGGTGGAGTAGAAGACAAAGCTGCGCTGCTCCGACAGAGAGGGTATGAAAGCGGCAGCTAAGTCCACTAGCTGTCATCGTATAGAGAGAGGTTTTTCAGGTGTCGGGTCATATTTCTTGCATGTAAGAGAAACTCACGCTATTGTTAACCATTTCAATGAGACTGCGATCCAAATCCACTTTCGAGCCAATTATGTTATCCTGCGGCACAACGACGTCGTAGGTAAAATTGAATTTCTCTTGCAGGAACTCGATGATCTGAAAGGAGACGCCACGACCCACCCGAGTGCCATTCTCCAGCATTTCGGTGTAGCTCAATGGGTAATCCTCGAGCGTGGCTATCCGCAGATGTTTGCCATTGATCCAAGCCTTCATGTTGCGCAGCTTCTCTCGCTTGTTGCGCAACACCTCAAGCGTTTCCATGGGCGTTTCCTCGTCCAGGCCCACATTGGCTGCATCCACATCGAGAGGCATATCCGTCACCACGCTGCCATCCTCATCAAGTAGTATTAGATCCGCGGGCAGGGTATTATTGATCGGTGGACAGGCCAGACATAGTGCAGCAGCCACCATCAGCTCGATTCCGGTGGCCATTTGGACCACAGATCAGACTAGTCTAAGCCTAGTCTAAATAACAGTTAGCTGCTCTAGTAACTAACTAACTTTTTTCGCTTTCGCATACTGCTCCCGAAGTACAGTTGGCAACGATTATTGCTTTTTGATTTCACAACGAACCGTTAGAGACAGAGACCCGAGCGTTACTAAAACTTGAATTTCCATGCGGCACCAGGCGAATATGTGTAAATATGACCCGTGTGTGTGCCTGACCCACAACAAACACAATTAACAATAATGACAAGTGTAAATATGACAGGACACAAACAAACAACGAAACCAGTTGCGACTGACCGCCCCGGTGCAGATTGTAAGCTTTGATTATGATTTCCATTCTCTGCAGGGCCCGAACTAGCCTGGCTAATGAAGCGTTGCTTGCGACTATTGACTACTTAAGAAAATACAAATATAGTTCAAGTCCACTCAGAATGGATGATTGCCTAATGGCTAATAGAAGATTGTCGAACAAGGGTTCTTATGAATTCAAGGACATTGCGAGTCCTGTGGGTCAAGTTTATAATACTCAACTGTCTAATAACCGGAGCTATATATGCGTAATGTGCCGCAATTACAGTTTGTTAGACAGTAGAATGAAATAATCGTTAGTCGGAATTAGCGTAGGAAGTTGTCAAACACATTTAAATGAAATCAAAATCCATTTTTAATGTTCCAAGTATAAGCTGTTTTGGCCTTACTCACTAATTGACCTAATTGATTGGCTAACTAGCTAACTGAATCACAGGTCGACTGATAGAGTGATCGATTCGACTGTCTGAGTTGGCTGGCTAACTCAGGAACTAGATTATGTAACCTACTAATTGAGTGACCTACTAATTATATGACTTATCCACCGACTCACCGATCGGCCGAGTGTTTGATTGTCATTGTCTCTCACTCTCTCCATCTAAATGTACCTCGCTCTCCCTCTCACACTGCCTGTATTTCACTCTCTTATTGGCTCTCACTCTTCCATTCTACGTGTACTCTTTTATATCTCTCTCTTCCACCCTCTCACACACAATTCATCTCTCTCTATCACCACTACTTCTCTATCTTTTTTTTTGTCATTATATCATTTACTCTAACTCTCGCTCTCTTAATATCTACATCTACTGATCTGATATAATGATCTATTCTCTCTCCTTCTCAGTCTCTCTTCCTCTCACTCATTGTCTCTCACTTTCTATATCTTGCTGTACTCCTTCATCTCTCTCACATACACTGTCTTTCTCTCTCTCTTTCTCTCGTTACCCTCTACTGCTCAGCTATTCAAGATCCTCTAAAGTAACTCTAATATTTAAAAATATAGTTTCAACTTTATTTTAATTATTATTTATTTTTTATTTAATATAATATAAAAGATTTTTAAAATATTAGGTATACTAAAATATTACAATAATTTATTTTACTTGGCACTAGGTAGTTATATCTATATTTACATAAACTATATACACAGTCACAGCTCCCAGCGCGAACCTAACCAAATCTGCTGTTATCCAAGGCCTCAGCACTGGAACCGACTGGCAAACTGTTCTGGTTGCACTTGCAGTCCTCGCCGTCGACACGGCCCTTGCCGGAGGTCAGGATGCGCATGCCTTCGGCAAATTTGGGAAAGCCAGACATGGTCTCCTTCAATGTGGTCATCATGACTGGCAGATACATGAAAAAGTCTTTGAAGTGGCCCACAACTGTGTGGTAGTCGACGGCTCGCCCACTAGCGGAGCTGCCACCCGTGCCCTGGTAGTTGCCATCGACGTCAATCTCATTGCCAGCCGAGCCAAAGGGAACGGCAATACAATGTCGCATAGCTAAAAAAAAAATCATTAAATCACTTAAACGACATCATTAAGATCGAGCTACACAAATGGGGACTTACCCAACAATAATATAATTGCGACAGCTAGAAATTGTCCGTTGTCTGTCATGATGTCAACTCTGCTCGAAATGCTGAGCACTTGCCACTGCTGCTTTCCATTTATAACATTTTAAATATTTGCTTGGTAAGCTGAAATCTTAACATCGCCCAAGTTTCAACCGTTTTGTTGTGGTTTTCACTTTTGCGCTGAATGCAGCAGAAAACCCGAAACTCTTGGCGAAAATTTGATTTTCAATGTTATTGCTAAAGACCTTTCAAGTGGAAATGCAAAGCAAAAGGTTTTTTTTATTACTGTTACAAGTGTCAGAATTGGCTAGCTGAATATTTAAAAATAAAAAAAAAAAAATTGATATATATAAATTTATATCAACCAAGAATTCAAATTTATTTGCTTCATTTTTTTATATGGCCATTGTTTCTCAAGTCAATATATAAATAATGCGCAATGAACAATATATAATATATTTTCTCATAAAATATTCATATTAAATATTTAATAATTGTCATAGTTAATAAAAATAATAATTGTTGAGTACATCTTCATACTAAACAAAACTTTGTCGTTATGCAGCGCCATCTAGTGAAACTTTAATGAACCATACATGTGTGTGGATTTTAAATAATTATGTGTGTACACACTGACAAGAATGCTATAGTTACAGTTGAAATTCATAGATGGCGCTTGATTAGCAACATTTCATTAATGTTGAAATTGATTTTAAAGAAATGCAGAATTTAAATTATTTATAGGCATATAACACAGAAAACTTTAAAATATTGTTTAATAAGTAAATTTATATAGTTTTCATTAAAAATTTCAAATAAAAATATATAATTCTTATTTTTTGTACTATAATATTTATTTATCAAAAATTTTTTAAAACTATTTTACACTGCAATAATTTTTTTAATTTAACAATTAAATACAAAATTCATTTACACAGAAAACCTTTAAATTTTGTTTAATAAATTAAATTTATTTAGTTTTTACTCAAAATTAAAAAAAAAAAATTAATAAAACATGAATTTATATTATATACTACAATAAGATTTATCAAAAACTTTTTGAAATAATTTTATACTACAATAGTTATTTAATTTTAAAAATTTAATAAAAAATTATTGAATATTATAAAAATATTACATTTAAGTAAATTTTAAAAATAATTTAATATACAAAAAAAAATCTTTTTTAAATAATTTAAAATTATATAATTTTATTAATATTATTAAAAAAAAATTAAAAACTTCGAAATAATTAAAGTTACTAAATTATTTATTAAATTTAATAAACAACAAAAAGAATAATAAAATCAAGATATATATTTAAAAAAAAAATAAGTGATTGTAAATTAATTACTTATTTAAAAATCAATCTATCAATCAAGGCAAGTTAAAGTCGATCTATTTTTAACAAGCTAATTGTATAATTATACGAGTCGAGTAAATATGCCAAGTAATTGTGTCACAGCTGTAGTTAGCGAAAGCCTTATTAGAAGTCTATTTGATTGAAATAGCAAAACTCGTCGTGACTTTGCAATGACTTTAATAAGTCAAGCACTCGAGAAACACGATGACAATGCGCGAATGCGAAAACCAAAAAGAGTTTAAATCTGATAGAATGTGTTAAGCGAATCAACTTGAGTAGCTATCAAAGCAACAGACTGTGCTTCACTCGCTCGCCGCTTTCTCGGCCAAGTTCAAAGTCAAGCGCAAGTCGTGAAGCCGCACTGCACCGCCTAGCATTAACCTTAACACTGACCAAATTTCACGGACAGAGGGGCCAGCCCGTTTTATAAAGTATAAAAGAAAAAATAAAAAAACAAAATTTAATAACGTAATTGATGTTTTCATTTCACTCACCTCTTAACACCTGCATGCGAAACCGTTGATCATCTCACAAGTGGCCAGCTAAAAGCCACGAAAACACGTTTCGCCGCATCGGCGGCGGCTACGTATTAAAATTGGCCACTATTATGAGCCGGGCTAAATGGCCAACAGTTTTAATGGCTCAAAAGCAAACACAAATTATGTGTAACTAGTTTTATTGCCACCCAAGCCGAATACAAATTGCCACACGACAATTGTAACAGTTCCAAGTGGGCGTTACGAATAATCAATAAAGATGTTAAGCTGATGACTGTGCTGAAATGTTCATTTCGTATTCGTATCGTTTGTGATATTTTATTATTTATGATAATCATTATGATTGACATTATTAGTATTATTATTTGCATTATTATGTTTATCTTATTTGTTATTATTTTCATTATCATTATTGGTATTGTTATCAATATCATTATTATGTTTATTTTCTTGATTATTATTTTCATTATCATCATGTCTATTAACATTATTTTTATAGTAAGCATTATCTTTAATATTATCATCCTGATTATTAGCATTGTCATTAGTATTAACATTAGCATTATCATTATCATTATCATTAGCGTTGTTATTAGCATTGTCATTAACTTTGTCATTATTATTATCGTTAGTATTCGCATTCGCATAAGCATTGTCATTAGCATTGTCACTATCATTAGCATTAGCATTAGCATTATCATTTTCATTAGTATTATCATTATCATTATCATTATCATTATCATTATCATCATCATCATCATCATCATCATCATCATCATCATCATCATCATCATCATCATCATCATCATCATCATCATTATCATTATCATTATCATTATCATTATCATTATCATTATCATTATCATTATCATTATCATTATCATTATCATTATCATTATCATTATCATTATCATTATCATTATCATTATCATTATCATTATCATTATCATTATCATTATCATTATCATTATCATTATCATTATCATTATCATTATCATTATCATTATCATTATCATTATCATTATCATTATCATTATCATTATCATTATCATTATCATTATCATTATCATTATCATTATCATTATCATTATCATTATCATTATCATTATCATTATCATTATCATTATCATTATCATTATCATTATCATTATCATTATCATTATCATTATCATTATCATTATCATTATCATTATCATTATCATTATCATTATCATTATCATTATCATTATCATTATCATTATCATTAGCATTGTCATTATCATACTATGCCAACAATCTTTGCTTAATAGTAAACAATTTGAAAACTCCAGCTCAACTTTTCCATTCCAGATGTAATTTCAGTTTAGTAACTAAGTTAAAACTATGATTTCTACCATCTAATACGAGCTCTAAAGCACAAATTTGTCGGCCAACTAATTGTTATGGGAAATATGTAACTGGCCGACGACTCCAATCGAGTGTCAGCCACACGCGCATTCCAATCCAGACACCGATATGGAAATGAGCCAGCGGAATTTATGCCTTCAGCCAGCTGATTCGCTCACTCGGCCCCTCATAAGATATGCGCACTTCGTTTGACTTAGTCATTAGACGAGTCGTGAAGTTTTCTAATTTCTAAGCGTTTATTTATAAAAGCGTAAACGAATACTACAAACAAAAATGGTCGAGACTAAGGCGACATATCACAGTCGATGTTAGTTATAATAAGGCAGGCAATTGTCAGACTATACGACGAAATCAGCGCGACTATTCTCTCTGGTGATCAAATATGGACGCTTCTCGCTGGGGCAATTGAACTGCTCAAACAAATGCTCGCTGAAGCCGCTCTTCTCGCCTGGCATTTCTAGCATATTATTCCAAATCGCATTGGCCGCCGAGGCCTGACCCCGCTGGCTCAAATGGAAGCAATCCTCGGAGAAGAATCGCGTGTCCGTCAAGCCAGAGCGCGTGCGCGGAAAGTCCTCGAACTGGGAGAAAGGCTGCACATTGATGGTAAATGTCTGCAAAGAGATGTAGAGTTATTATAAGTTCTCAGATCTTCTGTCTGGACTCACATCTGTATTGAACTCCGGCAAGTTGGCAATCTCGTAGTCCTTGGCTATCCAACGCTTCATGATGCCCTCGTAGTAATCCAGGTGCTGCTTGCTCTTGCCCATCAAGCACGGACACTCAAAGGTCAGCGTGGTCTGGCAGATGGGCGGCAAGCCGGAGAGCTTAGTCAGAAAGCGTAAATTGGGCGCTGGCACCACATTCAGCATGAGCCGCGGCACATTGTCCCTTAGATAGCGATACGTTTTCAGCATATTCCTCTCATGCCAGCTGACTGTTAGCTCTGGCTGTGAGTAGAAGCAAATGTCGGCGCAGAAGTCATTGTTGCCTATGAACATGGTAACCAGCTTCCAGTCTTGGGTCATGTTCACATGGGGATCGTTCTTCATACGCTTCACCAAGACCTTGGCCATGTAGGGCATATCGCGGGACATGGCGCCCAGCTCGGCTACATTGAAGCGCGATGCACGATCTGTGGAGAGGCCGTCCTTAAGCGAATAGCCATAGAGCTTGGGATTGAACTCCTTGAGTATGTTGGGCAAGGTGAGATATTTGTGCCAATCGTATTGCCCGCCAATGGACCAAACCACGCCACGATTCTCGACGGTCACGTGTCCCAGATTGGTGGCGAAAATACCATTGCCCGCGGTCAGAGAGTCGCCCATGCCGCCAATAATGTCTATGTCGCCGGGTCGCAGTCGATGCACGCTGATCGGCCGCTCAGCACTGCGTCTGCCGGGCCCCTCTTCCGTGTCGCAGAACTGGAGGAGAGCGCGCGTGCGCGGATTCGACTTCTGGGTTTTCTGAAAGGCAAACACAAATGGAGGCTAGTAGGGAAGTGAAAAGGTGCAGCAGGACAAGACCTACGCCAGCATTACGCACGCGCTGCACGTTCGCCGGCTGGTCGCCGGATCGTCCGGTGAAGGCCAGGCTGAGCAAACGAAGTGGTCGATAGGCATTCCTGAAGGTCACGTCCAATGACGTGCGCTGTGACGTCACACAGCCAAACAATCCCAACAACAGCAGAACGAGTGACAGCTCCTTTAATGACGTCTTGCCCATCTCGTCTTACAGCTGAAACAAAGTTAAGATTAATGTCTGTGTGTGAAGAGGGCTCGCAAAACTCTTGCTATCGTTGGTGACGTCCTCGACACTGAACCAGTTCTGCGTAGACATAGCGTTACAGAGACGTCGACGCTTTGTTAGTTTGTTCACCTTTCGGCGCTTGTTTTGATTTGCTTTTCCGTCGAAATACACATTTATGCTTAGTCAGGTTTGTCTGGGCCGATTCTAGTATGTGGCATTAAGGCATCCGACAATATTATGCAAATCAAGAAAAGTATTTAAAAAAAACGTTCCGCATAAATGAGAAGTCTCCAAATAGTTCGCAGCTGGGATAATTATCCACGACAGCATAAAGTTCATTAGGTATTGACCATGAAACGCGAGAATGTTTACGAGTTCTTTTTGAGAGCATCTTCTCTTAAGTTTTGACAAGAAACTCAATTTGTCTATATATTGAATATGCCAAGATAAAACTTAATCAACAATTGTCACTCCGTTCCGACTTTTTGGCACGCTTTCAGCCAACGCAAAAGACCGTTAAATGCTCAAATCTATATATAAATATATGTCTATTATAAGTTGGCAGGCGGAAGTTGCGAGCGATCGGTCTGAATACGCGTGCTAAATCCAGTTGTGATTAAGATTCATTTAGATTTCGTTTCCTTTTCGCATTATGCACAGATCTCAAACAAAAGACTTAGAAAACAAACGCGGCAAAGTAGATAAGAATCGGAAATGCAGCCTAAGCACACTTAGGAAACACACTTTATTCAAATTTTATAATATTTGATTAAAACAAGCACAGAAATCCATTATTAATACCTTTCGATAACTTAAATTTAGTTTAAATTGGTTATTCACTTTTATATCTTTATCTTTCTCTTTCTCTTGCTCTCTTTACCCGTAAATCTTGCAACACAAGAGAATTGCACAATTACATAAAATGTCGCGAGCGAAAATCTGATTTATTTCGATATTGCTAATTTGTAGCCCCAGAAGGCAGCGCGTCCGGCTCCGTTGACCGCATAGAATCAACTGCCCGGTAGAATTTCAGAATATGCTGATTTTATATGGATTGCCCGCAGAGCCGGACAGCGTACTACGCATAGAACGAAATAAAATAAAATACAACAAAAAATTAAGAAAAAAAAAAAATATATATAAAGTTCGTAGCAGTATACGAAACACGTAAAAAGAACAAAATACAATACAAATTAAGTGCGAATTGTCAATGGTGAGTATGCGCGACTAACCAATACCCTGTGTAGATCTGTGCAATAAATATTCTATAAATATATTTCAATTATATTTCAGCTTGACTTTCAGCTTTTAAATTGGGTTTATAAGTTCTAGCTTAAAAAAGCTAAATGTTTCAAAAGTCTTTTATTTTTTCTACGAGTTCGAACTGTAACTAGATAATTGCAAAAGTTGAGTGTAAAATTATATTAATAATTATTACTAATATTATTATTACACTAATATTATTTATTAGTAATAGTCTGCTTGAAAAATAGGTTTTCATTAATCCAAATGTTTTTTAAATCAATGCGCGATTAGATTAGAAATTTTATCTAGTTGTTTTTTAAATAAAAACTTTAAGTTCAGCTGAAATGCACATTTTAAAAAATTATTAACTTAAAATAAATTATTTAAGAGAAAAGTTTTATTTTAATTTAATAATAAATGTTTTAAAACATCCAACCATTTGAGCCTGTCGTTCTAGTATACCCACTCACAAATTAGTTACGTGGTGTATCTTTGAATTCCCTCTGAAATTCTTAGTTTAAAAAATTGTAAAAAAAAAAATTTAAAAAAAAAAACAAGTTGCATATTGAATTAAGAGTATGTAAAATATATTATTATTTAATATTCGAAATATTTATTTAAGTTTAAGTCTTCCCATCTAGTATACCCACTCGCATTTCAGCTACGTGGTATATATTATATCAAAATTGGCTATCTGAGTTTCACATACTCACACTGGTGCACGAAAAGTGGTTGAAGCGCTGAGCCGGTTGGTGTGTCGTCTGAAAAACAACGTAAATTCTGAAATTCACTTTCGTCGAGTGGTTAAAAATAGTTCTTCGCCAGAATCGACAGCGATCCACTAGCCAGACGTGTAAAGCGGCTTTGTAGGCATGACCAGATCGAAAGGGGCTCGCTTAGGGTTTCTGAGCTGCAGTTGAAAGGAAACAAGACCTACAACTCAGCCAGCATCATGTGCAGCATTGCTCTCGAAATACTTACTCAGACATTAAAGCTGGCCACATGAGTCGTACGTGCTCTGCCGGCGACACTTTAGAGATGGAGATAAATTTCGCGAGCGAGACAGACAGACAGACAAACGGACGGACGGGCATTAATTTAACAGTTTCTTGAATTGGCGTTTGTTGATTTTTATCACTGGAAATGCTATAAAGAATGCTTAATAGCATAAACCTTTGGACCATGTCGCAGTCAAGTATTAACACATGGAACACCACTTGTCCAAAAAGGTCTTGCTGGGGTTAAGCTGTAGACTGCAATCGCATTTTGTTGCTCTTTACTGATGCCCGAATCCTAAGTTCTTTGAGAGATTGAACATAATATCATCGTTGACTGGCACCCTCGACTTGACAAACACTTCCACCTTTCCACCTTCCACCTTCCACTTCCTCGACAAACAATCCAGTGTTGCCATTCAATAACCTTGTGTCGCAAAATAATATATAATAATACATAAAATAACGGCACGAAGCAATTAAAGCAAAACAACAAAGAAGCAACAACTTGTTTTAAGTTAACAACACCAGAAAACAAGAAGGAACCGCCTTAAATGACATGACGACGCTTGTGGCATCATCTTCAAGCCTGGTTGGTTGTCGTTGATAATGTTGATAATGATAATGATAATGATGATGATGATGTTGTCGTCGTTAAGAGCTATAAAAATCATTTAAACCGTTTAGTGAAGAGCAGCCATCAATTGTTTTAAATATAGACTTTCAATAATGCCAGGCTCTTTTGCTAATGATATATGTGCTTGACTCTGCGGGCGAGCCCATGAGATGAAATATGAAAATATAAATTAATAATAAATATATTCATATCAGGTACTCTGCCAGCTGCAAGGAAGTTTCTTTAATTACAATAATAGTACGAGCAACTATAAAAAAAAAAATAATAATAATAATAAGCGGAAAACACAACGCATCATAACTTACCCGAACTCGCAGTTGGAGTCCTTACTAATTGAATTTTTATATTTTAAATAAATATAAAATAAAGGGTATATTGTTGTTGACATATTCTATAAGATTCTGATACTCAGTGAATTTCTTTATGTTTTGCTAGTTGCAATATTTAAGTTCTGAATAAATTTCATTTATATATCTTTGCTAGCAGAATTTGGATATTCCAGATAAATATAAAATATTTTTGTATTACTGTATTGCTGTATTAGTATAAAATAAAGTGTATATTGTTTTTGCCATACTCTCTATAAAAAAAAATCAATTATTTTGGGTTTCATATATTCATTGAATTTCTTTAAGTTTTGCTGGCTGTAATCATTCAGAGATCAATATATTGCTATAATTTTCCAATTTATTACTATTACAGGGTATATGTATAGTCGCTTGCATCTTGTTATATCCTTTTAAAATTCTTAAAGTTTAACATTATTAGTAAAAGAAGTTAAAACCTTTAAATCATCAGTTTGCCATCAAATATGTATTCCTTTTGAATTTTTCCGTTACAAACAAACACAATTGAGCTTTCAAAACAAAAACAAAAGCTTTTGGATTGCTCTCATTCGTTATTCATTCATTCGCTAACGATAACTAAATGGAACACCACTGCTTACAATATCGATACATCGATATCCTTAGTCTCGAATTTGCCTGTCGGCAAATGGGAGTTGTGACGTTATCTTTTAGTAAAACAAAAACCTACACAAATTGAAAACATTTCATAGAAAACTTGATTTGATAACAGTCACAACAATAGAGAGCAGGAAACTGCCGCAGCAGCCACATCAGCAAATACACAGCATCTCAAGCTAAACGCCGCAGACTAAGCTGAGGCCGACAAGAACAACAAAGACAACAACAACAAGACTTTGACTGCCCACTGACAATGGGCGCTCTGCGATACATGGGCTGGATAACCGGTTGTTCGGTGTTCACAGCGCTCATTTCAATCATCTG
This sequence comes from Drosophila nigricruria, assembly GCA_037075265.1. Taxonomy (NCBI): domain Eukaryota; kingdom Metazoa; phylum Arthropoda; class Insecta; order Diptera; family Drosophilidae; genus Drosophila; species Drosophila nigricruria. The sequence goes on from JBAMCI010000074.1 coordinate 1,423,687, forward strand.
GCAGGCATTTCTGTCCCTGCAGTCACTCAACAGGACAACCGTACTGCTGACCGGTCTCCTAGCCATTGAGGGCGGCCTCAAGCGATCCAACGTCGAGCCGGCACCAAAAGTCGCCGTGGGCTACGGCGCCTGCACGGATCTCCAAATCAATGCAACAGAATTCCTGGACACCTTCTACCAGATGCGTGTGCCCGTGCTGAACACAGACTTTGCGGCGAAGGATGTAAACAACGAAAACGAGTTTCTACAATCCTTTGCCTATTATTTCAAGAACGGCGCCGCGGCTGAGTAAGTGCATCCATTGGAAATCATCAGAAATCATCACTGTATTCTCTATCTCAACTTTTGTAGGCGCGTCATAGCCAACAGCACGCTGTTCAAACATCTGATAACCAATGCCAAAATCATGGACAAAGAGCGCATTCATTGGTATATGGGAGGCAATGCCCCCTTGATGGCTGTGCGTTTCGTGATGGAGGGTGCGGATGTGCTGCTCGGCGCGCACATGTCGAAGAAGTATGTGCCCAACCCATACATAAAGTTCTTCAGTATGAATTAATCAATATTTGGTGATTTGATGTTTTCAGATTGCGACCTTTGCTGCCCAAGGAGATTCGTCTTGCTGGCGACGAGATACCCGACGATGATATACATCTTATACTGGAGTACAAGGCCGGTGATAAGTGGGGTCCGTATGAGGCGCCACGCGCCAATCGCTATATACTGCATAACGACAAGAATAATCCGCATCTGAGATCTTTGGAGTATCTGACCGACGCACTGAAGCAATATAACCCGCAGCTGCTGGTGATCAGCGGCCTACAAATGATGGACATGTTTAAGTTCAGTCCGGGTGTGCGTGAGGCACGCTTGCGCCAGGTGCAATCGCAGCTGACTAGCCAACCCACTGACACGCTGCATCATTTCGAGTTCGCCAGCTACGTAGAGCTGCAGTTGCTGCATCAGCTGCGGCAGTACGTGCTGCCCTACGTGGACTCGCTGGGCATGAACGAACAGGAGCTGTCCAATCTTCGGCAAGTGATCGAAAATGGACGAACCACACTGGCCACCGACTGGAATCCACGTATTGCCAACACACTGGACCAAATGCGTCAGGTGTTCATCAGTCTGCTGGAGGATTACAATACAAAGCGCAAGACTGACTCGAAAAGGCGCATGGTATCCCGAATGCACGTGCACACCCTGGCCTACCAGGCCATCCTGACCATTACCAACTCGAAGTGGAAGAATACCCGCGCTGCGGCAGCTAAGGCTGCGCTGACTGCTCATCGTTACGTCTGCAAATCACAATTTGTAAGTGATGAGGGCTACTATATATATATTTTTTAACAATGTTCATTTGCAGATTAATCCAGAGGCGGTTAATCTGGTTTTGGACGACAGCTTCGCCACATCAGCTCAGGAGAAAGCACCTCGCATGCGCATAGGCGGAGCCAATCCTGTGCCTTGCTGGCAGGAGTTTATACAATTCGGCGCGGATCGGCAAGAGATCGAAGTGGAGATATGCGTGGCGCCAGTGCTAGTATGCCGAGTGGCTAAGAAGACGGCGGGCGCTGGAGATAATATATCTGCCTCGGGCCTGGTGGTCCAATTGTGAGACAGATGAAACAACAACTTAAAGCAAAAAGAAATGTGAAGCAATAACGATGACAACGATCATGTTTGGGACCGGCAAGACTGCTTAGTATTTACACGAAATGCAAAAGACTCAAAATAGCAAACCCCTCAAATTGAATCCTCGACACAAGAACTACCTACCCAATCTCAAAAAAAAAAAAAAACATTCCCTGTGGAAACTCTGTTTATAGACAGCATGTTTAGCACCTTAGTGACCTTAGAAACGCGTTACCTTCAGTACATGGATGACGGACGCCGGCAAATCCTTAAGAATTGCGGAACGGAACAACGATAGAGTTGGCTCATGGCCTTAGTACTACATATCTAGAAGATGATAGATGAGTTTTCAGATAACAAAGCGAAAAAAACTTAAAATTCGAATCTTAGTTAACTTCTATATCGAATCTCTCTGGATACTTACTCACTTACTCTTACTCTTATTTAATGTGTTCAAAATTATTCCTAAAATGCATACGAATATGCAACCTAGTCTAAGTTTATTAGTTTTTCGTATTATTTTTTTTTTTTCGGTATTATATCGATGTCAACCATTCCTACAATTACAATTTGTTTTGCGCACTTGGTTTTAGGCTAAAATGACAATGTATTCATACATGTATAATAAAAATTTCTGTTGAAATCTAATTAAAAGCGTTTCAAATTGCTAAACTTTTAAAGCTTAGGTTAACAGGGCATAAACAATTTCGAATTCAATAACTGCTTACGCTTGGCGCGCATAAACGATAAAGACGAGCTAGTGCGATAGCTGTGTGCACAAATATCGATTCATCGATAGGTCGATGCGGCTCGTTCGAGAAGTTTCGTGACCATTCTCTGTCGACGTCGACGTCGCCGCTACAATTTTCATTACGCTGAAAAAACGTGTCGGTCGCGGTAGAAAAACTGTAAGCGTTTATACCTTGTTCAAAATAAGTAAAAAGCGTCTAAATCGAAAAGAATTTGCGAATATGTGCGTAACAATATCAACATAGATAATTGTCAATAGAAAAATCTTTAAGCACGCATCAAGAAAATTCCGTGGGCGTCTTTTTCTCATGCAAAAGCGGAGGCCCAAAGGCAAATCCATAATTAATAGATTGAAATCAAAAGAAATTCTGGACTCTTATGTCAATTGAAATGAAATGTATATACATATATTGGAGCTAGTTGAACTAATATAATATTTTCTCTTACAGTTGCTGAGAAACAAAACAGAGGCACTATTAAAAAACAAAAAGAGAAAAAAAAGGAATCTAGGCAACAAAGTCTAAACAAATAACTAATTTAACTTAATCAATCGAATCGAATCGAAACTAAAGCAAAATGTCTGTGATTGGCATCGATTTCGGTAACGAGGGCTGCTATGTCGCGGCTGCCAGATCCGGCGGCATCGAGACTCTTGCCAATGACTACAGTCTGCGTGCAACACCGTAAGTACCCTCAAAAAAAAAAAAAACAAAAGAGAAAAGAAACTAGCACATGATTATGATTATTATTGGGTTAACAATTAACGAAAGCTCTCAATATTCATTTGTGCATAATCGTTTGAGGTTATGTATAAATGTAAGTCATGCCCAGTACCTCTATATATGTGTGTGTGCGTATATACGCATGTGTATGCATATATATGTGTATATGTGTATGCGCGCCTAGAAATTTCCATTGTTGTCACTGGTAACGCTTTAAATACGGTATTTTTTTTTAATAAAATAACATGTAATATGTACATGCAGTGCCATATGCCTAAATTTGGTTGCTGCTGCTCCATAAAAAGCATTGCAAATTAATGAAAGGCCACATTGAAAAGGCTGCACTGCGTGCTGCTCCGTTTTTGAAATGGGGGGCTTCGGCGCAGTATTTTTGACTCAGATTCTTGATTTATAAATGTTAAATGCGTGGGTGCAATTTCCACTTTTTAATTTGGCCAATCTACATACACACACACATACACACACGCACATACATCGCATGCGTCATGCGGTCAGCATCAAAGAAGAGAGCACGAGAGGCGGCAGCAGCAGCAGCTGTTGCTGTGAAGAAAATGGGCGAGCAAAGAGTGCGAGAGAACAGAATGCGTTCACACCAAAGTTGTCAAAAATAAAATCAAAGCCGGCAAAACACGATCGTGCATACTAAGACAACACATTTATACATATACGGTTATTCGTACACATATATGCATGTGTATGCATATATATATGTATGTATGTGTATGCCGATTTAATTAAGTTTGTTGTGGCAACACGACCATATTTGACGCGCCGCCTGCAGTGTTGCTAATTTAGCTATTTTCCCGTCAGTTGTGGCATTTTACAAGACAGACTTTATTTTTAGCATGAATTATTATATGCCAAGAGTTTTCTAGATATTTCTGTGGGAAAGAATTGCCTTATTTTGCGTGAATTATTATAATCCAAGTTTTTTCTAGCTATTTCTGGCTTTATTTTAGCGTTAATTATTATATTCCAAGCAGTGCTGCTAATTTAGCTATTTTCCCGTTTTGGCGTTTCACAAACACAATGCGGTGGGAAATTGTGATCTAGCTTTATTTCGATAGGACTTAAATGCGGATTGAGGGAAAAAAGATCATAAAAATCTAAATTCATGCAATGTTGACTAATTCGCTTAAAACCGTAAAAAGCTTTTTTTTCTAGACTTTTCAATAATTTTTCTAGATATTTCTGGCTTTTTTGAGTAGTGGATCTAGCGTGTCGAAGTTCTGAAGAGTTGGCAACACTGGTTGCTCGCATATTTGTATACACTGTAGCAATCAATCTATATAGATCTACCAATAAACCTCTCTGGCTTGATTGTAGACATATATATTTATTGATGCTTACCTGCATAATCTCTTGATATACCAAACATGCAACATTAACTATTAACTAATCTAATATTTTAAGTATTTATCCTTTATTATCACTCCACTAATTTGAATTTTTAACTTTTTGCAGCTCATTTGTGGCCTTTGATGGCAAAAAGCGCATCATTGGCGTTGCCGCCAAGAACCAGCAGGTGACAAACATGAAAAACACAGTTGGCGGTTTCAAGCGTTTACTTGGCCGCAAATTCAACGATCCACATGTACAGCATGAACTCAAGAGCATTCCAGCGCGCGTGGAGTCGCGCAACGATGGTAGCATTGGCATCAAAGTCAACTATTTGAATGAGGATCAGCATTTCTCGCCGGAGCAACTGACGGCCATGCTCTTTACGAAGCTAAAGGAAACTTCGGCGGCGGCCATGCAAACGCAGGTGAATGACTGTGTCATCACCTGTCCCGTATTCTTCACCAACGCCGAGCGTCAGGCACTGCTCGATGCCGCACAAATCGCGGGTCTGAACGTACTGCGCCTGATGAACGAGACAACGGCCACGGCTCTGGCTTATGGTTTCTACAAGAACGATCTGTTCGAGGAGAAGCCGCGCAATGTCATCTTCGTTGATTTCGGCCACTCGGCGCTGCAGGTCAGCGCCTGTGTGTTCACCAAGGGCAAGCTGAAGATGCTGGCGAGCAGCTGGGATCAGATTGGTGGGCGCGATATTGACTTGGCGCTGGCTGAATACTTCACCAAGGAGTTTCTCGAACGCTATAAGATCAATGCCAAGACCAATGCTCGCGCCAATGTGCGTCTGCTGACCGAAATCGAGAAGCTGAAGAAGCAAATGTCTGCCAACAGCACCAAACTGCCTCTGAACATCGAATGCTTTTTGGACGATGTCGATGTTAGCTCATCGATGCAGCGCTCCCAGATGGAAGAGCTGTGCGCTCCGATTTTACAGCGTGTCGAGCAGACTTTCAAGAAACTGTTGGTCGAATCAAAGCTCTCTCTGGATGATATACACTCTGTGGAGATTGTAGGCGGCAGCACTCGCATACCATCGGTCAAGCAGCTCATTGAGCAGGTGAGTCACTTATAAGAGTAAGCTTTGATTATGTCACTAATGTCTATCTGTATTTTGTAGGTGTTCAACAAGCCGGCAAGTACCACACTTAATCAGGATGAGGCAGTATCACGCGGCGCAGCTCTGCAATGCGCCATTATGTCGCCGGCTGTGCGCGTTCGCGAATTCGGAGTAACCGATATACAAAACTATGCCGTGAAAGTGCTCTGGGAAGGTGATGGAACATCGTCGAACGGTGAAGTTGAAATCTTTCCACAATTCCATCCGTCGCCATTCAGTCGTCTGGTGACCATAGCTCGCAAGAGCCCGTTCGTTGCGTCCATTGTGTACGGCCAACAGGTGCCGTATCCGGATCAAACTATTGGCACCTGGAAAATCAAGGACGTCAAGCCAACAGAACGTGGCGAGAGTCAGGATGTTAAGCTGAAAGTTCGCATCAATCAAAACGGAATCGTATTGATTTCGTCGGCCGTCCTGGTCGATCGGAAGGAGCAAGAAGAGGCTGCCGCCGCAAGCGAACTGGCTGCTGCCGAGGAGAAGGCTGCCGGCGAGCAAGGTGGACCCAATGCTGGCGAACAAGCGGAAGCTCAACCCGAGGTTAGTCAATCCAAATAGCTCCTAATTTTTTAAATTAGTATCATCATCATCAATCATCTGTTGTTGCATAGGCGCTGCTCTCCCTTTCGCAGTTTTCTAACCCTTCCAAAGTGTTTTTTCTTCTAACAACTTCATCGTATATCAATTCAATCGGTTCTTATCATTTGCTCACTTCTATATAACTCGATACATATTTATTTGATGCGCTCTGCTGGCTTATTTCACTTAGATAGGAAATGAAACCAAGGGCTTTATATGATAGTGAATGTTAAAAGAAAACGTTGATATCACCCGTTCTTTATAGTACTTTAATTGAGTTTATGTAAACGTATATTGAAATTAGCAACGTTTATAGGGGCGTATGCTAATTTATTATTGATAATCGCATGTTTGTGTTGTGAATTAATCTCACTTTTGATTCGATTTCATTTTCAGTTTTTTTTAATTTTTTATAAGCAAACATATATCTAAATATCGAAAAGTTGTTGAGTATTATTGCAGTTTGTGATTATATTTTGGTTCTTTGATGTTTGCCTCTTGGTTTCATTTTCAATCTAGTGCTGTAGTTGATGATATTCCTCTTGCTGTTTATATTATGTTGTATTGTACATTGCATTTGTACGATTATATATATATATATATACTACATATACATACAATTATTACAACTATTACCCAAATATTGGATATTGTGCGCTCGCGTTTTGCTCTCTCTTAGGCATATTTTGAGAATGAGGATGATAATAATACATCAACAGCCTCATCACCTGGCGGACAAGGGTGGGCACAACGGGTCAAGGGCTGGTTTGGTTCGGTACGTTTTCAAATTTAAAGCAAATAAAAATCTTAATACAACTATAATTTCTAATACAAAAAAAAAAAACAAAATGAGAAAATGTCACGAAATTGGAAATGTCGTATGAGAAAAAATCAAGCACAACATTTTGCGCTTTCTTTTCCCACCCAACAACCGATAGTAAAACGAATGATGAAGACCGCTCATAAGCCGCCTACCCTGTGTGCTCCTACATAATATTGCAAAGAAAAAATCAAATATTAAATTGCTTAAACAATTTGCCTAATATATGCTTGAATACTTTATTTATTATTTATTATTCAAATATATACATTTAATTCATTATTATTTAAACAAAGTAAAAGAAAAAACAAAAATACACGTTCTACAATGCGCCTCCAATCCAATGAATGCTACTCGAAGTTCTATTTACATAATTAAGACACGAATCACAAACTTTTGCTCATATTGTAGGCTGTTACTTGAGCTGTTTTTCCTCTTCGCTTTGTTGTTGTTCCGCTTCGAAATATTTCCTCTTTCTATTGGCTATAAGAATCGGATAATTATATCGAGTTGATACAATTGTTTTAATCCCTGTTTTTTGCCTTCTGTTTTCTATTTCGCGCTGCAGGGCAATGACAAAACAAAAAAGAAGACCAAAAAGGACATTGAGTTGCCAATGGAGCCCATCACTCACGGTTTCGAGCCAGCTGTCTTGACCAATTATACACAACAAGAGGCTAAGATGATTGGCAACGATCAGAAGGAGACGGAACGCATTGATGCCAAAAACGCATTGGAAGAGTTCGTTTACGATATGCGCAACAAGCTACACGTAATAATTGAATCTACCTCAGCTAATCATAGATCAATATCAATAACATTTGTCCTATTTGCAGGGTGGACCTCTTGAACGTTATGTGGTTGAGTCCGATCGCGAGGCGATTGTAGCGCAGCTAAATGATCTCGAGAACTGGCTGTATGAGGATGGCGAGGATTGCGACCGTGAGACTTACACCAATCGCCTGACGGCATTGCTGCAGAAAACCGATCCGATCAAGCTGCGCGCCCACGACTACGAGCAGTGCCCGGCTGTTTTCGAGGAGTTCAAGAACAGCATTGCTGTGGCCCGTCAGGCAGTGGCCGAGTTCCGCAAGGGTGTACCCAAGTACGATCATTTGACGGAAACCGAGTTTATCAACATTGCCGAAACTGCGGACAAGGCGCAAAAGTGGCTTGAGACCAATTTGTCCAAATTCACGCAATCGCCGCGCACAGTTGACAGTCCTGTCGCCCTGCAGGCGTTGCGCCACGAGGTGCATTCCTTGAATACCTGTGTGAACTCTGTCATTACGCGCGCGAAACCGAAGCCAGCTGCCAAGACAACGACACCTCCAAAAGATGCTGCGGAACAGAATGGCGGCGAGCCAACTGCCACCGGTGACAAAATGGATGTGGACAACAACGGGCAGAACTTGGGCGGCAATACACCCAGCGATGCTGCCATGGACGTGGAATGAACTGTGCGCCGTGCGTCGTCGGCGATAATTGATATATTTAATAAAAGAAACGAGTATAGAAACAAAACAAATATATATGGTATTGGCTAACGATAAAAACAACAAACAAAAATTTAACTTTACGTATACAAACATGAAACAACAAATTGTATATGCACTTTTGCTTTCCCGACGCATCAGAATCAGCAAACTGGCAAACTGTAAACAACAACTAAATGTGTAAGCGTATAAAACAAACGATTTGATTAAGTGCAGCAGACGACGATGGCAATGGCAGTGGAAGTGGAAGTGACAGACAGACAGCTGCTGTATGGATGTGTGGATGGATGCGACAACTTAATAAAAACATTTTCTAATCGACCATTTTTGCATATAGTTGAATAACAACAAAAACCGACACTAAATGAATGGAATTCAAATAATCAAATAAAACCATAATGATGATTCCAAAAAATCCTTAATAATTTAATATATGTTTATTATTTTTCTTCTTATTTGATGAAAGATTCTACCCTTTCTTTAATACATATACTTTTGACTACCTCTGTAGTCTAGCGCCTTATTCACTTGTTTAGTATATGAAAACGAATTCGTAGAATTGAGATAGGTTGAGAGGCCAAACAATGAATGATAGCAATATACTATATGCATATATACATGCCTATAGCATCTATGCAAATATAGGTATTTATTAATGTGTAGGCACATATTCAGATCAGTTCAATTTTGCCTGTTAAACACATTGCAATCGCATCACTTGGAATATTTATATAAAAATAATTTAAAACATGAAAGTCTTAGGAATTTTTCTGGTTGCACTTCTAGCAGTTGCATTAGCCAAAAATGATTCGGTGAGTGGTTTAAAAACGAGTTTCGAGAGAAATATCCTAATGTAAATTTCGTAAAGCAGTTCAATGAGAACTCAACATCTTTGGATCAGCAGTGCGGTTCCTATTGCTACACTCTGCTAAGGACCTTATCCCTAAGTGGAGACAAAGCTAAAAAGGAAATAGCAGAAAACGCAATAACAATACGCAACAAAGACAATCAGATCAAGGAACTCGAAGCGATAGTAGCCGAACTTCAAGCTAATCTGGAACTTTTGAGGGAAAAGGAAACTGAATATCAGGCGAAACTTAAGTCGAATGATGATTTAGTCACAGACGTGGGTCTGAAACTTGATAGTCTAAAAAACAAAGTGGCGCAAATTGCGGAAATAAAAGCAAATAGGACGGAACCCAAAGTAAAACCTGAAGCTTAAAAGAATTTTATAATGAATAACATCTAAAATATAGAAAATACATTCAAGAGTTAACATTAGGTGTAACATTGTGATTATATTTCGAGATTTATATGCGCTTACATTACAAAACTTGTTTATAAAGGGGGGAATGCGAATGCGAAGGCGAATGCGTGGATAGCTAGCGTGTGTGTATATATGAGATAAATAGTAGGAAGTTTGGCTGCGAGCTGGTGACTAGTGTATAAATATTATTATCCATAGATTGTTTGATTAGGATTCGCTTGAAGGCTCCTCGGTGCGATCCAATTTAATAATTAAAGCGTTTATGATGCAGGCGCCCGCCTCTTTTGTAAACCAGCACAGATCGTTGAGCAGATGCACAGAAGATTCATTAAGCGCACCAGAGCTGCTGCTGGCACCTCCAGCAGCACCCGATCCACCATCATTCGCTGCATCATTGTCGGTCGTATGCATGCTGCGTCGCTTGGCCTCGGTCGCTGTTTTGCCCGTGGTAACACCGGAGATGGATTGACGTCGTACGTACACCTCAAAGGAAGTGGAGATGCGATGGACGCCCTGATCGGAGACATAATGATGCTGTGGCAGCACCGGCTCAATCACTGTGGCGTTGGGCGAGTAGTAGAGTTCTAGACGTGTGCCGGGCTCATCTTTGTGCGTGGCCGCTACCGTGTCCTCGTCCATTTCAAGCGGCAGCGGCTGCCCACGATCCAAAATGGCGCGAATCTTATCCACGCGTGTCATATAGTAGAATGGCAGCCAGTCACCATTCAGATCCAAGTGCACCTGTGCCGCCAAAGAGCCGGCTGCGGACGAAGTTGATGTGCTTAGCGCATTGACAGTCTGCTGATTCAATTTAAAGTACACCCAGCCCTCCAGCTTGTCGCCGTTGCCGTTGCTATTGCCGCTGCACTTGGAGCAGAAGCAAATCGGATCGAGGCGAATGTCGAAAAAGGCCTGAGGCAACACCAGGGAGGCACAAAAACGTTTCACCTGCTTCAAATATTCGCAATCGTTTTGCTCCATGGCTGCTGCGGCAGTGCGCAACGAGTCTCGTGCATTGCCACTGGAATTGGTCTCCGATTCCAAGGAGTTGAGCGAGGAGAGATCCAAATTAAGTAACGACATTTGGTCCGGTATCAAATGATGCTGCATGCGCGTGTATTCGTTCTGTTGAAGCTGCTGTAGCAACAGCAAATGATTCATATAATCAATCTCATCATCCTCTAGCACATTATCCGGCTCGCTGGACAATGCTCGTTCGTTGGCAGCCTCCACGGCTGCCTCAGCGTTGTTTTCATTGCGCTCCGACTCATGCGAAGCGTCCATAGCTGGTGCAGCAGAACTAGAGCCCAAAGCTTGCTCATCATACTCCTTGTTGGTGTCATAAACTGCGTTCGAACCATGACCCGCTGCGTTAGAACTACTCGCACCGCCACCAGTTGAGGTATTAAGCGAGTTCTGAAACCGTTGAGTGCTCTGACTACGTTGTATATTCAGATTTGTATTGTGCTGCAGCTGCAGGGACTCGCGCAAGCAACTACAAACAGAATTGATTAAAGAACTGCAAATATTTTAAGTTATCTAAGGAACACTTACCACGTGGACGATGAGCCGCCCAGTTCATTGCGCTGTTGTTCAAGTGTGCGATTTTTAATGGAAATGTTTAGCAACAGATTCTCTGAGACGCTCTCCATAACTGAACGGGTCCTTTAGGTATGAAAGCATAGATATAACAACTTGTTATAATTGCTGTAATTTGTCTTGCTTACATGACATTGGCTGAGGCGGAAGTTGAGGCACCTGTGGGCAATTCCCTGGCACTATCGCTCAGTTGCTCCGTATCCTTCTCCTTTTCGTGCATTTCCAAATGTGCCTTTTCGCACTGTTGCGGCATATTGTCCAGCTCCAAAGCCTCAGGTGCCTCCAAAATGGGCGTGCCATTGGCATTGCCAGTACGCGTGGCATCGTTGCCCGTAAGCAAAGTAATCTTCTCGCACTTGCCATATATATCAAAAATGGGATACACATGACCGGGCAAGCCGCTGGCCAGATCCTCCAGATTTGTGGAGCCTACCATAATGACTGCAAGTACAAAATGTTTATCAATTCTAATGATATCTCTAGGGTTTCTCCCTACTTACCTAACATGCCGGCGTGTGTCAGCGAGAGGGTAATCACTGTGCCCACCTGTATGTTGTCAAGTGCTTCACCATATTTGGAGGCCATGACCTGGCCATTGATGTTGATGGAGTCGTGAGTGGCCAGCCAGCAGCTGCGCTTGCAGTTGAGCAGCGATATGGGCATGGCCAGTGCTTGGGGGCAAGCTGCCAACACGCCCAAGCTCAGAGTGCCCTTCCATTTGTTGTTAATGGCGTCCACTTTGATACTGATGCTATCGCCCTTGCACAAAGGTTTATTGAGATACACAATGGCCTGGTTAAACGATTTGCTTCTGGATGCACTTCGTCGATCATCGGAGAGGCGCGTATGCTTATTCGATATGTCGACAAATTCATAATTTTGCGCCTCCGAATCGATCGACTCCAGCATTGAGCTGTCCTGCTTGTTCAGGGGATCCATCCCAAAGTCCATAGAGTCCTGGAGTCGCAGACTGCATGGACGCAAAGGCGATGCGGGCACTTGGGTAGAGATCACCTGAACGGCCATCGTCGAGCCGAGCAGCTCGGCAACAACATACACATTGTTGGGCACATTGTGAAACTGAATGTTGACATTCTCGGAGTTTAGCAGAATGTTCACCGAGTTCTCTACGCGCTCCAGCGTAATGCGATCATCCACGCGCAGCCACTCCAGGGAGGCAAGCGATCGCTGCAGACAACTGGAGTTCAAGCGCACCTCATTGCCGCTGACATACCAGACATTCGCTGGGATCCGCTTGAGGCTCGTGGGCAGCTTCTTTCGCACGCTTTCATCGCCCAAGTTGAGATCTGTGATGCCAATGCTGAGGCAGCCTGCAACAAGATATGATTAATGCTAAGTTTCACGAAATATTTACTCCACCTACCGGCAAACATGGGATTTATAGACGTTAGCTTTATTTCAAAGGGCGAGCCGGCACTCAGTGGATGCTCCGCGAAGACCAGGCTATGTGAGAGAGCAGCAGTGGATCCAGTATAGCGGGATGCCTCTGTCCAATCCTTGGTCAGCACAACGTTACCCGAGACGAACGTCCAGCGATGCTTGGTCTCCAAAGCTGGATGTTGTATGACGGATGTCGCCTGACAGCTCTGCGAATTCTCGCTGGTGGCATAGGGAGCACGTATGTCCAGTTGTGTCTGGGTCAGGCTAACCTGTGCGCACTGCCCGTAGAGATCAATAATGGCCCAAATGTTGGGCGCATGGCACTCCCCCGCCGGGCCCTGGTCCATGCCGTCGACAAAGAAGTGTATGTAGTCGCCATTGCGCATGACGCCGACCCGTGCCCCCGTGCCGAGGGTGTCCAAATCGATGAGTACATTGGTACGTATGGTCTTGCGATTGTGGAAGATCATGGGACCACACAGTATGATGGTGTCATTGGCCTCTAAATCGGTCGCATTTGGTGCCAGTTGTATATCCTCCGGCCGCGTGCCAGTCACACCAATCTCAATGTTGCCCGACCAGTGGCGCACCATCGTCTCCAGCTCCACTTCGAAGAGCTCACGATTGCGCAACGGCCGATTACTGAACACAATGGCATCATTGAACTCAGCCAGAGAATTGGGACGCGATGCAGTCAATCCGCTGTTGGAGATGCCGGCGTTAGCGCCATGAATGTTGTGGAAACGCAGCGGCACCTCGCTGTACAGCGTCGTATTAGAAATGGTTGAGTTGCCCGTGTCTGGGCTGCCGCATTCAGAGGTGTCAATGATGCTAGCTTGAGCCGCCTGGCCGTACAGATCAATCACGCCGTACACACGTTCCGGCACATTTGTCGCAGCGGGTCCCTGATCGACGCCATTCACCCAAAAGTGCAGAGTCCCATCGTCCTTGCGCACCACACCCACACGATCGCCCACCTGTAACCGATCCAGGTTCTGGCCGTACTGCTCGATCACAGTAACGCCGTTCTGCATGACACCGTTACCAGTCATCATCCAAGTGCCGGAGCTGCAAAAACCAAACCAAATGTTAAAGCTGCATTGAAAACAAATAGACTCTGACTAACCGCACGTTAGTCATGGTGAATGGAAAGTCCAGCTCATCGGCAGTGTGTGTTGTCACGCCCATTTCAACAGAGCCCGCCCATTTGGTGACGACGCGTTCTAGCCGAACTTGAAACAGTTCGTTGGGACGCAGCGGACGACGTGTTAGCACAACGCCATTATTGAAGTCATCAGCAGCGCTAAGATTAATGATTAATTTCATTAGAAAAGTTTATTTAATGTCTTTGATCAATCGCACTTACTTGGGTCGCAGTGCTGTGCGTCCGCTCTGCGTGACCGTAGCATGACTGCCGCAAATGTGATGAAAGGTGAGGCGATCATCATTGCGTGCAATGGCGCGGGTGCTGGATATGGTTTCGCTCAGTCCGCCAGCTGCACCGGCCACGTTCATCTCGCTCTCCGGACTCAACAGACTGAGCGTAGGCGTACCAGACTGCCCATGGCTGCAAGCCATAGCCATGCCAGCCACAATGTTGTTTCTTCTCGTGACTAAGTTTTGTTGCTCGCGTTCGTCACGATCCACAATCGTCACTTTGATGGTCATGCCGTACAGATCAATGACGCCCCACAGTGTGGCGGCTACACGTGTCGCTGCTATGCCCTGATCCTGACCGTTGATGTAGTAGTGAAGGTTGCCATTCGACTTGCGCATCATGCCCACCCTGTCGCCCTCGCGAAGTTCGTCCAAATTGAATTCACCGTACTGCCGGCGCGTGCCCTTGCCATTGGTTAGAATGCCACAGCCAGACATCATGATGGTGCCGCTGCGCATGTTGGTCATCGTGGCCGGAAAGTGGAGAACTGTGGGATTATGCGTGGTGACGCCCACCTCAATCGAGCCCGACCACTTGTCCACCAGCTTATCAATGCGTATCTCAAACAGTTCATTGTCGCGCAGCGGACGATGCGTCATGACGACGCCATTGTTGAACTCATCCAGCGGACGGCGACGCTCGGCTGAGCGGAAATTGGGCACCAACTTGACCAGGGAACCGCAGCGCGTATGGAAACGCAAGCGATCGTTAACATCATAGAAATCGCCAATGCCGCTGCTGGAGCTGCAGCTGGCATTGCCATTCAGATTGAGCCGTGTTAAAGCATCGATATTGCTGCTATCCACGACACTCACATCCACGCTCATGGGCACATCCAAGTTCTGAATAACCTGCTGCAGCGGTTGTTGCAGCGGTGAGTCTAGCAGTTGCTGAAAGAAGACATTCTCTTAATAAGTATGTTAAGAGAAGAGATAAACCAACTGAAATACCTCGCTGCTGCTGCTGAGAATGGCGCTCACGTCCGTGGGACAGAGTGAGACCTGCACACAACGTCCATAGAGATCAACGAGAGCCCACAGTGGCTTGGGCATGTTCTTGGCGGCTACGCCTTGCGACTCGCCATTGACATAGAAGACGAGATCATGGTTCGAGGTGCGCATGACGCCAACGCGATCATTCTCATTGAGCGTTTCCAAATCCGTGCCGTAGTACTCGAGCAGGCGGCGTCCATCCTTGCGCACATCGATGCCAGACATGACCCAGGTGCCATTCCGCATGGCCGTGGCGCAAGCAACTAATTCCAGATCCTCGGGTGACTCCGATGTGACGCCAATCTCAATGCTGCCGCCCCAGGAGTGATTCTGCAAGCGATAATACGAAAGCTTAGGAGTAATAAGTGTTATTAACAAACTCCGACTCACCTTCTTCTCAATGACCACCTCGAAGAGCACATCGTCGACGAGCGGCTCAGCGCTGAAGACGAGCGCATGGCTGAAGTTTCGCATGGAGCGCTGTGCGGAACGATTGCCATTGCCCAGTGTTATGGAGCGGCCGCAGCGCGTGTGAAAGCTCTGCATCGCGCTTCTTGTCGGCTCAGCAGACATATTACAAATTTTGAACTCGCTTTTCGCCTAATGCTGCACCAACTCCCACCACGAGCCGCACGAGACGCGTGCAGCTAACGGGAACTTTGCACAGTTATAACACATTATGCATTATGCGTTGCATTTATTATCAATTAGAACTTTAGTCACGCCAAGAATTGACTTAATACTAACTAAATTCAGTTTTTGTTTTAGTTTTTTCTTTGTTTTTTCCTCTTTTCAGCACATTTCTGTATTGTTGATGCTTCCCGTTTTTTGTTGTTTTTTTTTTTTTTGCAATTGCAACAGCTGACATACAGCGATAACAGCTGAACATTTGCTTGAACTGTTATATCGACACGCTAAATATTTAACTACATTAACTAAATCTAAGCAGTTGTTTTTGAAAATAGCTCACTAAATCTATTCGGCATTCTATTAAACAAAAATTGTTTATTTTAGAAGCGAATTTGTGAAACATCCGTATTTTATTTGAACTGTTTTTAACCGTTGCTGAATTATTCGATAATTGCGTAGAGACAACACTGTTCTTCGATAACTAGCTATCGACCTAGCAACTGATTGACAAAAAAACACATTTTCGGGGGAATTTGGCTGACGGCAGAAAAGCGAAAAGTTCCAGATAATTTTCGAAATTCAAACGAAAACTAAAACGGTAAACGCACAGTGCGCGTAATGTAATTGATCTGTGCGTGCCTCAATGTCCGCAGCACAGCGCAAGCAGCAGTTCGACCTGAACCGCGCCAACAACGCTACAACAACAAATCAAAAAAAGATACAAAACAAAACAATGAACACAAATTCGAATTCGCCGGGACAACGGAAGCTGCAGGTCTCCATGGAGCGCTTGCAAGTGCAGCAGCCAAATATCAATAGACGCTCCGCCGGCTCCAACTGGCAGGCGGCAGCCCTTGGCAGCGAGAACCAGAAACAGCCCACGGCAGCCGCTGGCGAGGAGGAGGACGCCAATGGAGTCCTGACCAAGTCAGCTCGTGCGCGCCTCAAGCGCAAGGCACAGCGCAATCGTTATTTGGCCATGGACTGCGAAATGGTCGGAGTGGGCTTCAATGGTCAAGACGACATGCTGGCGCGTGTCTCCATTGTGAACAAGGTGGGCGAGGTGCTGCTGGACAAGCACGTGAAGCCCCGCGAGCCCGTCACAGACTACAGGACATGCGTGTCGGGCATACGCCCCCATGACATCGAGAACGGTGAGGAGTTCCAGTCGGTACAGGACGAGGTGGTCAAGCTGCTGCACGGCAAGATCCTGGTGGGCCATGCCCTGCGCAACGATCTCGCCGTGCTGAGCATCAAGCATCCCGCGGCCCACATCCGTGACACCTCGCGCTACAAGCCGCTCTGCAAGGTCGTCTCCAACGGGCACACACCCAGCCTGAAACGCCTGACACTGGCCGTGCTCGGCCAGGAGATACAGACCGGCGAGCACAACTCAGTGGAGGATGCACGTGCCGCCATGGGCATCTACAATCGCATCGCCGCCGACTGGGAGAAGTACCTGGAGCGCCGCCAGCAGCAGAAATGACAACGAAATCAGCATAAACTAGCCTTAAGTCATTTTCAATTGAGTTTAATCCATAAAAAATGTAAATATATTAAGTGTTGAGCTTAAGCTATGTCTCAGATTCCTGCGATTCCCTGCTCTGTGGGTCGCTCAGCACGCTGCCGTGTACAGCATTGTGCCGCTCCATCAGCTCCTGCCAGGGGTCCTCCAGCATGGAGCTGTGAAAGTACTGGGAGGAGGAGGAGGAGGCATTTCCATGTCGTCTTTGGTGGTGTCCGCGCCTGCCGCCGCGATTGCCAAACTGTCGAGGTGATCCTTGCTGGTGGTGCTGGGGTGTTTTGCTCTGGTAGAAGTGGGGCGTTGCGCCTTGCCTGTCCTCGTAGAAGCCCAGATTCTGTTGCTGTTGCTGCGGCGTTCGGTTTTGGTAGAAATGTGGCGTTTGCTGGCCGCCAATGTGCTGGGACATGTACTCCGTGTTTTGCGAGGGATATTGCCGCGCATTTTGTGAATAAGGCGCGTAGCAGTTGAAGCTTTTACGAGGTGTTCCCATTATTAACACAATTGCAAAAATTTGTAAACAATTCGGTTTATCCAGACTCTTAACCAGGGCTGGTGCACATCGATAAGCTTATCGATAACCCAAATGGATAACAATTTTTAAATAACAAATTATGTAAGAACTATGTAGCTCTTTATATTTGAATCAAAAATTTGTTAAATTGTACTTGTTTAGCTCGTCATAAATTGTTTTTTTGATAGAATGTGTACATAGACACTAATAGTGGAGAGCGTGCAGGCTAGTATATTTATTAAGGCACAACATTCGGTATTTCAATGCTGCCACAAGGCCGGTCACACTAACAGTCTCGTTCGAAAACTCGACAAGCGAAGTTGCAGGTCGTCGCGCCGTCGCATGTAAATTGCATTTTAAACAATTGCAGTGGAATTTCGCGTACAAAAAAAGCCCAAGTAATTGCAATGCAACATTAAATATCAAATTTAAAAACGCTTTTCATTCAAATTGCAAGCGAACAACCGGTTAGAGTTACAAGTTAAAAGCAAGGCTATAAAGGAGCGTTCTATTGAAATCTGCGCTTTGTCTGTGCCTCAGTGTGTGAGTGTGTGTGTGTGTGTGTGAGTGTATGTGTGGAGTATGTTTGATTGTATGTGAGCTCGTGTTTAATGCAGTTGTGTATGTGAGTGTGTGTGTGTGTTTTAGTGTGTTGGCGTGTGTATGTGTTTGTTCAGTTGCATATAAAGAAGTAGAAGCAGCAGCAGCAGCCGCCGCAGCAACAACAACATTACTCACACAAAATTCTTTTAGGGCGTGTATATGCTTGTGTGTGTGTGTCTGAGTGCCTGTGTGTGTGTGTAAAACATACATATATAATTAATATTGCCGTTAAAAGTGCTTGCATTGCAAATATAAAAGAGAAAGAAAGAGAGAAAATTAACAGAGCAACTTTTTCGCCTTTAGTTCGATACAACAACAACATCAGCAGCAACATCAACAACAACAACCAACAAAAACAACCAACAAATACAAACAACAAACAAAAACAAAAAAAAGACAAATTTGTTTTCGCTTAATTTACGTAAATAGACAATAATAAATTCACTGGCTGCAGGGCGAGCGCAGGCGAGGCAGCAACATCACTTTGGATATCTTCAACGGATTCAAAGAGCAACTCTCAAGTTGCCCCGAACGCACCCGCGCACTCTGTCGCACTGTATGGGGCGCGGTGTCCACGTCCCTTAGCACAGCGCTTACGGCTGCGAGCATCGAGGCCGGCGACGCCCGCGACGACGGTGGCGGTGGAGGCGGTGGGGCAGGCGGAGGCGGCGGCGGTGGCGTCGGCGGAGGCGGCGGCGGCGGCATTGGCTGGTGCAGCACAATAACAACAGCAACAACTGGCGCTGCAGCGGCGGGCAGCGGCCGCTTTGCAACCATAATGGGCGCAGTCAAATCTCGCCACATCACCAACGCCGACATGGACCGAGAGGAGGAACAGCATCAACGACAACATCAACATCAACAGCCGCCCTTGCACCAACTCCAGAACACGCACTCGATGCAGCGCAACGGCCATCACAGTGCGACGCTCCAGAAGCAGGATCTGCGCTACGACATCGGCTCCAGCTCCCAATACCATCATGTCAGGCAGCCGAGTGTGCGCAGCCGCAGCCAGCAGCCCATGCCCACCACCGATGAGCTGGATCGTCGATTTGCCAAAGTACTGGTGAGTAGCAAATCCATGTTATCCTTCCTTATCTCTTTTATCCCAACACCCACAACCCTTGCTCGCTCGCTCGCTCGCTCTTATGCTCAATGCATGTGATTGGATGAGCTCATCGCGCTTTGTACGTGTGTGAGTGTGAATGAGTCTCTGTGTGTGTGTCGGTTTGTTTCGACTAGCCCAGACGAACTTGAAATCAAGTTAGAACTCGTTAAAACTAAAATAAATCAAGCTTTGAGAGAGCTACTAAAACTAAATAAAGCTAAAGCCTTTTACAATAATTACAAAATAACATATTAACTGCTCTGAATAAACTGAGAGCTTTCTCTAGTTTTATTTTATATAATATATTTAAATTTATTCAGAGCAAGTAATATGTTATTTTGTAATTATTGTAATTGTTAATTTTATTCTTAAATTTATTTTTTCAATATTTTCTTTTGTTTTTTAAATTAAATTAAATTTTAATTTTTAATTTAATTTAATTTTTTTTTTCTTCTATTTATTATGTTTTTAAACCGTTTTTCGTACGTGCAGGCAACTAAAAACGGAATTAAAATATAATCTCTGTCTGGCAAAGTCCGCTTAATACCTGAAACAATAATTCTCAAGCAATTTGCTTCCTGTTTTAACATCCACAAAAGATCAATCCTCATGCATACTTAGAAAATGCATGCGACTTTCGGTACGTTTGGCACGCACAGCAGTTCAGCTGTGTATTGTCTCGTGTGCGTACTGTATTGATGTATATATGCATATATGTATGTTTGTATATACACCTCTCTCACTCACTCTGTCGGCGTTCTGTTCTGTTTGTCATGCATCTGAAGTGGCTGGCTCGCAGCAAGCCGCGCGCAACAAAGTCAACTTAATTAAACAATGGGCGCGCGCTTTTATATTGCCAAAAAGGCAAAAAAAATAAAAAATACCAAATAAAATTTGTTGCTATAAAAAAGTACTTGAGTGAGCTACAAGAAATGAGTGTGACCCAATCCGAATCCAAATCCGTAGCCCCAAGCCTCGAGCCTCGAGCCCCAAGCCCCAACTCAGACGCATGCAAATGGCAATTAAAAGCAAATTGATCGATTGTCGCCGCTCTCTTTCCCACTGCTGACTCATGCGGCTGCCGTTGCGGCTTAGCTTATCTGCCATTCGCACCCAAATTGAGAATAAGTATTGGGAAAAAAAGAAGCAGAAGTAGAAAGAGAGAGAGAGAGAGAAAAAATATACTAAAAACACGAAATCTTTATATTTATATGCGCAGCTCGAATTCTCACTTATCATCCATCCATCGCTCCCAGTGGATGTAACATGAAACGCCGCTCAACGGAGTTCTTTATATTTTTATTTTTTTTTTTGTTCTTTCATATCTACCCCTTATATGGGGGCATCATTGTTTTGTCAAGTTGCATGCAACATGTAAATTTAGGTGATTTATGCATGTAGGTAAATAATTAATGCTCGTTATGGGATCGCCTTACGGGTGGCAAAACTGATGTTTCTTAACTGATTCGAATGAATCTTAATGTATTTATTAGGCTAATCAATTTAGGATGAATTCAATTGAATACATAATTTAATGAATTCATAAAAAATTGAATATAATATAATAAGAATAATAAGAAAAAAATACTATTCGTATTATATAAAAGAGATAAAAATACGCCGTTAAGCTAATATATATTTTTATTATTATTAGCCTAATAATAAACTTGAAGAATTCACAGAGTTTACAAATTCTTAAGTTCAAATAAGGATTAATAATAGAGTCGAGAAAGACAACAAATGTGGTATGTGAGATCTCTGAAATAGCCAGACTACAAATATTTCTTTGTATTTTTATTTTTGGAATATTCATTATTGCTGATATATATAATAAAAAAAATATATCTATAAATAGAAATTTCACAAATGCCATGATTTGGCATAGAGCTATAAATAAATATAAAAAAGTAGAAAAATAAATATATAAACTTTAAAATAGTTTACAAAGTTTATTAAATTTATTTATACTTTCATAAAAAACAGAAATAAAATTCGCCAGTATTAATGATTTATATGATTTAATAATCAAATATACATTAATAATATAACAAGAAAAAATTTATATTAAAATATATTAATATAATATAACATATATACAGAATACTGTAAAAATAATATAATATTTATATAATATAATTTAATAATAAAATATATATAATATACTAGAAAAATATATAAATAAAATATATTCAAATAATATAATGTACATTTATTTATGATATAATAATATTATGCATATAAAGTAATAATATAATATATAATGTATAATAATAAACAAATATAACAGCAAAAAGTATATTTTACGTAAATAAATGAAAATCTTTTGTTCGAGTTTTTCGTACTTTATTTTTTGCAATTGTTGCAATTAGCCACGTTTAAGTGATTTCCATAGATCTTTTATACTGTTGAGTTGTTGTTAGCTTGCTTCAAGGGTATACAAACGTTCAATTTGCCATAGATAGCACTTGCTGATTATTCTGGTTATTTTGTTTACCCCCTTTTTGGCACTGGAAGTGTTTAACCGTTTTGTTTATATTGACTTGTTGTTTTTTTTTTCTTTCAGTTTTTTATAATTCTCCATAAATTTGTTTTGTCATTTCGGTAGCGTTCATCTGGCTTGGCCTCGTCTCGCCATTCGAAAAGGCTTAGGCTAATTTGTGTTTACTTTTGTTTCTCTCTCTTTCTGTCTGTCGCTATCTTTCTCTGTCTGTTGCCCTTGCCACTGTCCGTGCCAAACAAGCGCCCACAATTGAAGGCAATTGTTTGCCCGATTCATGGCTATAAATAGTTGTAGTTTTGCCAACATTGCCGCTAATAATTTGCGTTTTATGTCTAATCGGGTGCAGTAGTTGCTGCAGATGTTTCCGGTTAGCCGCGCGGGTTGATTGAACTCTGTATTTGCATGAGATGCATTCATCAAATTGACTTCAGCCTCAAGCTGAGCAAACAAATGTCTCTCAGCGACAGAGGCACGAATGTCCACAGAGCAGAACAGACGTAACTTAAGATGGCATTAACTTCATTTGATTTGTACGCAAAATACTCTTTCCAGTTGCCTAACTTCGTTTTTTTCATTTTCTGTGCATTAAAGGATAATAAGTCATGTTTACTTTAACTATTTGCTATTTAGATAAGAAACTAAAGGTTAAAAGACTTTGCACTGTATACTTTTCATACCACGAACTTATTGCAAATGGGAAATCAGGGTATGATGATTTTCTTCAAATATATGTGACAGGCAGAAGAATGCATGGTAGAACTCTTGATCAGGACGACTAGCCTTGCCCGTCTATCTGACTGTTCGTCCGTCCGTATCAATTTTTGTATATAGGTCACTCTATAGCATGCGCAGATCAACCTTCTTTAAAATAGTTGATAGCTATTTTAAAGTTTGAAAATGTTGCATTTAGTATGTATATACAACTTATTTTGAATACCGGCACCAAATTTCACAATTGTAGTTCAGTTGCAACTATTCAATAGGATATGTTGATCATATGTTAAAAATTTCATTGAAATCCGTTAAGTAACACAGAAGTTATTAAATAGAAAGCTGAGTAAATTGAAAAACGCAGATCGATCAGATTTCAGGGTATCTTCTAGTGGGGCATCGCCGACAATAGATTTTTTTTTTCTCGATTGATTAATTTTATTGTCTTTTCTGATATACCATATTTACGGTTTCTCAGAATTTTCCAAGCTATATTCCATTTATATTAAAGTATCATGAGACTGAATGAAATCATTTTATGGATTTTATGCACTTAAAGTTGATTGAGGCATTTGTTAATTCCAGTTAATTTTGGCAGATCGAATTGCTGAGAGACCATTGTATATAAGTTTTATACAAATGTTTTGTAAAGTCAAATTCCTAATAGAAAAATTAATTGCTTAACTTAATCTAAGCATAAGCAACGCATTGTATAATTTGAAATATGAAATGAAAATATAGATTCATTTATTCCAATATAATTTAACTAAACTACAGTTTGCTTGAATATGCAAAGTAATTAAACAATATATAGATATCTATATCTATATAGATTCGACAATAGCATCCTACTCTAAATGTCCATGCCTTTGGTTTATGTTGACTTAATGATAATTAATAGCTGGCTAATTTGTATAATAGCATTTTAATATCCATAAAACTTAATAGGCTTAATGCATTGGCTCCGACTGTCTGTGGTGCTGTGTGGTGGTGCTGGTGGTGGTGGTGTTGCCTTTATGTCGGCTGCTGTGGGTGTTGTCAGACTAACCACATAAAATCCTCATTAATTTACAAGCTTTCACGCGAGACACAAATGACTTTCACTCATTTAATCGCGCCCGCCATTATCATCAGGCTAATCATCATTGTGATCGTCATATGAAAACGGCATCAGTTGCCGACGAAATCATCTTTGTTTAGAATATATAATAACCATTACGGATTGAACTGCGGGGTTGCCCTAATGGCATTTTCAGTGACTGACAAAAAGCGCAGATGTTATTATTTTTTTTCGCTGAATTAATACTCATTGTTTATAAGCATTCATTCAGCAGTTTGATGACTTTGTCAGCGTTTGCCCATTTGCTGGCCTTTATCTAATGACTGCAAAAACCAAAGGGGAACTCTTACTCTCTGTGTGTATTTATCTATTTTGTATATATCTATATTATGTATATATGCATTTATAGTTCGCATTGGCTTATCGTTTCGCTTCAACTTCCTTGGCGGTCCCTTTTGGGGGCATTCGCTTCTTGTGGTCTCTAGAGAAAAAGAGAGGCTAGATGCATCTGTTATTGTGCTCGCACAAAAAAACCGTAAACGAGCATAGACTCGATGTGAACTGATGTAAGACCAATCCCAAACAGGCCAAGTAGAACACATAAATTACAATGCATTTTGTTCTGCATCTGCAGCAAAGCGCGCATAATTATAATTGAGTGTGCGAACTTAAGATTGGAAACTATTCTTTGCTCATTTATAGTTTCTGTGTATCGAGCAAAAAGGGGGAACTTATTCGATCTAACGTTGAGGCTAATATAATCGACTTTATGTATGCGAAATACGCAAGTTTTTCCCTCTGCTTTATCTTAAACTTTATATGCAGCTCATGTTTCCTTAGTTATTTTTAGGACTGCCAAAGTTGGTAAGGCTATATCATCAAGACTTTACTGAAGATGGCCGTACCTCATGTCTTATGTGCCTTTGACATAACTGGTTGTTCTTTGTGTAACTTCCTTTTTTGTTCGTTATTGACGATTTACTTTCCTGCTTCTTCACTGCCACCCACTCACGTTCTTTGTCTTGCAAAGTTCTTGGCAATTTCATCTTTTCCTCGACTTTATTTCTCTCTTTCTTCCGCCACTTTCTGTCTTTCTCTAATTGTTATTTCTCTCTTACTCTTAATCATTTGGTTTTTTTAGACTTTTCTCATTCTTTCTCTTTTTCTCTCAATTTCTTTGTCTGTCTCTCTCTATATCTTTTTCTGTCTCTCATTATCTCTCTATCAATGACTAACTCCATTGCTTATCTATCTGTATCTGTATCTGTATCTGTATCTGTATCTGTATCTGTATCTGTATCTGTATCTGTATCTGTATCTGTATCTGTATCTGTATCTGTATCTGTATCTGTATCTGTATCTCTATCTGTATCTCTATCTGAATCTCTATTTGTATCTGTATCTGTATCTGTATCTCTATCTGTATCTCTATCTGAATCTCTATTTGTATCTGTATCTGTATCTGTATCTGTATCTGTATCTGTATCTGTATCTGTATCTGTATCTGTATCTCTATCTGTATCTCTATCTGAATCTCTATTTGTATCTGTATCTGTATCTCTATCTGTATCTCTATCTGAATCTCTATTTGTATCTGTATCTGTATCTGTATCTGTATCTGTATCTGTATCTGTATCTGTATCTATATCTGTATCTGTATCTCTATCTCTATCTCTGAATGTATCTGTATCTCTATCTCTATCTGTATCTCTAAGTGTATCTGTATCTCTATATGTACCTGTATCTCTATCTGTATCTGTATCTGTATCTGTATCTGTATCTGTATCTGTATCTGTATCTGTATCTGTATCTGTATCTGTATCTGTATCTATCTGTATCTGTATCTGTATCTGTATCTGTATCTGTATCTGTATCTGTATCTATCTGTATCTTTATCTGTATCTGTATCTGTATCTGTATCTGTATCTCTATCTATCTCTAAATGTATCTGTATCTCTATCTCTATCTGTATCTGTATCTCTAAATGTATCTGTATCTCGAAATGTATCTGTATCTCTAAATGTATCTGTATCTCTATCTGTATCTGTATCTGTATCTGAATTGTATCTGTATCTGTATCTATCTGTATCTTTATCTGTATCTGTATCTGTATCTGTATCTCTATCTCTATCTGTATCTGTATCTGTATCTGTATCTGTATCTGTATATGTATATGTATATGTATATGTATCTGTATCTGTATCTGTATCTGTATCTGTATCTGTATCTCTAAATGTATCTGTATCTCTAAATGTATCTGTATCTCTATCTGTATCTGTATCTTTATCTGTATCTGTATCTGTATCTGTATCTGTATCTGTATCTGTATCTGTATCTGTGTCTGTATCTCTATCTGTATCTGTATCTGTATCTGTATCTGTATCTCTACCTCTATCTCTATCTCCATCTCTATCTCTATCTCTATCTCCATTTCTATATCTATATCTCTATCTCTATCTCCATCTCTATATCTCTCACTCGCTATTTTTCTTGCTCTCAATCTCTACCTCTCAATCTCGCTTCCTTGTATTTAACTCCACTTCTCTTTCACAAACTTATTAAACCTGTTTTCATGAAAATCGCAAGGAGAGGCCACAAATTACAAAATAATATTTATATTTCTGGTTTTGAAATAACTTTAAATTATATCAAATTATAAATTAAGCATTGCATTCGCTTTTTATTGTTTGCTATATATTTCGCTCAGCTATTACCTGATGCTGATTAAGTGAATTTTCGCATGATCTTGTTTTTTTCACAGTCAATTATTATATGAATTTACACGAGACTTCCCAGTTTTTAGCTGTGTGTTAATTAAGTTAAACAATTACTTCATTGTCATGCAATTTTTTTTTCTTTTGTTTATTTATTTTGTTTGTTTATTTATATTTTATGCATTATGAAACGTGCTGTATGTAATATTTGATTTGATAAACATTTCACAGCCGCGCAATGAGTAAATGGAAAATGCAATTGGAAATTATTGCAATGTCTTATTGATTAATTATTGTTATTATTATTATTATTATTGTAATTATTGTGTGCTGTGGGGAGTGTAGGCCTTTGTTATTTACTGTGAGGGTTGCCCATCGCCCGTTACCCGTTACCCGTTGCCCTTGCCAATGGCCCCAGTCACATTTTTGCCCCTCTGCTCCACACTTTCTGTTCCGCTCGGCCTCTTGGCGCTGAGTGATTTGCCTCGACGCGTTTTTTAAATAACCAACAATATAACTATACAACTGTGTATACTTCGGAATAATAAATGACAAAGCCTCTCTCTCTCTCTCTCTCGCTTTGTCTCTCATGGGTCGCTTAATATTTATGCCAGAGCAGGCAAAAATAAGTAGCGGCATATTTTCTATATAAATTAGTCGTCAACACAAAATAATCCAACTGCCCAGCCGTCGTACCGGATACGCATTTTAAAATTGTGTTCAATGAGTGTGTGCGCTTGTGTGTGCCTGTGTGTGCATAATGGGCGACTATGGTACCCCCTTTTGAGCAGTCCGCTCTACGCTCTTGACATATGACTAAGCTTTAGAGTAAGGCGCACTATGAAAGTATTTCTCTTTTGATTGAACCGAAACTATGAATACATATATATATAGGTCGAATAATAATTATAAGAATAATAATAATAATGTATATTTAGTAATATTTTAGTTTACTTAATATCGGATTATTTTCTTAAATTTTTATAGGGTATTTGATATTTGTGCATTTCGCTTTTCTTTTATTTTCAATTTGTTTTTTTTTTCTACTATATAGTAGACCGCACGGCATGATTCATTAAAAAATGGCATACGCAAATCGTGTTGGCAAACAGATTTAATACTGAGTAATCTCAAGAGTTCATAAATTCTTTGTTGAGAGAGACATGTAGGCAAGGGATTTCTGTTTTAAAAAATAAAAATAAATTTATAAACAAGCTTCTCGAATTCCTTTTCGATTCAATTGAAATTTCAATTCAGTTGCCTGAGTTTCACTGGAATTAAATTGAGTTTTCTAATTTCTTATATATACATATACTTATTATATACTTTTTTTTTTATTCTGATCAACGTCCTGACCAAATGACGCCTTTTTCATCTTGACATACACACAGATACACACACCATCCACACCCTTTCCTGCACTGTCTGTTGGCACGCCAATTAGAAGTTTGCTACGGCTGCACCCAATTGAAGTCACGTAAACGTATTTGCTGATTTCATTATGGTTGGGATATTCTCAGTAAAATGTAAAATATACAATATATATACATTTACTTTTTAAGTACATACAATGGCATCACACTTGACTGCCAGTGGTTGGGCTGATTGATGTTTTTGGTTGAGTGAATCGGAGTCATAAAATCAGTCAAAGCCACAGATACTTCGTGGCGTCGATGCAAATGCCCTTACTCTATAGCAAATTCTATTTTATTGTCATTGCTGTTTAACAGGTGCAGCCGGGTGCCAGGTGACAGGTGTAAATTTAATGTCGTCTAGCCATGAAATTTTCCTGGGTTTACCTTTGATCAACAAGGCAATAGACGTTGCAGCTGTGAAATCTAGAAAGTATCAACAACTGCTATTTCAGCTAATGTATACATATATAGCAAAGTGCTTGTCTAGAAGGTTCTTTCACTAGTATCCAATATCCTCTCTGTCCTTATCAAGAAGATAACTATATATAGTGCGCCTTTTCTGTACATAAGATATTGTTCCTTTATCTCAGTCTGCATTGCTTATCTCTGAGGTCTCTTCGGGTAACCGCAACCGTATTGTTTATATCTGCTCTGCGAGGAATTTGCGGTTAACTTAATCAGTAAACCTCATTTATGTTTAAATAGCTGGTTTGCATGGAATCATCATCTTTGCTTGCTATCTGTCAAGGATGTGAGGTGTCAATGCTACTGAAAAGTAAGATCGCTTGCTTTAAAGTAAGAGAGAGAGAGAGACATAAAAGTAAACGTGATATGGTTGTCTTCAAATATTGACAGGCTGATTAAAATATGATTTTGTAAACCCTTTAAGAAAAGAATTTTATTATATGTTGTGGGATGTAAGGTTATCGGAAGACCTGTTGGAAGAATGATTGATTAAAAAGACTTTGGTAAAACATGATTCTATCTTGAGTATTTACAAGATTTAGAACAGTTTCTTCATATATAAACACTATAATTGTTGGAAAAGGTCTAATATATAGAGCACGCCTCCTTCTGCCTGTTACGTACACTCTCACTAAACCATTATACCCTGAAAACCCATTTGCAATGGGTTTAGGGTATACACACTGCACATTTTGAAACAGCTGCTCGCCACGCTCTCAAGTATTTCCGACTAGAACAATCTTTGATTTCTCATGATTGCTCCACCAAAAACAACGAGCTTAGAGCTTTTGTGTTCTTAAATGGTGAGCTATACTATACAACTTATCCAGGTTTAATCTGTCTACAAGAAAATGCAGATCTATTTTAGTTGCGTTAGTTTCTTTGACGGCAACAGTTGGAGCCTCAACAGAAGAAATCAAATTGAAATTAGATAGTCAGAAAAGGCTTTTCGCAGTCCACTAATGCAATTCGTTTGCTTTGTTTATGGAGACTTAAAATTTTTTCTTTTGCAATTCGAGTGCAAATACTGATTTATATTTCTGCAGACTTTTTTTGGGGAACTTTGAGTTATGGCCATTAGCTAATGGCTTTTAATTGTTGTGGTAATTATTCATGTTTGTTAATATTTTTTCTCTTTTCTTATCGTGCAGGCTTCGATGGATCTGCCACCGGACAAAGCAAAGCTCTTGCGTAATTACGACGACGAGAAGAAGTGGGACATGATATGCGATCAAGTAAGTAGAGTTCATAATTTCAAAATTTAAGTGCTTCGCCATGACTAAACAGCCTAAGCCGACAACCACGCCTTCCCAGGCCCCTGCGGCTGCCAGACCACATGGCTGCGTGTTTATCATCATCGTTCGGTCCGCAACTTCCTGTTTATGCCAAACGCAAATTTTTGCAGATTAAATGTGTGTAGAACGACAGTGTGAGAGCCCCACCGCCGTCTGTCCTGCCCGCCCGTTGTCTATAAAACAGCTGGGCGGAAGGCCAACGCCTAAAACAGTTTCTAGTCTTGAACTGTGACCTTTACACAATCCACTCGACAGTGTCGCAGCTCTAATTAACTATGCCAAATGTCATTCGCTTTAATTGTAGCTCACATCTGCGCTACCTAAATACGAAAACAAATTCAAATAGCTCGAAAAGTATGTAATGTCATCTATATATGGGATAGTTGGTTGATTTATAGTGTCAACAAGACTCGAGATTGAAATAGGTTCGAACTAGATTTCGATTCAGTAAAAGAAATTTCGGTAGGGTAGATGTCGATTCTTCCAAGTCTACAAAATTATTCATATTATAGGCTTTTTTGAAACCCTAAGCAATAGAGAAATTGTAGAAATATTTTAAATACTTAAATGTAGGTTTAAGTTTAGCTTTAGGTTAGCTCTTTGGGTTCATTTACAACTCACTTCCTTGAGGCCAAGTCGTGCGTTAACCTTGCTAACTGTCAACCTGTTCCGAAAAACCCATTAACTCTCTTTAAACATCATCATTTATAAAGCCCTCTCTAGCTGACATCTGAACTATGTAGCACTTGATATTCATATCTGAGTGTAATTTATCTTTAAATTCGTAAAGCTCTGAACACGGCTAAGCTCGCCTGAGCCTCATATTAGGCATGTGGTTTGGCTTGATATGTATCTGCTTGTATATATAAATATATTATATATCTTCTATATATATTATATATATATATATATATATATATCATTATTCAGTGCGTGCTCGACGTTTGCTTATGTGTTTTTTGTTGATGTCGCTTGTCGCGTTTGAAGCTTGTAAAAGTGCAAAATGAATCCAATTTCAAAACGATTTCGGCGCTTGTTGAATTCAAATGGCGTTGAACAATGCTCGTCGGGCTTTGGGGCATTAAATAAACCATATATAACATTTGAGTATTATATTAAGCCAGACATAGAACGCCAAATGGGCGGCAGTGTGGGGGCTCCAATAAACACACACTCACACACACACACACAGACAAGAACGAGGCTACATATGTTATAGACCCATGTCTACACACAAATCCACATTGCGTGCTCTGTTTGGGGAGTTATGATGAAACTATTAACGTGTGCGACAGAGCGTGCCATGGTTCGGTTTTGGTTCTGTTCAGCTTGGCTTTATAGCGGCTCTGGGCCGGAGCATTAAACTGGGTCACTGAATTTTCAAGAGCTGCGCCTAGAAAATATTCGCCAATGGCGTTGGAGTAAACACGATAAAAGCAAATATTGTTGCTAGTCAGGAGTGTTGACTAGGAGGTTACTCCGTGCTGATCTTTAAAGTATATATTTGATACTTTTCTTCACTCTTTTATTTTACAAAATATCAAATTTTGTAGGCCTTGGAGAACATTGAATAAAGGAGAATTTCAGATGCAAATTAAATGAAATGAAATAGCTTGCCTCCAACTTGCTTTCAATGAAGTCTAGTTCCTCAAATAGATATTCCAGTTTCGAAACGACTCGCTTTAACTCATTGCCATATCTTCTATGTAGGCAATTCTAGCCCGTTTCCTGCATAATACAGGGTATGACTAAATCCGAAGATCTCGTCGCAGTCTTGCCTTTTTTCCTATTTTTTTCTTCTAAACCGCCTGCATGCCAACAGACCTGTTTTCCATAATTCAGCCAACTTCTTGAATGAAAACGCAGCCCACAAACAATGGACGTTGGAGTCGCGAGGACTTCAGCTGCTACAGCCAATCCCACAACCTATGGCAATCCGATCCACTCAAACACCATAGCAGCACAGCTCAACCACCAGCACCACCACGCTCTCAGCGGCTCGCAGTGACAAAATGCAAATTATTATGACTGCGATAAATTGCAGTTTTTAATCGCTGGAGCCGCTCGGACGCCCCATACCTGGTTAAATGTATATATACATATATAGGAGCAGCAGCTATATACAGATATCTGTATATATATTTGGCTTTTTTCTTCTATTTATGCCGTCTCAGTCGCAGTTTGACTAGGAAAAGAATGAAACTGGTTTTCTTTTTTACTCCGTGGAGTTGCACAGGCAAAGCACCAAAACCCACACATAGTTTTAGTTGTAGTCATGCGTTGCTTTTGTTGTTGTTGTTGTTGTTGTGGTATGTTGTTGGCATAGTAAAAAGCCAAAAACAAGTATACCACGCTTCATGCTTAAAAAAATGTTTAAAAGTTAGGCAAGCTATCGATGCTTATATGATCGCTGTGGTCTTGTGCGTTCCAAAGAGCTGAAGACAGCGAGGCAGGCAGGGAGAGCGAGAGAGCGAGCGAGAGGGCTCTACCGTAAACATGGTACACAAATATGCAGTTGGCAGAGGCAACAACACACAACAACAACAACGCAACACAACACCCAAAGCAAAACAAAAGTAAAAGCCGCTAAGTTAGTGTTAATGCTTGAGAGGAGGTATTTTCCATTTGGCCTCTGTCCAGCACTTTTTTGGTTAGTCAACAATTTTTATAAACTTGTGGATTGCGGCAGTTACCGTGTTTAATTGATAGTCTATAATTGGGAAAGTTTTCGGGGCTGCTCATTGCAGACAGTTGATCTTTATCATTTATCAAATACAATTTCCGCTTTATTCAAAATTAAAGCAAGTTTCCAATATATAAAAAATTCAATATAAAATTTATTTTATGAATATTCCAATAACTTAAGGCAAGCTAAGGCAGTTAGGCAGTGGTTCTCTTCGAAGTTCCTCAGTTTCCTGGCTTAAATTGAGCCAGTTAACGGAACTGAATAAATTTGGTTACATTTAAATTTAAAACTTGAATTTGATTTAAAAAATAGTTTTTACTAACCCAACTGCTTTTTTTTTCGATTACAGGAAATGGTGCAGGCGAAGGACCCACCCTCCCATTATTTGAGCAAATTGCGAACCTATTTGGATCCCAAGGCATCGCGCAGTCATCGGGTAAGTTGGCAATTGAAGACAGTTGGCTGCCTGGCTGACTGGCTTAAGTGTTGAAAGTTGGTGGTGCGTATAGCTTTCGTAACGACTGTGTGTCTCTCCCTCTCTCTCTCATTATCTGTCTAACTTGTCCTTAAGAGCGCGAGCTCTTCCTGTGTAGCTGTAGTAACTCGTACATGTACTCTTGTAGCTCACTGTAGTTCACTTTGTGGTGCGTTTGTCTGACTCTGACTCCTGTTGTTGCAGAGAAGCGACTGAATTAACCATTTATTCGATGAAAGCCCGAATACAAGAACATAGAAATCTATCTAAATTATAATAAAACAATTCTATTGCTCCAATATTAATGTGTAAATTTCAATTTCTCTACTCACAACACAAAAACACACACACACACGCACAACCAACCTATCACGATCTTTCCCTTTTCTAATGCACATAACCTGACACTTTCCTGCACTGAACAATCGAATCATCCAATCATTAATTGTTACATCCTGCGTTCATTATCCTGTTTTCCATGCTCCAACACGAACTCTCCCCTTCCCTGTCTCTTTCTCTCTCTTTCTACACTTACAGCTTTACCTCTTCTACTTTCTTTGTCAGAAACGTAAGATGGTCGGGGAATCGACGTCCACGCAGGTGCTGCGGGATCTAGAGATCTCGCTGCGCACCAACCATATCGAATGGGTCAAAGAGTTCCTGGACGATACCAACCAGGGCCTAGATGCTCTCGTTGACTATCTCAGCTTTCGGCTGCAGATGATGCGACACGAACAGCGTTTGCAGGGCGCTCTGTGTGCATCCGAGGAACGTTTGAATTTGATCAATGGCCTAGATGCCAGTGAGGTGGTCTTAAACAACAGCTCGATGAGTCCCGGCGGCGTGGGCGGCAATGCAAATCTGACGAACGGCTCTCTATTGCTAGACGGCTCCCGACAACAGGCGGGTACCCATAGCAATCATTCGCATTCCTATAGCTTTGTGCGACCCACAATTTCCGAGGTGTTGGACAGTCCCAGCCTGAAGCGACGTTCGCGTCACATCGCCAAACTGAACATGGGCGCTGCCACGGATGATATACACGTGTCCATAATGTGCCTGCGAGCGATCATGAACAATAAGTATGGCTTCAATATGGTCATCCAGCATCGTGAGGCGATCAACTGTATTGCTCTGAGTCTAATACACAAGTCGTTGCGCACCAAGGCGCTAGTGCTGGAGTTGCTGGCGGCGATTTGTCTGGTCAAGGGTGGGCACGAGATCATATTGGGCTCATTTGATAATTTCAAGGATGTGTGCCAAGAGCAGCGACGTTTCCAGACGCTCATGGAGTACTTCATGAACTTTGAGGCCTTTAACATTGACTTTATGGTTGCCTGTATGCAGTTCATGAACATTGTGGTTCACTCGGTTGAGGACATGAACTATCGCGTCCATTTGCAGTATGAGTTTACGGCTCTTGGCTTGGATAAGTATCTAGAACGCATACGGCTAACCGAGTCTGAAGAGCTAAAAGTGCAAATATCCGCGTACTTGGACAATGTCTTTGATGTGGCTGCATTGATGGAGGATTCGGAAACTAAAACATCGGCATTGGAGCGTGTGCAGGAGCTCGAGGATCAGCTGGAGCGCGAAATAGATCGCAACTCCGAGTTCTTATACAAATTCGCTGAATTGGAGACGGAGAACCAAACACTGAAGGCGGAGCGTGAACAGTTGGCCATGATGCGACAACAGCTGGAGGAGCAGCTCAATGCGCTCCAGCGCATGCTGCAGCAGAACGAACAGGAGCTCAAGAAACGTGATACACTGCTACACAATAAAAATCTGGAGCTGCAAACACTTTCTCGTTCACTGCCGCGATCTGCTTCCAGCGGTGATGGTTCCTTGGTGAACGGCAGTCTGCTGACGGGTTCAGCGACTGGCGCAGTCTCACCACCACCTCCACCGCCGCCGCCAATGCCAGCAACAACAGCACCACCACCGCCGCCACCTCCAGCGCCCCCTGCACCGCCACCGCCACCCATGATGCAGGGCCTGACTCCACTGGGCAGTCCGAACGGTAGTGTCACGTCAACAGTTCCCTCCCCGCCTCATGCGCCGCCTATGCTAAGCTCATTCCAGCCACCACCACCACCCGTAGCTGGTTTCATGCCAGCTCCAGATGGTGCTATGACCATCAAACGCAAGGTGCCTACCAAATACAAGCTGCCAACGCTTAACTGGATAGCGCTCAAGCCGAATCAGGTGAGAAACAGAAGTGGATGAATCTATATGGTTTCATCTTTAATAATTGAAATGCTTTTATGCAACAGGTTCGCGGCACCATTTTCAATGAGCTAGACGACGAGAAGATCTTTAAGCAAATCGACTTTAACGAATTCGAAGAACGTTTTAAAATTGGCATCGGTGGTGCTCTTCACAATGGTAGCAATGGCAGCGAGGTGGATGGCTCGCTATCATCCTATCCCAGTAAACGTTTCAAAAAGCCCGATAACGTCTCGCTGCTGGAACACACGAGGTTAAGAAACATAGGTAAACAGCTTAAAAATAGGCAACGTTTTCTTGTTTACAAATATTTTTATTTATCTTTCAGCAATCTCTCGTCGTAAATTGGGCATGCCCATTGATGATGTTGTTGCAGCCATACATAGTTTAGATTTAAAGAAGCTGTCGCTGGAAAACGTGGAGCTACTACAGAAGATGGTGCCCACCGATGCGGAGGTTAAGGCCTACAAGGAATTCATAATTGAACGCAAGGATCAGCAGCTGCTCACCGAGGAAGACAAGTTTATGTTGCAATTGTCACGCGTTGAACGCATCTCCTCCAAGCTAGCCATTATGAATTATATGGGCAACTTTGTTGATAGTGTTCATCTCATCAGTCCGGTAAGATATTGTACGACTGCATATCAGCGATAAAAGCTAATCCTCTCTTTTTTGCTTGCAGCAAGTTCTATCGATTGCCAGTGCCTCGAACTCCCTGAAGCAGTCTCGCAAGTTCAAAGCTGTGCTGGAAATAGTGTTGGCGTTTGGCAACTATCTTAATAGCAACAAGCGTGGACCGGCATATGGCTTTAAGCTACAATCTCTAGACACTTTGATTGACACCAAGTCAACTGATAAGCGCTCCTCGTTGTTGCACTACATTGTGGCCACGATAAGGGCCAAATTTCCGGAGCTTTTGAACTTTGAGTGCGAGCTATACGGTACAGATAAAGCAGCCTCTGTGGCTTTGGAGAACGTTGTGGCTGATGTGCAGGAGCTAGATAAGGGCATGGAGCAGGTGCGCAAGGAAGTCGAGTTGCGTGTTAAGGGCACACAAACACATATACTCAGGGACTTCCTGAACAATTCGGAGGACAAGCTGAAGAAGATTAAGAGCGATCTGCGATTGGCACAGGATGCGTTCAAAGAGTGTGTGGAATACTTTGGGGACTCGTCACGAAATGCGGATGCGGCTGCATTCTTTGCGTTGATTGTGCGCTTCACACGTGCCTTCAAAGTAAGCAAGAGCATATAAATATATGTATATTAGATATGTATTAAATTCCTTTTTAGCAACTCGATCAAGAGAACGAACAGCGTCGGCGACTAGAACAGGCAGCTGCTTTGGCAGCAACGAAGAAAGAGAGCGATCAGGTCATGCTGCGCAACAAGTTCAATCAGAAAAAGCAACAGGTGAGTGGACGGCTGAATGGAAGCTTATCGGTCACCACGACGGCCAACTCTTTCAAGTTTGTGTCATTCATTTGATTGATTCTGTTCTGTTATGGAAATGTAACCTGTTATGCTTTTGATTTATGCAGCAAATACATTGCCTGCTTGACTTTGCCAAGCAGCATAGCACTGTGGACATGTCTCCCTAACTGCATACACAATACTATTGATAGTATAACACCCAAGGCAACATCCTCAACCTTAGCACGTATTGGTTATTTGGCTAACACATTCTAGTAATACACCATTTGGGGCGGGGCGGCTGTGGGGCGCGGGTTTGAATTGGGCCAGCAACCTAAACCTAAACCCAAGCAACCTACCACCAATAGCATCACCACAACCACAACCACAACCACCACCAACACCACCACAATCCACTAGCTTCTAGTCGAGTACTTTGGGGCAGCATTTGACGGATGTTGTTTGTGTTTCTATCCTAGTGTAAGTCGCTTGGCTAGTGTGTGTATTGTCCCTAATATTTCGTTTGTCGCTTACACTAATCCCTAGTCTGCTAATCCAATTCCCAAAAGAAATCTCATTAATTGGATTAATGCAAATCAATCTTTTTGTATGTGTTTCAAATTGAGGCAAACATTCCCTTTGTAGTAAATTAAAAGATACATATTTAGTGCGCTTAACATGTTAACAAATTTTATGAGCTTTTCGCATATTACTAATCTTCAATTTGTGTTAAATGCTAAATTGGACACTAATCCACGCTGTCTTTTGGTCACTCCTGTCGGTGCTGGTTAATTTCTAATCTGAAAACCTTTCTCTTTTGTTTTCAATGCATGTTGTCAATTCAGTTGCCTACAACTTGCGCACTCTCCTTGCAGGATGCCGTCATCAATGAGCTGAAGAGCAAAACGCATTCGGTGCGCGAGAAGAAACTGCTGCAACAGGACGAGGTCTACAATGGAGCTCTCGAGGACATATTGCTGGGGCTCAAGAACGAGCCATACCGAAGGGCAGACGCCGTTAGGCGTTCCCAACGTCGACGCATCGATAATCGCTTGTCGCGCACGTTAGAGGAAATGGACTGCTAGACTAGCTAGGCTGACTAGCTGGCTGTAGAACTGGGCAGAGGCAAAAATCAAAATTCAAAAGCGAATCGAAAAACGAATGTGTAAAAGTCTTAGATAAAGGAACTAAAATATGTGATTGGGCGATTCAATTGTTTGGACAGACGCACTCAGACACATATACACATACATACAGAAATACACACATTCCCCGCTTTTAACATTGTGCTATCTTTGAAATTTATATTTTTCGTTTGAATTTTTCGTAATATACCAAAATTTTACAATTTTTCCAGTACTATTGATTCAGTACCTATTCTGTGAATCTCATTTTTGCTATTGAGATATTGAGATATTCTGTCGCCAAAATTTATGAAATTGCATTTTATATTTGGTTGCATTAGGTATAAGTTACAAATTTACAAATTTTTACAGTGTATTTATCGAAAGTTCAATTGTTATATTTAAAGTGTGTAAATATATGTATGCATATATATATTCTATGATTATTTTTGAATAAGTTTTTAAACCAAATTGGAATTTTGATTTGCATCCGAGATGGCAATGAAGTTTTTACACTTTACTATTATATATTTAGTTTTTATCTCTAACATTTTTACACATATTGCTTAAGTAAGAAATTGTATGCATGCATATAATACATTTTATTGTAAATTTCCTATTATATACGTGTATTGTTTTTTATATATATATATATTTTGTTGTATTATATTATCTACATATATTTAACACACATTTTGCTGCACACTGCTTAAACAAAACGAAAAACAACAAAAATCGAATACTGCAATAAACACAAATAAAAGCGCCAAATATTGCAAGCAACATGAACAATTTTTGTATGCGAATTACATTTTTTAGAAAGTTTTTTAAAAATATACAAAATAACTGTAACAAAAACAACACACATTTTATAACATTTTATGTAGAATTTTTATATACAAAAACATATATATACACATATGTATATATACTTAATATATGCAATTTATGAGCCAATTTATTCTCACGAGCCGCGAAAGTTTTGACGAAGACTGATATGGAGCAGTTTATATTATACAAAAAAAAAAAAAAAAAACAAAAACACGCATCAACAACATATATACACACATAATTATTAAAAACAAAAAACAAAAAAGCTTTGTAACGATCTTTTTCGAATATAGACGTCTCGTCTAGTGTCTTTCCCTTTATAAAAACTCAAAACTTAACGAATTTAGTTGAACTATAAGCACTTTTGTACTACGAGTAAAACAAATATATTAGTAGTGCCATTGGCATTGATGACATGGTCCTTATGCATATCCTTTCGTAACAATGTTTTTTAATTTGCCAAAAAAAAAAGAAGTAAATAAAGCGAGCATGAGAGCGAAACGTTTTATAAACTAGCACCGCTGCATTGTTAGTTTTAAATATTGTGTTATTTAATTTGATAAGAAACCAGCATGGTATACGAAAAACAAGATAAATATAAACAGATGCCGCATTTTATATATATATATACACAGACATAACAATATATGAACACATTAACTATTTTAAATAAATTATTAACCAAATAAACTAGCCAAAAGAAAAATTCGTTGTTTTTATCAAGGCGCGAAAATGATTTTTAAATATTTAAATTAAAAGCTCAAGTCTTAACAGTTGGTTTTGTGGTGCTGCCAACTGGTTAATAATACGATGTGCGCGCAAATTTTAAATCTGTTCTAAAAAATACCAAATATGGACTTTTAATGTTAAACAATTATACTATATTGGATAAATGTGCAACTCGAGACTTCCCTCTGATCTGGCACTAAAAATTAAGACGACCGACCGCTTCGAGTTTCAAACTAAAAATGATTTTATTGCAATATACAAGTAGAGTATGATGAGAGTGCGCAAGCATCCATGCTCTTTCAAGTTCATGTTATCACCGCTCTCTTTCCCTTCTCTTGCATACAATACAGTAACTCAAATGCCTCAACAATGATCAAGCACGAAATGTAAACATTGCTTGAGCGGCGGCATAACATTTGAAGCAACAGTTGGTCTGTGGTGCTGCCAACTCAATTGAATTAGCAATCAGTCACGGTCTCTCTCTCTCTCTGCTTAGTGAATCTCTTTTTATATCGATACTAAACAGCACATCTCTAGTGTGCGGCAGTCCAGTCGCGAGAGTAAGAACAGCTGGTCGCTAAAATTTAGCACCTATTGGAATTTTAGTCTAAAAATGATTTAAGCACGAACGCACACTAGAATTTTACGCTTAATTGTGGCACATTGTGCGCGCGCCAACGGATAGAATGTTTAAACGGACGTTCAAAGTGGTTTATCGGCCGATTAGAAACAATTTCTTACTGCTGCCGGATCAATACTACGGAGTCGTTTCAACTTACGTGAGTGTCCAAAAGTCAACTTGGACCCGCAGATTAGATAAGTTGTAATATATATATAAGTATATTTCTATATATCATGATTAGGATACTGGCTGCCTGAGCCTTCAGTACAACAGTCGTGTGCACTATGCCTCATGGGCGCCGCAAGCGGGCGGCGGCGGCATCAAAGACACCGAAATTGGGATCAATGCCAGGGCGGCC
Organism: Drosophila nigricruria; assembly: GCA_037075265.1. NCBI lineage: Eukaryota > Metazoa > Arthropoda > Insecta > Diptera > Drosophilidae > Drosophila > Drosophila nigricruria. The sequence goes on from JBAMCI010000074.1 coordinate 1,463,884, forward strand.
AAGGAGCTCGGTAAGTTACTTAATAAGCGGATGCGCTAATGTGCTGCCAATTGCCAAAATATCGCTTTTTCTATAAGTATATATATATGCTATATTGCACTCTGTCATACGTTTTGTTGTAGGTCTGCATGAGAATGATTTGGTCAAGTGCGCCCTCATCGCTGACGTTCTAAATCTGCGCAGCGTTCACGTCACGCCCGTCTCGGCCAAAGATTGGGAGATCATTGTGAGTGTTTATCTATATATATATGTGCGTGTGTGTGCATGTGTGTGCTTGTGTGTATGGGATACGACACGCCAGATCCACTAATTAAAAAAGCCAGATATAGCTAGAAAATAATTGGAAAGTCTATAAAAAAAAGCGTTTACGGTTTTTTAAAATATGAATTTTGATATCGACAGGCATCAGAAATACCGGAATTTTGATTTTTATGACCTTTTTTTCCCCTTAATTCGCTTTGAAATACAGCTAGATCACAATTCCCTCCCGCATTCTGTGTTTGTGCAAAGCCAGAACTGACGGGAAAATAGCTGAATTGGCAGCACTGCTGCCTGCGGTCAGATAAAAATACTTTTATATCAGATTAGCTTTTGGCGCGGGCGTGCTTCTCTCAGTGTTTATTTATGTGCAGCCGCTACATTTCGCCGGCATTGCCATTGACCCCAACGGGATTTTCTCTTAATCAGAGATGGGGCGAAATTTCAAATAACGGTCAACAATTTGAATAGATATTTAGCTTGCCCAGTTGCCATATACAGGGTAATTGAGTAATTTCTTGAGTCATATCGTTAATAGACTCCTCCTGCGTGGATACAGCGCTGCCAGCACGATTTCTATGTATTGTAGGCGTCACGGTAGGCATTCTCCGGCATAGCTTTAGCGGCGCGGAGCAAACTGCATGGATCGCCTCTGTTGGCTCAAAATGCTTTCCTTTCGTCGCTCTTATAGGCGAGCTGTGGGCTGCGGGTCGGTTAGCGTTGGGCTGAGTACGCGGGTCAGGTAGTTGGTCACAAGAGAGGAGGTGTGAGCACTGCATTGTTGCTTGCACCTCTCACAAAAACACGACGCGCGCAAAAGCCTGTCGTTACTCTCCGGATGCTCGGAGGCAACTGACGTTCGCTAGAGACCCCCTCTACCGAATTCAATCGGCGCGCACTCTCTCGGAAGTACATTCGCGGCGGAATAAAATTATTCCTATTACTTTCTGGACAAACTCTATATTTAGTTTAGATCATTACTTGTGTAAGGTCAAGAAACTGAAATATAGAATTATTTTATTATTATTATTAAGTGTGGAATCTATAACATTCAAATTTAGTAACTTAACACAATATAATTAATATATATTATAAATATATATAAAATCAAAATTAATTTAATTCTCTTTATAGGAGCTGAGCACGGAGAAAATATCTGGCAGCGTACTGGAGCAAACGCGCATTGTAAACTCGTCACAAATCTTGCTAGTTTGGATTAACAAGTCGATGCAAGTGGCGCTGACAGTGGGTAAATATTTAAATGAATACCTAACACATCACAACTATTAAATATTTGCCTTATTTTACATCCCATAAAAGATCGCCTCAAGCCGCACATAAGCTATGGACGTCTGGATCACAATACGCAGCTGGTTGTGGCGCCAAATCTCTATCAAGGTCTAACCAATGGCAATAGCAATGACAATGACAATGCTGAGGAGAATAAGAAATTGTCACGCAGCAAGACCAGTGCGCAAGTGCGAGATGAAGTGGCAACGTCTCCTCCAGCGCTTGTTCACTCCGCTACGATGAGCAATGTGAAGAACAATTTGCAGCGTAACAAGCGGCAGGATCATATGGAACGTTTGAAGAAGGATTTGCGACGTGAGAGTTCGCGTGTCTTTGAGTTTCGTGTCATACGTGGCTTGTGGCATGAGCAGGCACAGGAATCGGATGTGTACATAACGCAGTCGCATTTGCCCGAATTCATGGATCTGGAGCAGTTCTACAGCATGCGCACCGCCGGCGAGAAGGAGTACTATGTACGTGTGCGTCTGGTTAACGATGACGACGATGACGAATTGCCAGCTACCATTCATCCGTCCATCGAGCTAAATGCGAATCTGATGAAGCTATTGAACATCAAGGAACTGGAGCGTGTTGTCTTGCGGCCCAAGACAACCGTCGTGAACTTTGTGGAGAAGATTGAGTTGTTTGCGCACAAGAAGACGCATTACAAGATCATTGAGAATGCATTTAAGCGGTTTGTGATTGAGAGAACCCAAAAGGCGTCAATGTTGTTTAATCAGGAGGAAGTAGTGCGCCTGGAGGACGATCTTTTAGTCACAGTGGGCATATTGCCTGAACACTTTCGCTATTGCGTAGTGGATGCACAGTTCCTAAAGGAATCGAAAATCTATGCTGCCGACTTAGTGCGTCCCGTGCATGAAATTATCAAGGAGCAACCGCCGGCGATTTCGCCACTGAGTGTGAAGGACTTAATACGACTGCCTGAATACGACAAGATTCTGGATCAAGTGGTCAGCGAGTTGCGCATGAATCTGTGCCTCAACTCACAGAACTCAGTGCTGCGCCAGGGCAATGTGCTTCTGACTGGCGCCGCAGGCACTGGCAAAACGGTGCTGGTGGAGCGCATACTGGAGCAGTTGTCGGGTCAACCGGACCACTGCTACTTCGATATCTTCTACTGTTCGCGCAGCAAAGGACGCAAAACGGAATCTATACAAAAGGATTTGCGTAACATATTCACCAACTGCCTGCTGCACGCACCGGCTATTGTAGTGCTCGAAAATCTAGATGTGCTAGCCCATGCTGCAGCCGAACAGTCCAGCCAGGACGGCGAGTACTTTAATCGCATGGCAGACACTGTGCATCAGCTCATCATGCAGTATACCAGCAGCAATGCCATTGCTGTCATTGCCACAGTCAGTGAACTGCAGACGCTGAACAAGCGGCTCAGCGCGCCACGTGGACGACATCTGTTCCAAACGATTGCGCGGCTGCCCAGCCTAGAGCGTGCCGATCGTGAGGTTATACTGCGCGAACTATGTAGTCATATCGCAACCAAGGAACTGGATGTGGTCAAGTTCTCTAATCTAACGGAAGGCTATCGGAAATGCGATCTCGTGCAGTTTGTGGAGCGTGCAATTTTCTATGCCTATCGCATAAGTAAGTCAGTGAAATTAGTTAATAAACAAAGTCTTAACAAAGATCTTTATTTTGCTAGGCAAAGCACAGCCGCTGTTAACAAACGAGCAGCTCATAGAATCCCTAGAGCACACGAATTCCTACTGCCTGCAGGGCATTCAAAGCAATCAAAAGACTGGCGCCGAAACGAACGCCAATGAAATGCGCGTGGAGGAGCTGCCTGGACTGGAACCTGTGGTCAGTGTGCTCGAGGAGGTGCTCATGTGGCCATCAACGGTGAGTAAATGTCGCATACATAACAAGTAATTATAATTGATTGAAATATGCTTTTCCAACAGTATCCCATGATCTTCAACTCCTCGCCGTTGCGTAATCAGGCTGGCGTGCTGCTTTATGGACCGCCGGGCACGGGTAAAACGTTTTTGGTGTCTCAGCTGGCTAGCAGCTGGAGTCTGCGCATTATATCGGTGAAGGGACCTGAGTTGCTGGCCAAATACATTGGTCAGAGTGAGGAGAATGTACGCAATCTGTTTAACAGGGCGCGTAGCGCCAAGCCGTGCGTTCTCTTCTTCGACGAGTTTGACAGTTTGGCCCCGAAGCGTGGCCACGACTCGACGGGCGTAACAGATCGTGTGGTCAACCAGTTGCTCACCGAGCTGGATGGCGTGGAAGGACTGCAGGGCGTTACTGTTATAGCAGCCACATCGCGACCTGAACTGCTCGATCCAGCGCTGCTGCGCTCTGGACGCATTGATCGACTAGTGGAATGCCCGCTGCCGGATGCAGTGGCGCGCGTCAGCATCTTTGAGGCGTTGAGCGCGACGTTAAATCTGGATGAATGCGTTGACTTTGATTGGTTTGCGGGCAGAACACAAAACTACACTGGCGCCGATATACAAAGCATTCTGACCTCGGCGAACATGGCAGCGGTCAAGGAGGCGCTGGCACAATTCGGACATGAGGTGAGTGAGAATTTCAATCATCGGCCGGAAATGCAGAATGTTCTTGGTAAAGCCATAGCCCAGCAAGCAATTGCAGTTGCAGTTAGCGCTTCCGTTCCCAGCGAACAAGTGCAGTGAGATTTACTATTTTTGGGGTTTTTCTTCTATCTATGATTACGTGCCGTGCATCTGGATCAGGATTAGGCAACCTTATGCGGGTGCTGGGCCAAAAAGACAATCATAGTAAAAGCAAAAGAAATAACTGCAGACGAGGGGTTTTTAGATATATAAGTCACGTAACGGATATTTCCTTATTGATATGCGATTATCGCGCATGCGCACGTACTGCAACAACAACAACAACAATAACAACAGCCGAAGCAGCAGCAACAACTCAAAAGACAATGGACACATTTTCTTATGCATAAATTAAACATAGCCCAAGGGCCGCGATAATAAAGAATGCAAGCCGAACCAAGCCGAGTGGACGAAATCCTTAGCCACAAAACATGCTTAGAATAAAAGTAAAAAGAACAACAAAACAAAAGGAAAAGAAAAGAAAACTACAAACAACAACCACAACAACAACAGTGCGCAATTGCAAGCGCGGGACGGACACCTTGAAGACAGGTAGAACCCAAGGAATCGCTGGCACGCATTGCGAGTGCTCGACAGGATCGCTACTTGTATAAATAATAATAAACACCCACACACACACACATAGATATGTAATTGTCTATATGTATGCTTGGCTGCTAGCATATAGCTAGGTTTTCACGATGTCGTCGGTAACGCCGTCCGCCTCGTGGTTGCCGATGATGATCGTCGTCAACAACATATCCAAAAGTTTTGTTGTTGCCGTATTCAATCGATCGTTACTTTCAGTTGTGTGCGCACATTCAAGCAAATCGGTTGGCTCGCGACTGTGTGGGATCTGTGTTTCGGTTAGTGCAGCGGAAGTTGTCAATAGCCACAACTCCCCCTCAGCTAAAAAGCTGATGCAGTGCAGGACGGGGAGGGTGTGGGCGGCGGGCCTTAATAAGTATTGGCAACGAAGCGGAAATGCACACGAGTCCAGTAAAAAGGGCGAACGGGCAGGGATTTCGTTGCCTGCCAGATTGACAGCCAAATAAAAGCACTGCGACAATTCGTGTTGTTCTCTTTCGTTTTCGTTTATTTGTGATTTTTGTGACTTTTCTTGTTGTTCACATTCGAGCTAAAGACAAAGACGTGATTTTTTTGGGCAAAGCATCGGCGTGGAAAGAAAGAATTATGTACACATTCTGCCAGACATGGATGGCGATCGCTCAAGAGCAAAAATAAAATCCAGTCAAGTGAAATGCAAAGTACATAAAAAAGCCAAATAAAATATAATTTCTGAAGTGTTCATAAAAATGTCTGCAGTCCAGTCGAAAAATCCAAAATACTACCAATATTAATAAGCAATAACTTAAATAGTTATAAAACAATCAGAAATGTGCAATTTCATTTGATTACAGTGCAAAATCTTAAACGTTTTATATATGTAAATATCAAATGTATTCATTCAGAAGCGTGAGCTGAATTGACAACATTCAACTTTGGAATTCTTCACGTGTGTCTATAAAATAGTGACAAATATATGCATAATAAATAAGAATAAATAAATCAAAATTTAATTATTTCTGTGTTGCCCGCAAAATTCCTAATAGAGTTCTCAGTCAAACCAAATAAGTTAAAACAATTTAACCTGAGTATAAATATTCGCAAGTTGGTGATAAATATTTTGCAAAAAGCCACCCAAATGCTAGTCCAAAATTCAAAAGTCAATTCATTCTTCATAATTATAAACGTTTCAAGCCATTCCCAATAATATTGACAAACTGACAAAGCAACAACAACAGAAAAAACAACAAATTATAACAATAATAATACATATTTCAAACATACGCGTTGTGTCTGCTGGCTATAAATGAAAGAAGCAAAAAAAAAGGAAACTGAATAAATTTAAAATCGCGACGTGTGTGCATATATCACACCAAAATCAGTACCGCCAAAAAGCAACAACAACAACAAGAGCAACAACAACAACATCTACAACTAACAAATGCCACTACAAAAACAACAAGCGCAACAATATTTGCAAAAACAACAACAACAACAGCAACACCAGTTGTTGGCTTGCCTTAAAAAAAAAATGATAAAATATAAATTTCATTAGTGCACAGTGGTCTCAGGTGACAAAATAACAACTGAATTGTCTTGAAGCTATGGAAACTAGAATCTAGTATTGAAACAGATTTTTAAGAGATTAGGGATTGTCCTGAGAATAGACAGAGTCTTAAGGATTACACAGTCAAAACATTAAGTTCATTAATAACTATTGAAACTTAGTGAAAAATAATAGTCAGTTAATAGAATAGAATAATGAATCTTTAATGAAGATTTTAAAGTTCTTCATAAAGATTGATTAGAGAAAGGGTTTTTACAAATTAAAAAAAAACCCAAAACTTGCAATTGCATGAGAAAGGAGTCTATAAATAATATATTCATTGTGCCAAAAAAATGTTAAATTAAAATAGAGCTATTTTAGTGCTATAATCGATAATCTTTGCTGTTATTGCTATTATTATATTGCTTCCGGAAAAACATCCGCTTTGATAAGATCTATTATGATGAATGTCCATTAATAAAAATCGTTTAAAATTTAGTTTTATGTTTATTTCCATTGCTCTCACGCAATACTCAATTTCCTTGTTTAGTCTTGAGGTATGCATATCTCTGATTGTGTATGGTTAAAAGAAACTGTGCTTAGCACCCACTCAAATTGTAAATCTATTTTTATTATGTGAAGTCAACATCGGGGACTTTTTTCTGCAAAAGAAATGAAAGATTTCAAGAGTTAAAACTAATTTATTTTTTTCTTTTTTTGCAATTCTTTTAGACCAACTGAATGGTAATTTTTTTGTATTGCTTCATCAAGTACTGTACTGTACTTATAAAATGTATGGAGTACATTGGTTTCTATTTTAATTTGTATATATATTATTATGAGCTATATGAACATAATATTTTGTTCATATTATGAAAGCTTTATAGTTCGAAATTAAGTAAATATATGGTAAATAATTGATGCATAACTATAATCCAGCTGATAAATAGACTTTCGATATCATATAATTGCAAAGCTATATTCCAGACTTCAGATATTTTCCAGTTCTTAAAACAGATTACAAATATTTCAATATCTCAATTTTGCTTTCGAGTCTGCCTAAAATCTTATGATTGCAAACGGGTATTACGCAGTTGTTGCAACCCGATTCAAACATTCTTTCATGTTTCAATATTATGCTGCAAAGCAAGTTGCCAATTTTGGGACCACTGTGCCTGTGCCTAATGTCAATGCCTGACTCTACCAATATATCGACGATTATTATTATGATTGCATCTAAAATTTCTAACTGTACGACGATTTGTCGTATCAATGGAAATGACGACATTTAACGCATTTGGCATGTGGCCGATGCTCACATATATGTATATATATAGCCAACTTATAGATACTTGACTTGGCTATATGTAAGCGCATGTGTGTGTGTGTGTGTGTGTACGTTGACAACAGCTACAACAACAACAACAACAGCAACAGCAGCAAAGGTGTTGCTCATTACAGAGGCAGTGCACATAATGGTTGCCTTTTTGTATTATACGCGTTGCCTTTTTTCTTTTTAGATTTATTTTTGTTTCGAATATTGAAAAAAAGACGCAAAAAATTGAACCTAACTGATAGCAATAAATTATAATAATAATAAAAATAATAATAGAGAAAAGAAAATGTAAAAAATGAAGCTTTGCGAAATATAAAAGTGTCTTTGCAAAACCAGCAGCAATTTGGCAACCGCAACAGCTAAGTAAACAACAATCGCATTAACAGCAACAGCAACAGCAACAAGAACAACAACTCAAATGCTACACTTGACAATGCAAAATCTGCTGATCATCATATTCATCATCATCAGCTACAGCAGCAGAAGCAGCAGCAACAGCAGCAGCAGCAGCATCAACAGCAACAGCAACAGCAACAACAACAACAACAACAACAACAGCATTTCGGGTTGCCACTTTAAGGCGCATCGTTGCCAAATCGATGTGATTCAAGAGCCACAGCCTGGCTATCGTCATGTGCCCACAGATGTGGACATTCAGCTGGAATGCCAACGGCCCCAAGCCAAATGGTACTACAACGAGCAGCTGAAGCACAGCGGCAACAGCTGGCTGCTAGAGCGCGCCCAGACGCAGCAATCGGGCCACTATGCATGCCACTATGATGGAAATCGTTGGGCCAATCTAACGCTATTGATTGGCTACCAAAAGGCTAGCGCTGACGTGGCCAGTTTTAGCCGCGTGTACAACGAACCTGTGGAGCACTACTTGCTGCCGCTGAATGATAGTCAGCAGCCACGCTTGGCACAACAACTGGAGCCATTGGTAAAGCGCACAGCGGGCTCCATGCTTCAGCTAAACTGCACTCCGGCAGCGGGTGTTGCATGGACGAACATTAGCTGGTACCACAATAGCACCCAAATGGTGGGCAGTGCTCGGATAAGGCTCAAGAAAACAATGCTAAGCGTATGGCAGCTGCAGTCCGAAGATTCGGGTGACTATCGCTGCCGTCTATGTAATGACCAGAGCTGCGCCGACAGCAGGACCCGCCTGGAAGTCATGACGCGTCAGCACATGCCCCCTGTGTTAAGTCCTGGCTATCCGCAAAATGTGAGCGTTGTAATGGAGGAGCATGCGAGCATAGAGTGCAAGCTGGAGGACTCACAGCTGGAGCCACAAATCATTTGGCTGCAACAGGTACGACCTGGTGACATAAATGCGTTGTTGCAGCGGCTGGAGCGAGAAGCCAACCTGGAGGATAATGATGAGGTGGTCAAGCTGCTGGCCAGCAAAGATGAGCCGCAGTTGCTACGTCTGGGCAGCGTGGAGCCCTTTGATGCTGGTTGGTATATTTGTGTTGCTGAGAACCGATTGGGACGCACTGTGGGTGCGGCCTATTTGGAGGTTGTTCCCAAACCCATCAATGTTCCGACATCAACAGTTCAACCAACAACAACAACTACCACTACGCAGCAATCGATCGTTAACGCTGCGGATGATGATGCGGCGGATGAAGCAACAGATGATGCCACGGACGATACCACGGTGGAGCAGTTCCCCAAGTTTAAAAAGCCTTTGAAACGTTTGCAACATTTGCCTTCGGGCAAAACTCTGACCCTCTCTTGCCCCAGCACAGCGCATCCGGCGGCAAACATCAGTTGGACATTCAATAAGGGCGACGGCTATAAGGAGCTGCAGCGGGACATTGGTGGCTATAAGTTCAGGCGCTGGTCCTTGACCATGGAGGATGCCATATCGAAGGACTCAGCCCTGTATATGTGCAAGGTGTGCAACATCCTCGGCTGCATTGAATTCGAGTACAGCGTTGTGGTCAACGATCGCATTCGAGCGCCGCCAATTATCACGAAAATGGACAACAAGACGGCGCTGATCAATACGCAGCTGGTACTAAAGTGCGATGTGCTGTCCGACAACGAGCCCTCCATCAGGTGGATACGTGTGATGCATCACAATCACTCGATGCCCTTGGCATTGGACTCGATGCAGCCCGATGTGGTGCATATAGACTTGAAAACGTCCTTGGATCGACCCGATTTGCTAGTGTTCAATAATGTGACGCACCTGGATGAGGGCTGGTACACGTGCATGGCATCCAATTCGCTTGGCATGAGCAATGCTAGCATCTATCTGCGCGTGGTCGATCATCTGCCTTATTTGCATTTTAGTCAGCTACTCCACACGCATCCTGTTGGCTTCGTTGTGACCGTTGTGATGATAATGCTGCTGTTCCTGCTCGGCAGTGCCTTTATAGTGTATATGCTTCGCCGGCTGCGGCGGGAGAAGCTATTGAAGCATCGCATCGAGACGGTGCATCAGTGGACCAAGAAGGTGATCATCTACAAGCCGGCCAGCGTTGAGGGCAGCTCCTGTGCGGGCGATCTGCAAATACCTGTTATTAAGATTGAGAAACAACGGACAACATTCTCCAATACCACGACAGGCGGCTCCTCGGATCCTGCACAAGGCTTCAATGAGTACGAGTTCCCTCTGGACTCGAATTGGGAGATCCCCAGACAGCAGCTGGCACTAGGCTCCATTTTGGGCGAGGGTGCCTTTGGACGTGTTGTCATGGCCGAGGCGGATGGGCTGCCGCGCAGTCCGCCATCCTCCAACAATGGCATGGGCACCATTGTCGCCGTCAAGATGGTTAAGGAGGAGCACACGGATGCGGATATGGCCAGTCTGGTGCGCGAAATGGAGGTGATGAAAATGATTGGCAAGCACATTAACATCATCAATCTACTAGGATGCTGCAGTCAGAGCGGTCCATTGTGGGTCATTGTCGAGTATGCACCCCATGGCAATCTAAAGGATTTTCTTAAGCAAAATCGACCGGGTCAACTGCAGCGACGCAGCGACAGCGATGGCTATCTTGATGATAAGTCAATGCAGCCACAACAGCAGCTGGGCGAGAAGGAGCTAACCATGTTCGCCTTCCAAATAGCTCGCGGCATGGAATATCTAGCCTCGCGTCGGGTAAGGTCACATGGGTTGCTCAACGAGGATGTTAGTCTAATATCTAACTCACTTTTCAGTGCATTCATCGCGATTTGGCAGCGCGTAATGTGCTCGTCAGCGAAGGCTATGTAATGAAGATAGCTGACTTTGGATTGGCCAGGGATATCCAGGATACGGATTACTATCGGAAAAATACCAATGGAAGGCTGCCCATCAAATGGATGGCGCCGGAATCCTTGCAGGAGAAATTTTATGATTCCCAGAGCGATGTCTGGAGCTATGGCGTCCTGCTCTGGGAGATAATGACATACGGCGAACAGCCGTATCCAAATATCATGTCCGCTGAGGAGCTATACAGCTACTTGATCACTGGCCAGCGCATGGAGAAGCCGCCGAAATGTTCGCTCAACATATATGTGGTGATGCGTCAATGCTGGCACTTTGAGTCATGTGCGAGGCCCACATTTGCTGAGCTTGTGGAGAGTTTTGATGGCATACTGCAACAGGCTAGCAGTAATCCCAACGATGCATATTTGGATCTATCCATGCCAATGCTTGAGACGCCGCCATCCTCGGGCGATGAGGAGGATGGCTCTGAAACTGAAACATTCCGAGAGACTTTACCGCTTAGATATCAATATACATATAAGTTTAACTAGTGCTAGGGATGGCTTTACCAAGAACATCCATCGACCATCATACAATAATACTCAATAAAATTCGGCCGAGTCTATTTAAGCAATTTGAATTAATCTTTTTCCATTCCCTCCGACAGAAGCTGCCAAAGAAAATTTTAGTGAAGCAAAAACATCTCATCGAATCGTATCAATCGACTCGCCCATCGCTCAGCAGCTCCGATGTGTCCAAATATAAGAAGACGTGAGTTTAATAAAAAATATATATGTATAATGTAGATATAAATATAAATATTACTGATTTCAGGTATGCTCGCTTTACTAACAAGGAGAAGAGCTCCAGGGAATTTGTGGCCAAGCGGGCCACATTGGCATAGCTCTAAAGACTAAATTAAGCTCAAGAGAGATAATTATAAAACTGAAGTTTGGTTATATGGAATGCTGTTTTTCGCATGTTTTTATTTTATTTTTCGGGAATTGTATTTTTTAATATTGTTGACACAATAAAAAACGAATTTACATAATTTTACAGGGCTTGAACTGATCTGACTTTAACTTTTAAGGACAGTTTCGATCTTCAAAATAAATATGCTCGAAGAAATGTCCATATTATATATAGGTTATATAAACAGCGATAATTGGTATATGTATATAGTATATACAACTGTATAAAATTCTTTTGATAAGCTTTGAGATCAGCCATCGGCATTGGCATATCAAATTTCGAAAAACATTTGCCTCCCAAGTGCCGCTTCGTAAAGAATGTTAAAAGTAGCATTTGAGTTCTGTGGTCTTCTGAGCTTGTTCCTCTGTACCGGAGTTGTTGTCAATGGTTGGAGCTTACGTCCGCGCTGGTGGTTGGGCGAAACTGCGCCAAACCACGATGATTTGAGGCCAACACAATGGGCACTACGCCAGCGCTTTCTGTTGGATTTGTTGCTGCAAGTGCACAAGCCGCTGTTGCATCAGGAGCTCATTGACATGGGCCGTGAGCTCAACGAGAATCCCAGCGATTATGAAACGGTGAGTAGATCTAAATTTGAAATAGTCAATTACTTACGTATATTCTATTATAGGACGCTTGGCCATTGTTGCGGGACTTCTTTGAGCGCGTACATAAGGGTCTCATATTGCGCCCATATAGCATCTATAGCCTTTTGCAGGAGGAACTGCCGCAGCAGCTATTGGACGTTTATCGCTTTCTGGTGCTAGCTAAAGACTGGAGGACCTTTCAATGCAATGCATGCTATGCCCGCAGCCGTTTCAACCCCGTGCTCTTTGTGCATGCACTGCAGCTGGCGATTGCCGAACGTGCGGATACAAAGGACCTGATGATGCCGGCCATGCATGAGGTGCTGCCACAGCTCTACTTCGACAAGGAGCTGATACGGGAAGCAAGATCCGTTAATTGGCAGCAGTTGGCTCCAGTTCGAGTCGGCCCAAAACGCACCTGGAGGGAGACACTGGGTAGCATTTTGTACCCGAAGATATTCAGACAGCCACCGGAGGTGGACCTAATGCCAGCTGACCCAATTGTCATAGAAGTGAATTCCTTTGGGATGCAGCTTAGCTTGGATGTGACCTTGAATGGCTATTGGAGCAGACTTATCAGCCGTCTGATAATGATAAAAGCCAAAGAAGATTATGGGACTGCTCAAGATGAATGGATATACCGCCAACAAAAGGAGCGTGCAGCGAGCCGGGAAATCGGACAGTTACTGATCCACAACATTAGGCAGTTTGTAGGATTGCTGCAGATGGAAGAATTGAGGACGGGCGTATTAACAGTTGATCTAGTCACGCCCTCAATGATGACAACTGGTGGGGTGCCCTACAAGGCGACTGCCCTGAATGCTGCAGACGTGTGGCAATTGATAAGAAAGTCTATTGAAGAACTGCGGATTGATAAGGAACTGGAAAATAATGACGAAATTCAGTCTATGTGGGTCGTGAGTCAAGTGATTGCAACAGAGTACTGGCTGCTCTGTAGACATTTAAGTCTGGCCATTAATGGAAATCATGTGGAGCCCAGCCTTTTGGGCATGACCACGTCCAACCTGCGGGATCCCATATATCGCTTACTATTAATTCAACTGGCACAATTATTTTCGAGGTATGATCATGATCCAGAGCCAAAGTCTCAATCGTACGACAAGCAGCGACAGATGATAAAGATTCTCCAAGTGAGCAAATTGGAAACCTATGAGCAGCTATTGGATACCGATTTGATCAACCTAATGGATCAGCAGTTGCTTCAGTCGCAGCGCAACAATTTACAACTTCTGCGCCGCCGTCTTGTGGCACGTCAGTTACGCTTGAATCATAAACCATTCAGCATTACCTATGAGCTGTCCGTTCCGGAGACGATAGTTGTCCAAATTCGCAGTTATCTGGCGGTGCATGGTAGAGCTCAGCCTCGAATACTCCTGGAGAGCTTTGTGCATGAGCTGGCAACTGGCGAGACTAGACTGCAACGTAATTTTCCTGCCGCTACAAGTGATTACACACTAAGCGAGCTCTATGAAGCACAGGCTCCATTTGTTGCTTCCAAATCTTGTTCATTTCCTCAGCATCTACAGCTGCCTCGTGGCACTGCTGAAGGTCTAAGGTTCCAACTACTTGTGCAAGTCCTTCAATGGAATGGCACTGTGTTAGGCGCAGAGTGTGTTGGGGCTGCCAGCTTCATGGATGGGACTGCTACAGTGCTCGCCAGCGACACTTTAGATGTGGTCGTATACCATGAGGAACTACAAATATCAAGGGACTAATTGAAATACAAATAAAATATTTATATATAGTAAATAAGCTGTGTAACATTTCTAATGATTTATTGTATGTATAATGATTTATTTTTCACAAATCATTAAAGCTCTTTTAAATATAATAATACTTTTATGATTTCATACCTACCTTACATATTTTTCTTCAACAGCTAAGATCTTGTACATTTTCGTATTGTTTAATTATATTATATTATGTATTATATATATTTTTAATATTTACATTTTCGTTACTTATAGGACTTTTAAATTTTTTAAATTCACAAGAAACGATGAAAACAAACTGTGCTTTAAAAACACAACTATCGATAATAGAAGTCGATACAATCTATTATAATAGAAACTTTTACCTATCGCAAGCTGCGCTGCTGTTGCTAGAACAGTGCAAGCGCCATCTACTTGTGGATATAGATTAGCAAAGCATTGCTTTTTTGAGAACTTGGAGAACTTGTTGGATCTTGATGTATTAGATGGGTTACTGAGGCCAGATATCAAATTCAGCACAGCAATAAATAAATGTAAAAATAAATATTTATGGTCCTATTGATAATTAGTAAAAATCCCCGATTTAATATTTTAGTAATCGAATCTATTTGATTATTACTACCATTCGCCACTTCAAGTTGTTAATGATGATATCATTAATGAGCATTTAATAAAGAAATCTAATCAATATAGGTATTATCAATTTTAAAAAATTAAAAATCATAGATTTGCCAGACTTTTACTGGAATTGAAACAATCAAACAATTAATATTACTTTTATAATTATACTGTAAAGTTTTATTTTATTTGCATATACAGGATATGGCAAACGCATTTTTGCTGTAATTTTTACTTTTTACTTTACTTGTACTTATGTATGTATGTAAAGCTTTTTAGGCTTAAGTGGTTGAGTTTGTCTTAGACTTGGCCACGAGGATTTCATATTTGTCGAATTGACGCAGGGGCAAGTCCTCGTGCTTGATAATGCAATTCTTACGCGATAGGAGTAGAGTGCCCATTAGCATGGCGCCATCGGCCCTGGCGCGGCAAATGAAGACACGTTCATTCCAATGGGTAGTTCCCACAGAAACTGCGCCTTTTTCATAGTTGCCATCAAAGCTGCGCTCCCACTCGTACTCAAAAGCAGGCTGAGAAGTCAACAGCTGATAGGTGACAAGTTTGTGGCTCACTTTGTCTGTGTTGAAATAGGCATAGCCCGTTTCAGCCACAACACGGGCGGGGAAAATGCTGTTGGTATAAACGACTCGGCCAATGTAAGTGTAGTAACCATAGGGATCAAATCCTCCAACTATAACATTCTTTGTCAAGGGAACTGACAGATTTCCAGTGATCCACTTATGTTCAGTATCTAGAGGTTTTTATTTATAGTAAGAATTAGGTTCAGCGCATCTTTGGCTTCCCAAAAAAAGTGAATTCTTACCATATGTAGAGGGAACACACAACACCACGGCAAATAGTCCGACTAACAACAAGCAGATGATTTTGTACATATTGCAGGTCTTTAAATCAACAATTGAATGTTCGCAAAAAGCAGTAGCTACTTTTATACTAGCGACTTATCTAATTCCACTATCGCCTCCGCCATATGAGTATTGAATCTAGATCGATTGTCGATTTATTACTTGCTTCAATAAGTAACAAGACGATAGTAAAATCAACCATTTGTACACTCATTAAAAAAATAAAAAAAATATATATATAAAAGTAAACCAAACTAAACTATATATAAACGGGAATTATATGAAAGTATATTAGCAATTTGTTCATCTTTGAACGCCATCTATTGTTCGTTTTGCGCCAGCTTGTTTATACTATAAGCCAAATTGTTTAAGTTTTGATTACTACAAGCCAAAGGGTTAAATCATTTATTTTTGTTTTGTTTTTGTATTATTATTATTGTTCAAGTTTATGAATGACACAATTAATGAATTTCAATGAACAATGAATTTTTAATAAAATCATTAAAGCTGCGCATCCACTCGTAGTCAGAAGTAGGATGAGAAGTTAACAGTGGGTGACAAGCTTGTGGCTCTTGTCTGTAGTGAAATAGGCAAGGTCCGTTTTAGCCACAACACGGGCAGGGTAAATGCTGTTGGCATAAACGATTCGGACTATGTAGGTGTAATAACCATAAGGATCAAATGCTCCAACTATAACATTCTTTTTAAAAAGAACTGACAGATTTCCAGTGATCCAATTATGTTCAGTATCTAGAGGATTATATAGTAAGGATAAGCTTTAGCGGATTCTTGGCTTGCCAAAAAGTGATATCTTGCATAAATGAAAGAGATATGAAAGGTTTCTCGATTACGATGCTCCAAACAGCGCTAGCTTGCTTAAACTTGTTTAAGTAAGATATAAATATTTTGACTAAATAATAAATAGTTAATAAATTAGTCCGAAATAACGTTTGAAATTTTACGTGAGTTTGAAAGGTTTGAGAGGAATTAGCTCAAATTGGATGTGCTAATTAAGCATTACACACTATTCTATTGAGCGCAAATATATGCAAAATACCTGATAATTTGGTAAACGCAATTCAGAGGATATCCAATTAAACATGAGCTTATAATGATACAAATGAACTAATTCAATTTTAAATAGTGAATTTGCCTGCAAAGGGTCGTGAATGTAAATAAGTTTCATCAGTTTATCTCGCTAGTGTTCTAGTCTGTCACTTTGTACACCTCTAATTTCTTTAGAATATTGCACAGATTGTTCTCTCCTTTTTCTCCCTCTTTCAGCTGGAAATCAAATAAAATGACTGGCAAATAGGCAAACGGAGAAATCCCCAAAGGAAAACTTGAAAACGAAACGGTTTATTATGCTTATGCGAATGTGATGACAACAAAAAGGCATAATAGTAAAATTAAATGTGTCTATTATGCCAGCAATACAATGCACACATAAAACCACACACACACACGCACATAGGCAGACTCACACACACACACACACAGATAGGCCTCACAATCGTATAGCCCATAGAAACATTTGGCAGACAAGAAACGTTTAAGGACGGATGTGTTGCTTAGAACACTTTGATGGCAGGGGCAGGCAGCAGCATGTGGGGTTGGGTGGCTGTGGGAGGACGATCCATTCGCATAAAAACAAATGCACAATATGACAAAAACAACAAAACAACTGGCGTTGTATTGAGACATTGAAGCTCAGTTCTTGGCAGCAAAGAAAAAGCGAAATCAACTTGAAGGCCTCGTCGAGGCGAGGGGCGCGTACATGGGTCCGGAATGGGCATTTGGCCTGGGCGTGTTCCTTGGCAGATAAGCACAATAATATGCACGTATTTTACGGCAGTTTCTCCCCCACCTGCCCCACAAGTAACGCATCCGAACTTTGTCGGCCCCCCCATTTTCGCGTAGCATTTTCTAAGAATGCGCAAATTTAAATGCGAATTGTTTTCAGTTTTGTTTGCCGTCGTCGCTTTGCCTAATTGACTTTGCCATGCCACGCCCCTCCCCGTCCCGCCACACTACCCCGATGCCAGGCACCGGTCCAAAAGTTGACAAGAATAGACGACAATCAGCGTTCATTTTTTGCCTTTTTTGTATGCGTCTAATTTGTGTGCGGTTTATGAAAAGAATACCAGCTCCCACTCCCACTCCCACTCCCACTCCAGCTCCAGTTCCAACTCGCGCTGCTGTCGACCTAATGAACAAACATTGCCCTCGCTGTGCGTCAAGCATCAAAATTCTAAAAGTTCTTACTCATTTTATGGCTTATTAATTTTTGATTGTAGTCAAGGTAATAAACAGCCAAGGACTTTGAGTCCTTAATATGCTTGCATATGTAGACATTTTAAAACAGATTATTTAAAATGAGTTTTGGCTAAGAATTTGGATATAGATCATGGACTAAATTGAAGAGCACAAGACTTAAACAAGTATCAGACTGTCGTCTGATGGCGACTTGCCTTATCAAGTCAGATTTGTGAAATATTCTAGTTAAAGAAATATAAATACTAATCAAAAAATCTTAATCTAAAGGCACATTTTTAATTTGAATAAGAATCTTAGAAATAAGTTAGACACTGAAGACATGTCTGTGCCACTAATTAGTTCATTGTTTTGCTGGCAATATAAAAAGAAGCAGAAATGTTAAACGTGCACCTCAGCTCCATAGTGCTGGGCTCTTTCGAGTGGGCAATAAGGGAAAGCAAAGCTCTAAAGTGCCCATTGGCATTGGCAATGGACCCAAGACCAAGACCAACACCAACACCATCATCATCATCATCATCATCGCCATCTTCATTGCTATTCAGCATCTCTTGTGGCATTCCTGGGTATTGTATTTCATTTCCGTTTTCATTATTATTTGTGGGCAGCCCCGGTTGTCCCGTTTCGACCAACTCGGGATGTCCTTTTGGTCGTTTGGTCCTTGGCTGTCGCTCAACTCGCTCGCTGTGCGGTCTATTTGGCCTGTTGTCTCTGCCGTTGGCATTCGCTTCATTTTTTTATCGCCTTCGTCTTCGCCGTTGTCGTCAAGAACAACGCCAACGACGCTGCCAACTTCCTGCTATCGTGCTAATTTCCGTTGCTTTATCTTGACACAATGGTGCGCATTAAAAGCGTGATGGGGAACTGCTGGCAAACTTCATAACTAAGGGCGGTGCCATTGGGGCGGGGAGAGAGCTTGTTGGGATACCAGTGCCTGAGCCTGAGCCACGAGCTTGTGGGTGGTGGTGGTGGTGGGCGCCAATGCAGCGCTGACCGCTGCGCTTTTATTTCCGCCCCACATTTTGTCGCCATATTAGACGCCATTTTTGTTTTCGCATTGTCAACACATTGTCATTGGGTGCCAAGACAGTAGCAGAGAGAGAGAGAGCGAGAGGGGTGCGGCTCGCTCTCTCCATCTCGTTATCATCTACTGCGTACTGCTGCCGCTGGCCGCATTTGCATGTGGTTTTCCTCTTCACAAAATATTGATAAATGCCGCCATTAAACGCGATTAACCATTTGAATTATGTGGCAAAGCCAAATTTTATTGCCAACACAATTCTATGGCCAAACAAATGGCATCATTATTAAAATATATGTACCTATATTGAGTATGTCTGTGTGTGTGTGTGTGATAATGCAAAGCGACCATAATTGGGGCGGGCATGTGCTCAAAGTGGGAGCTGTTCATATATTTAAAAATTGTGCTTACAATTTGCGCCGCTTGAATTTCAATGCAACCGCGAAAAATTATTGCCAATTGTTTGTGCGCTGGCAGTCCACTCGGCATCTGCAATAACAACAACAGGAGCAAGAGCAACAACAACAGCAACAGCAACATCAACATCAACAGCAGCTACAACAAAAGCTTTAGAGACTAATGCAATTTTAGTCTAAACAGTCGCCAACAATTTGAATGAATTGCATCAATTGCCGGCCCATTGTGCTGCCAAAAAAAAAAAAAAAAAACGAACAGAATGAAAGAAATGCCCGCCCTTGTGCTCGTCTATTGAGTGGGCGTGTCCGGTTGCACGTTGCCTTGCTGCATTGTTGTTATGTGTGTGTGTGTGTGCGTGTGTTTACTCTCTCCTCTCTCTCTGTGTGTGCACTGCACTCGCGGGGGTAATAAAATAATTGCAGCGCACGTGTCAAAAATATTCAAAAGGATTAAGTAGCGACCAAAGCCAGCAGCAAAGAGTGGTGAAGGGCTGTGAGTCCTTCGGGGTACGCGGGGTACTCGGCGCTATACGGGGTGGCTGTAAATCCTACAGTTTCCTTCGCCGTACGCATTGTCCAACTGATTGCATAAATTGTTATGGAATGCCATGGACGAGTACCCATAGAAGGCTCTGAATGTGACAACGAACAGCTCTTCCAGCGCCAGCATTCACATGTTTTTTTCTTCGTGTTTATTTTGGGCAAGAGGCGGCAGGGCAACTGTTGCGGGTTGAGCAGGGAATGTAGCCTGTGAATAAGAACGCCTTTGCTTTTTATGCATCTATTATGCTCTGTAAATTGTTGAGGGTATGATGTATATGCGAAGCAGTTGAGTCAACATGGGATTGAAATTTAGCAATATATTTAGCTATACTTGTTTTAAAATATATTTAAATGTACAGATATTTTATATTTACTATAAATGGGGCATCCAGTATACAATACTGAAAATTACTGTAATAGGCAGAAGTAGGCGTGGTCAAGCCCAGAAATTTTATATAATATTGATCAGCATATATATTTATGATCAGAGTAAGCACCCTATCTGTCCATCTATCAATCTAAGCCTGTTATAACCCTTCCGAGCATTCATTTGTATATTAATTTAAAGCCTAAACTGAAGAAAGTTAAGATTCAGCTATTTATTATATATAATTTGTTTAGCTTAAGGACCATAGGTATTAGCTTCAATCAACAACTTTATCATTTAATTTGTAATAGATTAAAACCTCATAAATAAATATATATATTAAGTTAATAAGACAGAAATAAAAGCATAAAGATTCTATTCAGTTTACAATATTATTTAAAAACAAAATTTTAAAATTCGAAAAATTCTTTAATTAGCATATATACATATATTCTACATAATATGTATTATATTATATTATATTTCAAGTTGATTATTCACTTTTTTTTCAAGTTTTTCAATTTATTATTATTATTATTACTAATCTAACAATTAATGAGATTAGCAAACAAGACATACAGTTTATCTGATTTGCTACTCTCACTAGGCTCAAACCAGTTGGGAATTTTATGATTGGAGATTTCCCAAAAATATCCCCAAAATCCCCAGAGAGAGTGATATATAAGAATACATATATTCCCTTCTTTTTACAGTGTATACAGATGACGACTTGTCATATATTTTGTCATTTTCTTGATATGATTCGTTTTTTTTTCCTAAGCTCTGGTTGGAATTTATTTTGATTTGCAACAAATTTGCTGTGGCATTGTGTATTTTGTGTGTGTGTGTGTGTGTGCGTGCGTTGGTGTATGCTTAACGTTTTATTGCTTTTCACACTCGCCACTTGCCACTCGAGGCACTTGAGGGAATGCCGGGAGGGTTGTCTTTAGCAGCTGAAACTGGGCGCTTTGTTTACTTTGTTTGTGGCGTGAATAGCAAATAAGCCGCGACAAATGCGATTCGATCCCATAGTATTCGGAGTGGCATTGTATGGCCCGTTTTTCTCTCCAATTTGATAGAAAGTGTGGCGAAGTGTGGCGCGTACCACAGCTGTAAATACATTTATTCTAATTACAGCACATTCAGCAAACGCTGCAAAATAATTTAAACATTTGCCGCCTCATTAGTTGGCAAAATGTTGTGCAATATAAAAATTGAAATTGCACTAAAATACTCGTTAAATGGCAAAATGCATTTGCTGTAATCTCTGTGGCCACAAAACCAATTTGCGTCACAAATTTATATCAGCCAAAGCTTCCACTTCCACTTCCATTTCCACTTTCAACCAGCATATTGGAAAATTAAATGCAATTGCTTTGGCTCTCGTCTCTGTGGTTGCAAAATTGATTGATTTTGCTGTGACAGCAACAGTAATTGAAAATATTTGTTAACTATTAGTTTACTGATACCCATACCCCTGCCACCTAGTTACCTGCCTTACCTGTTTAGCTGCGTCAGGCATCCCTTCCTGGGCACATTTCCGTAATTCCCTTCAGCTTCTTATAGTGGGCCGGCCGCCTCGCTTTTAATCCCACTTCAAGCGCATCCTCAAGAGGCTCCTCATTCTTTCTTATCTATTGATGCGCCAAAGCGTGTCAGCTGCTTGGCTGTGGGCATGGGCAAGGATGTGGGCTGGGCAAGGGCTGTTTGTGGTTCCATCGTTACAATAACAGAAAAGCCTTTTGACAATGCGCTCCACAGATTTCAATGTATTTTCAACAACTCCAATTCCATATATACCCCACAACTGAAAACAGTAGGAGGCGGGTATATAAAGTGTGTATGAGGCAACTTCATAAGCTCTATGCTACAGGGTATTCAGTAGTCGAGCCATGTCCATTCGTTTCTCATGTTTTCTTTAACATTTACTTTTTTTAATTCGTTGCAAATTGAATAGACGACAGTGACGATTGCCATATAGCATTATCACCTACACACCCGAAATTTTGAATAGCTTGTAAGCAATTGGTTCGATTCCTAGTCCCCCATACCAAAAAAACCTTTCCTTCTCGCCCTGCTCGTGCTCCCCTTCCTCCATCCATACCATTAGCCTTTGTATTTTGGCTGCGTCGCGTATATCACATTTCCGTTTGTTAGCATTTTTCTACATTGTATATTCGCATACTGACTCGCACGAGTGTATTCATGTACGAATATGAATAGCAAGAAGTTTTCTGCTCAACTTGATAGCCCCAACACACAAACCCAACCTGTGCCCCAGCCGCCCAACTGAAGCCCTTCCCAATACAACTTGCATGCAAAAAAATTGCCATTGTAAATTTTGACTGGGGTTATGCGAGCGACAAGAGTTTCCCCTTCTCACTCTCCTCTGGATGGTGTTGTGTTGATTTGAAGGCAACTCACGCCTTCCTCGGTTGCCTTCGATTGTCAATATTTTCCACACGTCTACACAAAAGGTATAAGAACTAAACTATGCTCATTGATTTCTTTCACCCAGCAATGCATTACCGCTAGTTGTAGGATGATTTATAAAGGTATGCCAATTCGGACTGCCTAATTTCCTAGGTCCTCATTTGGGCATATCATGAGTCTGTTCATTTTTTACTTTATAAGTTTTTTTATTTTTCAGAATGAATGCATATTGTTTTCTTAATCTGTCAAATGGAATCAGCGCCTTTGGCCAATTAATTTCCAGAGCCATTCATGGAAACATTTTGTGGCAACTTCTCCCGAAACTGTGAAACTAACTGAACTGTGAAATTGTTTGCCAACTAAATGTAAAAATAGAAAATAGAGAAGAGACGCACTCGACACAGATAAGAACGCCAACTTGTTTGCTTAATAAATAAACTTTATATTCATAACTGAAAAAGTTTTGCGGTGTCGGACGCTTAAGCGGCATGAGGCATGAGGCATGAGGCACGAGGCATGCGGCATGCGGCAGGCAGCGCAGCGAAACAAATGTGGCCGCTAATTTGCGTGGCAAAAAGTTTTCGTTCGGCGCCCTCGAATGTATGCTATGGAATTTGCTTGGCAGCATTCGGAGGCGCCACAAACAGAGCGCGACGGCATTTCCGCTGGCTGAGTTAGCTGGCTGAGTGTTGTGCAAGCCGCACAACATAAATTATGCGAGCATCTTCCGCATCAGCTGCTCCGCGCTATCTGCACCGTGGCCGCTAATCACAAAAGTTTTCGGCAATGCGTTTCTGCTACCTTCAATTGCCACTCGTGGAAAGTTTGGCGCTGCCAGCGATAGACCAAGAGAGAGAGAGAGAGCGAGGCAGAGGGAGGCAAAAGGGTTAAACAGAGTTGGCAAAAGTCTCAGAATCCAAAGTTTCTGCAGCACTGATTAACGAGACATAATTATTTTTGCATTAAGCGGCGGCTAATAGGCCGTGTAATACCAAAGTTTGTTTTTGCCCTTAGATCAGCTCATCAGACCATCGAAAAGGTTGAAAAAAAAAGGCGAGACACTCGAAGATAATGAAAGTGCATTCAGGTGGCAAAAGTCGGAGACAGGTCGAGTGCTAACATTTTTCCATTATCCGATGTGCCACATTCTTTGCCAGCATCAAAACCAATTTAAATCAAATTAATACGAATATGTGATACTCTAAAATATATTTATAGAGTTGAGCTTTGCGGGAATACTTATAATATTTTATGATATTGAACTAAAAAGTTAGCTTGATGCGATCTAACTGGTTATAAGATATATAATAATGTATGGCATAGTACATGCTGGCTCTATTCGTCACATACTCTTTTGAAGTGTATCAATATTCCAGGGCCGTGGCAGAAGGCAGCCTGGAAAAATGCAACATTTGAGTGCCTGCAGCGAAATGTCTGCTGTTCTATGGTTGGCCAACGCAGCCAGTGTCTGCCTTGATGAGAAAACTGTTCTGAAGCGGAGGGTTAAAAGCTGAAATCGTTTCGAGCTCAGCCAGTGACAGCCACTGCCACAGCCACAGCCACAGCTCGACAGCTCGACAGCTTGACAACGGAAAGTGTGATTATATTTTCATTTTCAATTTTTTACGGCCAATTAATTTGGCAATTGACGCTTCGCTGGGCGTCTGCGACGGCCCAGATATACGTATATACACATAGCTTTGGCGTGGGCGTTGCCTGTCGTTGTTGCAAATTGAGTTGTGTGGCAAGAATAAGAAAAGTCTATTATAGTGACAGCAAAAAGCTGCCTGCCAGCTATTTGGACGCTGTATTGTCTGCCCGTACATAATATGAAAGTGCTTTTGTGGGCGACTTTTGTTGGGGGCGTCCCATAATCCCTCTTCTCCTTGCCAGCAATGTCATGCAATTTGCATTAAGATCTGCCATTCAAAATTAGAAAATCCACTCAGTTGCAAGTGTTATTGCTAATGGCAAATGGCAACACTTGGGGTAAATGCAGGTGAAAACGAAAGACTTATTTTTAATGCACTTATGCATCGCTTGCATAGCTTTATTTAGGGATTACACAAGAAAGAAACTATTATATATAATTATTACATTTCGGAGACATCGGAAAACAAATTAGTTAAGGTCACTAGATCGGTCAGTCGGTCGGTGAAAGGTTTGGTATTTGGTTAACTCTTTAGTTCTCGCTAACAATCAGCACATCCTCCAGTTGTACATTGGGCAGCTCCAACAGCAGCTGCTCGTTTTCAATGCGTCGATCCAGGGGGAAGCCAAGAGGACGGTTGTCCATAATGGAAGCCATGCTCATGCCCATAACGCCATTCAATCGCTTCATACGAATTGGCAGATCGCATTCCATACGCTCGATGGGGGAGACAATCGCAAGCAACTGCATGGGCAGACCCTCGGGGCGGCCACGAGGCAACAGCAAGCGGTGAGGGAAGCAACCATTTTCGCCAACCAGATCACTAACTATCAGCTGGTCCTGTTGACCGAGCAGTGCAGTCATCACACGACGATAGATCTCGCTGTAGGGCGTGGCATCACGTGTTGTCCAGGCAATGTTCGTAGAGCGATACTGAATGCGATTGCGGCCTGTCTGCAGCTGGGTAGGGATGGCATCTAGAAGCACAAAGTCCGAACGACGTTGCTCTAGGGGCAGCTCACGGCCATTAACATCCTGACGAGGTCCCAAAAACAGACGAATGATCACATCCCTTGTGCTCTTTGAGTTTATGTCCATGTCAATGGTAAAGGGTTTGTTGTTCAGACGACGTTGTCGCACCATCATTTGCGATTGCTGAGGCTGATCGACTAGGCTGGTCACATCAATGTCGCTGTCTTCGATGCGAGTGCGCAGTTTGTCGACGCGCAGAGCATTAATAACTACATCCTGCATGTCCAGGTACTCCCGATTATAGACGCCCAGCTGCTGCTCGCGTATTTCATCCACAATGCCTATTATTCTGCGTAGTGTGAACTGCAACACGCGGTCACCCATGCTGATGCCCAGTCCAGAGCGATCCATGCGCACAGTGGTATCCTGAAGCAGCTCACGCAGTATGCGCAGGATTCCAATATTACCTGTGCGTCCAATGAGAACATCACCAATTAGACGCTCCACGCGAAGCTGCTCATCGATCTGCTCCATGCCAGATCGACCCATGCTGCCATTGCTAATCTCACGGATCACACGGCCCATCACCTGTTGCAGCCGACCCTCAATGGTATTGATTTGCTCAAGCAGACCTCGATTGCGACGGGAGTCCAAGCGCATATCGTTCAAGCGGATAGCATAACGTTGAGCTGGATCTTGGTTACGTATGCTCAGGCGGGAATTGTCCATTAGCTGCCATTCATCATTAACCATTCGCATAGCAATACGTTCCTGGTTCAGGCGTGCCAAAAGCTGGCGCAAAGTGTGCAATAGCATTTCACTGCGTCGAGTCATGGAGTCATCCAAAGTGTTTACTAAGCTGCGTCGGTAGCGGTGTCCCTCCACGTTCTGTTGTTGCTCCTGCTCTTTGCGTTGGCGATTGCGACGCAACATTTCGATGATCTCATCATCGCTGAGCTCACTTAGACGATTGTCGCTGCGGATTAGATGCATAATGTCCTCAACTTTCATTGTATCCTCGCCATCAACGCGACGACCCTCTGCAATTGTGTTGACACGACGCGGACTCATATTTTCCATTTGCTGATTAACGCGACGTCTATTGATGTGCACCAGTCGCTCGTCATCACGACGCACAGTTTGGAGGTTGTCAGTTACAGGGCGCATGCTTTCGTCCTGACGGTCAACACGCAGAAAACGTTCCTGTTGCGTTTGCTCTTCGCGGTTGCGGTTGCCACGCAGCATCTCACTGATGTCATCATTTCTCACCTGGCCCAGACGGTTGTCACTGCGTCTCAACTGCATAATGTGCTCATTCCTCCAGGTGTCAACGTCATCAACGCGACGGCCCTCGCTCAGTCGATCGCCACGAACAATACCCATGAATCGCTCCTGTTGCGTTTGTTCCTTAAGCTGACGGTTGCGACGCACCATGTCAATGATCTCCTCATCACTCAATTGATTCAGGCGTTTATCACTGCGTATCAGCTGCAAAATATCCTCATCCTTTATGGTATCAGTGTTACCCACACGACGGCCTTCACCAATTGAGTTAATACGACGCGGAGTCATGTTATCGTTTGTTTGACTCAGGCGACGTCTGTTGATGTGCACCAGACGCTCATCATTACGAGGAACGGTTTGCAAGTTATCAGTATGGTCGTGCATGTTATCCTCGATTAGGTTTCTGCGCTTGCCAGTCTGCTCCTGGTCCACACGGCGGCCCTCACTCAACCGTTGACCACGAACAACACCCCATAGGCGCGACTGCATCTGCTCATCCTCAGGTTCGATACGGTTTAAGTTCTGGTGACGACGGCCGACATGCAATAAGCGATCGCTGCGAATGTCTACTGTGGGCAATTCGTTGACATCATGAGTCATGGTGCGCTCTTCCCAGTTACCACCCAACATACGTCTAATTCCTTGACCTATGTTACGCAGCAGGGGAAGACGAGTGCCAGGCGTTCTGAATTGTGTTTCTTCATCGTCATCATCGTCACGGCGCATTGAACTCCAAGTCCGCTCCCTCTGGTTGTCATAGATGCCCTCATCTTCCCTCTGCTGTTGGGGCATACGGCGGCGGTTCATACCCAGCATACGATCGTTATTCATATTGATGTGGTCTTCACGAATTTCATCCCCTTCCATTTCTGTTTCTCTTTCCCAGTAGTTGTTGGTTAGTTGGCGGGTATTCATGCTGTCCTCAAGCAAAGCCAGTTCTTGAATTAGGCTCTGCATAAAATTGCGCATGCCGATGTCCTCAGTTAGCAGTGAAATGTCCTGATCCCCCTGAATACTCTGAATGGGCAAGACCACACGATCCTGGTTCTGCTGCCACATCTGTTGCTTTCGCAGTGCCAGTTGCATGTGCAGATCGCGCCAAGGCATTACCATTCGCATCATGGGGCTCATCTGACGGATATGTTGGCCTAGACCGAACGTATCCAAGAAAGAGGGTCGCGGGCTGTTCTCAATCTCCCCTTGCATACGCTGGACACGCTCCAGTGTCTGCTGGTCGAGGTACAGTTCGGGCAATATCTCCTGCACAGCAGGAATGATTAATCTTTGGGTGTCCTCGCGATCGCGGATAGCTAGTGTTAGGGCATTAATCAGCAACACAGGATTAATGTTACGTCTCAGATGGACGACATTATGCTGCAGTGTCTCAAAGTCGATGGCGCGCACCAGCAGACGGTAGATGCCACGCAGCTGCTGAACATGCTCCACATTGCGAATGCTATAGATCTCGTGCTCATCCAGGAGACGGCGCTGATGATCCATGTCGATCACACGTTGCATTTCTCTATCAATGCCACCATGATAGCACTGTGCATCCGTAATAAGACCTTGGTCCAGATGTATTAGATCATCCTGCTGCAATGGCTGCTGAACACGTTGCACAATGTCGAGAAGAAACTTTTGGCGCTGCAAGTCCTCCCTGGTCATGCGCTCGACGCGCTGATCAACTGAAAAATGATTAAGATCCTTTGGAATTAAGGCTTGACTCCTGCTGGGCAACTTACCACTGCCAATGTCCCTCTGATAGTCACGCTGGACAATGCGACCAGCGGACACTGTGCCAAGCACACAGACTACTAGCACAAGAAATTTGTTCATCTTGTAAGTAGCTACTTCCTTGCAAACGAGAAGGCGACTGCATTTTCAGCTGGTCTCCATGGCGAATTTATACCCATTCTTATCGCCCAGTCTAGGCCTACGTAGATATTTTCAGCATTCGATCTGAACTGGCAACCAAATCTTTATCAGTTCAATCCCAAAGTACATTATGCAATTACTTATAGACAGGTCTTCCAGCTGGTTCGAAATGGAAGCCAAAGATCAGCAGATTGCACACTGGCTACACTGCACGCTGCATTCGCTGGGTTGATTGGTTGCTGTTGCAGATAACGGGTCACATGGGGATGCTGCTTAATTAGTACGTTGCCCCCTTGTTTGCTGCCTTTGTTTGAGCGTTAATAGCTAGAATTTTGCTGCCATGCAGGCTGCAAGTTATCTGCACAAGTTTCGAATGGCCGAACTTGATGTATTATTTATAAAAACAAAACACATGATGTGTACACCTTCATACATATATATTGTTGTTTACTACCTCGTTTTTAGATAATAACTCTTTTGTTTCATACTATTAGATTAACTATTACAACTGCACGTATAATCAACTCATTAATAATATTTATGCATTATTTAAATTCAAACAAGTTAGAATATTGCAGTCGGGCGCTACAAACTGCTACTCGTTCACAGTCCAATAACAGTTCAATCATTTTTTGAAAATCTCAAAACTGAGTCTTAATACCTAACTCTCACGTTGTTAGCTGCAATGCTCTAGAAGATATATTTTTCACTGGGCATATGTATATATATATATATATATATATTTTATACTCTGAACCCTTTGAAAATGGGAAATCAGGGTATAATGGTTT
Organism: Drosophila nigricruria; assembly: GCA_037075265.1. Classification (NCBI taxonomy): domain Eukaryota; kingdom Metazoa; phylum Arthropoda; class Insecta; order Diptera; family Drosophilidae; genus Drosophila; species Drosophila nigricruria. The sequence goes on from JBAMCI010000074.1 coordinate 1,493,101, forward strand.
TGTTAAAATGTATGTAACAGACAGTAGGAGACGTGGCAGACCCTATAAAGTATATATATTCTTGATCAGGCCGACGAGCTGAGTCGATTTAGCGCTGTCCGTCTGTCTGTCCGTCCGTCCGTCAGTCCATCTGTCTTAGAATCGTAGACGCTAAGGATTCAAAACTGAAAAAGACATAGCCCTTTTTAGAATTACTAACTCACTTATCCTTACCAATTTGGCAAGCTTTCTATGGGCAAAAATATAGCATATATTTTTATGCCGAGTTGACTACCCGAGTATCTATTCGAAATGTCAAGTCTCTAGCGCCATTGGTGTATAACAGATTGTATAAAAAAGACTATAGTGTCTGTTCTGTGTCTCGCGTACATACATATACCCGACTGTATATTACAAATGTCAAGTTTCTTGCACTTTTTTTCCGTATCGGATAAAATCTCAACAGTTTTGTAGACGAGGGCACCAACGAGTGTGTGATTTAAATATAAATATATCCAGTCTCTAGCTTCAATAGTCGATAAACTGTTTGTCTTCATACGGACAGACAGACACATATTGTACAAAACTAATATACTCTTTTCCCTTCTTAAAAGAGTATTTAACGAAAAATTAACTTACTATTGTATATTGAAATTCAGTTACTTAAATACGCTGATTATATATTTTCAGTTTTAGCTTTTTTGATTGGACTAACTGTTGGTAGGGGATGCAAGATGAAGCTGTGTTCCTTGAAATGTTCTTGAAATAATACATATAATTGAGGTGAGTGGAACTCCAGCTCTGTAAATCTTTATACAATTTTCGATTTCTAAAAATGTTTAACTAATACCTAAAGCAGCTAAAATCACTAAGAGTGTGTGCGTGTGTATGCATATTTCAGTAAGTCACATACAATATGGAATAGTGCAGCTCGTAGCTTGTGAGCATCTGTAACGTGGGCAGCAGTGGGGTCGTGGCCATTGTTGTGATTGGAACAACCAAGTGATTGGCGATTGTGAAAGGATTCTGTCAGCTCTGAAGGGGCGATTGCAATTTTTCTATTCACATTTAAATTGGCAATTCGTTTGGCCGTGGCTTTTGTGTGTTGACAGTCAGCCTTTTTTTTTTGTGTTGCTACTTTTTGGATGCGCTGCGTTGCGACAATTTGCAACGTGCCTGGCATGCAACGGAAGTGAACGCGCTACGTGGGTGCCATATTGCTAGGACTAAGCTGTTGGCATTGTTGCCGCTGCTGTTGCTGCCTTTTCTAATGTAATTGCAATTGTTTGCCGGGCTGCCAAATGGTCAGCAACTTTGATTTGGCCTTTAGCTGCTGCACTTTTTCAACTTTTTGCAGCACGAAGCTGAAGGCTCAGCATTTTTATGCATGCCAGGCGCATTTGTGTGCCATTAATTGCTTCTTTATGCTCAGCTGTTGCTGGTGTTGGTGTTGGTGTTGGTGTTGCTGTTGTTGCTGGTGTTGCTGCTGCTTCAGCTGCATGTTCAGCAATTATGCAGCGACAATTTTGCATTAATTGCTCCTTTGTGCTGCTGGCCAGCCCAGTCCTGCGTGTCGACTGACAGCTGTGTGGGCGGCGTAACTACTGCAATAAAAAACGAGCTCAAAAAGGAGCCTGGTATTGTTGGTGAATGCATTTGCAGCTCTTTCTCTCTCTTGCTGAATGCCGCTGCTCAGTGCTCGGTTTAATTGCTGACAGGCTCATTTGCTGGAGCACTGGGTCCAGGCATAACTTTTGTATGCAGTCATCCTGTCCATGGGCAATTTCATTAATGCAGTATGACAGCTCTTTATCTGCAACCTTTTCGTTATTGACAAATAAATTGTGGAACAAAATGGTCATTTATTCTGCATGGTAATTTCGTATTATTATTGTTTTTATTTGCCATGAAGAACGTGAATTTCAAAAATTTAAGACTAAGACTATACTATATATTTCAGTTTCAATATCAATATTTATAAGACATTGTTATCTAAGATTCCACTTAAAGCCTCGCACTCTGTGGTAGACCCACAGCCAAGCGATAAGCTGTACATATCCTTCACACTGAAGTGGGAATGTCAAGGCATCAGTATCTTTGCCTGTCGTCATCCTTGCCAGCCCTGCTGCCTGCTGCCAAGCAAATGAGGTATAAGCCGGTTGGAGAGGGGTTGGTTTCGTTTCGCTTCTGCGTCTCGCCCTGACTTAAATGCGATTTAATGCCTTTTTTGTTTGTCTTCCATGCGTCGGATATCCGTTGACGCAGTGGGCGTGATAAACCACAGTGGCAGTAGCAGAGCAGACGCAGATGAAGCCGGAGCAGCCTTGTTTGACTGCTTTATCCTCGTCCCCGTGTCGCTCCAGTCGTTCCTCGACTGGGTCGCTAATTTGCTTGGCGTTTTTTATGTCTCATCTTCGCCTCGGCGTCTTAATCTTATATCCTTTTTTTGGCTGGCTTGGCACTTAAAAAATGTAGTCCTTTGTTGGGCCGATAAAACTGCTTACAAATGCTTAAAAAATTAAAATTTATTACACGCGATTATGTGCCGCTCTCCCACCCAGCAGTTGCCTGGAAAGAAAAAGCTTAGAAGTCAAGTCCCTACAGGCCCCATTCCATCCCATCCCCAATATAAGAGATGCAAATGGAGTGCCATCTTTTTCGGTTCGCCATATTTCCGGCGAATGGACATTGCCCAATTGATTCATGACCCCGCAATATCCTCTGCGTAATGGGCAGTGGCCGAGGCTACCTTAAAGCGCCAACTTCAGCAAAATAATAACAAGCAGCAAAAAATAAATATAAATATACTACTTCGTAGTAATAATGAAGCGCCAGGGCAAAAGAAAAGTGCCACGCCAACGCATGGCAAAAAGAAAATATTTCTTTTTATCGAAACGGATGTGAGTGTGCCAGGAATGAAATAGCAGAGGAAAAAAATGAGAAAGGGCGAAAGGCAAAAGGCGAAGGGTAAGGGCGACGTCGTTCCAAATAAATAAAACAAAAATTTGTACTACTGTGTGGGCTGTGTAGGAATGGGGATGGGAGATATCTGAGCTACTACTACTCCCAATGCGGCCTTTGTCACCTCTTCATTCACGCCCACAGAGTGCAGAATGGTTCTTCTCTCCTCTCCTCCCCTCTCCCCTCATCTCTTTCCATGCCCATAGAGCAACCGCATAGAGCAAATCAAACAACTTTCATTTCACACGTTTTGTCGTTTGTCCTTTGCGCGCTCCACTCGCAGTTTTTGTTTGCCTTGAAACAAGTGACTTGAGAGAATGAAATTGAAAGAGCTCTTAAAGTGTGAGTAGTGTGTGTGTGTTGGTATTGGCATTGGCATCTGGGATGAGTGCACGTGTCCTGCGCGTGTCTGCTAGTTTTGATAGCCATTGACTCCTGCAGAGGGCTGTAAGTAGTTGACCCGTTAAATTTTGATAATTGATTTGCCAGCCATTGTTGTCTCTGCCTGCCTGGCAATCCGTACACATCTTATACGAAACGAATACGGAATATTGTTTCCATTCTCTCAATCGCTTATAATCCATCAGTTTTAGGCATGAGAACGTTGCATACATCAAGGCTAAGCGTAACCAACTGTTAACTAATTATTTACTTGACTATAGCTATCGCTCTATCACTTAATTACCAGATCTTTGGTGCTTCGGCTACAGCTTGATAAGCACATTCAAGAAATGCCTTCGTCTGGCTTCCGGTCTGTTCTGTTCTGTTCTGTTCTATGCTCTGGTTGGGGCTTGAAGCAGTGGGGTTTATTGTCCTGAACGCCTTGTGGGCTGGCTGACAACTTCATTGGGCAAATATTTTTGTAGCATTTCGTAGTGTTTCGCACAAGTGATTTGCACTGTGACTGTGACTCGAGTCGGGCATTTGGGTGAGAGGTCAAATACAAATAGAGAGGGACTGTCTTTATTGCCGGGTCTCTGGGTCTCGGACCAGGACACTATAAAAACGACCTTGCGGCAACAAAAGGCAGCCAGACGTGAGCTCTCATTCGCTTTTGCTCTGTCTCATTGAGTGTGTGCCTGTGTGTGTGTGTGTGTGTGTGTCTGTGTGTGTGACTGTGCAGACAATCAGCGCACGACTTTTGGCTGCCGGGTTGGAGTTGTCAGCCTGTGGGTGGGGGCTGCATTGGTTGGGGGGTTTTTGCTCTTTGGGCAGACGTCGCGCGTTCGCTTTCTTATCAGTACTTTGGCTGCGCTGCAGCGTGGCATTTGTGTGAGTTTTATGTGCGGCTTTTGAGCTGGTTATGATGCTGTCGCAATTGCCACACAGCCCACCGCTCCAGCCACCCCGTTGGCAGCAACTGCGGACTGCGTCTTTGTTTTGGTTGTCAGCTGAAAAGGTGTCAATTGTTTTTTAGCCGAGCTCATGCGCTCGCTCGCTCGCAGCTATCCGCAACGTCGCGCTGTGCCATGCCACGCCTCATCGCAACTCACAGTCGGCTGCATAAACAAGTGGGCGTAGTGAATCCCATTAAGCATTAAGAGTTGAGGGCGCTGAACGCTGAGCGCTGAGCAACCCCCTCTGAACAGTAGACAACCCCTCGAGCGGCCGGCAATTTAAACTAATAATCAACGCATCAGCAAACATTGTCGTTATTATTCACGCGCCTGTGGCGCCCCCTGGCGGTTGACTGCTGACAGATTGCTTGGCTGGTCGGGTGGCTTGGTTTCGCTGTTGGTATTGGTGTCCGTGTCCGTGTCCGTGTCCGTGTCGTTGTTCGTGTTGGTTGTGTTACAAGTGTATTCATCAATCAGTGGGGCGTGAGCTATTTAAAAATCGTTTATTCGTTTACAGTTATAATTTTTTGCCTTTCGTTTTGTATCACATTAAAATATAGATTTTATATATACGCATATATATTACACAAGATCGGGCCAACAATAATATATATATATAGATAAAGCACTAAGAACTTAGAAGCAATTAAGACTATGTGTCTAAATTATAGATTTGGGTTTGTGGTAAGTCAACTAAAGAACTATTCAAATTTGTTCAATCTGGTGTTCCGGGGTTCTTTCTCCGAGGCTACCCAAAGTTGCATCTATTCAAGAATATACTCATGTACCAGGTTGATAGGAACAATTAGATTTTTATTTATTTTAGTTTCCGTTCAAATTTCTGCTTTGTTATTTGGTGTATTTCTTGTTGGACAGCATATCCGATAATATATATTTGTGTGTTGTTGTTTATATACATAGCTAAGTACCACATAACCAAAGTGAATAGTCATAGACATAGTCCGGGAAGGAGGGGGGGGAAAACAGAACAGAAACACGCAACATAAAACAAAAACACACAAAGATTCAGCTAATACTAGGGTCCTACACAAGTAAGTGGGCAGATTTGATGGCTGCTACCAGTTTGGGTGGGGTGTAAGGGGGCGTGACGGTACTTAGTCGCTGTGAATGCTCCAAAACTTAGACCGCATGCTCTGCAGCGGCAGCGCCGTAGCGCAGTGGAGTCGGTCAAATAATGTTGGGCGGCGTTGTGGCCAGCGCTGGGACGACGGCGACGGGCGAGGACTTGGATGACTTGACACAGCCGTAGGATGAGATGCCAGTGCCGCTGCTGCTGGGAGGTGAGGGCGGAGTATCTGGACTGATCAGTGGCAAATAGCGCCAGGGATGATAGATGCTGCCGGCATACATGGCCTGCAGACGCGCCTGCAGATCCAGCGCCAGTGTTGGATCCAGCGGATAGTGCGCCAGCCCTGGAAAGCCACCGGGCACGCGCGGTAGCGACAGCTCCAGCGGAGATCCAAAGCCATACTTGGCGGCCAGCGAGGTGGGCGAATGCGAATGGGAGTGGGAGACGGCGGCAGCGGCAGCGGCAGCAGCCACTGCGCTCAGCTGCGCATGATGATGATGCGCATGGGCATGGGCGGGATGTGGATGTGGATGATGCGGATGGTGATGATGATGCGGCAGACCCTGTGCATGTGGCGAATGCTGCGGCTGCACTTGCTCCTTGCCCAGCTGACCAGCGATCGTCAGTCCAGAGCTATTGCCTGAAGTTCCGCCTCCGCCGCCGCCGCCGCCGCCACCCGGCACTGGGGACTTGTTGAGCGTCTTGGGCTTGCGTCGAGGCCTATATTTGTAGTCGGGGTGCTCTTTCATGTGCAGCGCGCTGTAAATTGAGTAAATGTTGAAACATTGATCAAAGATCGGGCCATGGCATCGATATTAAAACGATTGAACTGATCGTTCGATGATATCACAAAGTCAATCTGTTGCCCAGTTCCCTGGGCCATAAAATTGAAGCCGCACAGTGTAGGCATGGGAGTTATATGACTAAGAGATACTCTGTAGTTTTAGTGAGCATAATAATGAAATCTAAAATAACTTCAGTTAAGCATGGCATGAGCGAACATCAAGAGTTTTTCAGTTTGGATTTAAATGTAGTAAAAAACTCTGGTTTGGTCTAACAACAGATTTTTACAAATTAATTTCGAATACTTCTAGTAAATATAATTAAATATAGTATTGTTGAGATTGAGATTGAATTTGAATTGAATTGAATTGAATTAGTATCTGATACACTCTCCCTCTCTCAGCTCATACCCGGCTTGAACTGTATAGGGTATATTAACTGAAGCCAAAACCCTTCCATAAAACCTCTCCTGCAAGACTCAATGCTTATCTGATTCCATTTAGCAAGGCAATGTTTCTAAAGTTCTGGAGCTCTGGCGTTCAGTACATATTCCCAGCTGCAACAATGCGCAATTGTTGACATTTGTTTGACAAACGATAAATGTTGATAAAAGGTGTGTATTATGCCGTTGTTGTTCACTTTTGCTTTCTTTGCCTGAGCTCGCTTGGCTTTGTTGCAGTTCCCATACCCCCTAATTGGTCAGCTCTGTTATCTCTGCCCGAAAAAAAAAGTAAAAGAAGTAAATTTGAAATTCGAAATTGAAATGATATGCGAGTGTGCCGTCGTTATCGACGCGTCGCCTCGCACATTGGCAAATATTTGAACAGCGTTTCTTGTTTTCGAACTTGATAGTTGTCTTTATTTAGATACTTATATATGTATTTGGTTGCCTTAACCGAAAATTGGAATGGCCATTAGGTTAAGCCCCAACCAGTTCATACTGCTCAGACGGCTCATTAATTATTGTCAGTTAACATTTACACAGCCATTTGGCAGTCCAATACAATCAATAAAAGGATTTAGACAGTGCAAACATTGCTCACTTATCATGCTCTATATATATATATATTGAGGTTGTGTGCTCAAATCGAATGCAAAATGCAAAGACCTACAAAAATATCTATAGAGTTGTTTGCCCAAGATATGCCAATCGAATACGGAACGACCCAGAGCTCCAAATGCTACTCAATGCCACTTTGGAGCCTCACAATAGCTGCCCATTGTCTTAGCTAATCGCTCAAATTGTAACCAGACAACAAACCCACTTGCACACACACACACAGACATACAATACACACACACACACAATACACACTCACCGCAAACGCTTGGCCTCATCAATGAATGGACGCTTCTGTGATTCGGTGAGCAACTTCCATTCGGCACCCAAACGCTTCGATATCTCTGAATTGTGCATTTTGGGATTGTCCTGCGCCATTTTGCGTCGCTGTCCCCGGGACCACACCATGAACGCGTTCATTGGTCGTTTAATGTGGTCATGATGCGAACTGCCATTCGAGTTGGAGCTGTGTTGTTGTTGTTGTTGTTGTTGCAGCTGTTGCTGTTGCTGTTGATGCTGCTGTTGCTGCTGTAACTTGGGCACCGCTGGAGGCGGTGGCGGCGGCGGCGTTGTGGCTGCTCCGATTGTCGTTGGCGGTGAGAGGCTGCTGCTGTGATGACTGTGACTGCTGCTGCCACTGCCACTGCTCGTGTAGCCATTGCTGTTGTGGCTGTGACTGTGATTGCGATGCAGCAGCGCCGAGATGCTCGTCATGGCTATGCACTGGGACTGTGGAGTTGGGTGCGTCAGGTGAGTGGCCCGATTGCCTGCTGTCGGGTTATCCAGGGACTCCACTGCGGTGCACTGACCGTTTCCTCTATGTGTGTATATACGTGGAGCTGTGCTGAAATGCAAACGGTAATGGAGTTCAATAGATATGCTTTGTTTGTGGCATGTCATAGCCTGACATGACATCGCATCGCATCGCTTTGCATCGCAAAGTGGCAGACGTGAGGTGTGTGTGTGTGTTGAGAGGGGTTACTTCAATGGATTCCGTAACAAAATGTGTTAACTGCGAGGGGGTTAATGCTGGGGAATGAGTAATCGCTCAGGGAAAAGAATAATATTGAGGTTTAACCATATGAAGCTATACGCATAGGGGCGATGCTTTGTACATTAAAGACTGGAAATTCCTTTTGGCTGCCCCTAATAATAATTTGTTTGCAAACTAGCTATGAATCATAGCATTTTAAATAAATATTTGGAGTTCAGTAGGTTGTTATCAGATACAACTAGACAAATAGAGATAACAATAAATATTTAAACTTAAATTAAATTACAATTTACATTTCTTAAGGGGAGGGGGCGACTCTAAGGACTCATTGCTTATAGCTAGATTTACTATGATAATTACTTTAATATATGTATGCAAAGCTATCAAAACCATTCCAATTTGCATGACAGCTTGGGAAGAGTTTAAGGAAGTATTTCTGTTGAGATATATATATATATTATATATCAAAACAATATTATTATATATCATAAAGATCAAATCAGATCGCTGATCAGTTCTACCAATTTGAGCTCAGATTTTAGCAGCTAAATAATATTTTAGACTATCTTCCTAGCACCTTGACCCCTTTCTAATGTTTACTTAAAAACCTCAAAGTGATAGATTCCACAAAATCGAATAATTGATATGTGGGGAAAAATAGAAACTCAATCAGTCAATCAAACATTGTTCAAATACACATGTCATGTGAGTCACTCAAGGTTCTTATCTTTTGCTGATACTCATGAATGCTTACCTTTTGTACAGTTGCGGATTTGGTGCCGTAATCCCGAGAATGGGTAAATCTTAAATTCGTTTAACAACACTATTTAGCAATCAATGAAAAGTTTGTTGACACTTTTGATCAGCTTTTATCAGATGTGCTGCCTTCAATGTTTTGTTTAATTGGCATAATTTATTTTTTTTTTTTATTTAAATTTTAATTGCGATCTAAACACTTTGGATAACACTTGACAAATGCTTTTGTGCGGCGCTTGAAGCTTCGCTTCCTTTTCAACTAAACAACTAAACCCGAGCCGAGTGCGTTGCCGGAGCCGGTGCGTCCGTATCGAGTGCGCGACAGTTTTGATTTGAACCACACATTCTATGGACTAAGGGCACAATCTATGGATGGCATTCGAAAACTTGCGACAGTTGGCGGAACAAAAACGGGAAAAGCGGCAAACAAAAACTGAAATCAACTCAACTACGAACGTGTGTGTGTGCACGAGTGTGTGTGTGTGCGGGGGTAAATTTGTTATTGTAGTGGTTGCATGTTGGCTGCTCGCTCTTTGCGCCACAGGAGCGAGCAAGAGCCAATTAGCGTGCGACAAAGAGCGAACGAGCAACACACAGACAGCCAGCGAGCCAGCGAGCCACGAGAGAGAAAGAGAGAGGGAGCGAGAGAATGCGCGACGGGTGTTTGTAGAGTTGTTGTTGCTGCTGCTATTTTTGGCTCTTGTCGTAACAGTTCGGAGGACGCGAAGACGACGCTGGCTGGCATCGCCAACGTGGCGGCTAAGTGATAAAAATTTGCCTCTGCCGCTGCTGCTGCTGCTCTGCAGCTCACGTTGCTTACCTTCTGCATTTTGCATTTGTGTTTGTGTTTGTATTTGTATTTGCAATTGCATTTGTGTTTGTGTTTGCTCTCGCTGTCTGAAACTGTCTTCTGAGGTCTCTTTATTTTGTTGTATGTTGACCAATTGTTTGTCCTGTTTGTCCCTTTCTTCATGTACACGTACTTTTGATGTTTCTCTTAAGGTAAGATGCGTGTACGATAATCGCGACCGAAAAAATGCAGTTGCTTATCAAAATTTGCCCGACTCCTTGTTTGCGCCCACAATCGATCGTGAGTGCAAACACCCGATTATCTTGTATATATATTGTCTGAGTGTGTGTGTGTGTGTGTGTATGCAATTGTTATTGCACTGAGATACCCTTTGGCTTCCATTGTTTAGAAGGGGAGTTGTTGGCTCAATTGCCCTCCTTGTTTGCTGCGTGCTCCACAGGAAATTCGTCATGCACCGCTGCTGAGCTGCCATTATTTTCCGAATAATTGAAGTCATAAAATATCATAAATTTGTTATGTTTCGATTTCCGATTGGGGTCGATGCAGTCCAAGTTGCTCCTATAAATGAGCGTCTTTTATGTAGTAGTTTTGTTCCAGGAAATTAAAGCTTAAAGCAGACTTCAAAACATGTTTGTTTTGAAAATCTCCACTTGACACACGTTTCGCGCCAAAAGTGACAAAATTTCAAACAAGTTTTTGCTTTGCCGCTTTGCGCATGCGTCGCTCTCCAAAGCGCTTGACACGTTGTGTAGAGTTTTGGGCTAGCAAAAAGGTGGCAGGGGCTGGGAGCAGACGCCCCCATAGCCCGTGACATTAAAAATGGCAGCGCTATCAACTGTTGCCCACACAGGCCCCATCCCAGTGGTCCCTTTGTGCGGCTACGTTGCGCGCATGTCGACGCTCGCTTGGCGCTTTGGCCAATGGCATAGACAATGCTACGGAGGAGTGGGAGCGATGGATGGCGCTGCGGCTGCTTAGACGCGTTCTCAATGGTGACGGCTTTTTTATCGTTTTTGTTTTGCATGCGAGCTGAATGCATTTTATTGGCCAAGGCGCAGGGCCAAGACAATGGGCAGCAACTGGTGGCCGTAGTTTTGTTTGACTTCTGTTGCTCCTCTCTCTCTCTCTCTGCAACTATTACTGCTGCTGCTGCTGCCTGCTGCTGCTGCTCAGTTCTGGCAAGTGTTATCGTGTCCTGGCACACACTATGCCAGCTGCCATTTGTTCTCGCATAATGGACATTATGGCTGCTCTATTATGCCCGGCATCAGGACAATGAGCAGAGCGTCGTTCAATTCCGCCAACTAACATTGCGCCACTTTGGCAAGGACCCAGGCCAGCACCGAGGCAGAACTTTGCCAGCTGCATGATTGCCATAATTTAGGGTATTTTTGAAGAGCTTTCTGTGACATTTGGCCAGTCCCTCGGCTGCTTCGACTGAGCCTCCACTCATTGTCCACTCACTGCGCATTGTTTGCCTGTGTTTCAGCTGCAATAATTTATGGGGAGTCGTCGACAACGTCGCCATCATCGCCATCGTTACCACATCGCCCACAATTTCCATGTGCGGCCGAAAGTTTTTTTTTTGGCCCCAAAATGGAAATGTGGCTCGCTAATCGTGATTTGTGTTTTAAATGAGCGCAGAGAAGCGAAGGCTGAGCACTGCGCCGACTACTGAAGTGGGTAAACTGTGTGCGTGGCTGTTGGCCAAAGTAAATTTCGCTGAGCAACGAGTCGAATCTGATGTAGCTAGTGTAGACAGAAAGTAGAAGAGTGTTAAAGGACTGCGTATGCTTGTATATATATGACTAGCAGCTACTAACTGTCTTTGTCCCGGTCCATTTTCTTCCTATTTCTTAACGTTTACCTTTTGCATATGTGTTGATGACCCTCGAAAATAAATTTTGACAAAAGTCAAAAGCACTTCTTCATATAATTTATTTAACTCCTTGTAATAGGATAATAAATCATAAAGTTTAAGACGGCTTTAAGCTAATTCCCAATCTATGAAAAAAATAATTTAAATACTGATTTTAATATTTATTATATCTAAAAGACGTTAAAGCGTATCTATATGAATGAAAGACAAAATTTATATGAATTTAAAAAAGTACATGAAATAGACTTTGGCGCTTTGATGAGGTGTAATATAGTCTTATGCGTCAGTTTATATATATAATATATATTATTTTTTGCAGTTCATAAATTTTTTAATATATTTGCTTCTTTGATATTACAATTTGCATTGTAGAATTTATAGTCCTGTGGATTTATTAAATATATATTTCCAATGCTAATTTTATTAACAATTTTTAAACGAGTGAAAGGACAAAAATTTTTAAAAATAACTTTGATAAAACCACTTTTTTTTCGTGTACTTAATTACAATTTGTCGAATTTAACAATAAATAATTTGTATTACATAAACAATAATAATAATAATAATAATAATAATAATAATAATAATAATAATAATAATAATAATAATAATACATAGAATAATTTGTTTTATTTTTTTTTTTTAACTTCAGTCATTGATAAGACAATCTGAAAACCACAAACTCTAGATGGCGTTAAAAATACATGGTCAAATAAAAAGTGGTGGCAAACTTTTTAACACACCACGCGATAGCGCCATCTAGTAAGCGATAGCAAAACATTATATAACGAAGCGCTGTGGTGAGTGTTTCGGAAAGCTCAACAAGATTACTCATTACACGACATCTAGCGGTAGTTTGTGTAAAACAAATTTATTCAAAAATGCTCAAGCGCTCTCTAGGTGTAAGTATGTTGTCGGTGCAATGTTAGCGCCATCTCAAGTTAAAATAGAATTTGATTCCATATCAAATTAAACCGAGCAATAAATTGAAATTCATGAATGCATTATATTTTATATTTTATGCAACGAATTCATTGCAGCAAAGTGCACAATGCGTGATGTAAAGTTGTCCCCAACTCCATTCGGGCAGCTTCGCTAATTGCAGCTGCGCTCAACATGGCGTAAAATTAATTAAATTTGCGGCGATTTTTGCACCTTGAGTCGCACTAATTAGTGGCTAACGTTAATTTGTTTGAGTTGTTGCCGCTGCTTGAGCAAACGAAATGCGCGGCGTGTGTTTGTCAACGTGCCACGGCAGCTGATTGGCCAGAAGGAGCTGCTGCGACAAGAAGTTCCCTTAATTAGGAAGCGTTTAACGTTTCGCGCGCTCTTGACTTTTGTCAGGTCCACAACCCCCGCCAGCATTGCTCATACTATTCTCATCTTCCTTAAACACCCACCCTCCCAACAACAGCAAGTCGTTTACAAATAATTAAAAATTAAATGGAGAACAATAAGAAAAAGTTTTGCAGGGGTTTTTTTCTTGGTTTTTTTTTTATAGGAAAACTTTGAATTAGCTGAAGTGAAGTGAAAAAGGATTCGATAGAAAAGAAAAGATAGGAAAATAGTCTATTTGAAAATAGAAGCAATGCTTAAGTCTGCAGCTTACTCCTTTAGTTCGTTCATTCCTTACCTAATCTGTAAAAGTCTTGCTTGGATTTGAAAGATTCGGGCTTAGACTACATCTGCCTCTTTGAGAGTTCCGTTGGGTACCAAAGACTTAAGGCAATTGTATACTCTATAATATAAAAGACATTATGATAAACTAATGTTAATATTAATGAAGAATTAAGATGAAGAATGAACTATTATCTCAGCTCTAGTTCGTTTTGCTCAGGTTACCCCTTAGTCGAATTGTCGCGACTAGATCACTCAGTAGTTAATCATTTATTTGAATTTAGCTCATTTGTTTTGTTGTATTTTGTTTTTTGTTGTTGTTTTGTATTTTAATGTTGTATATGTGTAGAATTTAAATACATTTAAATTTATGCTATGCACTTCGTTCAGCGTTTAAAACATAAAAAATTGCACCGCTCGTTGTTCTGCCTTTCGTGAGAATCCTCCAGCACCTGCTGCGCCTTCCTGCTGTTCCTTCTGCTCCTGCTCCTGCTCCTGCTCCTGCTCCTGCTTGTTTGCTGTGCAGCTGCTCTTCGTTTTAACAAAGCTTATGATTAATTTACAACTGGAGGCTTAACTGTAAAGTTGGCTACGTTTAACTTTAATCTCGCATTTCCTAAGTCATAGACAAGTTTAACTCCTCGCTACCATTGGACGATGGTGGTCAGAAGATGACCGTTAGCGGTCGACGAAAATCTGAGGCGCCTCCAGCGCCGCCGCCACCACCAGCTGCCGCACCGGCGCCCACACCCACACCCACTCCTACCCCGGCGGCGGCACTGGCCAACTGACCGCCATATTGCTGAGCATATTGATGGGCATAGTCCAAGCCCACATCGCTGGGCGAGTGTAGATGCGGCTTGGCTTCCACTTGTCCGCCCGCGTCTAGCTGGGGCGTGGCATCGCGCTCATCCAACCCGCTGCTGCTGTTGTTGTTGTGCGAACTGCCGCCAGCACTGCCAGCACCACCACCACTTGCACCGCCTGCACCACTGCTGGCCATGAGCAGTTGGTGCTGCTGTTGCTGCTGCTGTTGTTGTTGCTGCTGTTGCTGTTGCTGCTGCTGTTGCTGATGGTGCGCCGCCGCGTGCTGTTGAGCGCCATAGATCTTGGAAATGTCAAAGGCATAGTTGGCACGATCCTGATACATTTTCGAGTCGAAGTAGGCCTTGGTCAGCACACTGGGATCCAGATAGGCGCTGTAAGCACTCGCCTGACTGCCCGCCGCAGCAGCTGCTGCATTACTCAGATACGAGCTGCGTTCCAATGCTGCAAATTTGTCCATCTGTCCAGAGAGCGTGGCCTGAAATGCCAAAGGAAAGCAAGAATTCAATCAGAATGGAGTAGTAGAGTAGTAGATTACATATAACTGTTAAGCTAAAGATGACAGCTGATACCAAGTCTAATTGCCTCTAAATCGCTCGCGTAATCTGCAGCGAAAGCTTCATTACGAACAGTTTTCTAATGCGGATCTCATCTTATGTCTGTTAAAACTTTCAACTGCCAATTCTATATCAAACTTAAGCAAAGCGAATTATGATCTAACAAACAGGTAAGGATGTTTGCAGTCGGGTGTGACTGACTGCTTAATACTTGCTCACGGTATAAGAAAAGGGTTAATGTAATCAAAAATAAATATTTTCTGATTTAGCACCAATTGGCGTTCAATTTGTGGAGGAGGTTATCGTGTTTCACTCAAAAATATATTCCAATATGCCACAATTGCGTGGAAATATCATTTTTTGTCATCTGAAGGAGGGTTTCACAGTAATGTAAATGCCAATTGTTGAGGCAACAACTCCCTTATTCAATTATTAAGTTTCAAGCTGTAAAACTGTGTCTGATACAGTTTTTCCCGAAATGACATGGGCATAGATATTTGTACTATATATTTTTAGTCTTGGGTTATCTAAAATAGTATATATTCCAAGTTTTCAGTCTCTAGCACCTTAAAGAATATATATACTAGGCTGCTACTTCAGGATTTTCCACGTCCATAGTGAGTGTATCAAATGAATTTTAATATTTTATAAGACGAGGTTACCAATGAGAAAGTATTCCGAATTTCAATGTCTTTTTGTTTATTTGTGTTTATACGGACCGACGGAGGGACAGCAAGGCAGGACTTGTGCAGAAACCTATATACTTTTTGCATTTTTTAAACGAGTATGAAAAAAAACCTTAAGATAATCACATAAAAAAGACAACATTACGAAATTCGCTAACAAAAAATTTGAGAATCGCATTGAAAGGCAACATAATGAAGCTCAGTAATCAGAAAGAGATTCTGCGATAAAGATAGCCTCAAAGTTAAGACCAAGATCAGGTTTTATTTGGGGAAAAACTCATGAATACAGATATAATAAAATATATAATGTAAATAATATAATATAATAATATAAATATATAATATAACATAGGATCAAAGTAGTTTAAATAATATTGCCGAGAATATCAAGCTAGTTAAATGATCATGTTGCCAATATACCCAATTGACTTTATATAGGGAATTTTTAATGTGTAATTATATTAGGCGTAATATGCTCTGATTTATAAACAAGGACCTGCTTATCGCTATGGGGTATATATATATAATGGGTGTGAGTGGTAACCCTTGGTTAGTGCAAATTGCTTAACACTTTTGTGGCTTTATTTGACCAACTAATTGTGGATGCGAGATGAACAACCCCACACGGCAAATAAATAGAAAAACACGTCTCAGTTTAATGTTATTTGATTTGCAATACGTTTCTCATTGCAACACCAGTTGTTGGTGGGTTTCGGGGTTCGGTTCAAGTCTTGCGACTTGATCTGGGAATGGGACTTGGCCTGGAACTGGGTTCTGGTGAACGGGTGTGCTACGTTAAGTGCGTCAGGGGTTGTTTTGCTTCATATCCGTTTTGTTTTGAGTGGTTGAATCGAGGGGTTGCTCCCCGTTCGCACAGCACTTTGCTCTGGGCTATAATTATGTTGTTAACACATCATCATCACCATCATCATCACCAGCAACAACATCAGCGCCAACAGACGGAATCGTACTCAGAGTCGGAGTCGGGCTGGTAGACAGACCCGGACCCCTGCCCACGTGTGTGTGTGTGTGTTTGGGCCGAAAGCGTTTTGGATTACAATTTGATTTGATTTGATTTGCGCCCAATTGGGAATTAGTGAGGATTGGTAAATATTTTGATGCACGGCGATTTACGCGGAGTTGATGTTTGTATTTCGGTCGCTCTCAATTGGGCATTATTTCGTCAGTTAATTGATTTAGCTAGATGTGTTCAAGTGGTTTGAGCCTTGGGCCTTGAGCCCGTTAAGGTTTCGGCTGAGGCAGGTGGTTAAAATGTCACAAAGGCAGTTTTCCTGTTGTCATTGGGTACATTTCCGAAGTCAGCTGTGCAAACTCTATGATGCTTAGGAACAAGAATTGTTTTGAAATAGGCTCGATTGTTGCCGGTTGTTGCTAGCATAGCCCCAACCCCTTTGTGGCTGTGGAATGTTTCTAAACTTGGCCTTTGTGTGCGCAGATATGGTCAGCATAATAGTGAGATGTAAAAGTGAGTTGTGGAAAATAAATGGCAGCTTGGCCGCCTTCTAATCCGCCCACTCGCATGCAATTTTCATGTACAGATTTCAGTTTGGGGAACGAGAACGCTTGCTGCCTTCAAAGTTGGTCTATTATTATAATACCACGGCCGGGTCGAGGCATATTATTAACCAAGTAATGCTATTGTTGGCGGGTAATGCCAGGCTTTCAACACCCGCAACGCATGTTAAGCAGCCGCAGACATCAATCACAGCCTCAAATAGGCAGCCAAGAGCCCGGCTCCAACAAAGCCAAGCAACAGTCATGACTTTTAATGGGTTGTTAATAAACACACAGTCCATGACTGCCCGAGCGAGGGCATCAAGGAGAGCGAGAGCAGCGCCTCGACAGATCTGAGGAAAGGTCTGATGGAGCCTGCTCCAAGCCATTGCTTCGAGTGCGTATTGCTACTGCTCCAAGTTTTAATTGCCAATTTTGTTAATTTTTCCATTTCTTCTGTTTGGTCAGCTAGCCCTTGTGAGGGAGGGGTGTACCCCTATCCATACCCATACACCGCTGTCCAGTTTGTTGTAGCACCTGCCCGTTATTTGTTTGTTTTTGCGCTCGAGGCCTTGTTATCTCGGCGATCTGCTGCCTGGTAACTAAATGTGTAATGACAACTTGTGGCAAATCCTTAGCATGACATGTCAGAACTCAACCAGGATCGAATCGTGATCAGGAAGCGTGTCGCGCTTAGTCACGGCCGCCTGTTTTCCGCCTTTTAAAGTGGGCGTCTGCCATGGGAGTTAGTAATTATGTTATTAAGGCGACCCGTGTACCGATCGATGTAATTGGACGCGCTACCGTTCAACATTTATTTTGTTGTCTGATGGACGTACCAGGCACTTGAGCGCTTAACCCCCGCCCGACCCAGACATACACACAGACACAGACACAGGCCCAAGGTCCGGGCTTTAGAGTGTGGATCTGGAATACGTTGTTGACTAGACTAGTACTCACCTGCGTTGTCGTTGGCGGCGATGTCTGCGTGAGATGGCTGCCCAGGTGATAGGCGGCCGCTGTGGGACCGGGAGCAAAGTAACCCGGCGAGATGCCTGCAAGTGAAACCAAACAAGCTGAAGTGAGAGAAGGTAACAAGACAACAACAACAGCAGAAAATGAAAAAATAAGTTTACAATAATTATGACAATGGTTTTGGGTCTGTTGTGTGCTTAAAATAATTGCCACTCGAAATATTTTGCGCCCTTTGTTCGGTCAACTCTTTCATATATTTCGGACCGAGCTAACTCTTTCTCTTTCTGCCTTGCCTCGAT
The DNA here is from genome assembly GCA_037075265.1 of Drosophila nigricruria. NCBI lineage: Eukaryota > Metazoa > Arthropoda > Insecta > Diptera > Drosophilidae > Drosophila > Drosophila nigricruria. The sequence continues at coordinate 1,511,225 of JBAMCI010000074.1, forward strand.
ATAATTGTGCGCTGAATCAGCTATTTTGGTAGAGTTATCTCTGCATCTGATAGATGCCAAGCGGTCCTAACCAATTGCCCTAAACGGTAGTCGTCCAGCTGCCCTCTTGGCCTTTTGTTAACGGGGTCTCGATAATTACAAGCGCCGCTTATTGAAAATAAAATAATGTAAAAAATAAAATAAAACAATTAAAAATAAGAAAAAAAACACATCTCATTCATGGCGCTAGTCAAGAGAGTGGATGCTGTGGCAATTAAAATTGCTTAGACAACAAAGCTGAAAGCATTTTTGTTCGCCTCAAGTAGCGACATTTCGACATCAATCGACTTGGCATCATCTTCCTCTTCATAGCTATTATATATCATATAACAGCGGATTAGGTACCACATAAGGCTGGTAGCTGCTGTTTGTCTTCTGTTATTGTAAATTAACATCACAATAAACACAGAAATCGTGTTGTTAATATCGAAAACAACTTTTTATTATGGTCCGACCTAGGCACTGTTCAGGGACCCTAAGTGAACTCCAAGTTTGCCAAAGTTAAGGTATGTTAATGTCTTTGCTTTCTAAAATTTGTTTACCTTTTCTAACATATATAAACAAAATACTTTAAATAGTTATGCTAAAGACTATACATATTGGAGTACAATAATTGAAACCTCTTGGGCTTTGAGACTTTCCGTATATTAGTTTAACATTATGTTATACAAGTAATACCAAGTCTAGTACCAATCATTGAATCTACATGGATGTTTTCAGTATGAATCCAGTAAATGACATTTTTTTTACTGCTTTTCTTCTTCCAGCTGTTGCATGCCTCAGTTGGCAGTTGCTCGACGTCCTAGTCTAACACTCTTTGGCCACAATTGGCCATCTTTGTCCCGCAAAGCCATTTTAGATAGTGCCGTGTGCATTGAAGTGAGACTTGAGCAAAGGCAGAGGCGAAAGCCTAATTCGTTTTATTTATTACGCATTTCCTAGTATTTTTATTATCATTTCCGTTGCGCATAAATCATCAGGATGGCATTGTCCTTAACCCGGGGCCACTGATCCCTGAGCCGCCAACGCACAAATTTGCTGCCACATCAGCAAAGTGAACCCAAGAAAGTTGCGTTAAATTTGAGGGCCCAACCGGGCAAAAAAGACAAAAAACGTGACAAATGCTAATTTAAGTCCTCCAACCAAAAACAACTACAGACCGAACTGCCACCAGCCCCCACCCAACCCGGCCAACCCATTGGTAAGGGAAATCATGAATGTTAACTTATGCTTATACTCTGGCTACGTCTGTCCTTCCGTCTGTCGTGTCTATAGTGTGTGTGTCTGTTCTGTCACTTGAATTGAGTTGTTAAGCCAGGATGATGACTTCACAGTTTGTCAGAGCATGCGAATGGGTGGTTCCGGTGGTTCATAGTTGCCACCCCCTTAGTCGTCTCACCCCTCGGCAGACGCCATATTGTGCAGGTGGGGGCCTTTGTGTGGCGCAGCCAGTCAACCGCTTGGGTGTGAGGATAGTTTGTCATATTTTCATTCAGTCCTTAGGTTCATTTATAGTGCTTCGCCTGGGTGGGACCCTGCCACATATCGTGTCACATTTGCATTTGTCTTATGCCAAAGCTCATAAGACTCGCCCTTCTACTTTGCATAGCGGGTTTTTTGGAGGGGTTAATAACACGTTTTGGCATAAAACTTAATTGGTTTTATTGATGAGATTGTTTGTGGCTTATAAATTGTTTTAGTTCCTTGAAATCTATGAATACAGCTTTATAATACAGCAACTAGTAAATAAGGACACCCATTATACATTCCTATACTAGCAAGTCAAGTCCATAACCTAGTTACATTAATTGAATCTTTGGTTTCTTGCTTACCTGCACGTAACGCCTCCACTGGCACCGATGGGTATGGCATGGGATACGGATAACCATCACGTCTCAGAGCTTTGGGCTTGCGTCTGGGACGATACTTGTAATCGGGGTGCTCCTTCATGTGCATAGCGCTGTGCAGAGAGATGTCAGATGATATATGAAGATTTAGTTAGGTAGAAACTTTACTTACCGCAAACGCTTGGCTTCATCGATAAACGGACGTTTCTCTTCCTCGGTAAGCAGCTTCCATTCGGCACCTGCAATTGAGATATGATGTGAAAAGTCGTTAATTCATTAGATACATTGCGTGGGGCATTTGAAGCAGTTGTCAAAATATGGCAACACAATGAAGCACATTCATGACAGCCTGCTCCAGAAGTGGACGCACATCAACATAATTTCCTAACAGCCAACCACACACACACACACACACACACTCATACTCATACACATGGAGTATAAACTTGTCTTTTCTGTGGTAACAAGAAGGATATCAAATACGAAACAATGTTGTCGTCGTTTTCCTCCTCTGGCACTTCCTTTGCACAGCTCTATCTCTCTCTCTATTGTCGTTTGGCCATCTTCATCGTCTGTCCCTGTCTATGTGGCCACCATTGTTGCCAGTTTTGGCATTGTCGTTTGTTGCTGTTGTTGTTGTTGTTGTCTCGTTGTTGTTGTCTCGTTGTTTGTCTCATTGCCTGTTTGTCAGCTCAGTCAGTCAGCTCCTCATGCCATTCAGGTTGGCTCAGACCGGCAGTGGCTGGTTAGAGACTGCTGCCGAGTCCTTGCACGATAATGGCCCGAAAACCAGCAGGTGGTTTGGGCCCGTTTGGGGGCGTGCTTTTGTACCGCATTCTGTCTCGCTCTCCCGCCTCTGTTCGCTACGAGGGCGGCAAGTGAGTTTTGTATTTTCTATTTGTATTTGTATTTGTGCTGTATGTTATATATGTATATACTGTACATGGCATATGCACGTGCCGCACACTCATAAGTGGCAAGTGGCAAGTGGCAAGGCAGGACCCTAGTATGTCGACTCGTAGGCAGCTTGTGCGTTCACATTGTGTGTAGAAATTGCAAATGTTTTTAAGTTAATGTAAAATGTTATAATGACATGTGTCATAAGCCCGTTGATAACATCTAAAATGTCGTACAAACAGCACTTTACTTATTTGTCTCAAGTGAGTTCATTGTATATAAATATATATCTACATATGTTCTATATATTCATGTATCTCTATGCATACCTATATTTATGTACGTGTATGTAAAATGAGGTTCTGTCTTTAAATTATATTTAGATAAACATTTTGTATTCAATTTAAACTAATGGGTGGCAACCGCAGCCAACGGCGGATGAGTCGCTGTAGCCTCGTCCCTCTATCTATTCTTTAAATTCTTGCATTCACAAAATATCTAGAATGCTTATTTCATTTCCTAAGGATCTATAACAATTGATATTACATATCTTTGGGCTTAAAGAACTTCCCACTAAAAAATTTTTACTTCCTATCTGTTCCTTTTCCATAAACTTCAATTCAAAAAGTTAAAGCCTCGAAGATTTATTGATCTGATGTTGATCACCGATCTTCATAAATATATACGATGTATAAAAATCAATCAATCAATAAAAATCTGTGTTTATGCTTAAGTGTAGATTAGCATTAGTCAATAAGATTATGACAGTTGTAAGGCTTCCCAGTTAGATAGGGCACTTAGTAGGAATATAGCTGGTCTTCCATATCATGGTTCCTTTATCCTTTATCAATGCATTGGTAACTCTGCTCTGCTTTCAAAGTTTCTTTTTACCATGGACAATGCAGCTACTGTTCTAGTTATAGTGCTTAGTTCAAATCCTTGCGCTATTCCATTCAAGATAAGCGCTGTTATTGTGCACAATGTTGGAAAAGATTGTAAGGGAAATGCTTAACAAAAGAAATGGACTTGAGGGAAATGTCCTTAATTAGTTATAACGTATAATTTTAGTAGCTGTAAAGCACACAAACACACACACACTCACACTGTCAAACAAATTGCATTGTTGAAGCAACACAATACTAATGAGAAGCTATCTACTATACATGGGACGGGGTTGACCGGGCTAAGAAGGAACGGCTGTCAGGCCCACACACATACACACACTCGAATAGACAGACACACACACACACACACACACAAGTCGAGGTAGTTGAACAAAAACTATAACAATAACGTATGACAAAAGCACAATTGTGCCAAAAGACTAGACATGTGCCCACACCCACGCCCATACCCACGCCCACGTCCACATTCACATTCACGTCCAGGTCTGAACGCCCTCCTCAATGGGAAGTTGGTGGCACTCATAAAGCAAGTAGCTGCCCCATAACTGGCAGCTGCTGCTAAAATACTAATTTATAGATACATTGACAGGCCGTCCAAGTGGCAACTGGGCATCAAATGCGCAACTTGGCTCCTGTGCACGACACCTTGTGGAGCATTTAGCTGGGGCATAGACTTCCAGACAATTCACATAATAATAAACAAGACGCAACAGAAAGGAAAAGAGTGAGACAAAGTGAGAAAGAGAGAGAGAGAGAGAGAGTGGGGAAATATCTACAAGTTGTGCAGTTGTATAAACTAAGGAGGGCGCACTGCTGAGTTGACATGCCACAAAAGGATGACAATTGGACAATGTCTATGTTTGCCCGTTGTCGTCTGGCGCCTCCCCTAGAGCTAGAGCTGGAACTGGAGCTGGAGCCGGAGCCGGTTGAGTGGCCAGCTTAATAATTGATATGAAAAACAAGTACAAGTTGCACATGACAGTTGCCAAGATGTGAGATGGCAGCCAGTTGAACTGGCTCAAGCATAATTAACAAGTTTTTCCCCAACAGCCTAAAGAAACACTGGAAAATGTCGGGTGCTAACCACAGAACAAATATTTAACACACGTCGGCTCCAGTTGCAGTTTGTAGTTCACACAGTTTACAATTGGGGCTGCGAGTAGCCATAAACTATCCCAGTCACAAGTTCTAGGAGTGGGGCTAAGGCTACTTTTTGGGCAGTTCTCGAAGCCAACTGGAAGCTAACATTCACACATCACACAATTGGGCCACTTATGGGATTATGGAGTCTGGACTTGAACTCTTGGGATTCTGTTGACTGTGTTCTGAGCGTGGCTCTCACTCGAGCGTTGGCTCTCATCTGAACTCATAGTTTGACCAGAGATTAAACTGTTTACACAGCAATTTGACGTTTTCAAGCATTGGAAAAGCGGAAAAAGTGACCCTTGGTTCGTGAGAGGCTAAAGTACAGAAAGAAGCAAAGCTCATCGAGAATGTAATACAATTGCAGACATTTGATGAATGTCCGACGTTTTTTAAGCGTATAGCAGTCTGAGGTTTGAGCTTGAATGTAATTCATAGACTAATAAGATGGCATTATGTCTTATTACGATAGCTTAAAGGCTAAGCTACTAGCTTGTTTGCGAGGGGAAGCTTACTAATATGCATCAAACATTGAAATTTTGAATCTGAGTATAGAAGTCTCTTTATATTATTATAATATATGCTTTAAATATTTATTGGAACTGAAGATTTGATACCTAAAAGCTAGATAGAGTTGGGTTAGGTTAGGCTGGGATGGTTGTAGGACTGACGTCCTACTTTCTTGATCTGCGAAATTTGGATACTTGACCATTTCCTACAACAGAATCTTTAGTAAGCTGTGCTTTCATAGAACTGATCTATTATGTAAACACTAACTTTAATATTTTTGATGTTCTCCAGGATATAGACCTGAATATTCTACTCTGTCCACTATTGTCGCATAGTAAATATTTCCAAATGAGAACTTAGTATTAGCGTCCCTTACTCCATGCAAATATAGTAGTTGTCCTCTTGAATTTAGATACCCAGATTAGTTTACAGACAGTGAAGCTTTAATATGTTTAGAATAGGATGATAGAACCGTTTCCTTTTGCCCTTCCTAGCTAGTATATTTTCTTCTTGCAGTTGGGATCTCATTGTTGGCTAGAACGCCCCAAGGGTTATTCTTTTATAATTATACAACTGTTTAATTTTTATGGTGCGTGTTTCGATTGAGCGTGTTGTAATTAAGTCGAAGTCTTTCAATTCATCCAGAGTCTCACACACCTGTCAATTGCCATGCCGACCTTCGGGTTCTGCTGTGCAAAGTGGAATCGTTGCCTTTTACCCCAATTGCAAACTAATCAATTGTTTGCGCTTTATTGTGCAACAAAAGGACTCTGTGGGCGGGGCAAAAGGCTTGAGAGTTCGACCTTTTGTGTTGGCAGCGCAATGCAAAGTCGCAATCGAATCCAAGTCGAAGTCTTTGCCATTGTTCGAGACCCGTCAGTCAGCGAGCCAGCCAGGCAGTCTGTCAGCTAGTCAGTCAGTCGTCAGGCTAACATCCATCTCTCGGGGGGCTTTGTTTAACAATATTTAATATTCCCGCTGGAGCTGGGCAGAGTTTTGATTAAAAAAGAAGGAAAAACGAAGGCGATTGCCGATTGCCGATTCGACAGGTTTTTCAATTATTTTCAAAACAATTTTCCATTCAGCACAAGGAGAAAAAAGCGACTGCCATTTTGTTGATGTCGCTTGCCACCGTTTGCGCTGTTGTTGTTATTGTTGCCGTTGCCCATTGTTTGTTTTGTTGTTAATTCAAATTTCCAGACAGTAATTAATGACAGTTACAATTTCAATTAAGCCCAGGCGCGCGCGCGCTCTCAGGAAAAAAAATGTTTTCTATAACACATATATTTTTTTTTTATTTTATTTTATTCCCATTCGCTGTTGTTGTTTTTGTTTCGCCTTTTGTTTTGCATAATAAAATAAATGGCAACGCCGACGGCAACGGCGACGGCGACGCCGACGTCTGAAGAGCTCTCCAGAGTTGCCAGTCGCCAGTTGGCAGTTACCGTTACTCGACGCTCAACGCTCTTTGCCAGTGCCTTTCGCATTGTGTCTGTGTGTGTGTGTGTGTGTGTGTGCGTTGAGGAAAAAAGTAGCTTTCGCGCCGCCATTTTTTGTGGCGCCTTTGTTGCTGCCACAGTTTTTTGTTAGCCGCCTTTTCTCTGCGCAATTTTTCATAATGAGCCATTTTTTTGTTGTTTGTTGAATTCATTTTATTTCATTTAATTGAATGCCAGGGCAAACTTTTCAAGTGCAAAACTTTGTCATTTGTGTAAATGTGGCAAATGGTTTATTTATTTTTTTACTTTTGACGGAGCAGCTACATTGTTGCAGCACTTGCAGTTAAACTTAACTGCCACAAAAGGAGACTCTGCTTTAAGCTGTACGAATGGCTTTTGCCGTAACTGTGAAATCCATCAAGTTTCGTTTCGTTACGTTTCTATTTCCTCGTTATCTTAAGCGAGTTACCTACATACATCTTGAGCTTCCCTCTGACACACTCTGCTCAGGCAGGCACTACAATGGCGAACGGCGTCTTTTTCGTGTGCCCTGCTCAAAAAATCGAAAACTCAACAAAAGCTGCAACTGACAGCAAATATTACACAGAACTGTCAATTGACATAATGGATTTGCCAAAATACAATAACAACAACAACAAGAAGGTGAAATGAAATGGGAACAAAAGCTCACGCCTTCCCACCAAATCTCAGCCCACCCAAAAAACTCAAGTTTGTTCTGTGGAGTGTATATTGTGTTTAGATTGTTGTTGTCCTACATCGATTTTCATATATTGGTTTCGGTCTGCTACTTGAACTTTGCCTGAAAAACGTTGCCTGATTAAGAAATGCCTTTAAAGTCTCTAAATGAAAGCACAAAACACAGCATGAATCAGTTGTAGCAACCCTTATTGCCTGGCTATAACAACTGCCAATAAGGTTGCTACGATTCGCAGACAGAATCAGATTTCCTTTAGATTATTATATAAAATAAAATATATAAATAATATTCATATTTTTAACAACAAATCCTATTTCGTTTGGCTAACAATTAACGTGGTATTCTCTAGTCGATAACTGTTTTATTACTTCGTGCCCCATCTGCTGCCCCTATTCAAGTGCAGCGAGTTTGCCTTTTGTTGTTGTTGTTGTCGCGCTCAACTGCACTGCAAGTGAGTCGCGTTTAATTCGCATTGTTTTTGCTTAAACAAAGGTAAAAAAGAAAAAGTCATTTTACAAGTGCTTCCAGTGGCGGAAGCTCGTTGGGTTGAGGTGAAATAGAAGTGGAAATGGAATTGCAAGCGGAATTGGTAGTCCCCCCCGTTGAGTTTGATTAAAAAATTGCACAAAATGGCTGCCCCAAGAGCTCTGTGGCAGCAACATTTGCCTTGTTATCGATGAGGGCGGCCTGCTTGTTATCGCTGTTATGACAGTATTTTTGTGGGCCTGATTAGTGCCAAGGAGCAACATCCTCCTGCTATGCCAACTCAAGACTCATCCAATATGCATGAGCTGGCCGAAAAGGTAGCTGCGCCGCTTGCCTGTTGGCCCATTGTTATGCTAAAGATTTCTGCTGTCACTTGCCACGTGCCTCATGGGCTGTCTGGCTGCGTGTGTGATTGAAATTGAATTTGATGCGAATTGAAAACCAAAACCTAGAGGCCCAGATAAGATTCGTTGTTTGTGCGTGGGATTAGCCGTTACCGCCACCGTCGCCCCACTAGAAATAAACTACTTAACTTTGCAACTAGTTAAGCGGCGAGACAATGCTGCAGGAGGCAGAAGGCAAGCGGCGATGATTTGGCAGAGTCTCACTTGGTGGGTGTGCGTGTGTGTGTGTGTGTGTGTAGGCAACCCTTCTCTGAATCATATACGAGCATAATCAACAGCTTCCTTGGCTCGATCTGCTCTTCCTGCTATTGTTTGACAGCCGCTTGTCAGTTTTGACAGTTGCGTTGAGTGCGCGCAACGGACGAGTTTTTGGTTTGTCATTGTCATAAACCGAATTTGGAGTGGGTGGCAGGGGCAGGGGATACCAGTTGGTATTACGTTGATTAGTTTAAGTTGCATAAGTAAGCAAGAGAAAGAGATTGAGAGTTTGGGGGTGGGAGAGAGCGTGAGTGGGCGCGAGAGATTGGCAGGTCGTGTGCCGCCTCTTAATTTAGTTTTGTGTGAGATTCTTTCATTGTTTTCCTCAGATTACAAACATACTACGATTGCTTGTACAGAAAGCCACGGCTCTTACCCATTGTGGTTCATTAAAAAAAAGAAAAAAGAAAGAGATTAAAGTGCATACAGTCTGAAAACAATTTGGATTCCAGCTGAGCTGTTTGCGTGCTCTTGAGCCATTTAATTCAACTTTCGGCAAAGCTAATAACTGAAGCGAAGAATTCTGTTTGTGTTTCTGTGCTTGGGTAATACTTTTATAAAACTTATAAGAATATAATCATATACTAAGTAAATATAAGCACTCACCCAGCCTTTTGGATATCTCCGAATTGTGCATTTTGGGATTATCCTGAGCTATTTTGCGACGCTGTAAGCGTGACCAGACCATAAAAGCATTCATTGGACGTTTTATGTGCTCCTCATTCTGGCGTTTCGTTGTGTTCTGTATCATCAGGCTGAAGAAGACATCGCTGTGAATAGATTGAGGAAAAGCCATTAACTTGAGGTCTTCATAGCGATAACAATTAACGATCAAGCTCAGAGCCAGCTGATAGCACCCACCTGGCGCTGCTGCCGCTGTTCATGAGACTGCCCATATTCTGGTGCAGGTTGCTAATGGGCGACGCCTGCGAATTGTGATGCAGGTGGGCGGCGGCGGCGGCTGCCATTACGCTGTTCGATGTGCTGGACGTGGACGTGTAATGTACCGGAGCAGTCGAATTGGAGCTGCCCAGACTGTGACCCGTGCCCGCGGACAGATGCTGGCCAAGGCCGTTGCTGTGGGGCTGGTGCGATTGCGTCTGCGACTGGCTGTGTATGGAGCTCGCCCCGGAGCTGGCCGCCTGGCTATGATGCGAGGCTGTGGAATGTGGTTGCTGCTGCTGTGCCGCCGCGGCGGCCGTAGCTGCCGCTGCTTGATGATGCTGATGCAGTTGCGAGTGCTGCGAGCTCAGGTGATGAGCGGCCGCTGCAGCTGCCGCCGAGTGATGCAGATGCGGATGCAAACTGAGAGCCGAGGATCCGTTGCCGTTGGGCGAGCCGCCGCTGCTGTTGCTATTGCACTGATGGTGGTGATGCTGCTGGCCCAGCTGACCCAGCGACAATTGCTGGCTGTGGTGGTGGGCGTGACTGTGGGCGTGGCTATGTTCACTGGAATGTTGTTGCTGCTGTTGCTGTTGCTGCTGTTGCTGTTGCTGCTGCTGTTGTTGCTGATGATGCTGTATCAATTGGCCCAGATGCGTGCCGCTGCTGGAGCTCACCGAGCTCAAATGACTCTGCAGTGGATGTGCGAGCGATAATCCAGAGAGCGACAAGTGCGTGGATAAGCGTTCCATCATTTTTTGGATGGAGCTGCAGTCGAATTGCTGCTGGCTCTTGGCCGGGACTCTATGGTTGCTGGTGTGGCTCTAATGGTGTCAGTGGTTAAGGTGCTTTGAAGAGTAGAAGTCAAGCTGTTGATAGAGTTAAGATTAAGTTAGTTAAATAATATTCCGTTCTAAAGAGTATTAATTTAAATATCTTGAGATTGAAGCAGCTTTGCCTTAATAATGCTCTCGGGCTTTTGTTAATCAATTAACTAATTGATTTGGGCTTTTAAAAGTGTGTCGCCTGTCGCCCGTACCCCATACCCCAAATAGCTTAGCTCCAGGCCGTGTCCCCCTACTGTAAAGTGAAAACAATGCCACTTGCTGGCAATGGTGGCGGTCGCCACCTCAACTCGAGATTCCGGCTGAATGAAACCTTTTCTCTCGAACTCTTTGTATGCGCCCAAATGTCAACCCTTAGGGAGGACGGGTTGCACACGCCGACAACGGCGACGGCGTCCAGAAACATACTGGATACGTCCTGTTCATTATGCATCTGGGCACTTGAAAGCCATTTCTTTTCAATTTCAATTTCATTTCCATTTTCAGTTTGAGTATTCTGCCCGATTTTCGGGCACAGGTCGTCCGTCAGGTCATTGCCGTTGATAGGTTTCAAATCTCAGTCTTTAACCATTCACATGTGCGTGCATTATAATCGGGATTTATGTGGTCCACTTGATGCCCATACCCAATGTGTGTGTGTGTGTGTGTGGGTCGCTCGCATTAATGTGTTAAATACACACCACAAATACACACTCACACACATATGTTCTGTAGTGGCGAAAGGGTTCCCAGTTCATGGTCAAGAAGCAGCGTCCGGCTAAACGCTTTCAATTTGCTTAATGGTGCAGTGACGATGACGACGCTTCGATTCTGGACTACAATTGAGCTGGGCGTGCGGAAGACATTCGAGTAAATGGAGCCAGCCATATAAGTTCGCACAGTCCACATCATGGCGATGCTCTTTAGCGTGCATAATGCTCGACAAATGTGTCATACGCACTGCATATTTGCATAGATGAGGGAAGGCTTTCTATGCGTAGATGTGAACTGTTTGTCCTGTTTGTGCTGGGGATTCTTTTTTTGGCATACATTTCGTCAATAGAGTTTTAAGATATTTAAAGTGTATATATAGGAAAGTCTCTTATATAATTGTAACTTTTATTACGATATATTTGTATAAGATAGATTTGAGAGTGAATATAGGAAAATATCTTATATAAGATAGATTTTAAGGTTTTCATATGATTTATTTCTATACTTGACTCTTAGGGTACTCTATAAATAAGTTGTTTGATTGAGCTGGACAATGAAGGAAAGAAACAATTAGTATTGAAGCTTGTTATCCAATACTTCCGACAATAGCAAAGCTTTTCGTATATCTGATTCGTTTTAAGAAGTCTCTGAGGCCCCAGCACTTCTGCACCCTTTCAATATAAAATATTGTAATTATTTTCTTTTTAATTTTGGCTGACTCCTGTGCGATCTCCCACGGCTTACCCATATCACCGTTATCCTTAGCGTCTGTCCATTTCGAGTTCATAATTCTCTTGTATCCTACGACAACTGCGACATCTGCACTGCTTCCGGGCATTATCCACTTGGTGTTAAAGTAAAAATTGCCCAGGCATGCGTATTAAGCATGAAATTTATTAAATGCAAAAAAAAAGGAAAGGAAAGGAAAGGGAAGGGTTTGGCAACCTGCCGGACGATAGAGAGGGCAAGGGAGGCGCATATTTTTGCAATCCTTATGGAGTGCAAACAAATTTCTGTGTTGTCAACCTGGTATGGAATGCTGTGAAGTGGCAGGGAGCGCAGAGTTGTGGCAGCAACTGCTGCGGCTGCTGCTGCCAAATGTGGTGCACGCTTGGAGTTGGTGCTGGAGTGCACCACAGGCTACCGCCGGCACACCGGTTGCACCACCAGCTGTGCACAAATTGCACTCCAGATATTTTTATTTGCTGTGAATATCATCGGCAATGCTACCAGAGATAGCCCTAACCCTTCGATCCCAAGCCCTAATGCTCCCACACATTAGTTGACTAACGGAAAACCATTTGACTTATAAAAGTTGTCTAACAAATTATCAATCAATGTGGAGAGCGTGGGACGAGGTCGAGCTGGTGGTAGAGGTTCCTCTAAGCCGATAGACCCTCCAGCTGAATGAAGTGCTCTGTTTTTATCTCTTTTGCGCTAATCCAGTAACACCAGTAAAAGCGTTAATAGATATCGGCCAAGTTATTTATGGGCAATGCAACGGCTGCCTTCGTCTACGCTTTTCTCTTTGTTATGCAAATCTCTGGCGGCGATTCCTCGGCGCAGTAGGAGTAAATTACCACGCCGATCACATAAGCAAATATTTATACCACGTAATGGAGAGTCGAAATGGGGTATATTGGCTAGCAAAGTGAACTGCTTTACAGGTAAAAAAGAATATTCTTCTTAGTTAACTCATCTTGAATAATGAAGTGAACTGGTTTTACAGGGTATCCCAGAGTTGAGTGAGTGTGCAAGTGTTATGCATTCCTACTTGTTTTCACAATGACCGGTATGGTTACCTGTGCTACCCGTTGTCGAGACTTGCAGACTGAATGACTGCGACTGGGTAGCCGGGAAACCGGGCAATCGGGCAGCTGGGCAACTGAGCAACTGGGCAACTGAGCAACTGGCCAGCCGGCCAGTCAGGCAGTCAGACAGTTTGGGGTCCCTGTCTTGCTTCTCGTTCATTTGTTTATCCGTTTGTTGCAGTGTCAAACAAGAATTATGATCGGCTTAGCCACATGCTGAGCCTGCGCAGAGGCCCAGAGGCCCAGAGGCAGCTTCAGCTCTCTGAAGTGGCAGTTAGGCTCAAGAATCAAGAGTCAAGAATCAAGAATTGAGAATCGAAAATCGAGAATCAAGAATCTCAATTCAATACAGGTAGAACTTTAAGTGTCTCCACTTTGTGTTGAAATGTATCGTTCCGCTTCTACTTATGCTGAGAGTCGTCTCTGTTGTTCCAATCCCTTATTCATCCATTCCCCATTCCCATTCCCATTCCCAATCCCATTCCCCATTGAAAAGTGTCTCTTGGGCACACGCTGTGATTGTGATCCGTAGCCCTAAGCCGCTGGGGCCCCCTAATGTTTGTAATTAAGAACTTTCACACTCGCAACAATCGCATCGTAAATGTATCTCTTGGTTTAGTGTCAAGTTCTGCTCCGTGGCAAGGGCAAAACTCCAAACTCAACAGACACGAACATATGTGAATGCGAATATGGTTATTAATTAGAATGCCAAGCTGCTAAGCCTTGTTTCTCCTACGAGATGTGCGAATATCAATAGTTGGCCTTATACATATACTATATAGGTATATATACAGTTATTAACATCTGAACCTCTATTTGGCTTTTCATATGTACACACATTTAGATTCCCATTGTTTTCCGAGTCGCAAAATATGCGACTAACAAGAACTCTGTTTGCACAATTGTATTTGGTCTTCAGATCAGAATTTCACAGTTGTGCTTGCCATCATATCCACGGGTAAGTAGTTCAACTTAGTGTGGACTCCGGACGTATCTCACGTCACTAAATCGTTTGTTTGTTCATTATAAACTAGTGTATATAGCGAATTGCGTCATTTCTAATGCAAATGATCTCTTTCAGGGACTGTGAACTTGCCTAGGTTAGTTCGAATAACTGGGATGAAATGGAAAAGCTTATTATGTAAGTTAATTTTTGGGAAGTAATAGAGAGAGTTTATACTCTATTCAGCATATACTCTGAGTCTTATGATATGCTCTTACAATAACAACGAAAGTTAAGTAAATATTTGGATAACTTGCTCTGCCATCTTGAGCTTAATCCATTCTTTTTCAATTGGTCTCTGCTAATATCGTTTATTCCCACATTCCACACCTTCTTAACGAAGACAAAAAACAATAAAAAGAACTGATCCATGAAGGATGTGATTGCTGAGAGTAAAAAAAACTGAAAGCAAGAGTTCGAGACACGAGCGAAACGAACTCATAAAGATTCCGACAATAATGATTCGGCATAAACTGAATGATTAACCAAACATTCAAATACTTGCCCAAAAAAAAAAATCAAGTTTTGAATAGCCCAAAAATTGTAGCATTGAATATTGTTGTTTTTTTTCTACCTTAAAGTTTTGATGGCTTTATTTAAAGATTGGGATTTGAGAGGGACAAACTAAACGATCAACTAAAGAAACTACTAAGTAGCAGAATATATAAGTTAAAATGAGTTATTATAGTTTTTGAGTTAAAGTTTTATAATTAATCACTTAATAAATATTCAAAAATTATTACAAATAAATTTTTTTTAAATAAAAAATAATAATAATATGTCCGATCCCTTTCCCGGACTTACCTTGAGTGTCGCTGCATTGCCTTGGTATTTAGTGTGCAGTGATTGGAATCGAATATAGTATAACTATGTATATATTCTATATAATACCCAAAAGCTTGTTGGTGGCTTAAATGCTATAGCATTCGATTGGCTTAAAGTCCGTCCCGTTTGAGTTTTTGTCTAAATGCTGAACAATTTATGCGAGACATTTACGAGCTAAGCCAAAACGGAGCTGAAGTTTGATGTTGATTTGTATTTATGTTTGTTTTGCACATTACATGTTAAATATATCACTAGTTTATGTTTATTTAACTTTGTTTATTTGTTTATGCGGGCAACTCCATTCATTTGTTTATTCATTCAGCGACTTTGACGTTGTTGCTGTTGTTGTTTTTATTGTTTAACATCGAAATAAGTAGCTTATGCTTAGGATTTCACGATTTTATGAGCTATATAAACGAGTTGTTGTTGCTCGTGTTGTTCTTGTTGTTTGTTTTGTTAAGCACTTTGCATTAAGGGTTTTTGTTTTCTTTTTTGTATGCCCAATTGGAAACTGGGGCGTTGTCGCAACATTTGGTACTTTACAACACTGAAAATGTAATGATTTATCTGCACTTGATATATGTAGATTTGTTGGTCAGAGCTAAGTGTACTTTAACCGTCGCTTGGGCGTTTCGTTAAGTTGATGCAACGTGAAACTTGCAACTGGCAACAACAAATTCTGCTTTTGGTCACAAAACGTTTTTCCGGTCTACTCGTTGTTGTTGTTGTTGTTGTTTAACTATAGATTATAAGTAAGGCCGTCGCTGCTATTGCTATTGCTGCGGCTGCTGTTGCTGTTGCGACTTCTAAGCGCTGCCTTTGGGTTGGCGGCTATTCAACGGATACGTTCCGACGCGTAACTAAAAACTTGGCGCGCGCTCTCACACGAGCCGCAGACGAACGAGCCGCACGGACTTGTCATTTTTGGGGGGTTGGCTGCAGCGACAGCGACAGAGGCCAGAAAAACAACAAAATCAACACAGCCAAACACACGCACACACACACACACATGAACAGTGGGGAGCCAGAAGCTTTGCCATGCAAACTTTTAGTTGCTCACTCAGCGTTTTTGGCTCTCTCGACTCACGCACACACACACACACACACACACACACGCAGCACACCAATACGAACGTGAACTGGTTAACAGCAGCAGCATTTTATTGGTTTATTTGTTTGGCTTTGCTTTTGATTAATAAGTTTTCTGATGACAATTTGTAACATGTGGAAACACGCACACGTTGTCGCATAACTAAAACATAAGTAAAATTTGTGGGCATGCAAATGAGTAGAGTGGCCTACATGAATGTGTATGTGACTCTCTGTGCGTGTGTGTGTGTGTGAGAGAGAGGCAGCGCAGCCAACGACACCAGAGTCACAAAACGGTCTACCGCGGCCAGGTGCAGGTGACACTTGAGCCAAGAAAAAAACAGCAAAGAAATACGACGCTTAAAAAGTAAAAAGAGCACCGCTCAGCTGTGCAGGGCCACGGAGAGAACGAGCGAGAGAGAGAGAGAGAGAGAGGGAGAGACTGAACGTGCGAGCGAGCGAGTGCGCTAGCTAGAGAGCGAATGAACCAGAGAGAGCGCCAATTGAGCGCCACGCACAGCAGGTGTTGCCTTTTTGTGCGAGCGAGACGACAATATTGCCACGACGACTCGCCATCGTTGTCGTCTATTGCTGCCTGTGCCAGCTGGTGGGCGTTTCCAATTGTAACTGGCTCTGCGACTGCGAGCTGCCGTCGCCAACTGCTGCTGCCGCTGCTGGTTCTGCTGCTGGTTGGGGGAAGCATTTTACATGGCTGGGAGTCAAATGGGAGTCGAGTCGCCCGGGAGTTTTTCTATATTGTATATTTGTTTATTTAACGCATTTACTTAGCGCTTGCAACTATCGAAAGCAAAATCAACTAATCTTAATGGACACTTTTCAAACTGATGCTGACATGTTTGGTCTGTTGCCCTTTTTCCTTTTCTATTTTTTCTTCTTTTTTTTTTTTGGCTAATCTAGGCTTTAATATGCAACGCTTTAGTCCTTAGCTGGGATATCAGCTGCCTTTGCAGTTCGCTGTATTTCATATTCATGCAGCGCTTTGTTCTATTAATTTCCTTGGTGTCCTGTTGCCCATGACAACTACAGTGACTGCAACGGCAACGGCAACGGCAACAGCGACTGCGACTGCGACAGCTCCATTTGTCGCCATTGTTTTTAGAGCTTTATGATTGTGTATGTGTGCAGGTGTGTGTGTGTGTGTTTTTTGTGCTGCGCAGGTGTTTGCTTTTGTTTTGTGGGGCTGTTTTTTAGCGCTGATTTTGATTTAGCTTTGCCAACTGGGCTTCATTTTAATTAACAACGAACTAATGACAACTGCATACAAACTCAGCGCAATGCTCTAATTCTTATTCTAATTTAATTTGACTCTAATGACTTGAGCTGCTCTTCCACTTCAGCCAAGACTCTGAAGGGGCTAGCGTTGGGGTTGGGGTTGGGGTTGGAGGTAGGCGGCGCTAGCAGTTACCTCTACTTGTTACCTTCTTTGCCAATTGTCAGTCAACAATTGCAAGTTCGGAACAATGGCGTACATTTTTCCAGCTCTCTTTTCACCAACTAGCTGACTGACTGACTGACTTGGTGATTGCAACTGTGCCACTTGCCGAGCGAGGGTAGTTCCATATGTATTAGCAGTGTAAGTGGATATGAGGAATACAAGGAAAATACATTACAGAAATCATATTGTTTTCTTTTAGACAAAAACTTTAATTAACAATAAATCAATATATAAATATGTTTACAAACTCTATCAGGTAGGTTTAGGATTAATACTTATCTGAAGTTTTTTAACTGCCCTCCACATTTGGATCTGCCTTTTGGTGCTCTCTACGTACTTGGCTCTGGCCATTGTCTTTGGCAATGCTTCTGTCATATCTGCGTCTCTTTTACTGTTAGGCAGCCATTGTTATTACATAGTATACCCTGTATTTAGTTCAACTGGCATGTTATATGAACTAAACTATGTTTAGTAAAATGATTGTGTAAGTCATAGTAATAGTTAAATAGTTTAAATAGTTTTATTTAAATAATATTTACCTGTGGGGCCGACAATACTTTACTGTTTTTATAGGGTATTCATCTAGTCGTTGCTGGTCTTTGACATTTCCCAGTTGTTTTCGCAATGCATTTGTTTGTCTGTTGTGTTTGTCTATTCGCTCGTTGTTTCTTTCGTTTGTTTGTTTGTCCGTTTGCTTGTTTGTTTGTCGTATTTATCATGGCAGTTGCCTTTGCCTCTCTTCTGCATTCTCTGCACTTGCAAATAAATGTTAATGAGTAGTTGAACAATATGGCGCTGACAATGCAATCTCAGAGCCCCTTCCACTGCCTCTGAAATGCAACTGAATATAATGAATATACAATATGAATACGAATACGAATACGAATACGAATACGAGCCTGTTTACGGCGCCCATTTAGGTTAGCTTTAGCGATTGGGGTCTTGGGGCTTTAAGCGCTTTAGCGTATGCAAATGCCACAAATCAACGGCAATTCAATGGAGTCTAATGCCTAAATCGCTGTTGTTGCCACTCCTGCTGGTGGGGCCGGGCAGGTGCTGCCACACATTGCTGCCAACTTATTTCAATAGAACATTTTCTGAAAGGCCCGCACAACAAAGGGCCCAAAAAAAAAGGAGGCTGTTGCCATGTAAATTTTGCACTTTTTGTTGCTCATTAATGTTAATCAAAATGGGGGAAAAATGGCCAAAGAGCTGCAACCTATTGAACAACACAACACAACAGCTATGGCAACTTGACAAAAGATACCCTGTATCATTAGCAAATACAGATGGAAGCTCAATTTGTGCAAAGAAGACGCCCTAAAGTATGCCGCAAAGTATGAAAATTTATCGATATACAGGCTTCAAAGGTAGAAGGACTTATGTTCTCCTTTTAATATTTGCTCAGGGTATACAGTGATATCCTTTTTTTTTTTGCACTTATCTGGGTTACCGCTGAGACCTCGGTCAGCAACAGGACGAACGAAGCTTTGCGCTTCGCTTGAGCTCTGCTTCGATAAGCATCGGCTTCTATTTCATAGGCCACAATGCAAACAGTTTCTGCAAATTGTTCAAGCGATCGGATAGCTGATTTATCGCTAACGATCAATCCGGCATTTGGCAATTGTGTCGCACGTACGTAGAGCATTAAAACACACACTCACACTCACACACACACAGACGAAACCAACAATTGAGATGCGCATCATTGCTTGAGTGCCTTTAATCCTTGCGAATTTCAAACGGCAAACATGGATTACAAACACACATTGGCATAGGCACATATGCAGATAGCATGTCTGGGCTGGAGGTAAACAATGCAGCTCAAACGTTGCCATGAGATTTGCAGCAAATCGATAAGAGAAACTGCCAAAACCAAAAGCAGTTATGACAACGCATCGATTCGCCGATTGATATGCCAGATATAAGGCAACATATGTGTGTTCGCATTGTTGTGCCTGTAGACCCTTGTCTATCTTTGGCAGATAAAATAACATAGAATAGCAAGCAAGATCTTTTTCCTACTGTTTCACAAACTTATGCTGAGATAAAAAAAACATTTCTTATTTCTAAAAATTGCAGAATTTCTTTTAATAATCAAGCCGATATATTTTCAATCAGTCTCACACTTCCTTCTGTCCAAGATGCAATAAATAATATTTGAATTTTACACACTCTTAGATTTCAAAGGTTCTTTAATATACATTCTCTTCGATTTGAACAGGTATCTGGTCAAACTATTCACAGAGCAAATGCCCGTCAACGCCCTCGCCACATATTTACCAAAGATGAATGATCCAATATGTGAGCAAAACGAAAACCCTTCAACAAAAAATACAAAAAGCAAAACTAATATTCGAAGAAATTTGTGAAAAGCGCAAAACTGAAAACTGAAAGGTGAAAGAAAAATAGGATAATGCCAAGAGATTCATCTATTTAACTAGAACGCCAGAAGAACGCATGTAATTGACTTTTGTGTGCGCATTTTTTTTCATTCATCGATGACAGACAATAGGGCGGCAGCAAAGAGTGAAGAAGCAGCAGAGTTGTTGAAGAAGCAGCCGGTGCGACAATTCATTGACTGCGCATACACCCGGACAGCTCCGATCTGACCGAAGACCGAAAACCGAAAACCCAGACAAACTGGCGCGACCCGCCGGCCCTAACGAATCATCTCTCAATGGTCCATGTCTCTCAATGGCGCAACGTGCTGCCTCTGTCTTAGTGTCTTAGTGTGTGCGCGTCTCTCTCTCTCGCTAAGGATACGCCGAAAAAGTGTCAAAATTCCTATAATCCGCTTAAAGGTGTTTTAATGCCCAGCTCTGCAGGCCGAGCTGGTCAAACTTCTTCTCCTCCTCCACATTTTGGTGCTGTGCTGTGCTCTTGCCACCTTGCCAGCGCGTTTCACATGAATGAATTTTCAATTTGCTGCAGAGCATTGTCTTGGCAACGGGCTGCCGCCCGCGTCCTGCCATTCAATGTGGCACGTAGGTGTTTTTTGTACGCGTCATTGTCTCTGCCTTTGGCCAGAACAATGCCACAGCGGGCTACGGACATCGGACATCGGACATCGGGCAGCGGGCAGACGGCGGACACTGAGCATCACAAATGGCCGCATGACCAGCCAGCTAGCCAGCCAGTCAGCCAGCCAGCCAGGATAATGCGCGCTTCTTGCCAGAGTTGGCTACCAATAAACAATAAAAACAACAAATACACACACATACACACACTCACACACATAGACACAAAAGTGCAGCCGACGCTTGCCACAGACAAGGTCAAGTGGCAGCCCGTACAGTCTAGTAGCTCTTCAAGTTGCACACAGTTCCACACAGTTTCCCATGGCCATCTCTCAGGCTTATGCTTTAGCTCTGTTGCTCTGTTGCTCTGAATATCACAGTTTCTGGCCTTTCTTGCCGCGTAATCATCTGCATTTAAATCGATCGATTCGTTCATTGTATTCTCACTTCCATCAGGCATTGCGCGCTGAATTCTATATCGATTCCCCTGTCTGGGACACTGTCCAACTGTTTTATCTAGCAGCGATGTGAATATCTCGACATGATGAGGCAGTTTAGCATGAATGACCAACTGGTCAAACATTTGAAGAGGAGAATAAATCGATTTATTTGATATTATGAGATGGATTTCCTACATTAAGACTTAATACTGTGCTTTAGGTGTTGTGTACCTAATTTTAGATATATATATTTTTTGTTTTTGATTAAAATTAATTTATTATTTTACTTATATGAAATACATTCTTTGTAGATTTGTAAGAAAAATATAGTATAATAAGTAAAAATAGTAAAAATTGATGGAGCATTCTAACAGTTGACACTCTGTTGGGTCTGTACTGTCAGTTAGGAAAACCAGGAGCAATCTGATTGACATAGTTTGTCACCAGAGACTAGCTTACATAGAAGCATATACTAATAATGCAGATAATGAATTGTTGAAGTGTTTTGTATAATTTTTGGCTAAATTTCGAATACTCTCTAAAAAACATTCCTATAATGTGCTCTCTTAATTTAATTGTCACTGTTTATACTATAAATAACATGTTTTTCTTCTATTGAATAAGAATTTGTTATTTTTTAAGGGGATATATTATCTTATGGTTTAATTTGATTATCTTTGTGGATTTGTTCTCATACATATATTAATAGCAAGTGAAAGTGTTAATAAATATAATAATTATAAAAATTGATTTTTATTAAATATTGTTTCATTACTTTTATTTTTAGTTTTAGAGATGGCACTCTTAGTGCACTCATAAGCAATTCTAATTGTAATATTTTACTGTCCAAAAATTGTATTCAAGTGCGTAGCCACATTAATATTAATGTATTTAAGTCAATATATAATAATCTAATCAAACGAAATAAACAAAAGCCTTTAATTAACCTTCGTAAACTGAAGTCCGAGTTGCCGAAAACCCTCAGCAGAAGGTTGCAACACTCTACAAACATATTAGAAAAGAAAGATCTATATACCATGAAACCATGCTTCATAAAAATCATATGTGTACAAATCTTTCTGGATCTATCTGGATTCATATACTAATTACCATGCAAATAGACTTTAAGCAGTGACATATGCCATTCAATTAAAGCATTTGCTCTTTTTGCTATCCGGAACCCCTTGGAAATCGATCCAAAAACCAAAAACCCAACAAAAGCCCACAGAAACGACACAAGCCGAAAAAAAAAACACATATGCATTTCATTCAGATTTCAATCATTTCACAGTATTGGCGATGCCTATCATAAATTCGCATAAATTTACTGAATAGGCAAAATCGATACGCAAATTTCAAAAAAGAAAAAAAAATCAAATTGAAATCGAAGCATTGCGAAAAATTGAAAAGCAAAACGCGCCACACGCTGACAAATGGAAAACATTTGTAACGACCATTAAATGATGTTGTCATTGTTGTCGATGTTGTTGTTGTTGTTGTTGTTTCAGAGTTAATGCAAATCGTATTTGGCGAAGGGTTAGACTGTGGACTGTGCATAGGCTAGGAGTCAGGGGATGAGGCGATGGGGTTTGCCGTTTTAATGAAGCCATTAAAAATTGCTGACATTTGTCAGTTTTGCTTCAATTTTGTATTTTTTTGCGGGGCGTTGCCAATAAAATTGTCAAATTGTAAAATTGTAAAATTGGCAATTTGATGCGATTTGGCTAACCCGAAACACGCCCACTTTGTGCCATTATACCTTGAAGGCACAACTATGGGAAGATCTATGGATTGTTGTGCTCGTCCATGGGGTGTTAAAGGGTTACATTTCATTCATACTCCAGCCAATACATTTTTTTTTCTCTAACAAACTTTGGCCATTAAATTGGCCACGCCCGAAATTTATAATTGCAAAATGTTGTACGGCCCATTTGGGTTAAAGTCTTTGACTTACAACCGTTACAATTTCTATGGACAGTGGAACGAAACCGTTAAGGCGCTCACTTGTTACAACATAAAAGACAAAAAGAAAATGAAATGATATGAAAACTGGAAATCATGAGACAAAGTTGTCACTGCAAAATAGCAGCAGATAGGAGCCGTAAGCCTAAACGTATCAACTTTAATTTGAATTCAATCAAAAGGGTCTCGATTCACAGTCACATTCACAGTCACATTCACATTCACATTCGCTGTTCAGTATTCCGTTTATACTATTCACCGTTCACGGTCACTTTCGCTGGCAAACAATCGAGGCTCATCAGCGTCTGTTGCTCTTGATCTTAAGTTGTGCTGTGGGCTGTTGCAGCTCTGTTGTTTTGGTCCGACGCAGCTTCAAAGGGCGGCCGTTTCATATCCTTTGATTTGCATACGAGGCGGACAACTACAACTACAACATTAACAAAAACAACAACAACAACAATCAACTCTGACCCTCTGACCCTCGGCTCCCCGGCAAAACAAACAGTTGAGCAATGGCAAAGTTGCTACACTTATGTCGCGTCTTGCCAGTTCATCATCATCGTCGTCGTCGTCATCGTCATCTTGATGAACATCATCTGAGGATCATCCACATCAATTTAACGGCGCGATCTTTGCGCGCTTGCAGCTGCCGTGAGTCAGTCCTTCGATTAAGGTTCAGCTTCAGTTTCAGGTTGGTTCGCGCGCTGTCAGAACCAATCAAGTCGACACTCTTGACACAAAACGATGCGTAACTCTTCGAGAGGTTGTGCACAGCAATTCATCAAAGGACCGTGACCAGTGCCCATGCCCATGCCCATGCCCATGCCAATGCCAAGGCGAGCCTCTTCGCTAATTTGCTGACTGTGGTCGTGGCCCTGCTCGAGTCCTCGAGCCAGACTCTGTGAGGACCAGCAGCTGGCCAGTCATAATTGACAATAGTCTGCCCTAATTGCTGACTAGTCATTGCCAATAACTCATGCTTAAGTAAAAAGCTTGATCAGGCTTGAATATCTCCGATCTCCTACCTACAGTTTAGTCTTGCGGCTTAAAGAGAAATTTTATATTTTATTCTCATAATTTATAGAATCTTTTAATACTTCCCTTGCAATTATTTTGAAAATATCATAATGTTCTTATCATTTCGATCTTCTGATGAGTTCAGATCACTTTTACCTCTTTTACCCCCGCTGCACTACAAACGCTAGCTAATTGCAGCCTGGCAGCATCCTTGCTTCATTATCATTTTGCTGTCTGTTAGTTGTTTTCAACTTTTGAACTCGTTTAAGCCTATGAATTTAATTTAATTTAATTTAAACTTTAGCCCTAGGTGTTCGCTGGGCTGTCAATTGCCCCTGCCCGGTCGACGTTTGACCCTTGTCTTTAGGATGCTAACTCTGCCCTTTGTCTTTACCTGACCTCAGCAAGCTAACCGGGCCAGCGTTGCCAGCGCTGTAAGTTGCAACCCTTTTGTCACCTTTTAATTTGATGAACTCACTTCCGTCCAGCCCACCAAGCAACAGCATCCCAGACACATTGGCATCAGAATCGGCATAGGAATTGGAATCGGGATCAGGATGGTCTTGTCTTGATCTCAAGCCGGTCTGCTACCTTGTCAGTTTTGATTAGTTGAACCACTTCAGGTCGCCTTGCTGTTTTTTTTTTCATTTTTCTATCCCGTATGGGAATGCGTATCCTTACCTGATCGTAATACGAGCGCCGATCTGGCGATCTACAGATAAGGCGATCTGGCGATCTGTTGTGCAATTCTTTGCCATATTGCACCATTCGTGGTAGTTGAAGTTGCTTTTTCATAATTTTCACATGACCAAAACAGCTTAAGATCAAGTTAGCCATCTAAGCTGACAGCTGGCAGCCCCTTTTGACATTTCGCGAAACTCTAATCCCATCATAAGTAAGCTCCCAGCTCTTGGCCTTGTTTCTCTGTCCTTCTCCCTCCTTCTCCCTCTCTTTCTCTCTCTGTTGATATTCCATTTCAAATTAAATTTCAGTTTCATTTGTTGTTTGCTTAGAAAGTTTTCCAAACATTGGCAAGTTAATCCCGCTAACCTGTTTTATGAGCCGCAGACTAGCCCTATCGCTAGCAGAATTATGCAAATTATTCCACAGCCCAATTGCTACACAATTTAAAGTCTATTGGAGGGAACCTCCTTTCAGTCTAGTCTATCTGCATATCTGCCTTCTGCCTTCTGCCTGCCGGCCCGGCCCGGCCCGACTCCAGCTGATGATCAATAATAATCATAATGACAGTTTTAAGTGGGTTAGCCCTACCATTGTGCATTTGCATTTAAATGCGCCTTGATGGATAGCTGTCTGTTTCCCATTCTCTAGCTCAAATCATCTCATGCCATCTTTACTCTATTACATCATACTATTATGTGCAACGTTCAATGCTTCTTTTCTTTGCAGCTCTCGTCCTTCAGCTCTTACGGGGCAATCAATCAGCTTAGCGCGCAGCTTCATTATGATTATGGGCTTGTCCTTCAATTCGTATAGCAGAACCGCATTCATTCTGCATATTCGTATTTAAATGCATTCAAATGCCAATTTTTATGCCAAGATTGTCAAAATGCTCAATGCCTAATCCCGACCGCCTGCGCCATTCTAATATGCTTTGAGGTTTTCCTTTTGAACTGGCCCCGCACAAAGCATAAATCTGTCCATTGTTGGACCTTGCCTCTATTAATTCCTTTATAATTCTCGCCTGACTGACCAACTGTAAGAGCTAGCCCACCTTCGCCACTTCAACTCCCCCTCAATGCAAACACACACACACACACAAACAGGAGCCCAACAACAAGCTGACTAAAGAGCATTCCATTTGGTCGACTGTGTGAATACCCTGTATTTTGCATTGAGTATAGAAAATCTAAACTGAAATGTTTTCAGCATTTACTTGGATCACTTCTTAGGCAATGACTTTATCAAAAATATTTCTCTCAGATTATATTTATAGATGCAAATGATTAATAGAATATATAGACAGATAAATGACCTATTGAACCAAATATAATATCTATGATATATTAAAGATTTATATAAATCTTTATGTATTACTTATCTCATCAAATTATAAATTTTAAATATTAAAGTTCATGTTTTTGGCAAATTAAATGATTAGTGAGAGTTTTACAATAAATTATATATAAAATATATAAAATATATTATAATATAATTCATAATAATACAACTTCCTGAATTGAACTGTTTGTCATACCCTTTATTATCATTTCCTACTAGGTGCAACAAAGCAAAATATGAAAGTTCCATAAAAAATATGTATAAAAAGAAAATACAACAAAAGCCAAGGGCAAGCAAAATAAATAAAACAAGTAAGAGTGCTCTAGTCGAGACGGCTCGACTGCGAGATACCCTGAACCCTGCGAAGATCCAATCTTCCCAACGTGATATGCTTATTTTACATATACAAATATTGCGAGCAACGTACACACACACACATGCATACGCACGCACGCATAAGCGCGCGCTCTGCTGACTGCGCAGTCAGCGCGGCGGCTGCGCTCGGGCTGCAATATGCCTATTGTATGAGAAATTAAATTTTTAATAACTTTGTTTGTGGATGGACTTTCTTGATTAAACTTTCACAGCGTAATTATGTCAATCAAATGTGTATATTTGCCAAAGCACAAGTCTCTAGTATTTGAAATACGATTTTTGCAAATTGGAGGCGAAGGGGGCGTGGCATCCAAAATCCAAAAATTACGAAATCTTCGCATTCGTCACACGTATCTACACAGTAAATTTTGAGTCTCTAGCTCTTTCGGTATGCTTAACCGAAGAAAAGTTATCGATTTTTATCGATAATAAGGAAACGGGATGAGTTATCGAAAATCTAAAAAAAACTCGTACTGCGTAGGCTATAGACGAGTATTCTCTGAAAATTTCATATATCTAGCTTATGTGGTTTACGAGATCGCTGCGTTCATACGGACGGACGGACGGACGGACGGACGGACGGACGGACGGACGGACGGACAGACGGACAGGGCTATTTCAACTCAGCTCATCGAGCTGATCAAGAATATATATACTTTATGGGGTCTGCCACGCCTCCTTCTGCCTGTTACATACATTTCACAAAAACATTATACCCTGATTTCCCATTTTCAATGGGTTCAGGGTATAAAAAAGAAAACTCAAGTACACTCACATACACACACACACTCACACAGCTTGTGCTTTTCCTAAGCGAAAAGCCAAGATTATGCGGGTGTCCAGTTTTGGGTACAAGGTTTTGGTAGGAAACGTCACTGATGCGTGTAACTGAATGGTCAGCCACAAATCGGATTAGCACTAAGCGATTTTGGCACTCATCGCCAATTCAATTAGGTGACAGACGCAACGAAAAGCTCAAAGCCGAAAGGTGAAAATTGGCCTGGCGAGCGGGAAAGCTTTTTGAGGGTTTTTTTTTTCTCCGGTGTCAGGACTGACATTTGCTGCCACTAATTGGCCGCACTTTTGAGCAACTGTGTGCCTTTTGTAGCGCTTCCTTTTCTCAAGGACATAAATTACAAGTTTTGCCAATGGGTTGCTTTTACCTTCGTTTTTAATAGGAAAATTCAAAGAAAATTAGCAGCAACGGGCAACTGGCAACGGGCAACGGGGCACCTCCATAAATTGTACCCTAATTTTCGGCACAGGCCTAATGATGCCACAGTCCAGGCCCATAAAATGCAACTTACAAGCTGAGAAAATGTTGTTGCCCTCGCAAGGGGGTTGGCCCGTTGGCAGGAGACAATAAGACAACATGACTGACCCAAGGGCCGACGGGCAGAAGTTACCTTCAAGATTGTCAACCAAGGCAAGCAAAAGGATAATAAAAAGAATTTGTAACAATTACGGAACAGCGCAAAAGGTGGTTGAGGGGTCCATAGCGAAATTTATGTGTTTATGCTGCATTTCCATAGATAATCCGAAAGTTTTCTTTTTTTAATGTTTTTTCGTTTTTTGTTTTTCACTCTCCATATACGACTTCAATTTGGAAAGCGAACTGCGCGTTGTACAGCTGCACAGCGAGCGTTGGCGATGAGAAATTGCTCGCAGCTGTAGAACAATGAGAACTTAATAACAAGAGCAACAAATAATAATAATAATAATAATAAACAAACAAACAAAGGGATACACAAAAGCGAACAAAAGCAGCATAAGAAAAATCCAATGCATAACAACGCATTTTTTTCGTGGCTTTTCTTTCTCTTCGACTGTATCTGTCGGCTTAAAGGCGTGAAATACAACAATAATAATAAATATTTGTTAGCTCTCGGTCTTCCTCGGGCTGTTGTTGCTCAGTTTCGGGCATATTTTCATATGCTGTTTAAGTAGTTGTGATTGATGCGCACAGCGCGCGTGTTGAAAGATACGTTTTGTATCTGTAAGATACGCGCGTGGTAACTGTAGCCAAACAGAGCGGCGAGAGGGGTTAAGGTTAACTGCTGTTATCGGTACTTAATATTCAAGCCACATGCTGAGACATGTGTAAAGGTAAGCTAAAAGTTTCAGTATTGGCTATTGATAAGTTTTACTTCGATAACTCGATAGCAAATTGAATTGATCTTAGTCTATTCTTTCTCCTTTGAGTGATGAAATATCAATTCGAGCTTTAGTTATAGATCAAGTTAGCATAACGATCAAATTATATTATAAAATAACAGTTAGAGCAATAGTTATCGATAAATGTTACATCGTATATCGTAAAAACTAAATGTAAACATGAGTTATCCATAAATTGTTCTCCTGCTGAAGTGATTCAGTGATATTATATTAGTTATAGATACCAGAAACATTGTTGAATCTTCTTATAAACCATTTACTATAGCTTGAGTATTGACTATCGATAATCGATCTTAGTAAATTCTCTCTTTTATAGATGAGTATGATGATTCTACATATAATTTGCTGAATTTTGAGTATTGCTTATCGATAACTATGATTCATATCATGATGATACTATAGTTTGGGAAACTTAATTGATATGTCGATCGCTATCGATCTACATCGATCTTTGTCAACTCTTTCATATTTCGTGGCAATCTTATTTGATGTCAACTATCACTCTTAACGAATTTCCCCATTATATTCTAGACTGTTGCTGTCATTGTTTTTCCACGCTTTTTCCACTTAGAACTGTCGCATTGATAAATGAGCTTTGCCCGCGGACGGTTACAGTGACAATTGGCTTTTGTGTAAGTTGCTTATAATTAAAATTCTGTGGCACAAACAAAAGGGCCAACGAACAAACAACAGCAACTACTTACAGCCACCGAAAAAGAAACTGCCCGAAAAAGTAGCGAAACGAATGTCACAAAAGCGGCAACAACCGAGAGAAAGGCAACAAGCAACGACACACACACACACATACTGATAGACACACACAAACACAACAACAAGAGAAACAACAGCAAACCAATCGAATCACAAAAGCCCACAAATCGGATTGCGGACTGGACCTTTTCATGGCGCTCAACAAACAAATATTTGTCATTTAAACGTGTATCTGTAGATGTAGATGTATCTGTATCTGTATCTATAATTGTATCTGTAGCTGAAGCGCTTTTCTATTTCTAGTCAGAGAGAGACGAGCAACGGTTCCGGTAGCGGTTCTGCAACTTTTGATTTCAATTGCTTAGTATATACTCATACTCATACCCATACTTCTATATATAGCGGTCTGTCCAAGCTTAGACTTATCAATATGTTGACCCTGCCCCTGGCCCCTGCGCTCACCCACAGTTGCTTGCGCAATTACCGCAAGTGTGAGTTAGTTGATTGCCAGGTAATTGTTAATGTAGTTGTTGTTGTTGGTGAGTTATTATTATGCTCTATTCTGTATATGGAAACGATTAGATATATAATAATACTTGACTAAATCTTAAGAGTAGAAAATATAAAGCAATATAAACTTAGATATCATTAGGTAGTTAAAGAAATATATATACTATATAAAGTCTAATTATATTCAATCATTTGAACTTCTTGTTCTTCATTTATCCATAATCATATCATATCATATCATATCTATCATTCCTTTATCTGAACTTAGGGTATTCACTAGTCGATTTCGTTCAAATCATTTCTACTCTTTTCTTATTACCGCTCTTTTATCTGATGCTGACAATTTATTATAACAATTTATGGCCATTGTTGACTTTATTGAATTGTTTAATTATTAAGCAATATTTGATTGATTGCGAATTCCATTTCATTTGCTGTTACACTTAGTTTTTTTAAGCTTTCTCGCGCGGCATTGTTACCTCGAGTCGGTTGTTAGAAAACGTTGTTGTGTTTACTTTAGATGCGTGGCTTTTTGTAGCATGTTGTCGCTCACTCTCATTATTGTTATTTATTATTAAGTATATTTTGATCATTATTATTTCTTAGTTTTGCTGTTGTTATTACAAACGCTTATTGACCCAATTTCGGGCAGCCGTTTGCAGTTTACCATTGAGTGGAGCTCTCATATCTCATGCCGAGCTGAAAGGCACAGAGTGTAGGGGGAACGGGATCGGGAACAGGAGTACACTGGGGTGTAACTGCAGCCATAAACGAAACCTCACTTCTGTTGTATTTCCAACTGTGCCCATAAATTTTAATCCATGACAAAGTTGCCAACTGGCTCTCAGAGCCGCCCAAGTTGCCAGGCCGCGGAATTGACTGCATGCGCCCGACCGGCCGGCCAGTCACGGATATGAATATGAACTACAAATGGACACTGAATGGAGCATTTAATGGCTGCCGCAGGAAGGCACGGAAATGCGGGTTGAAAAATGGGCAAAAGCAAAACAATTTTTTTTTATCACATTTTT
This sequence comes from Drosophila nigricruria, assembly GCA_037075265.1. NCBI lineage: Eukaryota > Metazoa > Arthropoda > Insecta > Diptera > Drosophilidae > Drosophila > Drosophila nigricruria. Next base: position 1,541,738 of record JBAMCI010000074.1, read on the forward strand.
CTAGCATTTTTCTCGCACTTGGCGATCTGAATGGAGCTGTTGCTCGTCACTCGCGAGGCACAGTGAAGCCATTCTAATAAATATTTGACTGTATTTATCAGAAACTTATAGTTAATCTTGAAAATAATTTAATAAGTAAAGGTTTCAAGTGTCAGCCAGCCACAAAACATAAGGATTTGTATTCACTTATCTCAAATTTCGATATGAGATGGAGTTCAGCATTAGCTTTTATATATATTTGAAATACGAACAGCTTGTAATATTTGCATAATTTTAAGCTGTCTTAATTAAATTTGAATCATAATATAAGCCAATATATATATGAAGAAAAAGCTTCGTAAGCCGATCGTCACAGCAGAGGCTTGCTTTGAGTTGTTTTTCTGTCCCTTAGCATGATGAATATTTTCAGCGCTTTCAATATTTTTCATGCAATTTTGATATAAGCTTGACCCAGTATGCCAGGAGCAATCGTAATTCAGCTATTTCGCTTTCATTAGCTGTTGCAGGCCAGCCAAATGGACAGCAGACCGCCCTGTTGGCTCTGTTGTTGATACTGAGACGAACATTATCCTTTTGGTCGCTGATAGGTGCAACGTATTTGGTTGTTTCTTCCTTTCTTTTTCTTTTTTTCTTTTCTTGGACGCATTGATAAAGTGTGCCATAGCTTGGGGTTAATGTCGCGCCAATGATTTAGCACCTTGTTACAGAGCCGCCCGCCCCGACCCCGACCCCGACCCCAAACCCAACCCAACCCTAGCCAAATGCTGATGCGGATCGTGGCGATTCGACCCGACAACGCTTAATTGCGCTGATCGCGTGGACAGCGTTCAAGTGTGACTCGCAGTCCGCAGTCGGAGTAGTCTGTAGTCTGAGTGCAGGTCCGATCAGAGCCCACCACGGGCGCGTGTCGAATTGGTTTTGTGTGGGTGCGTGCGCTGATTTGTTGTGATAAATAAGTGGCAGCCTATATAGGCTGTTACAGATGCTATGGCATATAGCGACTGGGATGCAGAGCGGAGATGTGTGGAATGAAGGCGTTCGTTCGCATAAATTCCCAGCTCTTGTGGATTTTCATTAAAATTTTTAAACATTTTTTCTGTGTGGAGCCGTCCGAGGCTCTTAATAAGAACAAACAGGCCGTTGAGTCGGCACAATCGCTTGGCGCCCCATGGTGCCATATTTTTGTTAATCCCCCGAGCCAATGCTAAAGAACGCACATAAAATTTTATTATTTATGGATGGCAAGCAGTGCCATATCCTGTGGCATTTATGACACGACCAAAATTCCAATTGTTTCTGCTGCCACTGACACTGGCTTTACTGCTGCTGCTGCTGCTACCGCAGTGTCCCTAGCCCCTTACCTCTCTCCCTCTCTCTCCCTCTCTCTCTCTCTCTCTCTCTCTCTCTATCTCTATCGATGCCAGCCGAGCCTGGTTGCATAGGTGTAAAGCATCGCACGACCGCGCTTTGATTAACCTTAAGCGCATAAATAGTGGATTCAATCAGACCTGCAAGAGCTGCCAGTCCGTACCCAATCGACAAGCGACCTGCAACCGGTTTGGCTGCACTGAGAAAAAATAGATCATCATTACTCCATCATCACTCCAGAAGTGTCTAAAATATAAAGAAAATATGAAGTAATTATAGTACAATGAAAGAACATTTGATATTAATTACTTATATAGAAGTCAAGTTGAGCTTTATATCTGTGCAGATCTGTTGGCATAATAGCTCAACTATTTTCAGAGTATAATGAGATATATCTCAGTAATAACATTATTTCTTCCTTATTCCTCTATCAGTTATATGATTTACTACCTACCATTGCAAGACTGATCCAATTCTGTTTGGATTTGCAAACTTTTGAGCCAAGATCTGACTGAAATACTAAGCAGTGAGAGAGACATAACATACTTTTTTGATTTACTTAAACACCTTAATTTCAGAGTGTCAAAATTGAACCAATTTGAACAATTTCTTTCAGTGTACGCTCCACGTGTCTGCCCCGAACAACTCATTAGGTTCGATTCTTCTTGCGGTGGCTTCGCCAGAAACTTTTGCGGCAGAGTCATTGTCATTGTTATTGTTGGGGCGAGTTGCGCTTTTGTTGTTGCTGTTGATCGGTAAGAAGTTTGGATGCGCTTTTGTCAGGTCTTGGAAAAGGGAAATGAAAATGAAAATGTTGTTGCTCTATTGATTATTGCATATTGATTGCTGTGTGGCTCTTTTTTGTTGAGGCGAGCAGCGACAAATAAAGAAAAAATGAATGCATTTCCACTGCACAGCTAAATTATTGATACGAAAACATTCCGAGAGCCAGTTCCCAATGCCCCAATGCACGGGGCACACTTGAGGCACACACGAGCCCAGAGAAGTGGAGTCGCCGACTGGTCTGGCCAGGGCCAGACAGAATGGAACCGTGTAGCAATTGCCACAGCTACAGCCACAGCTACAGTCACAGCCTCAGCCACCAGCTGTGTGTGCCATTACGATCTTGGCTGGATCTTGGACCAGCTTGGGGCTCTCCGCTCTCCACTCTCCACTCCAAATGCATTTCATACAAAGTCATCGTCGTCGCAGTCAAATGACAGTCGCCACTTTATAAGAGGCTGATCAATGGCTGGATCTTTAGACTTGTCTTGTCTTGTCTGGGGCAATGCATTTTCGTATTGTTTTGATCTGAAATTCGTTGAATTTTGAACACAATTTTGACAGTTGCCACTCAGTTGCATTTGAAAATTCCATGGAACACTCGGGACCGGGGACCCAGTCGACCAACAGGCTCGCCGGCGATAAAGTTAATTGAGTTATTTGGGCTGACAGCTGATTAGTTGAAGTTGCTCGCATTTGAGAGGAACGAAGGGGGGCTGACGGTGCTGAGGGCCGGGCAATGGGCAATTTTATGGTGCGTGGCAATGGCAAAGTGGAAAATTATTATGCTGCCCCATTAGGTTGCCGCCATTGTCATTGTTGTCGGCCTGCGGTGTCGACCCACGCGCTTGTGGCACTCAAATTTCATGCCGCATGCAAATTTTTGTGGCGCATTGCGCAGGCGTTGCAGACAACAGCAGCAAAATATATATATATGCATTTTTCCCAGCGATCATCAGGCATGATAAAAGATTCAATTACAAGATGGTTAAGTGAGTTCAGCTCATGATTCGTGAGACTTTTCAGCCACATTTAGCAAAAGAAAAAGAGAATATTGGTTTTATGCAGTATTCGAAAGGATTAGATTGGATTCTTGAACTTTGAATAATTATAACTTTGTTACTTCTTGAGCAATATCTGAATGAAGTAATATATTTTTTTAGGTATAGCTGAGATTAACATTTAAATATTATTCTCAGAAACTTCTGCACTTTGAATGCTTATAACTTCAGTATCTTTAGTCCGACTTTCAGTTGAAATACCTTTTCGGTTACTTTCAAGTTAGGATCATCGATCTACATTCAAAAGTTTTTCATGCTAATGTCAACTTCTTCTGACTTCGATGGTTAATTTTTGAAGAGCATGACGCAGTCGGTTGCAGTCGTTTCTAGCTGTTTATTTTTTATTTCTTCGCCGAGTAGGCCTGACATGCAAACAAAAACAACAACAATGAAACGTTGCAGAAATGCAGAAACCCATCAAAATGATGGATGACACTTTGATAGTGAAGTCGGTAACTCGGAAAGTGCGCAATAGTTGCACTTCAGGAAACCGCAAAGAAATTGCCCAATCGCAAAAAACTGACAGCTGCCCGGCCCGGAGTGGAAAAAGGAAGAAAAATTTGCGCTCCTATGAGACAGAGATCTTGGGAGTGCGTAAAAAATCAAAAATAAATTAAAAATCAACAAACAGTAGTCGACACGACAATGAATTTGAAATGCATGCAAATGCGAGCGGGCCAATTGTCCTCGCTGGGGGGTAGGAGGTAGGTCGCACTCTGCCATTTGAAGTCACAATTCGATCCTCGGGGTTTTTGGCAATTGCCAATATATATATATATCGGCGGCACACAAGTCGGGTCGATTCCTTCTTGGGGGGAGGGGGTGAATGAGGTTCAGTTTCCCATTGATCACTTTGAACTTTTTCTTTTCGCCACGGTTGCAATTCTCCTTTGTTGCGCAATGAAACTGTATCCTCAGGCATTCGATTTGCATATATAGATCGGAATCGGCGACACGTCGCACACACTTGATTGCCCTTGAATGGCAAATGAATGCATCTGGAATTTGCACATCTTTGCCGTGAAGGTAAGTCGATACACAGTGGGCATAATGTATGTTAGTTAGCTATGCTGCCAGATCTGCTGTCATCTCAAGTGATCGCGTTTGCCTTTTCCCAAATGGTTCTATGATTTCCCATAAAGATGTTCATTTCGTATTCGTATTGTGAATGTTTGCAAATCTAGATGATCGATGCTGTGCTTGAAATTCGAAACGATGGCTATATTAATATGGAATTCATAGAGATTGCAAGAATATGGAACATTCTACAAGGAGTTCAAAGTGTGACTATTAACTCTAAGAACTATTATCATATTGATGCTAAAGTTAGAGCCTAAATAAATCTTGTAATTCATATGCAGATCTAAGTGAAAGCAAGTTCTCTGGCTTACTCCCGATTCTTATCATTGAATTACATTTCTAATAAATAATATTACATTTCATTACTAAGATTTGCGTCAGTAAAAACCTTTTTGGATGTATCCCAAAATTTGCATGCTTGTTAAATTTGTTGTTTGCTGCTGCGGATCATCCATGGCAATGCAATTGTTTTGCTCCCATTTCGAATTCAGATCGCATGTTCTCAGGTTTGGCGCCATTTTTCACGATTTTCATTATTTTCGTTTGCATGTTATTGCAATCAGGAAAACATTGTTTGCCATTTAATGCAGGCATCAAACCCCTTTTCTTACTATTTTTTTGCCAGCTAAATGTTGATGCTGTGCTTGGCTCTGAGACCAATAAATAAACAACAAAAGAGTTAAATTCAATTGCAACTCTTCCGCGACCTTTGTCAATCCCAGACAATTACATGCTTGCAAATTTTTTCGACTGAGCTCAACCTTCGTGTTCAATTATTTTGCACCTTTGCGAAGCGATCGAAGGATCTGCGACTGAGACGGCGACTGTGATCGCAAAAACTCAATCAAGTCGAAAACCCAAGTCTCGACCCCGTTTCGAATCCGTGATATTGTTCTCGACCCCCGACCCACTGTTTCAAATGCAAAAAAAAAAGAGAGTAAAAAGCATTTTGTGCGTGACCCTTTTCGGCAAGCGAAAAGATCTTTTCTTTTTGTCAACTGCGCAGGTGAGAGATCGCAATTTGCGTTGATCTTTCACAGGGCTTGCCCTCCGGGGCGCATTGATTTCTTGACGACATAAACAATATTACGTACGGCGTACGGAGAAGGAGAAAAAGGGTGCAGCGCCTCGCGACGATCCCAATGACAATCGTTTGCCTAACGAATACGTTGATTTTCTTTAATTTCGTTTGGCATTTTCTGACTGTTTTTGCAATAGTTTTTTTTTTCGGATTCATAAATTATCCAATCAATCGCGAGCTTTGCATCGTGTGAACCGCGAGGAAGTGCGCGGGAAACGCCTCTATAAGTATATGGATCGTCTGGATCGATCTTAGAAATTCCCACAATTTGCATGCGGCTAATTCTAATTATACAAATCGCTGCTGAGCTGCGGTCATTTAAATCTGCCCATGGCTAACTGGCTAAGTCCGATGCTCGATGCTCGTTGCCTGGTAAGTAAAAGCCGGCTTAGGCTTAAACTTACTTACTCCTTCCTGTGTTTATTTTTGCACCAGCTGTGGCCAACGAGCCTGGGAAACTCCGAGCTCCGGTTCGCTCGCTCACAGGTGTTGTCATCGTTGTCATCCTCGTTGTCGTCATGATCGGACCGACTGTACCTCGTTGGGCATGCATGCACCTACCTGTTTGTTGGCATTGTCTGGCTTTAGCTATCTTTTATTTGGGAATTTCCCAAAACAAATGAAAATAAAGTGAAACGCACAACAAAAGTCAAATGCCCGGGGCACGGGTTCGGTTTTAGACTTATATTATTTTTCTTCTTCTCTCTTTCATTTTTGTGGCCCTAGGCCACTGATCACTTACCACTGTGTAGGAAGAGGCCATTGTTTTTGTTTCTCTGTTCTCTGTTCTCTGTTCTCTGTTCTCTGTTCTCTCTGCTCTCTGCTCTCGCTCTCTCCCACTCGCTCTCTGTCGCTTTGTGCACTGTAAGTGATCCTCTTCTGTCTTTTATTTGCTTTTCTTTCTTTCAGCCTTGTGTCTTTACTTTTGTCTCGCTCTCTTTGTGCGTGTCCGCTCAGCTACTTGTCTGCATCTCTTTCATACTCGCTCTCTCTCTCGCTCTCTCTTGCTTGCAATGCTGGCGACAGACTGTCTGGCGCGTAGGCGTCAGGGTTCATGAGAGTTGTGGATGGTTTGGTATGCGTGCATGCATATGGAATATATCAAGCATATAGGATGCATATAATGGTTAAGAGTAAATAATACTTGAAAAAATGTTATTCTTGGGCTGCTGAAGCATAGAGAGTTTGGAGTGTTATCTTTCAAAGGAAATTCATTAATATTAGAAGATTATATGGGTTGGGTTATATTCATTTGAAGGCATCGTAATACTAATTACATTCTGATTATATTAAAATAAAATTATTCAATAAAAAGAAGAAGTATTCCATAACTATCTTAATGGAATTCTAATATGTTTCCTTAAGAACAAGATTCTATTTCAAATATGGTCTTCCCTAGATAAAATACATTAGTTTTCAATTGAAAACAAGAACATTTTCTTATGCCGTAGTATTTTTTAAATGCGTTTCCTTTCACAGTTTGATGACTTTTATTTCATTTCCACCCCAACAATTCGGTAAGCGTTTTCTTTATGAAAAACTGCCCCCGTCTCCGTCTCCGCGCATCCAGCTGGCTATCAACCTAAATGACACTCCAATTTGGAGAGGCATTTCCACATTAATAAGCAAGCAACACATTGGACATAAAAGCCAACTAAATAAATTTCATATACAGAAGAAAAAGACAAAAAAAATAAAGGAAAAGAAAAGTAAAACTGCATTTTGTCTTGGGGCGCAGTCAACAGAGAAGTCGTTGTCTCTGTGCATTCCTCTAGTCCTATTCAGTGCTCTGTTCTTCTCCAGCTCTCTTGTTCCCTTGTTCAACTGTTTGTCACATACTCTTCTACGAAAAGCGTGGCCAACAATGGATATGGATCGTGGATCGTCTAGGCACACAGACGCATAAACTATGCCCTGGACAATGGCCACAGAGCACTTCCTTTCAGTCATCTACCAACTACCTGCCGTAGGGTCCACGGGCGAGCTGGGAACTGTGGGTCGTCGTCGTCGTTGTCGTCGTCGTCGCCAGCATGTCTGGCAAGATCACTGGGAATACAATGGATTGAGAAACAGTCGCCCTGCTGTCTGTTAGATTAGTATAGAATTGCAGATCATTCTGAAATTTCATTTCGTTTCATTCATGCTATAATCTATTTTCTTTTAAATGCCCAACAACAGCACAAACACCATGCTAAATATGCTCAATGACCCTGTCGCTGTCCCTGTTCCTTTCTCTAGCTCTGTCTCTGTCTGTAGCTAGGACAACAACGGCGACGCACTGTCTGCCAGGATCGATATTCTGCTCTTGGCTATTGTCCATGCCTAATCACCTTGCTTTATGAAATAGATAAAGCATGACAATTCACTTTATATTCAAATCGACATCGGTTAGGGAGCAAGTGTATTCCTAGTTGACAGTTACCATTGACTGTCACTCCAGCCCACTGGCAAAGCAATCTATTCAATTGACCACCCTGGCCGTAGTCGTAGCTGTAGCCTACCCCCTGCCCAAAACAATCAACCCCTCTTGAGCGAAACAATGAAAAATTTAAATCCAAGCTTAGCATAATAAAAATTCAAGCGAGCGTAAAACGCTAATCTCTGCCACAGAGTGTGTATCTGTATCTATATATGTATCTATATGTAACTCTAGAGGGTCCTTTATTCTTATTTTATGTGCAATAGTATATTTGGCTCGCACAAATTTGTTTATTGGAAAATCTGTGCAGCGATGCATCTATCTGTCTGTGTTCGCCAAATGTCAGATTAGATCAACGTTGACAACAGCGCAGCACTTAAAAGGGAGAGAGAGAGAAAGATAGAGAGAGAGACAGATAGATTGGGCTAAGGGTACAGTCATGCATCTCCTTCCATTGGGAGCTCAATTAAAGCGGGGCAAATGCTGTCATAATGCGCATTTAGTTGTTAGCAATGCTCCATATAAATTAATGCCCTTTGTAGCCACGCCATTCAAACTTCCTATTGCCAATCCAGATTCCCTCTTTTGGAATATCAGACGTAATAATGTCGGGGCGAAAACAAAGCGAAACGATGCGATGACGCTGACTCAAATAAAATATAAAACACAAAAAAAAATACAGAAACACCCAGCAACAAAAGCGGCAACAAAAACAACAACAAAAGCTACACACATATTGCGCAGGATACAGATACAAGGACACTGCTTGGCATTGGCATTGAGAGTGGAGTGGGTAGCGTTGGGGTGGGGTAGCCAGGTAAGGTAGGGTCCGGAGTACGGGGCACGGGGGATTTATGTTTCAACAATTTCAATTGTTTGCTAATGTTTTTGTATTGCGTTTGTTGCCATTGTATTTGGCTTGTCTAATATGGCAGGCAGGACGAGAGTTCAAAGATTATGACTACGAGGATTGGGTATCGAGTTGCCGTTGTTATCGATAGCCAGCAGACGGCATCAATCGAACAGCAGCCGCTGCTCTCTCGGCTGTCTCTGTCCATATTAACATTAAAGTGTGAAATTTCAAGTGAATTTTGACAAGAAATCAGCGTCGAACGAACGCTAATCGCAGTCTGTTGCCCGGTTCGCCTTCTCGGAAGTCTCGGCTTGGAAAATCGGGAATTTCCTGTACTCAAGCGCTGCGTCGCACATCCTTTTGGGCTCTTTAATAAACCCACTAATAAGGCCAAACAGGCCGAACAGGGTCAAGGCATTAGCATTAGGCCAAACAATGGCTGTGAAATGCATTTAGCTTTTATACAGGACACGCGTCCTTGCCGCGGAAATACCCATTGCACAAAGCAATCTGTTTCTACTTAGCTCAACTGCTTTACGATCCCCCTTCAGCCCGACCCAGCCAGAGACGCGCTAAGGTAGCCGCCCAAAAGGTCACTTTGCCTAATAACTTTAGGTCACAAATACGCCTCACAATCACTCCTACACGAAGCACTGACTGCTGATCCCTCGCTGCCCGAGGGCCTAGAATGGGTGTTGTGTATAAGTTTGTCATAAGGAATGCAACACCCCAGAGCCCGAGTAGGTCGCACATGCTTAAGCATTCGTTGACGCAGCGAACAAAATTCAAAGAAAAATAGCCTCTCGAAACATGTATAATAAAGGAAATGCGAATAGAAAGCGAAGGACTTCGAATAGTCATGAGATGAGCAGATAGAATATAATATTTTTAATGAATTTAATTTTTTTATTTTTTATTTTTACAAATCAGAAGTCTTGGAAAATAATCAAAAATTCAGTTCATTAATATTAACTTTTCCTAAGCATTCCTAATGATATATGAAAAGTTAATAAACGACTGGAAAAGATACTTAAATCTACATTCGACTAATCAGCCGTAAAGCAGATTCTTACCAAGATTTCATTAACTTCCTAAAAATAATTCTAATGATTGCTTCTGGCCATGATTGCTGTCGGCGCGAAGTTGGTAGCCCGACGCCCACAAGTAATGAACTTACTTCTGTAGTTTTCAAGCTGGCAAGTTGCTGAACTGTTTTTCAGCACGCCCAAAGAGCCAAAACTGAAATTGAAAATATTTTAATGTGCTATTTACTATGTGTTTTTTCTTCACTCAGTTCAAAGCACGTGCAGATGGCCTGAATGGCACAGTCAGCTCCAAACAAAAGCGCCAAGTGAGACTGAGACTATGGCTAAGGGCGTTGCATCATTGGCATTGACCACGATTACAGGAGGCGCAGCAGCAGCAGGAGCAGGAGAAGGGTAACAGTAACAGTAACAAAGCCACAGCTGAAACGATGCTATGCTGGATGGCTTTTGGTATGCTAACAATATGAGAATTTATATGACAAGTCTGTCATATTTTTACAAACGTTATAAATCACCAGACGCTCAATGCCTCAAGTGGCACCAAAATGAGGAAGGTGTGAGGTTCCGTACGGCTCCTTCTCTGTGCCGGTGCCTGAGCCACAGCTAAAACCAGAGCCAGAGCCAGAACCAGTGCCAGAGGCTGAAGCCAATGCAAATATGTAAATATTGCTTCAAGGCACGCGATTCTACACGATTCCTTGTGCGTTTATTGCTCAGCTCGTCTCGACTGGGCTATTTTTATGGTCTACTTCGGCTGCCTTGCGGTGGGTCTGAGCACTCGATGGGTTCTCTTCTCTTCTGTGTTTCTGTTGAAAAACGAAACTGAAACTTGTACGAAAAATGCAAATTTGGTTGTCTTCCCGGGACAATTGACAATTGTTGGGCTATGCTATTGCTGTTGCTTCAAAAGGTAACCGCCATTCAGGACAACCGGTGGAAAAAAGGACAATTGCGTATTGAAGAACATCATTTTGGTTGAAAGAATTGAAAATGCGGCCGCAACAATTGAGACAAATGGCGCATTGTCAACGTGCCGCATCGAAGTCATATTGGGAGGTCCTTGTGCCGCATTGTCCTTGCGACAAAAACAAAGACGCATTTAGTGGTAAATGCTCATCAAAACATCGACTCAGCGCTCAGCCACCTGGTTAGCCTAGTCCCAAGAGCTGGCTCCTCATCCTCCCTCATTCTTTTTGAGTTAAATGCAGCGTATGCAAATCTAATCCTAGCTCCGTCCACCTGGCAAATATTCAATTAGCACAACGATTGGCGCGTAAAAAAATGCCCGCCAAAGCCACTCGAAAAAGCGGTACTTCAGAGCACATTAAACCTGCCATCTATAGCCATAACCACATATCTCACATCCATGGCCAAACCTAGCCGCAGCTTAGCTAGTTGCATGCAGCTCTTAAGTACTGCCAGCATTATCCCTTCCACTCGGCGAGCATTGGCAAATGTTTCCACATGCTTTGGCATTTCCGCATCCGTTTCGGTTTCCGCTTGGCGCCAACAGCTTGGCCTCGCCATCCCCATTGTTGCCCCCAAAAGTCAAGTGGCGTAAATTAATTACAGAACCAGCCCCAGTCCCAGCTCACACATCTCACTTCTATAGAGCAGAGTCTCTCTGATATATCTGGTTGGTTTTGTTTTTCGCACTGCCAGCCCTCTAATTGCTCCAAATCTCACAGTGTTTTACAAGTGTGCACACACGTGTGTGCATATATATATATATATATATATATATCAGCTATAAACATTGCCATTGTTCGACTTTAAAGAGACGAACATGTTCGCGTGGAAATTAAAATGTTTACTAATTGAAAATCATAGCGCAATATTTTAATTGGATATCGCGTTAATGCGTGGCTGTGCACGTTCAAGGACGTTAATGCAGGCGTGAGGAAGAGGCTCGGAAATTTTGCGAAATAAATGCCAATTTACTAACTAACTAATTAAAAAAGTTATTGCCGTTAAGCTAAGTTGTATATTTGGTTTAGTGATGATATTTACTTCACGAGAATTATATGTTCTTAATTATCATTTGCTGCAGATTGTAATCATGTTTTACTCAACCTAACTATAAACTAATCCAATGGAACTACAAATCATGTCAATGGCTTAAGTCCTGAACACCATCTACTTCTGTTTCTGCTTAGGGTTTGCCGCCCTGACATGTAGAACCTGGAAGTAGAAATCGAATATATTGAAGTCTCATGATTTCATGTTATCATTAGTATTAATTAGCTAACATCATTAGGCAAAGAACTGACCCGCTTTTGCAATAGCAGCTACCAGTTAATTCTTGGACCTAGAAGATCGCATTCACGCCAGACCAGAGAGCAGAGCAGACCAGACCATATATCATGGAATGCTGGTAGTCAGATGATCAATAAACTGATTGAAACCATGCTAATGATGGGCTTTCTTTACTATTTTTTTTTGGCATTGATTTGGATGTTGTTTGTTTGTGAAATGCGTTGTTTTTTTCTGTTCGGTGACAAAAGGCGAGCAGCAGCATTGATGCGGGATCAACATCGATTGATGCTGCAGATCGGGGATCGTCGTCAATGGTCACTAGTCCCTGACCGTTACGCGTCACACGCTCCAAAATGGAAGCAGATTCAAGTTATTTGTTCGATTCGTAAGCGTTTCGAGTCTTTATGACACGGCGCGCCCCCTTTTGACAGTCGCTGCATAAATTTGAGTTGCGCGAGAGCCCAAAAAGGTAGCCGAGAGACCCATAAAATTAACATCTTTGACGCTAAGCCGTGATTTACTTTTGTTTTAATGTCGCCGTCTTTGTGCTCTCCACTTGATACAATGCAAATCGAGTTGATTTCGATATGATGATGATGATGACGCCTACCTGTCTTGCTCGTGGATAATTTAACTGAATCAAATTGGATTTGCATAAGGCCTAAAAATCGTTAACTGGAACAGCACAGTTAGCCGCGAGGCGAGCATCTTCAGCCATGAAATACTCTAATTTAGCTAAAGAATCTCTCATTGAAACTGAAAAAGAAACACCTTTTACTCTCTTTTCTATAGGGTATATATAACAGTATTTGCTTAGGCCAATCAGAATGGAATTCAAAACTTGCCTAGCTATGAAATACCTAGTAATGTAATATATATTCATTTTATAATATCAATAACTATTCAGATCAGCTCTCTTGAATCTTAATTCAAGAAATACTTCGTAGTGGAATATTTTCGTTAGATCACAATAAGCAAGAGAATCTTATGAGCTTGATACACTTTACAGGGTATCAGGTAAGGCCAATCAGAGTGTTTGGCAAACTTGTTTCAACAAGTTTTTTGTTGCTTTAGCTGGCACTTTTGCACGTCTAGAAAAACATGCCAAATCCTTGTTTAACCTTTGCACCCAAACGGCAGCTATTTAACTTTGGCAAACACGTAACATGTCCAAATTTTCGCGCCGCCTCGGGGCTCAGGGAGACGCAAAGACAAACTTTTCGCACACACACTCACACACACATACAGAGATTGCTGTCGTCTATGGTCGAGAAGAAGGGTTTAGTTTGCAAAACGGGTTCGACTGGAATTCGCATCGCATGGCAGTGGAGCGTTGGGCGCAGGGGACGTGTCGCTTATAATCTTCACGCAGCGCTCGACTCGCCTGCCGTTGAAAGGATAATGGAACATTGATTATTATTTTGATACCACCACTCAAAGTCTGCAAATTAAGTACGCATTTATCTGAAGTAATTTGGGTTCAAATGTGCGGCAACTGCGGTCAAATTGTTGCCCATACTTGGCAGCTAACAGCCTCCCTGGACTGGCCCTGGGCTGGCCCTGGACTGGTTGCTTGAGAATGACATTAAATATATCGTATTTAAGTAAGAAACTGGCTACAAAGGATGGTCACTTTTGTCCACTTCCGCGCATGTGTAGCAAATGGCCCGTCATAGTTTCAATGATAAATGGCCATTCAAGCGGGGACAAACAAGATGGAAATAAAGAAAAACTTAATGTACATAAATGCCGGCAGTCAGAGGGCTGTCGGGGGAACGGCTGCTGAGATTTGTTATAATTTGTGATTTGTGTTAATTACTGTTCCATTATGTGAACTGGGCAAGGCTAGACGGCCACATAAAGTAGGAAGACCTGCATGGTAGTTGGAAAGAATGGGAAAGGCATAAACCTCTTTTATGAATTGTGTATATCCTTGTGTATGCGAATCTATTGGGAAGCAGAGCAGATATCGCAACAATATATATATATATTGGAAAGCTTTTCTCAACCTTCATCTTAATCTTAATCGTAATATATGCTGTGGTCCACAATCAGCCACAAAATGGCGTCGCAACAATCAATCTGTGGCAGTCGCATTCATTGTCCAAGCTTGTTATGCATACACACAGAGATCTATCTCTATAAGCACTTCGAAATGCCACCTTTCTCTAAATGAGACAAATGCCAATGGCGGAGACAAATGCGAGCAACGGTTTCACCATCGCTACACACACACACAAACACAAGCACAAAAGCACGTGCCACTTGACAGAGAGCATAGACCAAAGACAAGGCAGTAGGAGCGACCCAACCCTAGTCCCACATCTGGACAGGGCACTTGGCTGGCTGGTTGAGATTTTTTAATTTGACGCAATTGTTTGGCATCGATTTGAAACGATTTGGATCGAGTAACCCCAAGAATTTACACAATTAATGTCAAAATGCGATTCGGCTTTAAAGCGCTTTCAAATGTCACTGGTCATGTCAAAAGACTGGCCGCCATTGATGCCAAGCCGAAGTAAAAACAAAATCAAAAACTTTATATAAATTTTGTCTCTTTATTTTCTACTTCTTTGAATTCTGTATGCATGTGTGTGTGTATGTGTGTGTGTGTGCATTGTGGCTTGTTAGCTACTGCAAAGTGCTACCAGTTGAGATTGTGATATGACAATGGTAGCTAGAGAAATCCTAAAAGAGTTGTTAGGTCACTTGAAATGTTTAACTTGACTCATATTAAGACAAGAATATAAATATATTTACTATGATATATATTTATACATACATATACTAAAATATATATATTATATTTTTCCGAAGATTGCGAATTCTACTTTTGGGTAGATAATCTTGTGACATGGAGAAACCTTTTTTGTCGGAATAGAGAGGAGAGACAGATCCGAAGGAAATACTTCTCATCTCCAAAACTGTTTAAAGTTTTGAAAGTATCTATAGTTATTGAGATTCATATATTTATATAGTACAATATAGGAGATTCATAAGGTAGAGTGAGAGAGAGAGAGAGAAAAGAGGTTCTTCTTTATGCAGTTGCTCTGTAAATTAAAAGACTTTCCGAAAAATGCAGTCTGTTTCTTGACCAAGTTCTGCTGGTCAATGAAATCCTTGGACTGAAATTTGAAATATATATCACAAAACGATTTGAGCTTTATTTCTACCTATCAACTTTAATCCAAAGTTATTTATAATCATGTATACTTGCTGCTTCATCATTTTGAACAAATTCGGATATTGTATACTTCATAATCCATAAAGTATATATATTTGTTTTCTGTGTATTTAGACCCGCATTCATTTAAGCCTAAGCCAGTTAGAGCATAGAGATTTCGGCGTGTTCACGACATGTTTGAGCTCCTCCAACTTAAGTTCGAATTAAGTTTATAATTGGCTTTTGTTGTACTCCGTGTGTTTTGTTGTTTGATTTGGTCGGGTCCGGAGGCTCATGGCGTATTACTACAGCCAATTCATCATAATTCATTATACATTTTTGACATTTTCCAGCGTTGAGCCCACTGTTGTGGAAACTAATAAAGATGTCATTGGCAGACAATCGCCTGAGTCACAAGGCCCCTTTAAGACGTAACTCTCTCTCGCTCTATCTCTCTCTCTCTCTCTGTGTCTCTGCTTCTGTAACATTGGGCATAAAAATGCTTTATAGGTAACTGAACGAAGGCAATTCATAATTTTCATAATTTACGCTTTGTTTGGCAAACATTTTGGCGCCTGCGAAGATTTTTCTTTGCCACATATGCAACGGGGTGCGTTCCATGTTTGTCCCGAGGAACCGCAGTGGCTTCTAACATAACTCAATTTTACGATCCGAAGCTACCTACTTAATAAATCATAGGAATCCTTAGCAGACAGCGAGAGAGCCAGAGAATGTACGTAGAATTTCATAATTAATTTTTAATGCTTGACTGCGTTGCACTTTTTACACAATTATGATTTATAGCAGCAAAATAATATATATATATATTATTCTGTTATTTTTTTTTAATTTTTGTAAAACATTCACTTGAAATGTTTTGAGTGCATTCGTCGCAAGTTGAAGCCGTTTAATGCCCGCGCAATTTTTATTGTAATTGCAAAGTGAAATGTCATTATGTATTGCATTTTGTAGCCATTGAAGCAGCGTCAAGTGGTTCGGCCTGTTCCGGTATCGTTGTCGATACTTGGGCCCGACGGTACGGGTTGCACTCGCAACAGCTGGCCGCACGCCAACTCAAGTGGCCCAACTTCAGAGTTGACTCTGACTCCAAATGCAGACGATTGCCGCCGGCAACCACAGCTCTGACTCACATATGTAAGTGTGTGCGTGTGTGTGTGTGTGTGAGTGTGTGGCAAGTTCTCAGCCTCCAGCTGCTGCTTACCTTGTTGCTCCTTTCTTTGGCAAACTGTCAGCTGTGGCTAATTAAATGAAAGCCCCTCAAGTGCTGGAACTCTCGCTAGTTGGTTGACTGAGTCCCAGTTTCAAAGACCAACTCCAACGGTTTTTGCTGTGCACGCTTACAGAAGCGCGTAATTGTCAAAGGTTACAATTAAAGCTCCAACTGTGTGGCATGTGTGTGTATGTGTGTGTGTGCCATGTGTGTGGCCGCTTTTGATGGAGTTCCAGCCAGGCAACACCTGGCCATAATGTCCAATGTGTTGGGCTATGCATACATATTCAAATAGGCCACATGTGATTTCTGCAAAAGGCATTTCGTTCAGTTTCACACCAAAAGCTGAAAATGAAATATATCTAAATCTATGTAAACTAGAAATATGATTCATTTAGAGAATTTAGGTTGTTGACTTAGCTTGGCTTTAAGAAAAGAAGAGAGAAATTAATTAAAATATATATATTTTTTTAAATATATTAAATACAGATAATTCTTATTTACTCCTACAGAGCAGCAATAGCTTAACCCTTCATTACCAATGCCCAATTCGAAAAACTTTTCATAAAAGCTGCCCTGTTTAAGGATAATAGAGCATTCATTACTTACTGTCTGATGCAAGCACGGAAGTATATAATACACTTTAAATCATAGTTCCCTCATTATTATTATTATTATAACTAACGTTTTATACCTACAAATATGATACAATAAATGTTTTTTTTTAAGCTCATCTTTTTGGTTAAGTGATAGGGCAATTTTGCAGCTTGTTTTGGCTGGAAGAATGGCATCTATTCAATTGATGTTTGGCTATAGAAAGCACTGAGCACAGCTGCCCCTGCCCCTGCTCCCGTGACCGAGCTAGCCTCGCAGACATTCTGCACTTTCCACACAGTCGCCGCAGCCCACAACAGCTGCACAGAATCGCGAGATCCTTGCCGAAAATATGTTCGTCCTTTGTACAAAATAACTGAGTACGTATATGAGTACACTCGTATTTTCATAGCGTCGACGCTGCCACTCAATTATCGTTTTTTTTTCTGCTTCATTCTTTCTTTTGGGAAATCTGACCCCGCACACAAAAAAGTACGGATTTTTTTTTCATTTTGTAATTGTTATTTTTCGCGCACACTTTAACCTAATGAATAAATAACATTAAACGCGCTCTAATGGGCGCGAGTTTTGGCCGAGCAGCGACCAGGACGGAGGCGGGCTGGGTGGTGGGAAAAGCGCCGTAAACCATTTCCATTGTGTGATCCCGTTAAGTGGGCGCACTTGAGCCATGAGCTCTAAGTCCAAGCCCAGAATCGTGGGCCCTGTGAGAGCATATTTTCGAATTGAATTCAAATGGAAACTCACAGCAAAAATGCGAGTAGTCCCATGCTACGTGATACCCTGTATCTGTGTGTGAAGCTAAAGAAAACTCAAGTCAAATCCAATTCATATTAACACTGATACAGAAGCTGGCCAACAATTGAAGATACAATGCCAATCATCGTTGCCAAAGCTGTGCTACCTCAGTGCAATAAGTATATGTGCAAAAATGTTTTCGTTTCTCTCTTCCTCAATAGTAATGGAATATTTGTTCTGGGTATGCAAAAGTCTGTTGTTGATATCCATTTTTAAAATGCTTTTGCAAAATTCTTCTTTGCTCATCATTTTTAGTACCGTTATCACACATTTGATCAGCGCGATTTGATTTTCTTAGGAAATAAGTATATGTGCAAAAACCAATTAGTGTCCATTTATTGGTGGGCATGAAACAAATTGAATGTTTTTTGATAAGGAAAGTTAAAAAATAAATAGTCAAGAGTGAATTAAGAAGTTGTTGCAGAAATCACATTAAAAAACTAATATTTTTCTTAAGAATGCCGCGTGGAATGCATTTATCAGGTGAGGTACGCGGACGAATCCAAGGATTGAACTAAGGCGGGGCTATTTTGACAGAAATAGCTTCTAGAGTGTCTCGACACAGAAATACAATTGCTAATTTAAAAAAAAATCGAAATTCCAATGGTCAGAACAATCGCAGTGGCAGGACGAGCAACACCGACGTCAGGTGCAAACGTGGAATTAAGCGCCTCGCTGCAAATAATCAAATTTTTTGTACCAGCATTGAACGTTATTTAGAGCTCAATGACGGTAGAAGACGGGTCCATAAAATTGTAACTGAAAATTTTAACCTTCAACATAGTTCCCGGGTGGATGTACCGATGCATCTGCCACGCCACCTAAGGCTCGTTTGGCATTTGCTGAAAAATACAAATTTTGTACCGGGTAATTCCGAAATGTTATTTTTTCGGTTGAAAAAAGTTTAATCTAGATGGTCCTGATGGCTGTCATGAGTATTGGCGTGACTAAAGACAACCTACAGAAACTGGCCATAAGAGGAATCATAGCGGTGGATCACTGATGATTTGGGAGTGTTTCGGGTATGCTGGAAAGTCTCGCCTATGTTTTATTCCAGCCAAAACAAACTCAGAAATCTATATTCAATTGGTGGATAGTGAATTAAAAGATTTTGCAGGGGATCTTTACGAAGATAGATGGATTTTTCAACAGGACAACGCTCCAATCCACACTTCAA
Organism: Drosophila nigricruria; assembly: GCA_037075265.1. Lineage (NCBI taxonomy): Eukaryota > Metazoa > Arthropoda > Insecta > Diptera > Drosophilidae > Drosophila > Drosophila nigricruria. The sequence goes on from JBAMCI010000074.1 coordinate 1,560,666, forward strand.
AGGCCACAAAGGCTTATTTTTCTTCAAGAAAAATACCTGTACTGGAGTGCCCGGCGATCAGTCCTGACTTGAAACCAATTGAGGACCTCTGGGGCATCCTCTCAGCCAGGATTTATAAAGGATTTTTAAAGGTGTCTAGGCAGTTCGATTCAATCAAGGACTTTAAGTACGTTTTGCTTGCAGAATGGGAGTTAATAAGCAAAGAAACTCTCCAAAATCTTGCGGATTCCATGCCAAATCGCCTTACACAACTCTTAGAGGCAAACGGAAAGCATATTAATTATTACAATTAGACAAAAGTTTTAACTTAGTACAAAATATTAAAAACAAAAAAAAATGCACATATACTTATTTCCTAAGAGTGAAATACATTTTTTAAATTATAATTTTTTTGTTAATAAATATTAAAGTACTGTAAGGTAATTTTTAATTACTGGCCCTAGAGCTATAAGTAAAAAATATACTTGGTTGGAATCGTTTGGTTTAAAACAAGTTTTTACCAAAAATGTGAATGCACATATACTTATTGCACTGAGGTAATTGTCAACGCAAACGGAGATATATAATGCGAGCCGAGATCGATACAATATGGAAAATTTTAAATTCAATAATCAAACATTAACAAATCGAACAACAGCGAAAAAAATACATATAAAAGCTAATATAGAGAAAAGTTGTTAAACAACACAACGACGAGGAAATACTCTTTAGTGTATATAAAATAATCTTTTGCATAGTTTAGATTGAATATTCTAAGGGAATAATATATCTATAGAAAACAACTATAATACGAGTATATATATATAACAATAACTCTAACTATAACTACTTATCGGAAAAAAACAATTATAATTTCATATTTTAGAAAAGTAAATATATATATAAAATTATATGTATATTTATATGATATTATTTTTTATTTTTTAATAATTTAATTAAAATAAAGTGTAAAAAACTCTTTTTTAAATTTTTTCAAGAATAAATTATTATTTCATAAATTTAGAAAATATTTATAATTTAAAAAAAATATTATTTAAATATATTTATCAATTAAATTCTTTTTGCCATAAACCTGGTGAATATCAGAAATCAAAAATCAAAAAATTATCCCAATGTATATAATGAATACAGTGAAAAGAAGAATGTAAAAATCAACTGATGATAATGAACATAAAACAGATTAGAAACCTTCAACCTTCAAATTAGCGGTAAACGGTCATCAACCAAACTAACAAATTGGCCCATAAAAACTAGAGCTAAATAGTAAATGTTAAATGGAAGAGTCATGGAACCCACCGCAAAGCAAAAGCTGAGCAGCACGCCCCTTTTTACCCACTGATTAATTTTGATGCCGCGATAAACATAAAATTAGCTGTGCCACGGATGGTGGCACTGACAGAAGGATGCACTGATGTCGACTCAACGCAAGGACGCCAGGACGCAAGGCAACTGTTTGCCGATTAGCCCCGACTGATAGTGGAGTGGCTGTGCGGCGGATGAGAACGCGGCCAACTGATGGCTGACACAGATAAGCGCAGCTGAGCCGAGTTTCTCTCAAGTGGGCAGCAATTAGGGGTTGCAATTGCGGCCCGGAAATCGTCCTTGACAACAATCTACACACACGCTAACAACTTGGCTCAACTCGACTCGACTCGCGCCCCAAATCGGAGCTGAGCATATAAAATAAAAAACAAAGTGCAGCAAAGTGTAAATAAATTTATTAAAAGCGGTCAAGGAAAAAAGGAAAATAGCAAAACACAGCTTTTCACACCATTTGAACGACAGACAAAAAAATAAAAGAAAACAAACCATTACAGCAGCCAAACTTAATTATTTGAATGTTATCGACTATGAGATGCTCTGTTTTCTGTTTCTGTAATCAAACTGAAAACCATTTGAGCTTAACCCGTTCGTCTTCGAGAATATAGATTCTTTTCTTCAAAACAGAATCTAAAACGAAAACTAAAACCTTCATTTCTAGTCGAGAGTGCCCGACTAGGATATACCCTGAACTCTGCAATCATATTGCAATCATTCAACGATTGTTTTATGCATCTTTAATAAGCACGTGATCTTTCTTTCCTAATGGATGTTTTCTGGTCATAATGATGACATCCAGATGAGTCTATTTGCCAAAACACTAGTCCAGCAAATCTGGTGGAAGAGGTACAGGTATCCAATATCTGAAATATACAAAATATGAATATATGAATTGCAGAAACCCCCGCAGTAAGTCTGAAACTGTATGGTATTGAAGCTACACTACGACGAACAGACTGACAGAGAAGAAGACGGATATGGCAAGATCGATACAGATACAGTCGTCCTGATCAACAATATATATACTGCCACACATTCTTGTGCCAATCACATACATTTTAAACAAACCATTATACCATGAACTCCCATTTTCTATAGATTCCGGATATAAAAACTCCAGCTTTATGAATGTGGAAAAAGAGGCAACTCAAAATATATACTTATAATATATACCATTTAAGGAACTATTAAATATTTCCAATTTCAATTCTGTTTCAATTTCTTTCATGGCTTACCATATCGCTGCGTTCTCACGGACGGACAGTCAGACTTATCTAGATCAACTCAACTTAATATAACAACAAAATTTATTTTATAATAATATCTATATACTCCCAGAATTAGTAGGTCGTAAACTAATGAACACTATTCTATATAGTTTTGATAAATAGCATTATTTACATTATTATTAATATAATTTTTGTCTGCCTTATCTTATGAAGCTATTAAGTCCAGTGCATATAAACACATTCAAACCGTTCGAATAAAATACAGAGATCATTAATAAACAATGCCTGACGTAATTTGTTAAGCCACGTCTATTGTGTCAATTGTTTTCGATTTAATTGTTGTTTTGCTTCACGATTTTGTTTAATATCCAGAAAAAAGTACAAAACCCAACTCTGTGACGTCGACATCCGTTGACACACCTGTGCAATTGCCAATTGGAGCTGCAGTTGGTGACGCAGTTTCTCTATGGCTCAATGGCTAATTGTTGCTAGCAAGTGGAGTAACTGCCTTAAACCAGTTGCATGAAAAGTAATTGTCTGAAATAAGTAAAAGTTTTAATTGAGATTTTTCGATGGTACGTAAATGCTTACGAAATTCAATAAAAGGTCAACAAGTTGTCACTTTCTGTTGCACTTTTTGCAAGGCATTGAAAGTCAGCGAAAAATGTCTCCTGTCGTGGCACTCCGCAAAAAAAAATGGAATTTGATATATGTATGGCCCATTCAAATAGCTGAGCACTCTCATACCCACTCCGTTGGCCAGCAGCTCGCATGGCGGCTGTCAGCATCGAAGTGGGCCAACGTGGCATCCCGATGCTGTTGCTCCTTTTCGTGACAGTTTCGAGTCCTTTTGCCGCCAGCTTACATTGTGCTTGGGATTTCGATTTTGTTGTTGTTGTTGCTGTTGCTGTTGTTGCATTTCCATTTCGGAATGCTGCAAGAGTTGCCAATCGCTGCTCACTTACTGCGCCGAGGATCGCTATGCGATTTCAGGAATGCTGACAGCGTCAGCGTAACTTGAGAGCCAGGGCAACATTTGGACAATGGACAATGTTTTGTCTAATAAATTCCGAAACACTAAACTTCCGTCACATCATAAATCACCCAAAGGAGAATTCACGGGCTGCCGCATGATTTGATGAGGGCTGCGGCGGGGGGTATATGAACAGCTAACTGAGAGAGAGCGACTGAGAGAGCGCGCAAGGAAGAGGGAGATGGACGGACGGACTACCCTCATAACACAAAGAATTAACGTAATTATGTTCGCATGTGTATAAATGACGAGGTTTTTGTATCAAAATTTGCAATGGTGTCGAACGTAAACAAAAACAACAAAAACGAATCGAAACGAAATCAAACAATAAAGCAAAAATGAAGCGAAGCACAAAAACACAAAACACCTTTGCTGGACATGGACATCGATGCGCAAATAAAACATAATGAACCTTAATGATATAGCACCCAGCACCCAGCAGCCAGTCGGCGATATAGATTTGGGGTGGGGCATATTGGTATATCGATCGATGATCGTTAATATACGAGCTTCTACTCATATCATTGTGCTAAACAACAAAACCAATCGAGTGTTAAGCGGGCCAGAGACAACAACAAGAACTGAACCTGAGCAACTGAGTGGAAAACTCGTCGAGCCCTATGAATTAAATGGGCAAACAAAAGCCTCGTCTACAAATGGTTAAGACAAACAGTTGACGCGACTTTGCTTCTGCTCTTGTTGTTACTCCTCATTTGCATGCTGCAGTTGCATCAGTCAACTCCGGTTGCCTCCATTGCCTCAGTTGCATTAAGCAGTTGCCACTCGCTGCTGCACCAACAGTTCCAGTTGACGCCGCCACAGCTGATTAGAAGCCAATCGAGCCCAAAAAGCGCAACTCCCGCTCTGTTTGCCATCGTTTAGTGGCAGCCAGTCAAATCAAACAAAGTCTCAAGAAACTGATGAAATTCGGGCGCAGAGCGACTAGTTGACCCTGGAATGCACTCACTTGACATGGCAACTGGACAGTTAATGCTATTTGAATTTTAGTTATTTTGTTATATATATTGGTATTTTTATATTTAAAATTTATTTTATTATAATTATACCCTGAACCCACTGAAAATGGGAAATCAGGATTTAATGGTTTTGTTTTTTATTTTCTTTTATTTAATTTTTATATTTCAAATATTAACTATTATGAGGATGAAACATTTGTAATAATAATTGCCCTATTCCCCTTTAGTTAAGTCTAGTTCTAGATCTTTAGAGTAAATATCTAAAGATCTAGATCTAGAGTAAATATCTAATGATCTAGAGCTAACTTAAAGACTACCAAATACATAAAGGACGTTATATTTAGAGTATTGTCACAATCATTAATAATATTGTGTATATTATTATTATTATATATTTTTATTAGGAGGATGGCTAGAAGAAGGCACTCACCTGGCAGAAACTATAGGTAAAGTTATAGTAGAGACAATAATAGAACAAATATGCAAAGACAATGAATGATTGTTGAAGAAGAGTTTGGGATTAGCAGAACAAATAGGCAGAAAAGATGTGTGATTGAGGGAAAAGTGGGAGCTGGACATAGGAAGACTGAGGATAGTGCGTAGTTAGAGCTCATAAAAGGGAGCGTCCTTGAAGATTCTAAGGTGGAAATCATCCCATGAGAGAACAGCAATAGCTAATGCAGTCCGACACTCCGGTCAGATTGACAACGTGGCTGATGATCCATAAAGCAATTACCTAACTCCCATTAATATATATATACAAATATATATTTATATAAATTTTAAATGTAATTAAATCTAGTAGAGTTAGTGATTTTAGACAGTTAGATTAATATCTATCTAACTGTCTAAAATCACTAATATCTATCTAACTGTCTAAAATCACTAACTCTACTCTACTCTACACAATTCTACTTCATAGATTTAACTACATTTTAAATTTGAATTTCTTATATTTACAAAGTCAAGTCATAATTTCCCATATGGTTACAAACGCCACTCAATAGTCATTATACTTCACATTAGGATGCTGCCAGGCTACGCAGGCTTTTGGTCTACAAACGTGTAGCTGGCCAAACAGTAGTGGGCCATTGTCAGCTGGCGTTGACTGGGCAGGCAGCGTTTAGTTCGCTGTTAATTGATTGTTCACATTTTCTTTATGGTTTTAGGTCTTTGATTTTCAGTCGTATTCACAGGAATTTGTCGTGTCGCTACGTGTTTGAGGCATTCGTGTAATTAACAGTCGCGGGCGCAAGGATAATGTCAATTGACTTTGTCGCGACAGATCAATGTTTGAACAGAGGCAGCCAGGAGACGACAGACGGACGCACATAGTATAACAAGAGATTCCTGATAAAAATGCATTGGCCTAAGAAGACGTTAACAAGTGAGGAAGAAATCATAGGGAATCAGTTAGGAAACGCAAAAAGACTCTTGGATGAATTCAATCAATAATACGCTTCGTTCGGCTTGCAATTAGTTTAGAACTAAGGTTTGTTTCGATGATGATGCCACACCCATTTATGCCACTTGTTACCCACGCTCAATAATAGTTGCCCCACATAATTGGGTTGGCCTTTGTGTGTGTGTGTGTGTTGGCCAACCCTTCGTTCCGTACTTTTGGCCATTTACGTATCTTTACATAGTTAATAGAACGTAACGCTTGTCACACATGTAAGCCAGCGAAAGTAAAGCCCAGCCCAGCCCAGTTCAGCCCAGTTCAGCCCAGTCCAGTTCTCTAGTCTCTGTAACTCTCGTTTTGGATCCACGCCCAGCTGCCGCACATTGTTGCCGCTTGTGGCGTGTCAGAATGCAACTAGCGAATTTTATTTTGTTTTATAATTTGTTGTGACAAAATGCAATTAATAGCAACGATTGCCATCGAGATTTATCCGGCGAGATAAGCCTTGATGATTGCGTGCATCGCTGTTACTCTACTCTATATAGCTGTAATTGTACAGTTAGTAAGTTGGCCAAAAGTGCGACGCTAATGAATGAACCTTGTGGCATGCCTTGGGGGCATCGTCATCCTCAACCTCCACCTCTAACTCTAACTCTACCTTATCGGCATCGTCATCGCTGTTGTTATTACTTCATTAAAAGCTCATTAATAGCGATGCCGACTGCTCTTCACTTGTTCGCTCCTCGATTTGTTTAAATCAATAATAAAAACAAGCAACAACAGCAAGAAACATCGAATATATCTCTCTTCTGAAAAAGTCGAGAAACCGATCCCAACCTCAGCCTCAGCCTCAGCTTCAGCTTCAGCCACTCGCACTCGCGCTCGCACAATGCCGATAAATTAGAAAATAATGCGCGCCCATTGTCCGATTGCTTTGTTTCATTTAAGCGCTTTTGTTGTTTCCCTGAAGAGCTTGGAGCACCGACTGAACTCCACCCCACCGCACCCTTCACTCCCAAAATTCTGCCCCATTCACCTCTGCGACTGGCGGCTGGTGGGAAGCAAAAATAAATAAATATAAACAAAAATTGTTGAATCTTTCTTAATGCTCTTTCCCTCAGTTGAGCTTTATATTCATTCATAATTTTTGACACACATTGGCGAATTCTTATATATATTATATATGCAACAAATGAATTCCGAAGTCTTAAAGAATTTTAACTATAATTTTATTACGGAATCAAATTTCATTTGCATAACAAAATAGCTTTGAGGACTTGAATTTAAACAGTTCTTAAGTTTTATTAGATATATTTTTGTATACCACTTAGAAAACAAAAAAATAAATTAATTATTAAACAATATTTAGATTTTATTTATAAATTTTAGTTAATCTATATTGCATTATCAACTCTTATCAATATTGAACTAAGCTCACTTCAGACTTAATATATTTGTTTAATGTAATATCGATCTCTTGAGAGTATCTCAGATCGCATCAGTTCGGCTTGTATCTTTTATTTAACTAGTCCCTCGGCCTTTGTGCTACACGTTTTCTGAATGAAGCTGATTACTCAAATTTGTGCTTTGTTTACGATTCGTCAGGGCATTGATGGGGCTGGCGGTCTGTGAGCTCCGTTCGCTAACTTAACGCCAAAATGTTATTAAATATTATTAGTGGGCAACAATGGGCAGCAATAATGTGGGCTCTGTCTTAAGAGCGAACCTATATGCGATCCGTTCCATTGTTGTTCTGGTCTTGGGCAGGGATTTGTTCGAATGCTCCAATGGATGGTCGGTCGGTCGCTCGTTCGTTCGTTCGTTCGTTTACAGTTATAATCCCTAAGCTATTGGCAGTTACAACAGTTACAACAGCTGTGGCGTTTAACCCATTGAGGAGATCAAACCAGCCAGACAAACAGCCAACCCAGTTATCAATAAAAACTATTTTTGCTTCCATTTCTATTGCTATTTGTGTTTCCATTTTCCATTTGCTTTCTAACTGCTTTCTTTTCGGCTGTGTCGTCGCAACGGCGCAACGGCAGCTGGCGGCGCTCCATGTCAGAACGGTTTGTGCCCATTGTCAGACGATGCGTTCCCGGTACCAAACCCATTCCCAATCGCCGTCCCTCGTTTACGTCCGTTTGGCCGTCGAGTTTGCCGTACGGGTTATTTGTTTGGCCAGTTCTGTAAGCAGTTTAGAGCCTGCATTTCCGTTTTGTTGCCAAAAATGTAAACAGTTTGTATTGTGCGTAATCCCCGCCTGCACAACTGCGTTATGTAATCCAGTCAGTCAGTCAGTCGAGTAAACGAGGAGTTAATTATGTCATAATAGCTCAGATCTGGAGGGGATTCCACAACAACAACAATCAACAATTGCCAGTTGTTAAGCTCTGTTTGCCGTCTCTGTGCCCGAGTACTCGCATTGTGCCAGTTGTTTTGATTGTAGTCAGCACACGCCGTGCCGTTGGAGCCGGCATCTGTGGATCAACTCTTGGACAGCTGTCTCTTTGGCTCTATCTCTCTCTCTCTCTCTCTTTCTTTCTCTCTGTTTCTTATATAGTGACACAGCTCAGGGCTCTTTAAAGTGTGCCTTAATCACAGTAGCAGCGGCAGCAATCGCATATCAAGTCCGTTACCCAAAGTAATATTACCTTTGTTTGCTCAATGTTTATAAAAATAAAGGCTTATTTAGAGTTTTTCAAAATACAACATAATCTTTGGCAACTGCTATGGATGAGTATGGCTAAATGGCAGATATCCTGTACCCGGAGTGGGGAATGAGAATCATATATTTCGTTAACTTCCTAAATACAAATATATTTAAGAATAAAGACAAAGATTTGTTGGTAATTAATGTTGGAATTGAGCAAAGAGCAACTCTCTCTCAACTTAGAAGAATCCAATTCAAATCGAATCTGTCTCAGAGCTGAGCAGATAGGTAGGCTTCTGTAATTTGAATATATATAATAAACTGTCTATTAAATCAATTCATTCCATAATGCATATTAAAAGAAACACAAAGTTTTAACTTTACGACAGTCTTCGCTCAATATTTATTTATTTCATATTTATTTATGAAGGAAAAAGAAAAAACACACTCATCTTCATCAGCATCAAAGGGCCCTTTGAAAGCAAACCAAACAATAAAGAAGTGACAAATTTTTAACAAATTAATAATAAAAAAAATTAAATTATCGGCATGAAACACCCGCAGCCACCTCAACCACAGCAGGCGGGTCGGTGGTTGGCAGCTGAGCACCACAAATCAAAGGCAGACAAAAAAGATGAGAGCTACTTAGACAATGGTTGGGCGGTTGAGTGGTTAACGGTGAGCGGTGAGTGGTGAGCGGGCGGGTTAGGTGGTGCGTCTAGTTGAGTGGCTCGCAACACGCTAATAAAATACAAATTGACGATCAAATTATTACAAATTTATGCAAATATTTGCAGCAAGCGGCGTAGAATCTGCCACCCCGACCCAGCAAATTAATGGGCAAACACTTGAGTCTTGGTAGGGGGGTTCGGGTTCGGGTGACTATCTGATACTCTGGTGGTGGTTGGCTCATGATTCGGGCAATAATTTATACGGCAATGCGCACGCGGATGCGAAATGTCCTGCTGCGCGTAAACAGGAAACAAATTACGCTCGAGAGCAGTTATGAAATTCCATAAAGGCACTGCTATGGTCCTCAGCCTCATTCTCGTCCACATCATCTGACTGGACAGGAACAATAATGCATTAGACAGCCACATTTATCGTCGCACAGGATGCGAGTGCCAAGGATGCGACTGCCATAAGATGAGCTCACACTGCCCACTGACAATGGCTACAGGCTTAGCGGCGGGCGTTCCATCTAATGCAGCCAGCACGTGAAGATTCATGCAAACAGGATGTGCCGCACCTTAAATCCATCCAGCCCATTGTCATGTGAACAGTGGACGCCTGCCAGCAGCCTTAACCCTCAACCGAACAGAGCTTTTCCCCTTTTTGATAATTTCTCTATTCGAAATATATGAATTTTAAGAATTTAATCACTCTTGTTAGAATTATACTTTTTTTGAAGTATTTACTTTATATTTAGTATGCAATTATATTTTCGCTCAACTCTTTTTCCTGCTCTTCTATCTGGCTTAAGTGCTTTGGCACTCGGCGAGCACCACCGCACCACCTGGTCCAGTCCAGTTTGTTGCTCATCAATCGTTGTCAGCCGCCATAGAGGGGTGGTGCCAGACAACCACACCAAAGACCACAGCGGTGGCCACTGTTGATGGTGTTGTTGACGTCGCTTCTCCTTTGGCTTGACAAATGAAACGTCTCGCACCTAATCAAATTTTGTTCAACTGAATGCGCCTCGCAGTTTCCGCTGCTTATTATGCAAATGCCAAAGACGAGGCTCCTGTTCCTGCCGCAAATCACTCGCATCGTGTTGCAAATTTATCATCATTTAATTTCCATTTGGCGTCGTGCCATGTTAATGACGTTGTTGACATCACTCGAGAGCGCGTCTCGAGGCTCTCGACTGAGCGGAGCTGACGAATCGCTGTTATCCATTTGGTTGCCTTTGCCGCTGCTGCTGCAGTTGCTCGCTGCATTTGCCATTTGCCGTTCGCCGTTTGCCGTTTGCTTTGACGCGCCCTGACAAATTATGTCCCAGTTGGCATCGCGCATACGCCTCGTGGGCCGCCCTCAATGCTCAATGCTCAATGCTCGGTTGCTCATTTGCCTAAGTGCGCTGTGTGTAGAGGCTTTTAATTAATTGTTAGCAGCGACTTATTGACGGTCTGGTTGGTTAGCTCGGTTGCCCATAACAACAACAACGACAACAACAACAATGATTGCAACAACAACAACAACAACAAAAAATGTCAAACTAGCACTTAAAAGCCGCCACGCTTTGCTACTTGTCAACCACGCGACATCCCCAACAATATGCTTTACGTCCAGACCGAAACTCAAGTTAAGAGCGCATAAATTACACTAGACAACAAAACTGCAGTCGAAACTATATATATAGCTATAATGATATAAAAGTCAAATGATAATTTTAATACTTCAAATTCTTCTTTTATTATGATTTAAATAATTTATTAATTATTTTTCATGACTTGAGAGTAAAGTGTGATCTTGTTGACTAGTGCCGTAAGAACCATCCCCTGTGCATTGGAAAATGTGAAACAGTTTGACAAAAGCCACCACCCACAAATTAGGCTGTGCCCCAGACACAGGGTGGACATCGTACTCCTGCTCCTGCTCCTGCTCCTGCTCCTCCCATACAGTCGCCATATTGCCCAGAGGGCTGTGACAGCAATAGAGCGAGAAGGCAGCATTCCGCCAACGCCACTGGCAAACTGCTTCTTGACCCCTTTGCAGAGCGCGAGCTTGGCTGTTGCCATTGCTTTTATGACATTTAGCCTTCCGTGTAAAAACGATATGTTCCATTCGACCTCGCGGCAATTGTTGTAGCGAATTGTATCACCTTTATGCTAATCCGTCTCGCTAATCCGCCGGATTAGCGATTCGCTTAAAAAAACAGACGGCAAACAAAACAAAAACAAAAACAATTTGGAAAAACGCCGAAAATCAGACAGAAAATCAAGCACCAAAGACGTCCCTGCGCCCAGTCTCTCCCTGTGTATGTGTGTGTGTGCCTCTGTGGTTAATCCGGGTCCCGAAATGCCATCGGGACAGGTAAAACAAAAAGAGAAAAGAAAAAAAAACTGAAGCAAAATAAAGAAATAAAACACCTAACAATCCCGCCACATTGCACACTCCTTTTGCTTTCCGGCGACGCAGACGCTAATCCGCCAATAAAGTCGTAAAAAAGAAAATATTGCCGCGATTTGTTTTTGTCATCGTCCTTTGTCCTTTGTCTTGCAAAATTATTTTCGTACACAAATCGCAGAAACAGAGCTATATACTTATAAAATACGTAGGTACGAAGGTATATGATACAGCATTTAATCCATAGTCATAAAAGTATATATAAATTTTTAGCTTGTTTAGCTGCCTATGGAGCTAGCTGAGGTGTGATAAGGACTCGGGACTTACGTATCATGCTTGATGATGAGTAAAACAGATAAGAAAACTAGAGAGTTATGTACTTGAATGGTTTAATTAAGCATTATGTGATATAATTGATAATATAGAAGATATAGATATGCTTAGATATAAGTAAATAGAATGGATAAAGTAGAGTCAATACATATATCATATTTCATACAGACATATATCAATCTAACTACAGTTTTTTAAAGTACTACGAATTCAGACTAAGGCAATAATATATTCTCATAGACAATCTTAAAATCTAATATACAGTATATTTGGTATTTAATATATACCAGCTATCCTTAAGAACTAACTAACCGAAACCACAATAATTTTTCAATTTCTCACTATTTTTTTTCTCTAAAGTCTCAACTGATGAATTACCATTAATAAGTCAAAACCCATGAAGCGCCTACATATAATCCCCTAATTAGGTTATATGAAGATGTTTACAAATAAAGTTTCTTTTTTTAATAGTCAGCTATAATCTCTAGACAACCCTCTCAGTTGAGCCAGTTTGCACCGATTTAAGGATTTCTTACCTGAGAGCAATTTGAATTTTGAGCTCGGTAAGTCCGTAACTTAACCTAAAATTCATTCTTTATATAATTATTCAATATCACGTCAATGCTAAGTCAATATTTATGAAATAATATATCGAGAGGAGAATGAAACAAGAATGAAGAGAGATACGCTGTTGGAACAACACCAACAACAACAACAGCGGCAACAACAATGCCTATAATAACAACAATAATCAATATTTGATATTTTAACACATTTACAAACACACACTCACACTCTTACTCTCTCTCACTCTCTCTCTCTCTCTCCCTCTCTCTGTCAGATCGAAACACAAGTTGTATAAGCTGGAAAACAATGCCATTGGCTTTATTAATGACCGCAATTATTCTTATTATTATTACAAGTTAAGATAGGTAAAAAAAAAGAAACATAAACAAAAATTGACTGAAAACTCGTTGATTTCATCGCTGGACGAGGTCTATGAAGATCTATGGATCTATGTATTTGCTGGTCGTCTAAAATTTCAATGGACCCAGCCCCCCTGTTGTGGCCCCAACAAAGACCCCTCTGGCGACCTTTGTTTGCATCTCCGTCTACCCTAGATCATTGTTAGCCGAGGCGCAAAATAAACAGCGCATTAATCAATAGAAATTAATACAACGCCAAATAGTTGTATATTTCCTCAAAAATATTTCTGTGTGCAAATCAAATTAAAGTTTTCAAGCAATAACAAAATACCCAAGAAACAAAAAAAAACACTATTTATTTGGTATACAACATGAGAAACACAGAGACAAGGTTAACATTGCAAGATCTACAAATCATATAATCATATATCGTAACTTGCATATATATAATATATATAATTATATTTGGTTCGCAATTCTGTTCAAGTGTATCTCCAGCCAGGCTTTGCTTTCATATAAATATATATTTAGATATATTTATATATATATTGTATATACTATTCATATACATATATTCTAAATCCTTGGCCCATCTCATATTTGGTAACAACATTCCATAAAGAATTCATAAATATTCTTTTACCAAATATATTTAGGATTTCCCTCTCCAATTCCATCTGGAATCAACTAGTTTTGCGACTTAAGAAAAAGACTTGAGTTTCTTTTGAGTGTTTTTTTATCATTTTAATAAATGTTGTTTTTATTCATTTTTAAATATTTTGCATTTTCTTAAATATTAGGGTTTTGTTTTTTTGTTTTTGTTTTTAATTTTAATACAATTAATAATACATTTATGAATATGTTTTGTGTGTGTGTGTGTCTTTTATTTATTTATTTTTTTTCTTTCCATTTTGTGGATGGTGTCTTTAGTCTATAACGAATTCACGTGATATTTACAATTTGAGTTAGGGGCACAATACTCGTAACTAGGATATGAGGATGGTGCTGGCAAAAACAACAAGGAGCACACGCTTAGAACTAAATAAAATTAATTTACAATTAGGTTTCGCTTTCGGTTTAGTGACAATAAATTATAGACAATATCATTATATAAGTGTTAGGTAATACATATACATGCACATATACATATACATACACATACACACATATATATATATATGTATATGTATACATTATTGGCTAGGAATGTTTCTTACGATTTTTTTCTTCTTGTACTAGACTTTTGCGAGCGTTGCTTGATAGAGGGCGAGAAATACAATTATAGAGAACTACTAGAGTATAATTGGCTTACTTAGAGCTTTTAAAGATTTAAAACCAGTTGGATCACTTTGGGAACGCGTCAACAATGCAAATTGTACTTTACTCTGGGACAGTTCGGTCCGCCTAAGCTGCCTAATATAGCACTGGCACCGGCCGCCTTAAGGCGCTGTCCATCGAGCCGTCCATGCCGTTGGGCGTGATGGTGCCGGGTGAGGAGCCGGGCGACGATGTCGAGGATGAGGTGTAGAGTCCGGCGGCGGCGGCGTTCGCAGAGTGTGCAGCATACAGCGAAGGCGCCGAGATGCCCGAATAGATGCCGGAGTAGAAGCTGCTCAACGAGGTGGGCGGCAACTGTGACGCTTGCTGTGCCTCCAAGTGTTTGTGCGTCTGGTTGTTGGCCGCTGCGCTCTGGTGCAGCTTAGACAGGGCCAACGGATCGAAGCCAGTGAAGTAGGGCACCGGATACGGCTGGTCCAGATGATGTGAGGGAGCAAAGTACGGGGGCAGCTGATGGAACGGATTATAGCCACCGCCCGCCGGACCAGCGCCAGCTGCACCCAACTTCTGTTGTGCCATATTCATATTCATATTCATGTTCATGTTCATGTTCATGTTGCTCTGCATTTGGAGTGCGCCCTGGGGACCAGAGGCCAGTGGATTCTTGGGCTTGCGACGTGGACGATACTTGTAGTCCGGATGCTCCTTCATGTGCAATGCACGCAGGCGTTTGGCCTCATCAATGAACGGACGCTTCTCCGACTCCGCGAGCAGTTTCCATTCAGCACCCAAACGCTTCGATATTTCGGAATTGTGCATCTTGGGATTATCCTTGGCGATTTGACGACGCTGCAGACGCGACCAAACCATGAATGCGTTCATTGGCCGCTTGATGTGGCCCTCCTGGCCAGGCGATGTGGCCAAGCTGTGCATGGAGCTGTTGCCAGCGCCTGAGCCCACGCCCGAGCCATGTGAGCCCATACCAAGTCCACCTCCCATGCCACTGCTGCCCAGGCTGCTTTGGCTGCCCAAGCTGCCGGCGGAGCCAATGGAACTGTTGGGCGAAAGGGTCTGCTGAGCAGCCACGGCGCTGTGCATGTGGTGCGCCATGTGGTGACTCATGTTGTTGGCTGCTTGGCCACCGACGCCGCCTGGGCCACCGCCCGGCGAGCCGCCCATGGCTGCCAAACTAGCGGCCAATCCACCGCTTTGGGAGTAATGCAAAACGCGCTTAATATCCATGTCCATGTCCAGACCCTGGGATGCATACTCGCCAGGGGAGGGCAGCTCCAAGCCTTGACTGGCGCCCAAATGGAAGCCGTAGTTGGGATGTGACGATAATGTGGCCATTATATGTTCGTTTATCACTTGATATTGTCTCGAATATAATGTTCACTGTGTTTGCGTTCTTGTTGTTCTCTTGTTTGTCACTTCACTGTATTCACAATGTCTCTATGTTTTTTTGTATGTTGCTCAGTTAACTGTAATGTCGATAGTGCGTCTCTCTGTGCTTGGCAGTTGCTGTTGCTGTTGCTATTGCTATTGCTCTTGCTGCTGCTTCTGTTCGGCTCAACAGCTACACACTGACTGATTTGTCTGCGCAATAATTGAGACTGACACGACTACAGTCAAATCCAGTTTTCTGTTATGCCCGCTGAGGCCGTTCTGGCTCTCTCTCTCACTCTCGCTCTCTCACTGGCGACACCAGCGACGGCGAACGACGAACGACAACCAACCCCCTGCGCAGGTAGGAATGCATGTGCGAGAGAGATGGCAACTGGGTTGCCTTGTGCACGTATGGTACCTGGGTTAGCTCGCCTGTGCTTGCTCGCTCTCACTCTCTCTCCTTTTCGCTCTTTTGCTCTCTGTTGGTGCTGCATTGTTACGCTGCTTGTTGGCTTTGTTCCATTGGCTCCTTTATTTCGGCCGCCTTGTTAGTTGTAGTTGTTGCCCATTGAGGGGTGTGTTCAATAGAAAGACTGAATAGCAGCAACAACAACGACAATAACAGCTCGCTCACTGTTCGGCTCGGTTCGTGTCTGGTCGCCTGCCTTGTTAGTAGTTTTTGGCTGCGCTGCTCCCATTTTTTGCCGCAGCGACCTCATTTGGAGCACCCGCACTCCCGCATTGCGCTCCTACGCTACACTCTCCCTCTCTTTCTCTGTCTCTCACTCTCTCTCTCTCTCTCTCTCTCTCTCTAAAATTGCATTGATTTTTCGCATACAGTGGGCACACAATTTCCGTTATTGTTTCGCCTGGCGCTGCACTTCCGCGGCATGTATTGTTGTTTGTCCGAAGAGAGCTTCGGGAGTGTGAGAGCCAAAACACACACAAGCTGAGAGAGTGCGCTTATGATTGTGTTTGTGTATGTGTGTGTGTGTGCGTGGCCCGTTGGCTTTACCTTTTCAGCCAATCATAATGGCGACTTGGTGTGAATTTTTGTATACCCTGGCCATTGTGGGTGTCTGTGTTGCTCTCTGTTCTATATACAAGCCGCATGTGTATTGTGAGTGGGCAAATGTGTATATATATGAGTGAGTGTGTATGTGTTTTATGTATATGTGTGAAAAGCACATTTTAGTTTGTGAAAAGGACATGGAAACACGCTTTCCATTCTATGGCGTTGTTCGTTTCTTTCTATTTCGCGCTCGAAAGGATATTACTGCAATTATTTACTTATTTGGTAAAGAAAAGTGGAAAAGCAAAAGCGACACAATGCACCACACAACACAATTACAAAACGAGAGACGAGAGAAACGCCCTGAATGGCTAGCCAAATTTATATAAGTGTGTGTATGTACATAAAGTGTACCTATATGCATGACCATGAGTGTTTGGGTGCCTGCACGTGAGAGTGTGGGCGAGAGAAAGGCCTCTCTCTCTCTCCCTTAGTTTGACTATACAATGCGCAAAGTTAAAAGAAATAAAAATACATACAAAATGAAGTGTTTTTCTTGCCAGGAACTGGAAGGAGTACAATATGCTCTTGCTGATAATCAATTATAATAAGTAGCGTAGCTTAAGTATTGAAGTGTCTATATTTTATACGAAAAACTTTGTGAGATTAGCTATTTCTTGTTCATATCTCTATAACTGGATAAATATAGCTGTTAGTGTTGAATTCAATAAAGTTAAAGCTAATGTTGTTGTCCTTTTGTTTACATTCCACGCTTCATAGCTTTGACGTAGTAATAAGAAATATAATGAATATGTTTACAGTTATATATCATATCATTTCGACGTATGAAAAAGAAACAAGACACATTTGATTTTTCTACCCTGTTTATACTCAACTATATTCAAGCCAATATACCCAATGCAGCCTTCTGCCAACAGGGTATAAAAAGCTTTCAGCGTTTCCTTTGTGTTGTCCACCGAAAAAAGCAAAAAAAATATATATATATATATATAAAAAAGAAAGGAAAAAAACTTGATGTGTTGTGTAATGGAAAAAGTTTTGTTCAGCTAGCGTTTTGCTTTTTATCCATTCTACTTTTCACTTAGCAATGGAACACACACAGTGAGAGATTGAGAGAGAGAGGGAAAGGGGGAAGGCAGAGAGGTAGCTCCAACTAGGATAGTGGTAAAAAGGAAGACAGACTTTTGCTTTTTGCCATACGCATCTCGCATTTAGTATTCAAATGTTGCCATGGGCTTTTGTTGTGTTTGCAAGGAAGGAAGGAAGGACGAGGTGCCGGAGAATAGTTTTGATATTTTTTTTCTGTTTGTATTTTCATGAGTGTGTGTGTGTGTGTGTGTAGGGAAGGTGACAAAGCCAGTCAGGTGTTATATGTACTTATGAGCACTCAATTCGAAATGAGAACAAGTAGAATCAACAGTTCTGTAATTATGAAATCCATTATGGAAAGTCTAACCCTAACCCGTTGAAAGGACTCGTCTGCCTTTCTCTGCCTGCATTCAATTCGCTCTCTATTCATGCATTCTCCTTTTTACATTAAATCCCGAGAGTCGCGCATTTCATTGTTTGCCATCTGTTGTTGTTGTTGTTGTCATTGTTGTTGTTGTCATTGTGAATTCTTCAATTGTGAATTGGGGCTCTGACTCTGGCTCTGGTTCTGGCTCTAGGTTGGCTATATATTTATGTATGTATAGCATAGCCAAACAATTCACTTTTTCATTTTTAAATTAAATTCTCGAACAATGCGACCGAATGTGATAAATACAATGATTATAATGAGATCATAAAGATAAATACAATCGAAACAAAGCGCACAACTTTGCCAGACTTTAATGTCAATTAAATTGAGGTTAAATTGTGTTTGCTCTTTGTGAATTGATTGAATTGTCTCCAATAATCGAATTGCGATCAAAGTGTTATTTAATTGCTATTTACTCAACTCACATTCACTTGCTCAACCAACATATGACTAAATAGTCTATGGAGCATACCCAGCACCTGGCTAACAGAACATTTGGGCAAAATTGTTATTTTTTCCTTTCCACGTCCACTTCCAACTGCAGTTAACTTACATTTTCTCACGTAGTTGGCAGCCGACGGATCCTTTGTTCAGTTCGCATATTCCATTTCCCTCTGTCCATTTCCCAGCACCCCCACACACACCCTCACACACACACACACTCGTATGCATTTGATTACAATTTCCTAGACGTACGTGTCCATTTGATTACTTCACAGATTTTGCGCTTTTCACGTGTCATTCTAGTTAAGAGCATTTTGCATGCACACGAAATCTAAGGATTTTTCTTTTACATTTTCATTTTTTGCTCGGAAAAAAAGAAAAATTATTCGTCTTTGTGTGACTGTGATAAATGTTGTGTTAACTAAAACAGAGTTTTCATAGAAAAACTGCTATTTTAGTTTAGAATAAAAATGTCTTCATATGTTCATCATAACAAACTGAATATTATATAAAATGATTATCCTTAGGGACTCACATGTGACATTATACGGAATCCTTAATCGTCTTCGTGTCAGGGTACAAAAAGTGAACATATAGTCGAGCCATAACCAACTCTTCGGCTCATCCCATTAGGTCTAAATAGTCAGGCGATAAACAATAGCCGAGAGACGCAATGGAACGTTTACATGTGCCAGGACGACTTCCGTTCGGGCTCACCTGATTTGACCAGGTCGAATCGCTGCTGCTGCTGAGCAATTGTCATCGGCATTGTCCTGGCTGCAGCATCTCCTGGCTGCAGCGTGCCTTTGTCATCCTTCATTGTTCGGGAATTCAACGGAACTCGAATTGTGTTTGTTGTCCAATGCTGCAAATTGTTTCAGCATTGCCAAAGACAACAACAAGACAACAACAACAAAAAATATACAAATAAAAATAATGATAAATAAAATACAACAATAATAAATAGGCGAGTCTGTTTCTGTTGCAGCATTTCCGGCCAACAAGGAAATGAAAATGCATTACCCAGAACTTGGCAAACAATTAACCTTTTCCTTTAACAATATTCAATTTGCGGTATTTGTGCAAAGGATAAGAGAATAAACGTTGGCCGAAACATGTGTAAGCCCACATGTAACGCCCTGAAAGTCAGCCTTTGGCAGCCACTTCTTTGGCATTTGTTAAGTGTGAGAATCTGTGAGAAGTTCTCGCCATTAATGGCTGGGAAAAATGGCAATGCTAATGTAATTGAGGAGCTGTCAGAGCGTAGGATATCGATGGCTCTCATAATGCACGCTCGATTTGAGCTCATTAGGTGCCCATATGCTCAGCTACCCCCACCAACCCTACCGCGACTAGATGTCATAACAGATTAACTAAGAAATGCTCCTGATATGCGAAAGTCTCTGCCACCGATTCACGATTCGATTGTTCACCTGGCAGACCGAAAAAAAAGCCCAAGCCCAAGCCCAGCCACTTGGCTAAACGACGTTAATTTCTCAATCAGCTAAGATGATGAAAAAAGGGTTGCAGGCAAATGACGAACCTCGACGCAGCCCACTTCATAATGCGGAATTCATCTTAAGTTTGCCATGTAATCGAAACGGGCCACTTAAGAGCTGACTACTTGAGCAAATTTCTATATTTCTTTATTTCATTATATTTCTTTATAATTTTTGCATATAGCATGTTAGAGGTATTTGTGTGTTTTCGGGGGTCATTCTTAGGGGTTGGCCGGCCGGCCTGCCTGCCTTCTCGAGTGCTTTGGTACGTCTAATTATTGTTGTCGCTCGACCCGAAAACGTCGCCAGTCGAAGAGCCCACTCAAAGCGACTTTTGAAGTGCAGTTCAGTCGCGCGATTTCTTCGAAACGTCATGTCGCCGCAGCCGAATCCCACGGTGTGTGTTTACGACCAACAAGCACAGTTGGAACGAATCTGAGCTGGGCGAAAATCCACAGAATTAGCTGCCCAAAGAAAAAAAAAAGTGTCAAAATTCTGTGGTCCTGCGGTCGCCTCGGGGCAACATCATCAATGTTGTTTTGGGTAGGCGTGCGTAGGCGTTGCCCAACAGCCAAATGAGGTTCGGGCACGACACGCGGTGAGGCCTGTCACTGGCAGCTGCCAAACCCCAGATGCACAAAGTTTAAACCAAAGTGTTGACAGGCTGCTAAACGCTTTGATATGTCTATAATTATACCCTGTAAAGGGCTGTAGCAGTGGGTATGATGTGCTAGAGAAGGTGAATCCCTTAGCTAAGTCAGAATGCATAATATATAAGAATTAATACTAATTTATACTAAAGACTTTTTATGATCAGAATTCTTACATATATAATATATCCTGCGTATGCTCTATATTTATCTAATCTCCTTCTGTAACTCTATCAACTTCTATAGCATTTCGCATGCTAAACTTGTACATATAATATTTGCAGTCGCTCATACCCGCTAGCTAGCTATCTAGCTAGCATGTCCGCTTTGCTGTGGCTTCTTGTAATTAATTTTCACTCATTTGGCAAATGGGTTTGGGGCGTATTTGAAAGTCAAAGAGTTTTATTGCGCGTGTTTAATGCCATCAAAGATCAAAGTCGCATTTTTAGCGATGGGAAAACGCTTCGACGCCTTTGCAATACGCCTTTTATTCTATGCTATACTAACCTAGACGCCCCACCCACTCGCCACTCCTCACAGCTCCATTTGTTTGTGTGCTTTCTTTTGAATGTTGGAATTTTTAATGCAACTTTTGATTGTGTTGCGTATTTTCACTCAAGTGATTTGATTTTGCGAATTGAATTTATTTCATTTGGCTCTTAAGTATGTATGCATACCTCGTACCTTATATCGCCTTTCAATCTACCAGTTAGTCAGTCAGTCAATCAGTCAGCCAGCCAGTCAGTCAGCCAGCCAGCCAGCCATTGCCTTGTTGGCTATGTTTGTTTAGCGTCTCCCGCGAGACTCAAGTGGCAAAACATTATTTTGTTCAGGAAATTCAATTAAAACTTTGCGGTTTTTTGTTAACACCCCCGCAAATAAACGTCAAGTGGTTTCCAATCAAAGCGAAGCGAGTTCGGACTGTCAGAAGGAAAGCGAAGAGACGAGGAGCAGAAGAGACGAGGGCCAATATGGAAGGTGAATTCGGCAATAGAGCGAATGGTAAATGTTATTAATATACATTTGATGAGGGGAATATTGATAGAACCTAGCTGGTACGTGTCTTTGGTTAAACTTAGATATGTTGAAGTTATTATAATACCTTATGTCATATATATCACATCTAGGGACAATATATAGACTGCTCCGGGATCTATTGTATCTCTGAGTCCTTGTATAAAAAAGTCTCATCTCTGTAGTAACGACAGAATACTTCTATTTTTACAGCTGAATAAGTGAGTTTAGCCTAAAACTAATATATAAGAGTTGGGTTGAAATGTTCGTGGGTTCACATAGAACCCATTGAAAGTGGTAAGTCAGTGTCTAATGCTTTTGTGAAGGAGGTGTGGCAGACCCCATAAAGTATGTATATTCTTGATCAGGACGACGAGCTGAGTCGCTATAGCCATGTCCGTCTGTCTGTCCGTCCGTCTCCTATTCAAGCCTCGACTAGAGCACTCTTACTTGTTACAGTAGGATTTGCCTTCAATCTCAAAATAGGTCTCGGTTATGGTGATTATGTGTTCTCTATATACTCAATATGCTCTATAAATAGTATTCACAAATCGTACATTATCTTATGCAGCTGATACCCGAGTCACACACAAACATTCAATGAAACCTGTAACGATCCAAAGCGAAGCTATTTCCTTCCAAAACGTTCTTCAATGTCCTAGTGGACTCTGTGTATATGGAAACTTTAATACAGTCATCAAATAATTTGAAAACTTATGCATAAATGCGCAAATGACAATCCCAAATACTATCAGACTAACAGTAAGTGTCGCATTTAGAACTAAACAGAGATTGTGCCTATTGTGATCCTTGTTTAGTCATATATTACACTCCCCCATACACACACTCACAGTCCCTTGGCTAAAGTTAGATCCGAAACGCAAACAGAAGTTAACAAAGGTCAAGCGAATCGATTCATCATCGAGCAACCCTTGCAATTTTCACCCACCCAAACACTGTCAAAATAAATTGCAAACTTTTTTTCTTCCTTGCTTGGCTTTTATTTGCATAAATAATTTACTTTAAATAAACTCTAAGAGCGCTTGAAACTTAACATTTCAAGCAAATCTTAAGGTGAAGCACGAGAGAGGCGAGCTCACCTGGGACTGCTGGGCCATAATTCTTGTTTAAATGGACCCATTGATTTGAATACTTTTTGCATTTTCTTTTTCTTTTTCTCCTTGTTGGCAGCCAAGAAAGTCCCAAAGGACTTTCCTTTTGGATTTGTCAAGTGTGCGACTTGGGCAAAAGAACAAACGCAAACAACAATTGCGATAGTTAGTTTAAGCAAAAGGGACAAGCCAACAAAAAATAAAAAAGAATGCGCTTATAGAAAAGTTGAGAGGAAAACAAGAAAAAGCAATCATCGGCCCACGACTGCCGCATTTAAAAGTCATTTGCAACGCCCCTCGCAAGCCCGCTAAACGGATCTCATAAACCTCGATTTTTCCGGGAATGGTTTTTATTGTTTTACAATGTTTGTGTGCGTGAGTAATTAAACAGTTTTGCCAACTTTCTCGGCCAGGCCCGAACTGCAGTTTTTACCCGAGTCACAACTTTACGACTGGGAAATTAACAAGCACCAAGATCGAGATCTTAACAGCCAACTTTTATGGACATGGCAAAACTCGCACGGTTATTCTTGGACTGGAAAACGCGCTGAGGAGGTCACACAAGAACCTTGCTAAAAAAAAGAATGGAAAGAAAGAGAACTATATATAAAGAAATAAAATAATATCATAAATATTTTTAGCGCACACAAAAGGAAGTGGGCGTTGTTTGCACCCAACTAAAAATTCGAAGCCCATTGCCAGCTGCCCCATTAGCGGGCACAATGGAGGCCCAACAAAGGTCCTGGCGACGTTGCTGGCAAAACATGTGATTAAATTGTCGCTTACAACGAATTCGACACCTCGCCTCGGAGTGCCAACAGACTCTATAATTACGCCGACTCTATGAGAAAGAGAGGGGGAGAGAGAGAGAGGGGGAGAGAGTGCGAGAATCAAATGCCTAACAATCAGAGAAGGAGAGTCTAAAGCCAATCCAGATCTGGGAAACTTTTGGTGTGACATATTCAAATCATGGATGGCTAAACCATTGTTATGATCGGCAAGGGTTGCCACCATATCATTAACGCCGCTCGCCGCTCTGTGGTGCCCATTGTGCGACCGCAGTTCAAGGGTCGTAGCTGCCAGTGGCACTGGGAACATTTCACAGCGCAGCCAAAGCTGACCAAAACAGTTACACTGCTAGAAATTGCGAAATCTGTTCAAGAAAGGGTAGATTTATATTTATACATCATTTTTTGAAGTGCATAAAAAGTTTGTATCGCTCCGGCACAGCATGTCCTAAATTGCTCTATTCAGACGCAATTAAAGTCAAGCTGGGTTAGCTGAGTAGGGAAGGCTTGCAGACTCAAGAGCTGGGATCGTTGTTTCATTTTTATGTTTAACACTTTCAATAGCTGCAACATTGCACAGTTTGAGGATAATGCCCACAGAGAGATCCTTTCTGTTGCACAACAATAAGGAGTAAACGTTTCCGGTGCCTGCTATTTTTTATTTCTTTCTTTTCTGTTTTTTTTTTTGCAAAAGGATCCCACGCGGCAGACAGCATCGATCACTGATCGCTGATCGCCGATATCAATGCGGACTATCGCTAATGGCCATTGTTGAGCTGCACTTGCGCTCGGCTAAACAGGTAGGCACACAATGAAAGGTGTCACGGGCACCCGTAAATCTGTTGCTACAATTTCAATTACGTAATCAAGATGTGCATGACAAGAGCCTTGCTGCGATAAGCGGATGTTCCCAAGGATATAGCATATGTTGAGGAACCAAAACTGCCCACACCCCTCCCTGCCTCTCCCCATTGAAGTGGGTTTATTGGCCAGACGTCCATAATAAAAGTGGTTATTATCATTCAAATGCCGCATTATTGGCACCCTCTATGACGCGTCGCTAGTTTGTGTTTGCCATGTCGTAAAGCTGAGTTTTATGAGGCGCATTTAAATTAGCGCTGTAGCTGGGGTTGAAACGGCTCGTAGACTAAACATTTATTGCACAATGTGAACAAAATTTTAACAGCACAGCGAAGAGCGAAGCGTTCGATTCAATAAAACTTGAACTAGTTAATAGTTGTGAGCAGATAGCCGATTCACAAATTGGATTGCTCCGTGCTATCCGTCTTTGGGGCTGTGCCAAAGAACTTCTCGTACTCCTGCTGACGGCGATGGGCACGCGCCTCTCGCTCCATTTGGCGCTTATTGGAGAAACGTTGATGGATGCGCTTCATTTCCTGCACCTCCTTCATTTCCTCCTTCTCCTCGTCCTGCAAATAGAAACACAAATACAAATACAGCTCTCTTAAAGTTGGGCCACTCGACTTACAGTCATATTCAGGCGCAAGACCAGAGCTCGTCTGCCATCCGACATCGACTGGCTATAGTGCATGAAGTTCTTGAGCCGCTCTCCGGGCGGCACACTTCGCTCCACGACTAGAACAATGCGTGCCCATTGGCGCTGCCATTCGTTGCGTATCTCGGCTATCTTCTGGTAGGTGTTACCCATCATGGCAATCAACATGTTGACCAGCAGAACGCTGACAATCACCATAAACAGAAAGAACAATATCTTGGCCTCGTACTCGTGCTGCGTGGACACCATGGCGCCATAATAGTCTCCGAAGTTGGTCAGCGACATTAGAAACATGGCCACAATCGACTCCATGGGCGAGGGCATGGGATTCGTTTCAGCATCCTGATCCTCGCCCGCAGACGGATTGTCAAAGGTCAAGAAAATTATGTAAAAGGCCTGAGAGAAGCCCAGCACAAACACCAAGTAGATGGAGACGAAACGCAGCAAGTCTCCCATCACCATGCGATATATCATCACAACGAAGGGTCCAACGGTCTTGAAGCCCCTATAATATTCATAGAGATCATTAGTTTCGTATGTATTGAGAGTATATAGGTAGCTGTTCACTCACCGACAAAAGAAGAGAAAATAAGGTGCTGTAGTCAGCATGATCACAACTGTGACGTGATCATCGATTTCGGTTAGACAGGAGACTCTCAGCCAAGGTATGGTCATCATCAGCGCACAGGAGAACAGAAACATAACACGCGACGGCGCAGTCATCTAAAAAGAGAAATATGTAATTATCTATATTGACTGTAAGAGTTGTTTTCCGAGCTAACCAGATTCTCTATAAACATTTTGTAGCCCAAGAAACGCGCCTCTCTCAACGCTACGACCAGATAGAGAATGGCGCCCACAAAGTTAATGAGCTCGGCTATAATACGTAGTTTGGCCAGATCCGATTCCAGATTCATGAGTGGACACTGTGCATAGGTTTGCCACCAGGCAGGCAGAGTCTCAACCTCGTTGGGATCATAGTATTCCGTAAAGTTAAGCCAAAAGGTTTCTGTGAAGACAGCAAATTAGCATTTGAAGATCATTTCACGTAGCTATAGAGAACAAACTGTATTCGGTGCTGGAGGTGGCGCGCTTGGTAAGCTGAGTTAGACTGTGATTGCTGTACAGATCGTGAGTTGCGGTGCCATTCGATGCAGTCGCTGAGTTGCCCTCCTGATCCTCATCGTCGTCCTCTTTGGGCGCCGGACCCGGACGCAATATGAAACTGAACAGCGATATTAGGAAGTAGAAGGCGAACATATAGAACTGCTTGTAGAAACGCGACTTGCAGAAGGTGTCCCATTTGGTCTTCAGCAGATCGATGACAACGCCATCCAGCAGCTCCAAGTGCTCCAGTTTGTCGCCAAACACCACAAAGTTCAGCACCGAGTCCTTGTTAATGTTGCCCGTCTCCTCGTTAATCGTATCGATCATGAGCAGGGGATAGGCGGCACAAGTTATGCTGCCCAGTTGCCAATAAATCTCACGTTCAATGCTCATCACATGGAAGAACATCTCCACGCGCCCCAGCTTGGCCGCCAGCGTCAAGGGCGTCAGATTCTGTATGTTGCGCACGTGTATGTTGGAGCCCACCTCATAGCCCACATCGAACATTTCCATTTTCTCGTATATGACCAGCATATGCAGAACCGTATTGCCATTCGTATCCTGGAAATCTGGATCAGCACCGCGTGCCAAGACCAGCCGGAAGCACTCCTCCTGCACAAATTGATCCGAATATAATGTATCGGTATATATGTATATAGATTCTTGATTTACCTGTGACAGGCAGGCGGCAAAGCTTAACGGATACTCGCCCCAGTAGACGTAACCATCGTAGTTAGTCATGGGCTGCAGTGCCACATACTCGTGATCGGGCGAATCTGTGCGGGAGGCCTTAGTATCCTCGGCAGACATGAAAGCTCCACAGCAGCTAGGTCGGAAAATGTTAGCAACCATAGACCAAGAGTGACTTCGGACAACTACTTACCGTTCCTGCACATCGGCATTGGCATCTAGCAGATATTTGACCATGGCCGGATCCTCATTGACAATGGCAATGTGCAGCACGCTCTCGCCGTAGTACTCATCACTCATATAGATGTCCAAAATGAGCTTGGGATAGAATTTCAACAGACGCTTCGCCAGGTCGGCATGCAACGAGGAGGCATTCAGCAGGCAGAGATGTAGAATCGTTTCACCCACAGCGCCGCGCATCTACAGATATATAGATAACTCAATTGGATTCCAACTAGATAGATTTATACTGGCCAAACTCACATTGAGATCCCAGCAGACAAAGCGATAGGCCGATGGATTGGATATGTACTCCGCCTCGGATACCTCTGGGCAATAGTCGTGTATATTGAAGTCATCATCGGGATTCTCGAGAGCGCGTATTTCGGGCAACTGCCTCGTGCGGGGTCTGTCCCGATTTCGCAGCAGCACCAGCTTCGATATGGGAAAGTAACGGCCAGCGCCCTTGTTATATAAAAATGGTTCCACTTTCGTTTTTATGGCATGATCGATCTCGGCAAATTGTTTGGTTTGGCAGGCCCTCTTCATCATGTCCACCAGAAGGCCACCGCCCTTGAGATTGACAAATTTATAGAGCGCCTGGGTGGAGACTCCCGCCTGTTTCTTTACGCCACTTGTCACATTGCTCTCGGTATTTCCCATGATGCAAGCGAAGTCCTGACAATCTGGTTAGGTGATTAGAAATTTGTTCAAAATGGATGAAACTCTTCCAATTTATTTATTTTTTATTATTTTATTTTTAATTTTTATAGAGCGCAACATTTTAATTATTCTTGAACTTAGTTTTGTCTATTCAATGTGCTTGAGTTTCTCGTCTGTTTTTATCCTTCGAGTGAGCATCGATTAAACATTTGAACGAAATGAGCGTTGCCAATGCAACAGCTGAACTTGAGCCTAATTTACTGTTTACAATCCGTTGCCAGGCATCAAACTTGTTGCATTTCTAATCCAACAAGTGTTTCGCCCATATCCTCCATAATTGCAAAACTTGTGGATTCCAATAAGAAAACTTGAACTTTTCGTGTGTTTCATGTCTCGTGTTTCGCGGCCTTCTACCTTGACATACTGAACTAAAACATGATTTAGTTATTATTGAATCGATTTCGTTTGTTTTTTGATTTGTTATGAGTGTGTTAATGGCTGTTTACAATTAAAATTAGCATATTATGCTTAAACCTTTAATATATACTATATTTTAATTCAATAAACTACTTATTAAATTATATAAAAAGTTAATATGCGAAATTAAATTTCTTTATGTTGCGAACAAAACTTTTCAAATGCTCTAGACGTATGGTCACTCTAAGCGTTTCAAATTTACGCTTGGCGCCAACCTACACGAAGCAAAATTACGCCATCTACTGTATGTTAACTGAAACTACGTTAACAGAAACAATTTGCCGCTTAGTGTGTTAAGCTGATAGGTATGTAACACTGTTAAAAGAGTCAATGCTCTAACATTACTGGATAAATACAGTCATTTAACATTGATTGTACTTAACAGTCCCATTAAGCTATTTGTTATGTCACGCACTGTAAGATTTGAAAGTCCGAAATTCAACTAAACCGAAATTGAGAAAAACAAATCTTAACGGAAATATTGAGTCAAAAAATGAATTTATTAAAATTTTATTTCCTTATGAGGCAAACTCATTTAATTTTATTTGGACCAGATCGTTAGTTTTGATTATAGATATTAGCTACAATGTTTGATTTTGGGAACTGCTCATGTTCTCAACTTAGCAATTTTTTTAAACTTCCGAATTCACGATTTTTCATTTGAGAGCATTAGCTGTAGGTAGTTATAATAGATTATATATGTAGGTGTATATATATATTAGCATATCGTTAATTGATTTCTTTATGTTAATTCACTAATGCATGTAGAAAGACTGGACTTATCAAAATATATATGTATGTATGTATGTATTTCGCATATAACATAAATATATCTTTTTCTTGCATATTAATATAACATTGCCCAACTGGGCGTATATATGTAACAATATAATTACTATTGTATTAGGTAAGCATTTCAAAACAATTTTAAATGTTAGATTTTGATCCCTTGGCTTGAACAATGTATTTAAACAATTGCGATATTCAAATATATATATTTTTTTATATTTATGTATGTAGTAAAACGTAATAGCAATTGGCTTTTTTGGTTTTTCTTGTTTTTTTTGTTTTATGCAATTCCTATATATTCGAGTACCGCTGTTTCATATATAAATTTCTGTTATCTATGACTTTATATATCTTTTGTACTTTGGGTAATTATAAAATAAAATATATATTTTAGTTAAAAGCAGTTCTTAAAATCCATAAATCTTTCATGATAATTCTTAATCCATTCTTTCACTTAATGCTAATTGTAATTGAATGCAATTGAGAGGAAACTAAAGGCTGGGAATGATGTGGCCCATTGGCCATCTTTTAGCTTGCCTTTTCCTAATGCTTTGGAAATATATATGGAGCTTAAAACTAGATACAATATATTTTGTAATGGATATATATATAAATATTTTCTCTTTTCTTTTAATCACCAACAAACACTTTCCTCAATCTTCAACTTCATAATTGCCTTTCAAATCGTTTAAGATATATATATATATATATATGCTATATACCCCGAAATTTAATTGTACATTTGTGCAAAAAAAAGCCAATCAAGTGGTATATTTTAAGCAAGCCCTGAAAGTGTTGAGGGGTTAAAAACAGCTGAAGACATATTTATTTAGGCTTGGTTTTAAAAGCAATTCGGAATTTCGTCTTTCTATATAACTTAAGCTTCGTTCCTATTATAGTATTAGAGTCAATATGTTAGATCTGACCTCTTACGATTTCGAGAAATAATTGCATATATTGTACTACTACTCAATCCTTATAATATTTATGACTTTTGCTCAACATCTTTCGCCTCACAGTCAGTCGGATCGATATCCCGCTCAATGATCACCGTATTCTTGGATATCGAGTCAGCGAGCTTTGTCACTGAGTCTGAGGGATGCTGCGATATAATGGATTTGGTTGTTGAACGCTTGCGCAGATACTCTTCCTGCTGTTCCTTTCTATGTAAGTCGCTTAGCCTAAATGCCTCCAAGAACTCATTCAGATCCACCTTGCCGTCCCCATTGAGATCCATCATACGGCACTTTTCCAACATTTCATTTTTGGAGTAAACGCCAGGCATATGAGTGACCAGCAGATCAATTGCCTTCTCGAACTCATCCAAAGTTATTTCGCCTAGACAGTAAACAGATGATAAATTAAACCATCTCTGATTAGATAAGGGAATTAAGTGTATTGAACCTGAATGATCAGCATCAATAATATTGAATATGGTTTCCAAACTGGCTTTGTTGGCATACAAAGCGTCCATAACCGATGTACCGTCAGCCTCAGCTTTCATCTGGAAGATAGGGATATGGATGAGGATCAAATGAAAAGTTCATTCTCATTGCATTGCTTACAATGACATCCGTGTCCAACAAATCCAATGTTCGTATATAGTTAACACTTTGACTATCCGTGCCTGGTGCCAGCTTTTCGCGCAGCAGTCGCCAGGGCAAACCTAACTTGGTAACGCTCTCCATGACAAAGCACCACTTGGCAATGGTTATGCAGCCTTTGTCATCTGGATCGTACTTCTGAAACTCTTCCTCCAGCTCATCCCGATGCTCGCGCATGCGCACAGCCAATTCCTTCAAGGCCGCGCACTCGACAATGCCCATGCGCTGCTTGAACGACAACTCCTTGGTCTGCGAGGCAGCCGAAATGTATTGGACAAAGTGCGGCACCAGCTGATTGTTCAGGCGCATATAGGCGCCCTTATTGGAGCCGATGGCATAGTAGTTCGAGGCAGAGAATATCGTGATGACCTGCAAGGCATATATATGTAATACATAAACGGACTTTTAAGCCAGTCTGAATCATCTTTACCTTGTTGTCATGCATGAACTCGTGTCCATTTGGCTTGCATTCGTGCGAGCGTATCACGTAACTAAGTCGATGACGCTTCAAAAATGATTCTGTTGTATCTGGACCAAACCAAACGCCAGCTCCGCGCAACTGATTTGGCTTGCAGCCCTGCGAGGCCTGCGGATCGCTCCACATGACATCGAAAATCTGCAAACATATTTAAGCATTAAGTATATAGGGAAAAGGTAAAATTGACTTCCTTTACCTGTTGCCACTCTGCCTTGTCCAGAGCCTCGCCATCCATTAGCGGTGGACGCAGAATGGAAACATACTAAAAAGTAAATATAGTTTAATTATACAATATCTTTAAAGAGAGAGAGAGCTGTGCAGCTACCTTTCCCCTGTCGATGCTTTTGATGAGGTCAAGGTTGGTGCTATCCGAGAAACCACCGTGGACAATAAGCACGCGATTATTTAAAATAGATCCTAGTGGAAGCCAGCGATAAACCTCATCAATTAACGATAGCAAATACTTGTGATTACGCTTGAAAGACAAAAAAAGGGAGATATTAATAAGAGAATAAAACAACAAATTACCTCTACTTACAGGATACTTTCCCTCGACTTCGCGTATAAAGCCATATCGGGCATTCATAACGCTGTCTTCGTGATTACCACGATTCAGGAAGACTGCATTAGGGAATGCCAGATACAGCGATAGCAGCAGCAGAAATACCTCCAGCCCCCTTTTGCCTCGATCGACAAAGTCGCCATTGAAGACATAAGGATTGCTAGCGGACGGCAGACCATTCTGAAAAACAAGATCAAGACAAGGCTCTTAGAAAAGTGGGAGTGGGGAAAATGCTGTTAGACATTACCTTATAGAGTACAACCAGCAGATCGTCCAGTTTGCCATGCAGATCACCACAAATGGTTACCTGTTGGGAGACAGCAGTCGACACCATCCAAAGGTTCGGCATCTGTTTTAGTGACTTTGCAGCCTCTCGCAATATCAGACACACATATTTGGGATGCAGACGATTGCCCTGCATTGCAGAAATTCTGATTTTGGATTTGGAACTTAAGATAGAAGTCAATCGCCTACGACATACCCTTTTCTTGCGGAACACATCAATCATGAGATCTATGTGGTTTTTCTGTATGGGCACCTCGAGTTCGATGCGCGCCAAATCTCCGCTCTCCTCATACAAGGTACCACTCTTCTCCAAACCAGAACCTAGTTGAAATAGATCAGTTATCATAGGTGAATGGAATCGAATCAAATGTTAGACCTACATCGTTGTGAGTTACATTTATTTCCAGCCTCGACGGCCTGGGGCATGTGCTTGATAAGGTCATTGAAGAATTTGTATAGCTAAAAATAGAAAGCAATTAAATATTTAATGTGACCAATAAAACAAGCTCACTGCATATATATATGTTTACATATATATATATGTATGTGCATATAGTAAACGTGGCTGTGTGTATATTCTTCAGCTCATTTAAGTATTATCGACTTTCGAATCTTAACAAATGCACATTTCTATTTTGGCCGAGCTTCTGTGCTCATGCTCATTCCAGAGCACTTGTTGTATTTACAAAGCAAAACTAAACTGCTTTGCAACAACAATGTATTTAGAGCAATAGAATTAACTGAGCTTTAAAACAAATATATTTTCACCATATCTAACAACATTAAACAATTTTCATATAAATTCCTTCAATAATTACAATAACAGAATTTAACTACTTTATAACTTCTTACACCTCTACCACGAAGTGGCTTTGTGCAATGTTCGTCTTGCTGTCCGTCCGTCCGTCCGTCTATCAATCCGTATGAACGAAAAACCATTACCAAAAAGTTTTTACTTTCTAAAGTTTTTGAGCTAGAAGCTTTGAATAGTTGATACTGTTGACATCCTCCATCGATGACCCAAATATAATTTTTACGCCTCTTTGGTGACGTGGCATATCGAAAAACACCCTGAAATTTCCTCAGTATTGAAAAATGAGGGGAAATCCTCTATTCTCCTCTGGGGGAAAAACTATATGTTTTGGAGCTAGGGCTTCAGTAACAGTTACTGCAGAGTCCTTCTTGAATCCTATGCCAAAAAAGATTCAACAGATTTTTGACCGTGAATGAGTATTACGCCCGACTGCAAAGTTCTTACTTGTTTATCAATATAATAGAAATGAGATATCTTAATATCGAAACAAAAATATATGATTAACTTGAACTGCGTACTTCATTCAATAATTGCTTTAATGTAATGTACTGATATGCAGACAGCCATGACTAGTTGGATTCCCTAGTTGTCCTGATCAAGAATATTAATAATGGTAAACATATATTTACAAAAACCTTAATCCTCTAATGAAATTGAAATTTAATTCAAGCAATAAAAACTTAATTCAGTACATTTAACTTTTCCGCTTTGTCGTTACATAAATATGTAATAATATATATATATATATATTATCCAAATATTACATTTATTCTATATCCACATTATATATTCATATATGTACATCAGATCAAATACTTACCTCCGCCTGATCCTGCTCGCAGGCATATTCAACATTTTGAAATATTTGCCAATTACAACGTTTTCGCATCTCCTGACGCGCTTGATGTCGGCGAAACCATTTTTGAATAAATATTGCTGCTCGGATAGCTGAAAAGAATTTTTACATTTAAATTGAAATAAATTTGAAATTTCTACAATATTCCATTTGCATTTACATAAAATTATCATTTCTTGCTACAAGCTAAATTGATATCGAAAAGAGAAGACAAAAGTCTATTAGCGTTAGTTTGGCCATTTAACTCTGCATCAGTTCACATCAGGCAACCTAATTCGATTCCGAAATGCACTTAACATAATAAGACTACAACGCGATGTTCGAAAAGGCACTTAATATTATATTAAATTACAAAATGCACTTATACACGTATTTCCATAGTATTTGTCTAGGTGCACGCGCCCTTTTCGTGGTCCTTGAAACTCCTAAGGACGGAAAAGTTGACACGGACAGACTAATTGAATGATTGTGCTAACATTTTGGACTGCAAGGACTGCATAGCATACCTCTAAGCACATGTGACATATATCTATATATATGTACATATATGTATATCTATAGATACATAGTACGGTGCATCCCTACAAATTAAATTATTACTTGCCGTTCTCGTCCATTATTATGTAATAGAGGCGAAGAAAGGAGTACTAAAACAAGAGTGTCTTTATAATGTGTGTTGTTGTTGTTGTTGTTGTTGTGTTGTTGTTGGCACTAAACTTGAACAATCATTAAACTATTCCAAATAGTCAATAATAATATATAAATAGCAGTCAATGGTGAAATGTTTTATTTCGTTTCAATTTGCAAATTGCATTGCATACATTCTTCTAATTTTTGTTTACGTATTTTTCTACTTTCAATACAACCCATTGATCGGTCAGCTATAGTTGATTGCCCGATTTAACATGATAACTTTGATTGCATTTATATTTTTTTCACTATTTCACAATGCCTTCGTTGCACTATGTTCAAAACTTGTAAAAATCAATTATTATAGATTAGGAAACACTTTTTTCACTGTTGTTCACGCGGAATCCCATACAAGACTGCGACTCGAATGACCTGCAAATGGTATTTCAGTCGTTCTCTAGTGGTTCGGTAGGCGAAACACCCCTCAGTCCACTGGCACTACGTACCTATATTTGTCTATGCTATATGTGTATATGTGAGTGTCGACCCAGTCGATTTTAGCCCCCTCTTGGTCAATAGCAATGTGGTCAAGCAATGTGCCAAGAGGAGGGTTGACCAGGGGGGCTTCGGCTGTCGTCGTCTGCTAAATTCGTTTGGGGAGCCACACAAATTGTAACACAATATACAGACGACCGCAGCCACTGACTGAAAACGCGACAATGGGGCTGACCCTTGGAAATAAGGTTGAAATTGGATGGGGGGCCTACATAGGGTTGGGGGCAGGTCAGTGTAGTGTTGGATATGGTATTGGTATTGTTTTATATTATTTTTTGTTGAGTGCTGAAATAAGTAGACCACTTAGTTGCTCTAAGGACTGCACTGTCTCTCCTTTACTTTGAACATAGCACACAACCAGATCAGGTTCAATATTTCAATATTTTGGTTGATGTGTCGCCCACACCCTCCGCAAATCGATATCCAGGAATTACATTTATGAAATGTGGGCTTTAGTGTTGTGATGATAGATAAATAGCTTTGAAATAGATATTTCAGTCCTGATTGATTGCTTGAATTGTGCGAATAGCTTGGTGACGATTGACTTTCCAATTGACTAACTGAATAATGAAGTGATTGGAATGATTAAGTGCCTGATTGATTTGCGGTACAACTGATTGACTGCTAAAATAACTAACTGACATAGTGATTGATTGACTTACATACTGACTGGCTGAATGAATGAATTATTAATTGATTTACAAAGTGACTGATTAATTGAATGGTAAAACTGACTGACTGCTAAAGCACCTGATTGACATACTGATTAATTGACTTATAGACTGACCGACTGAATGAATGAATGGTTAAAGCTGATTGAATGCCAAAATAACTGACTGGCATACTGATTTATTGACTTACAAACTGACTGACTGATTGATTGATTTACAAATTGACTGACTGGTTGAGTGAATAATTGAAAGCTGATTGACTGCTAAAATAACTGACAAACATGGTGATTGATTGACTTACAAACTGACTGACTGATTGAATGAGTGATTCACTGAATGAATGATTGACTTTCAAACTGACTGACTGGTTG
This sequence comes from Drosophila nigricruria, assembly GCA_037075265.1. Lineage (NCBI taxonomy): Eukaryota > Metazoa > Arthropoda > Insecta > Diptera > Drosophilidae > Drosophila > Drosophila nigricruria. Next base: position 1,596,618 of record JBAMCI010000074.1, read on the forward strand.
AATGCTTTACTGATTGATGGATACAGCCTGACCATGCAGACTTAGTGATTCTACATTTCACAGACCGATTAATTGGCTGATTAATTAACCGACTTATTGACTAATATCAGCTACAATAAATGACTACTGATTGAATTACCAACTATTTGACTGACTACTACAAATTATTACACATTACTATTACACAATTGATTGACTGATTAATTTACCGGATTGACTGACAGAGTGAGTAATCGGAAGTCAACTAATCGGCTGACTAAATGTAGTAATTAGTGTACTAATTGGCTGGTTGAACGATTGACAGGCTGATTGGGTGATTGAATGCTCGCCGACTGGCCGACTAATTGCCAATAATTAACGAGGCTCGCAATCGAAGCCGTCAGTTAAATTTAATTATTGCTTTGCCTTGCAAAGTTCCTTCCCAAGGTGTACAAAATGAATGTAAACAGACTTCAGATTTATATTTAAAATTCTTCATAAGGAAATCTTGAAAGGAAGGCGAATAAGGCGAACAGCAAAAGCTGTAATCTAATAAAGGGCAAAACTAGATCAACTATGCTAATTTTGCACTTTCATTTTATCTCAGTGCATACATATCTATAATAGATTCAGTGAGAATATATTTAATTAAAATTGCCACTTACATTTCTCGACTCGCGTTGCACTCATGCCTCGGAGCGGTTTGCGGAAGTGCTTGCACCAACCTTTCCTCTGAAACAGTTGCAACAGACTGGATGCGCGCGTATTTGGCTGAGGAGCGAGCGTTTGTGGCTGGCCATTGGTGCCCAGTGTGGTTGTCTGCATGCTGGCACCGACACGCTCTATTTCCGACGAGCGACACGACGAGGCGTCTTCCACGGAGGAGCTGCGTCGCTTGCCACCGCCGCCACCGGCTCTTTGCAGGCAGACACAACTGCGCAACATGTTGGCGCTGGGGATTTGGCTGTTTGGCTGTTTGGCTGGCTAAGCCCGGACAGGCGCTAACCTATGACCGTGGCGTGTCGTGGTGTAGCGTGGTCTGGCGTGGTGTGGCGTGGCTTGGCGTGGCCTGGATGTTGTATAACTTGAAGAGCACTAACAGGTCGACGATGACGACGACGAGGACGATGGGGCGCACCTATTGTCTTCGGCCTCCGGCACGGTCTGTCTTAATTGCAGCTCCACACACAACTCGCTTCTGGTCGTAGTCGTAATCGTAGTCGTAGTCATGCCACATGCATGAGTGTTTGCGTTTGCCTTGGGCTTTGTTTTAGTGCCATGTAGTACGAGTCTGTTGTCTGATGCCCCGCGCAACGTAATTTGATGCGGCCATACTTGCCGCCGGAAAATGCGTTGTCCGTCCTTCAACTTCGGCCGGGTGTGTGCCTGTCTACGTATCTTGGCACTTACTTTTTTTTGCTCTCGCTCTGTCTGTTTTGTCTATTGCCTGCGGTGCAATTCAGTTTACTTATCATATTACTTAAATATATATTTATCTAAGTCTTGCGGTTAACTAAAAGTAAATAAAAAGGGAAATATTCTTTAGTACAACAATTATGCTAATGCCAAATTGTTAATAGCATGTTGTAAACCCGAATAAGTAACGAAAATACCAGCATTATTATACAGTAGGCAATAACTTCAATTTTAAGAGTTTGCTTTTAAGCGATCATCCGAAAGGTTTTGCGCTAAATATATATACCTTTTAAGTTAGTGATTGGGCTAAAATACCTGCATATATATATACATACATGTACATACATACATGCAATCATATAGACATACAAATACACGTACATAAGTAGATGAATGAAGCTATGTACATACATTTGCCACCTACGCACTGCCTGAATTAGCTATATACATAGTATGTAAATAGCTATATAATGCTTATAGTATTGCATGTAAACCTACATTCATACATGCAATACTATATTTGTATTTTCATATGGAAATTCATACATACATTCGTATTTTCATATGCACATATTTGCATACATGCACACATATATACATACATGCATACAATCATGCATACGTACATGCACTCGCACATGCATACATAGACATATTCGTTTTTTGCATACAAGCGTACATACCTTATTGCCTACATACATACATTCATAAATTCGTACATGCATGCATGCATACATGCTTACATTCATAGATTCTGGCATCCTTAAATGCATACATTCACACATGCATAGATTCGTACATTCATAGATTCATACTATCATACATTCATACATTTTAAACATGCATACATGCATATATGCATACATACATGCATACATGCTTACATTCATAGATTCTTGCATCCTTACATGCATAGATTCATACATGCATAGATTCATACATTCATACATTCATATATTCATATATTCATACATTCATACATTCATACATTCATACATTCATACATTCATACATTCATACATTCATATATTCATACATTCATACATTCATACATTCATACATTCATATATGCATACATACATGCACACATGCATGCATACTACATACTACATTCGTATCTTCTATGTGGTTTTATCTAGCTTACTAGCTTACTATACATACTTATTTACATACATACATATATACTACATACTATATTTTAAGCTAGTTTAAGCTAGCCTTCTATATACTAACCTACATATCCAAAGTGGATATATACACGCATACATTCACACAGCATATATTCATTTCAACTACATACATATATACATATGTATGTATGTGCCTACATGCCTAATTATGTACGTATGTACATAAGTACATACATACACATACTATATTCGTCCTCTGTATTCAGTTTAAACTATAATACCAACACACATGCATGCATGTATACACATGTATGTATGTTCACACATGCATATATATACATACATACAAACAAAGCATACTACATCCGTTTTCTGGCGTTAGCTAACGGAAGTCTGCTTACTGTGCGGTTGAATGAATAATGATTTAAGCTAAAATAAAAAGAGAAATATAAAAAAAAAATTATATAAAAAACAAACTATAGAGAAAAGAAGCATATAATATGCTCAAAGTCCCTGATGCGAATATCATTCACCCATTTAACGTTTATTTGTTAAGTTGTGGGTGTCATCGGTGTTAATTAATGTCTGTCCGTGACAAAGGCATTTTAGATGCTCGCTTCCGTTGTCTGTGTGTGGTGTGTGTGTGTGTGTGTGTGTGGGGTAGCTCGGAATGTGAGCTGATGCTGTCCGTTGTGTTCCCCATTTTCCCCATTCGGCCAGCGATGCGAGCAACAGCTAATAATTTGGCCATCAAAAGATAGTCAACTGAAATGTAAAAGCCTTAAATGCGAGCACGGAAAAAATGTGAAGAATTTGCAGGACATTAGCCGCAGGCAACCACCACACGTATTCCCGTAAAGCAAAGCTCTACCTTTACCTTACGGGTAAAGTCTTGCAACAAAGTGCGCAAAATGAAGAAACCCGCAGCGTGGCTTATTGGCTCCTTTGGCGTTCGACTGGCCCCAATGGTAACGAGCACCACAACACGCATAAATCGTGTCGAAAATGGCGTCAAAAGTGGCATGGCATGGCATGGGCCATGGGGCATGTGGCATGTAGCATGTAGCATGTAGCATGTGGCATGAGGCAAGTGCCTGCGAAACTTTTATCAAAATTCAATTTGTAGAGAGTGAAAATGTTTCTAAATTAATTTCCAATTTGTAAATAAGATTATTTTTTAAAAAATGTGCGCGCCACAGACACATCAAATGCGAGGGTCGATCGATAGGTATCCCCAAGCGAGTACCATAGAGGAAAGTTGCTGTCACGTCGCGACGTCAAGCTCCTAAGTTACAAGATGATTTATAAGTTTGCTTCTATTTTTATACCCTGAACCCATTGAAAATGGGAAATCAGGGTATAATGTTTTTGTGAAATGTATGTAACAGGCAGAAGGAGACATCGCAGACCCCATAAAGTATATATATTCTTGATCAGCTCGATGAGCTGAGTTGAAATAGCCCTGTCCGTCTGTCCGTCCGTCCGTCCGTCCGTCCGTCCGTCCGTCCGTCCGTCCGTCCGTCCGTATGAACGCAGCGATCTCGTAAACCACAAAAGCTAGATATATGATATTTTCAGAGAATACTCGTCTATAGCCTACGCAGTACGAGTTTTTTTTAGATTTTCGATAACTCATCCCGTTTCCTTATTATCGATAAAAATCGATAACTTTTCTTCCGCTAAGCATACCGTAAGAGCTAGAGACTCCAAATTTACTGTGTAGATTTGTGTAATGAATGCGAACATTTTGTCATTTTTGGATTTTGAATGCCACGCCTCCTTCGCCCCCAATTTGCAAAATTCGTATTTCAAATACTATAGACTTGTGCTTTGGCAAATACATACATATGAATGACATGATTACGCTGCGCAAGTTTGATTAAGAAAGTCAGTCCACAAAAAAAGTTATTAAACATTTAATTTCCCATACAATAGGCATATTGCAGCCCAAGCGCAGTCGCTGCGTCAGCTGCGCAGTCAGCAGAGCGCATGCTTATGCGTGCGTGTGTATGCATGTGTGTGTGTGTCTGTGCGTTGCTCGCAATATTTGTATATGTAAAATAAGCATATAATGTTGGGAAGATTGGATCTTCGCAGGGTTCAGGGTATCTCGTAGTCGAGCCGTCTCGACTAGAGCACTCTTACTTGTTTTTCCTTTTCTTTTATTTCTTTGTAATTGGCTTTCTGTATGTACTTGGACACCTGTTCTGAAGTTTGCCCATCAAATTGGAAAAGTAAAGCTCAATATCGATTACAAATTCACTTTTTACTATTGCGGGCGGCACACGCAAAGCAATAAAACTGAAATTGGATGCTGTTTATGGGCGGCGCATTTTATTAACCGTGGTTTATAACTTTCAACAACAAATTTCAGCGAGCGCCTTTCGATGCCTGAACATAACTTTGACCCAGAAAGAGAAGTCCAATTTGGAGCTCTTGAAAGTAATTCGCATAATGCGTTAATCATCGTTGATGGTACACGGAAATATTCTTTTACTCGCCCACTTCCATTGGCAATCAAAGCAAAGTCAAACATAATATTATGCGGTAATTGTGCATGGGCATGAAAATTAAGCTAATACGCTACCATTTCTTCTAATTATATGGGAAAACTTTTGTTTTAGCCGGGAAATGAAAGTTACGGCACAATTTATTTCAATTAACATTATGATAAAGGTCACTCGACCCTGGACCATGGGATAAGATAAGACAGATTGACTAATGACTAATGACATCATCTAACAGACAATTAACAAATACACAATGTTAAGAGTTAAGAGTGAAGATTTCTGGGATGCTTATTTACCGGATACCAACGGAAAAGCCAAAAGACGAATTTCACTATTCACGAAATCCCATAGAAATGTCTCTGCTCTACAAATTGAACAGAATGTGTATTGTACAACAATAAAATATATTTTGAAATGACTTTTTGAACGAGATTTCTAATGTGCTGGCATATGTATACCCTGTACGCATGAAAGGAGTAATGGATATATATGAAAATAGATATGTGAAATATACTCTAGCTTTAGGCAGTCTGTTAATAACTTAAAAGCCACGAATTCTAGTTAATTTCAGCCAAATATATATATATATATATTTATAAATAATAATATAATATACAGCATATCTGCAAGTCGTTCACACTCATTCCGAAATATTTCGGTGTTTTGTTTTGATTTATATTTATAAATATGTAGACAGAATAGATGCAGATATATATATGTACATCAGTGCGTATACATATTTTCACTCATTATATTTAAATGGATGTCTAGCAAATATTTAAATGGAATAAAGTAACAAATAATAACATAAGGAAAAGCTATTGTTGAATTAAGTCTCCAGCCAAGAAGAATGTCATATACACACACTTAAGTAAATACTGTGAAAGCAAAAACAAATGTCAACGCTTGACATTTCATGGCCATGTTGATGTGCATAAGAAAATATGTAAATTATATGAATGTGGGCATACCTTCGAGGAAGAGTTCGCGGCTTAATGAACCGCACAGATTCATCTTAATCTTCGGCAGTAGGAATAAAGCTACACACACACACATACACATACATACATACGTACGTGTGTTTTGTTTTTGTATGTGTCTGTCGACGTACGTTAACACGAACTTTGTTGCACCATCAAATGACAGATATGTATAACAGCGGCCATAACAGAGAACAAATACACACACACACACACACGTATGTATAAAGGCGGCAAATGATTAAAAGAAGCCAAACAGAAAACTGATGCGGCACACACAAACACCAGCACAAACACACACTCACACACACACAGCAGCAATGTTACGGTTCTGAAATAGCACGACTTGCTGAGTTGAGTGCAACAGCAATGCGAATATTGCTCATACGGCAGAAATGTTTGGTTGGCTCGCGTTCCGTTCCGTTCCGTCTTGTATGGAATACCGATACGAACTGAAATGAGCTGAAAGCACGGAAATCCTTTTAGTCGATGTCGCTGTAGCTGACGCTGACGCCGACGCTAGCGCTGGCGACGGCGACGGCGCAGTTATTGCGAAAATGAAAGAAAACAAAAATCGTTACCAAAATCAGCTGATGGGACGCTTGCCGCGTTTTTGCTGCCCCTTTCTAGTGGCGCGGAGGCTGCGCGTTCCACACACACTTTCACTCTCACTTCTACACCATAACTAAGCATATACACATACTTAAACATACATATATATTTTTTTTTTAATTCAATTTATTTTTTTTTTTATTTTTAATTCAAAATCTGTCTTGAAGGACAATGTCAGGGGTAAACAGCCAGCCACACCCAGTTTGAAGCGATTATCTCCGCACAAAATATCAAAACCGTTCTCCGTGGCTCGAAGTGACGTATATTGAAAATGGCGCAGTTTGTGAATTCATTTTCGTTCTGCTTGCCGCTAGCCTGGCCTGGCCTGGCCTGGCGTGGCGTTCAAAGGAGCCTACGGCGGAGCTTAGCGGCTTTTAACGTATTGCAAGAACTGGCAAAGACTTGAGCGCTCCCTTTACCAAATCTGTAAACAAGGTTAAGCGGTTTACTTCCCTTTTTATAACTTCCCACTTTTTATGGGGAAAACAACACGAATAGCAACTACTTTGCATTTTCGCATGTCATGTATCCGGTTAATTTCATAGCAATTGGACAAAAAAAAAACACAAAAAAAATATAAACACAGGTTATTAAAATAAAAAAGGAACAATGTTTCATAGTGCCGTATACATGTAGTTAAGTAATTAGTAAGTAACAATAGACTATGGTACTATATAACTAAGTATACGAGTCAGTTAGACCAGAACTCTTTAGATCTTCTATATAATATATATTGCGGATATTGTGGAATCGTGAAATACTGGGCAGTCGAAGAATAGAGTAAAAGTTAGACGTATTGAGGTAAGTTCAAATAAGTGTTTACCTTTTGTTACCATAGAGAAAAGGTAGAAAAGTTTCCTGGTTGACGTAAAATTCAGCAACAAATTTGAATTGAGGGCGCGACCAAGCGATTTGTCAAGGCCACAGGCCGTCCGTCCGTCCGGCCGGTTATTGTGTGTGGCCATGCTATGCCTCCCATGCAAACTGGACAAAAGCAAACAGAATGGAAAAATACGGTAAACGTAAATGGAATCTGCCCAAATTGCTGATACCCTGGGAAATATTGGCACATATATTTCAGGCATACAACTATAAAAGATGTTAGTTTTAAATTATATATATATTTCTTTTATTTACAAGCAATTTATTTCAATTATTGAATGAACTTGAGAGCGAAAGAAATGTACACTTAATATTTAAATATATATATTTATTTATATATAAGAACTACTTTAATACAATTACTTCGGTCATGGACATTAAAAATAAAAGGCCGCAAACAATAAATTCTGCGTCTGTGTCTTTGTCTATTGTTAAAATCCATTTATACTGAAGGTGCTAATAGTATTATGTAGCGTGCTTACATATACCGTATATACCGGTTCTACGTTTTGGATGTTTTGGATGTGTTCGCAAACATAAAAAACGGGTTTAGACTATGCAAGGGGCAACTTAAACTTAACTATATGGTATGCATCTAATTACTTTGCATTGGATTTGCAGATAAAAGCTTATGAGATAGTTACTAAAATAATCGCATTAGAGACTTGGAAATATACCCGAATTATAATATTATATACAATTGTTTTTATAGGTATAGCTACAACCAGTCACAGCATAAACACTCTAACATAGTATGCTTATGCCATGATCCATAACATTGGATCGCAGACTTAAGAAGAACGCGATATGAAATTTATAAAAGCACTTAACGTAAACCACAACTTAAGATTATCGTATGAATATAAACTAACAACTCATTGAGTTTATTGCAGCGTTCTAAATATACTCAAGCAGCTCCAGCTCCAGCTCCAGCTCCAGCTTTAACCTCCAGTAAGTATACAATGCCTATCGTTGATTACTGCATTACTTCGCGAAAACGCTTTTGCCGCTCCAGGCTCTCGACCTCAGCCCAACAGTTGCGCATATTGCGGAATAGCTATCAAGGTAAAAGATAAACTGTTTAGATATATTCAAGAGAAGACATGATAAAACTCTAACCTCATCTATCCAATTGTGTTCGGCCAACAAATCATTCAGTATTTCCGTCGATGTCTTGCCGGGACACTGTTGCTGCTGCTCTGTTACTCGCTGCGAGCAATTGATAAACAAATTGAACTTCTCATGCGCAATTTTATGGAAGAGATCCGCACGCGCGGCACAAATACGACACAACACAATGTCCTGGTAGGATAACAAGGTACAGTCAGCCAAGAGTAAAACAATTTAATTATAAATGCATTTTACCTTCTCGTATACGATTCGAGCATCTGCAGCTATGGTCTGCATGGTGTTTGGATTGTAGGGCTCCCCAAATAGAAGGAAACGAACTGCAATGCCTGGCTGATGGCAGCCAGCGCAGTTCTTCTGAGTCAGATTGTTCTGCACCCATTCAGAGAACACATGACACTTGGGCCACGTCTCAATTGACGAGATAATGCTGCGGGTCCACGGAGTGATAGCCAACAATTTCCGTTTGCAATTGTCCATTATATTGTCTATTACACGCACGCTGCCCAAGAAGTAGTCATCTGGAAATACGATTTTAAATTAAAGTGAGAGTTTTTATTTGTAAACTGATTAATAGAAATCTACCTTTCTCACGTGTTATCTCAGAGAAGAAGCTTGGATCGAGCGCCTGCGATATCATTGTTTGTATATAAATTTCGAAATTGTCCCGATAGGACAGAAAGTCCTCCATTATCTTTTCGATAAACTGCTCAGTATCATCGGCAAGCAGTTCCGACCGCATAAACTCCACAATTGTCTCTGTGTGAGATTGGAGCTGTATGCGAACGGGTGCTTTGAGGTAGAGTTTCTTCGTTTCTAGATTCCACGATGCGTACTGTGTGTAGAAAAAGAATAATTAGGATTTGATAACATGAATATTGCTGATTTCAAATTTACTTTTGACATGTTGCGGTAAAAGGTTTTGCCATTCTGTCGAAACGGTTCATACTTTTGCAATATGCACTTCGAGTCCACCTGCCAAATGGTGGGCCAGTCATTAACCAAATCCGAACGTAAAACGATAAAGTCTCCGGTCTGTGCAAGAAAAGAGAGTATTATACTTTAAGAATACGGCATAGATTATGATGAGTTAAGTCCTACTTTAAAGTTCTCGGCCGTGGTTGCAGATCCCGTTGCTGCACTGCCATAGCTAACGGCTGCCCCACTCTGCAGATCCTGCTGCGGATTATAGCCATCGTTGGAGCCATGCAGCTGTTGTTGCTGCTGATGTTGCTGCTGTACCGCCTGCAGTTGTTGCAACTGTTGGTGCTGCTGCAAATGCGTTGTTGGCTGACAATATGTGTTCTTGCGGGGCGTTCCCTTGATGCGTCGCGCTGCTTTACGCTTCCCATAGCCCTTGCCGTCGTCACTCTGTTTGATACATATATATATATATAGTTGGGTAAGGTATGGATTACAAACGCCAACGACAACGGACGCGCACTTACATCTTCCTCCTGCGGCGTCCAAACGGGATCCGTGTCCGAGTCGGTGAACTCCTCTGGCTCACCAACCGCGCCGCCCTCCCCAATTGCTGATGTATTCAAAAGAAGCGCGTGCATGCTGCTCTCCTTGGCCTTGCGGGAGCATTGCTCCCGACGTGGCGGCAAATTCAAAGGGTCTGTGGAGAGCACAAAAGTAGTTAGCAAGCATCAATGTGGTGGTGGTGGTGGTTGGTGGTTGGTGGTTGTAGTGGAGAGCGAAACGGCAACCAAAATGTGGCAATGCATGCCAAAAACGCGGAACAACAACTACGTCAACAACATAAACCCACAGCCGAGAAGCCATCGACGACACTGCCGCTGCAGCCGTTCGTCGCTTATCTCACACAGGTGTAAATAATAAAAATACAAGTTTTTATTTTTTGATGATTTTTTCTTTCTTTTTTAAATTAATAATATTTGTTCTCGGTATTCCATCTCAAAAATACTTATACTTTCTTTCTATTTTTTTGCTTTTTTGTTTTTTGTTTTAGTTTTTTTTTTTTTTTTGCTCTTGCGATTCGGCATTATAACAATTTTAAAAGTTAAGTTTATGTATTCGGTTTTTACATATGCACAGTGTCCATGTCCCTGGTTTACGGTTCGTTGTCTCTGTCTCGTCTGTCGAGTCACATGGATGCGATGTGGTCATTATCGCGACTAATGCTGCCACGGCCAAATCAGATTAATAAGGTGATGATGATTGGGCGCGGCTGGTGCTGCTGCCACGCTAACTGCTGTGTTGATGGTGGCTGCCGCCGTTGGCGCGTCGGCAGCGGCGGCGGCGGCGGGTGTGTGATGGTGGTTGTTGTTGTTGTTGTAATTGTTGTTGCATGGCGCAGTAGTAGTTGCGATAGTAGAGTGCTTATTGGAATTATGCTGTTGGTCAAGTAACATACCTTGACTGCCGCTCCCGCTACCCAACTGCGCGCAATGCTGCTGCACAAAATGCTGTGCGGCGCCCAGACCCGGCGACTCCTGTTGCTGCTGGGCGTATGGCCGAAACGAGGATGTCGTCTGATCGGCTGCGGGATGCTGTATGACAGAGGTAGATGTTGATTCAGCGGCTGCTGCTGCGGCAGCTGCCGCCGCCACCATTTGTGCATGCGGCCTCTTTTTAGGCAGTATTTGAGTTTGTGAGAGTATTTTGATGCGATGACCATCGTCGCCGACCAGACCGGCCAAGTTCTGTGACGCCTGGCCGTCTGTCGCTGCTCCACATGACGCTGTTGCCTGCGATGTGGACGCCTCATCACCGGCACCGGCTTTGCCTTTGCGTTTGTATGGAGCACGTGGATAATTCAGCTTGCGCGATGGCTTCACTACTGGCGGTGGATCATCGTCACGTTCACCTTGCAGAAATTTCAGATAGCTATCCATAAATTGTGTTTTCTTCTCGCCAATGGACGTGCCCACGCTAACAGGCTTCGGTGCGGATGGACTGTACGCTGACGCCGTCGAACTGGATGTGCAGAGTGCTGTTGTAGCCGGCGCTATTCCATTATTGCTGCAGTCGTGCGTTGAAGAAGAAGGCGGCTCCGGTGAAGGCGTTTTATTAGGATTACGTATGCCAAAGTTTGTATTGTTTGTCGAGGAGTTGGTGTTGCGTCCATTGGTTGTCAACGAATTAGCGTAACCCTGTTTCGCCAAACTATTTGCATCGGCCAAGAAGTCCAGTTCCTCTTCTATGTTTGGCACAATGACTTTATTGCTGGCCTCGGTAGCGGCAGCAGCAGCTGCCGTATCCTCCTCCTGCTGTTGCACAGCCTCTACTTTGTCCTGCTGATGCTGTTGTTGCTGCTGCTGTTGTTGTTGCTGCTGCTGCTGATGTTGCAGTTGTTGTGTATACACCTGCTGTTGCTGTTGTTGCTGCGTATAGACCTGCTGTTGCTGTTGCTGCTGTTGTTGCTGCTGCTGCTGTTGCTGTTGTTGCTGCTGCTGTTGTTGCTGTTGCTGTTGCATACATGCCGTGTACTGGGATGCAATGGGTTGTGGAAACGCTGGATAGTACTGAGCTAACTGCGTGAGATGTGATTGCGCCTGCGATGATTGTAGGTGTGCGGGCTGCGGCAGATGCTGTTGCTGCTGCTGCTGCTGAGTGGACTGTTGGTGTTGCTGGCTATGCTGCGGATATGTGGGTATGTTTATGGTTGTCGCTGGCGACACAGAAGCCGCATTGTTCTCCGTTTTGAGCGGTGTATTCCACTTGCTGTTAAAGTCGTAATACGTATTTTGCTGCTGCTGTTGTTGCTGTTGATTATGCTGCTGTTGTTGCTGCAACTGGTGGTGCTGCGACTCCTGTGGACTGCGAACCGTACTGTATTCGCTACTCGGAATAAGCGTCTTCTTCGGTTGTCGTTTGCGCGGCGTCTTTGCTGGCTTAGGCGGCGGCTTTACATCCTCCTGCAATTGGACCAATGATAAACTTTTATTAACCCAACAGTTAATGTGTTATTTCAAATTTTATATATAGTATGTATATTAGGTTTGCATTTGGGATATTTCGTTTTTAAGTATTACTAAGATCACATAAAACTTCCTCAACAACAACGTCACGTCACAGTTTCAAATTGACCACAAGATTTCGCCAATAAGATAATTAGCTATATTTGCTATAATTTATTAGTTTCGACAAAACGTACGTATGTATTTAAATAACAAAAATAAAGACGAAAACAAAAACATAAACAACAAAACAAGCAACAACAAAAAGTTCATAATCAAATGAGACAAAATACCGCCACCAAAATGTAAACAATAACAGCATAAAATATAGATAACAGAAGTTCTGCGCACCGCCACAAGGTGAAGAATGCATGTAAGTTAACATAAATGCAATCAGACAAAACAAATGCTAATAGAACAGTTTCTATTCATATATACAATAGTATATATATGTATGTATGTATGTATGTACATTCATTATTGTTATACAAATGGCTGGAAGCGGTTCGATTATGAACTAGTTCTGCTTTTTGAAATCGATTACAGACTCGTATAACAGCCGTTATTAGGTAAACTAAACGCGAAATCAAAACACACCAAAATAATAATAACAAAGCATAACAAAGCACAACAGACAAACTTAATAAAAACAAGAAAACAAACGGAAAATTAATCCAAAAATAAATACATACAAATGAAATACAAACCTTTGGCACTGTTTGAATCTGTGACGCTAAGCTGCTCGAAGTCCCTGGTGACAATATCATATTAGCCACAACGTGTTGCCGCCTGCCTTGCGGCGAGCTGGAACTCTGCTGCTGCTGTTGCAGCAGATGCTCCTGGGCTACAGCCTGCGCCTGCGCCTGTGCCTGTTGCAACGACACGGACGCAGACGAATCTACATCAACGACCGCTGGCTGATAAAACGTTTGTTTTATCTCAAGACCTGGCGGAAGGTTAAACACGAGATTCTCGCCAGTATCTGCACCGCCAGCCGCATCATTGGCATAGTCCAGCTGCCGATGCTCTTGCTTCACGTGCAACTGCAATACACTCTTAATCTCTTCCTGCCCATCCTCTGGCTTTGTCCAGCAATGTTGCTGCTGCTGTTGTTGTTGCTGCTGCTGCTGTTGTTGCTGCTGCTGCTGCTGTTGTTGTTGTTGCTGCTGCTGCAAGTGCTGTTGTTGCAGTGTGCTTTGTATCACAGATGAGTAGGCCACCGTTGTTGGCGCTGCAGACGAACCCGCGCCTGCCACGTTCATTACGGTGCGTCGCGATACTGGCGAACCTGTCGCCGCTACCGACGCTGCCACCGCCGGTGCCGTTGCTGTCTTATAGACAATCACCTGTGGTGATCCACCGACATCGACCGCGTGTAAATTCGTGATAGGTGATCCGTCGTTAGCCGGACTAACGTTCTGCTGTTCAATGTGTATGGTCTGCGCATCCTTGCGTGCCAGCTTCAGCTTTTGCCCATCTATGGTATAATATGTTTCTGCCTCGGCAATTTCATGTTGCAATTGCTCTTGCTGCTGCTGCTGCTGTTGTTGCTGCTGTTGCTGTTGTTGCTGCTGCTGCTGTTGTTGTTGCAATTGGGTGAAGTATATTAGATCGTTGTACGCTTTGAGATGCGCCTTGGTTTGTTGTGTGTTTTCTTGTTTGATTTGCTACAGATTCGATTCGTTGTAGTTGTTGTTGTTGCCGTGGAAGCAGTTGGTAGATTTTTGTTTTTGTACATAAAGTTGATGGAAACGGAAATTGTTTTTGTTCGGATTTCGTTACATATATAAATATATATACAGTACATTACATACATAGACAGTTAAAGGCATAAGTGAGTATAAGGCATAGTCTAAGCAGAGTTAGTATTTGGACATAAGAGGAGCAACGAAAGGGGCCCAGCAGATACCCAGCTACTTTAACTAAACTGATTCAAAGGAAAATGTAGATATATCAGGTAAACAGGATTCAATATGGATATACAATTATATTGTGAATATACTATCTCTTCAGTTTTGATCATCTTTCAATTACTTGTCTTATTCTAGAGATAAAGTGCAAAGCCTGTCCATATTGATGGAGATATTAAGGAGAGAAGAAATACCACCGATTAGTATGCATTGCTTACAGAAGGGATACCAACACAAATACTGAGCCCCTCGAGCCCCTCCTCCCCGGCCATGGCCAGCTGCAACTCTGTGTTAAATATTGTTGCAACAATTAGATTAGTTTAGATGTTATACTCACCACTTTATCGGCCACTAGATTCAGTTGCTGTTGAGCTTGTTGTTGCTGCTGCTGCTGTTGCTGTTGCGCCTGCTGCTGTTGCTGCTGCATGGCAAGGAACGTGTTGGATATCATGTTGGGCGTGTTCCACGTCAGCGACGTTGATGTTAGAGCCACCGTCGTGGGTGACGGCGAGGCGCCGCTCGACGACGAGTTCTCACCGTAATAGTTGGAGGCAACATTATTGACAGCAGCGGCGGCTGCGGCTGCAGAGGAGACAGCCGCCACCGCAGCCTGGTTTTGAAAGGAGCTAAGCTGCTTGTCCAGCGTGGTGGGCAGCTGCAGCTGTTGCAGCTGGCGGTGCGGCGTGTTGACCGTCGATGAGGCATAATGCGCCGGCTTCGGCTGAACGCTCGCCGCGGCCGCATGGTGATAAATCTGCTGGAATACTGGATTGTAGCTACCGATGGGCGATGGTGGCACAAAGCTGCCGCCGCTCGCTGCAGCCGCATTGAAGCTAGCTAGGCTTGCCGCTGTAATCGTCGCTAAATGCGGATGCTGAAATTCCTCCGCTGTGCTGCCCGTGCTGCCCGTGGAACCGGGCACGATGCGATTGTAAGCGTAAGACCAGGGGCTGGAGTTGGGATCCATGTGGTGTGCTTGAGCTGGAAGCAGGCAGGTGGGGTTAATTTTTTTTGTGTATTTTCAGTATGGCATAAACATCAAATGCAGATTCCAGGGCTGCAAGTACAGACACGGTCTGCTCTGCTCTGCTCTGCTCAGAGATACATACATACATACGTACACGCATATGTACATGTATAAATACGTATTCGCTGTTTTTTTTATATTTTGTTTTAGATTTGATTTCACTTGGCGCAATCACTGGTTTTATGCTTTTCGAAATGAACTTTCATTTGACAATATGCTCAGGATGAGTACATCAATACAGTTTCGTTTTTATGCAGCCCTGGCGACAAGTGCATTTTTCGCAGATACTTTGATATTTATATACATACATATACACACATACATACAATGATAAATTATGCCGCGCACAGTTTGGCGTGTTTTGGAAGGCACATTTTTCTCTTTTCTTTTTTGAATTTTTGTATTTTTACATGTTCTTTCAAATTAGGCAAAAAAGTTTTTTTGGGCATTCACATACATATGTATGCGTGTAAGTTTGTACATCAGTTGATATTTCCTTTGACCACTTTTAACATATACATACTTATGTACGTATGTATGCTTAAAGTATATGTATGCAAGTACATACATACATGTGTGCGTGCGTGCGTTGAGAGATAGTCACTAGCAAAGCAACTTGGTCGTTTTACTGCTTCGTTGCTTTCACACTGCGATGGATCATCTTTATTTTTAGCTTTGATTATGCACTTGTCTATTTACGTTACAATTTTAAGTAAATTTATTTTGTAAACTACTACAATTGGGCTGCATAACTTTTTTGTGGGTGAAACAATCTCCAAAATGGCCGCTCAAGTACAAATGAACCATTGTTCATTTGAACGATGCACACGTGAATCAGTTCGATGAAAGTCGTGTGCTTATGTTAGCCTGAGTGTTAAAGTTTTGTTTTTAATATTGTTTTCTATATAGTTATATATTTGTTTTATTTGCTTGGTGAGTTTAGCTTATGGTATGAATGAATGTTGTCCTATCTTATATATAAACCTTACACATACATATATATAACAACGTGCGTAAATACAATACTTATGTATGTAAACACGCACATAAATCCATTTCATACTGACATGTGTTGTAAAATGTGATAATTTTACACAGCACTGATCAAATAAAATGTCAGAAGCCTTTCCGACCGGTGAAATTTGTTGATCAAATAACATTCATTTGATGTTTTATTATTTGTTATTCGTTTATTATTATATTTTATTATTATTATCATTGCTTAAAAATGCGCATTTTTTAAATTTATTTATTAATTTGGAAAGAAATTCCCACACAGAGCAATTATCTTAACAACTATAACTTTAGTTAAATTTTAACTATTATAAGGGGCTTATAAATATATTTAAAGTCATTACTAAATATATTTAAAAATTATGCTTCCATTCGAATGGAAATAATGTCAATCGATATTAGCGTTAAATTTGTATATTATCGATAACTTGTCATCTCTATTAGTGACTGTCAGTTTACTCACTACAAAAAAAAATTTTTTACAAAAAAAAACCTGTGGAAAATACGTATTTAAAACATATTGTTTGTCAATAAGTTCGAAATTAAAACTAATAAAGTTAAACCATCACTTCTCAAATAACCAAAAAGGTAAGGAATATTGGTGTATCAAATCAGTGATTGAAATTAGTTTGATACTTACACATTTCTACGTGTAAGTGAAAATACGCCCATTAACTGTAATCATGCTCTTGTAGAGTGCAATGGACATGGATTTCGGTGATGATTTCGCTACTAAGGAGGAAGTTGATCCAGCGGCAGAGTTCTTGGCGCGCGAGCAATCGGTTCTTGGAGACCTCGAAGCTGAAATAACTGGTGGATCTGCCACAAATGCAGCTGCTGCGCCTGTAACCGATGACGGACTGCTGGGCGGCTTAGTCAGCACTGGGGCCGAACTGGGTAGTGAACTGTCCGCCAATGTAGGAGGTGGTCTCGAGTCATCCACTGGTAGCTTCGAGGTCATTGGCAGCGAGTCGAACGAACCCGTTGGCATCTCAGGACCTCCGCCGTCGCGTGAAGAACCCGAGAAAATACGAAAGTGGCGCGAGGATCAGAAGCAACGATTGGAGGAGAAGGATATTGAAGAGGAGCGCAAAAAAGAGGAACTACGCCAACAGTCCAAGAAGGAGCTGGATGACTGGCTGCGCCAGATCGAAGAATCAATTTCTAAAACCAAATTATCATCTCGCAATGCTGAAGTCCAAGCCGCTTCGTTAGAGAATGGAGCAGTCGAGCCTGGAACCGAATGGGAGCGCATTGCCAAGCTCTGCGATTTCAATCCTAAGGTCAATAAATCTGGAAAAGACGTCTCACGCATGCGGTCAATTTACCTACATCTGAAGCAGAATCCCATACAAGTACAGAAAATAGCCTAAAGCATAAATATATATATATATGTAACCCTATTAAAGCACCTACTCAAACATTTCGATTTGACTAATTAGATTCTGATACAAAGTATTTTTTGTAAATTCCAATTATATTAAATATGTATTACATACTTTTATTTTGCCTCTGAAGTGTTAAATGATATATTGAATATAAATAAAAAAAAGAAATTATATAGATATATGCGCATTTGTTGATTCTTTTTTCCATATCTAACAATGTTGACTTATAAGAATTATTTATCTATATTATTTCTAGTGTAATGTCTAAAGAATTGAACGGAGATAGTGAGGATCGGGTGGAGACTATTGAGAGCTCGACATCGTTCAAAACAAAAAACGAAAAACGAAATGATTACCTACAGTGGGACGATTACTTCATGGCTACCGCGATACTCTCATCGAAGCGAAGTAAGGATCCCTCGACGCAGGTTGGCGCCTGCGTTGTGGATAACCATAAGCGGATTGTAGCCATTGGATACAATGGCTTTCCAAGGAACTGCAGCGACGATGAGTTCCCTTGGTCGAAGGACGACGATAAAAGTTCGCTGGAGAATAAATATATGTATGTGGTGCACGCCGAGGCCAACGCAATACTGAACAGCAATTGCACTGGACTGGACGGGACTCGTCTTTACACAACTCTCTTCCCTTGCAATGAGTGCACAAAATTAATTATACAATCGGGTATCCGAGAAATATATTATTTATCTGACAAGTATGGGGATAAGCCTGTGTATCGAGCTGCCAAGCGAATGCTTGATGCAGTTGGCATCGTCTATCGTCAGTTTATCCCAACGCAAAAACAGATTATTATCAATCTTGAATAAATTAATTAAAATGTTCTTGTGATTATCTTAAGGTAAACGAAACTATCGACAATTACATACTAGCTCCGACGTAGAGCAGCTGATGTGAACTAACTTTAATGGTTTTATCTTAATATATGTAATTCCTTCTAAGAAAAAGCACAATTACAATTACAATTACATACATATATATATATATTTGACATAACTATATTTCTAAAATGGTCTTCGGTTGTTGCTCAACGTTAAAAAAATACGAAAATTACTGCACTTCTGTGGAATCGGCAATGTTTGAATTCTCCTCAGACTTTTTTGACACTGGCGAGTCGGATAGATGTGGGGAAAGATCACGTAGCTTTACAACATTTCCCACTGAAACCGAATTGGCGGCTTCTGTGACAGAATAGCCAATGTCCGGCGGTGTACCTTCCGGATAGCCTAAATAGTAATCAGCAATGCGTCCGGCTTCACGCAGACCACTTAAATAGGCGCCGTGGACAGTTGCCGGATAGTTACGTATCGTGTGCTCGCCTGCAAAGAAAAGCCGCGGCAGTTCTTCGGTATCTTTGCTAAAATGTGGCTCAAAGCTTGTAGGCGGGATGACAGGTGCGGCGAGAAGATCATAGTCGCTGCCAGAGGAGCCCACAGAAACATAACTATATGAACCACGGGCCCACTGATCGCTGCGCCAGCGAGTGACAACCGTCTCCTTGGGCTGGGGCACAGATGTGTTGCCAAAGATGTTCTTCAGCACAGACATACACCGTCCGATAATGATGTCATCTGTCACACTCTCCACAATGTTGGCCGCCATGCCAGCGACAAGGGCCAGCAAAACAGGCGACGAGCTGATGCTCCAAAAAAGAAACATTTCCCCTAATTAAGTTGATATTTAAGTAATTTTTTAAACAAAATGAAGAACAAGTCTGCGACTTACCACGACTGGCTGTGGTGCTGCCCACATGTCCAAAGAGATTCGCATTGGGATCCCAGAATATACGATCGAAACAGAGTACGACCTTGTTTAGATTACCAAATCCCAGCCGACGTATCGCCTGCTGTTTCCAGTCTGGCAACGGTGGATCAAATTTCACTGTATTGGCATGCTGTGCCTCCTCCTGCGTGACGGCTACCTTTAAGACACCCAGCGTAAGCGTACAGACAGCCAAATCGGCTTTGTACGTCATCAGCGAGTTTGAAGTCTTTAGATTTTCAGCCACAATCTCAACGCCTTTGTTGGTGTACTTAATCTCCTTGACCGCACTGTTCAGACGTATGTCTATGTTCTCGGTCAGCGCGACAGGAACACAGGAATAACCATTGCGCACTGTCGTGTGGTGTCCAATGAACTCGAAGTCATCATCCTGATCCCAGTGCTTCAGCGACAAGTTGTCCAGGCGGGTGGCATTAGCAAACTCCAGATTGGCAAAGTGCCAGTCAAGTATCAGACGATCACGCGAGGATAGATATACCTGGCTGTGTAAATGAAATGTCTCAAAATCAGCATATATATATTTATATATAGATGGATTCTCACTAACCTCGGTCCGTTTTGTTCTATCTCTTTCAGTTTCGTCTCCATTTTATGGCCCTCAATGCGCTGCTCTGCTTCGGCATTGATGGTGTCCTCGAGCTTGATTTGAGTAGTGCGAATCGTGTACTCCTGGGACGCATAACTGTTTTCATTGTGTGCGCTCCTGGGCATTCGCTGTCTAACTAAATTCTGAAGTTCAGCTTTGAGCGTCGCAATCTTCTGTAATGTTGCCTTGAGTCGTTTCCGATGCTCAATGATTCTTGTTTGTGCGGCAATAATCTCGTGCATATGGGCAGCACGTTTCTCCTGCACGGCTTTATCCTGCATATTGATGATCCACTCAAGAGCGTCGCCCAGTGAAACGGGATTGTTGCCGGCGTAGTTAAAGTCCAGGCGATGCGATAAATAACTCGCCGACTCAAGTAGGCGATTAAACTCACGTTCGATGACGTCGTCTTTTTCTTTTGGCACCGGCTTTCCATCGGGACCGTACAGCGGACATGTCTGTTGGATGGGTACCAGATCCATGCCAATCTGTTTGCTCAGTATGGTCATGGGATTGCCGTAGACACCCGTTACCACCATGGCGCCGAGATCGGCAATGTAACTGTTCTTGCGAAAGGTGGCAATGCGGCCGCCGACTCGATCTCTTGCTTCCAGCACAATGACATCCATGCCAAATTGTTGCAGCTGTTGCCCAACGGCCAGTCCAGAAATTCCAGCGCCAATCACGATTACCTTTCCAAGCTTCTTACTAGGTATCGGCGACAGGCGCTTAAATATTCCGAAATTGATAAAGCCGTGGCGCTCCAGGAACGAGTGCACTCGCCTCACCAAATTCGGGTCACTGTCGAACGGCGGCGGCAGTCGCTTGAGCGCACTGTCAAAGGTCAGCTGCGTCTTGGGATTATCTACCCACATGTGCAGCAGACTGTTGCGTATGTTGAGGAAAACTCGATGACCGAGTATGCCCGAGCAGCTTATGTCAGGAAAGCAGGCCTCCTCGTTGGGCGTCATTTTGCTAAAGGGCAGGCGAGACTGAAAGACTGCGCCTTCCTGCCCAGAGAGCACCGTGGGCGTGCTATTGTCGCGCGCATCTCCATTCGTGCCATTCGTATCCTTTGACAGAGCGCTGCGTGTGCCAGTGCCTGTGTTTTGATTCAGTGCAGCCTCCGACTTGCGGGTACGTGGCTCCGCCTGACCTTGATTGCGTTTATCCGATGGGCCTGAGCTGCTGCCCGAAGAGCCGGAGCTGCATTTGTCAAAGGTCGTATTCTCTGCACTTACAGTTGCCGGCTTATTCGTGTAGTCGACCTTGGGCTTGTTACGCCGGCTGGTGCGTCGCTCGTCACTGGTGGCAGGCGTGTCATTGGAATCATCGTCAAATTTGACTTTCGTTTGGCTAGCGGGTTGGCTACCACTCCCTGGAGGATTTCGTTTCGGCGAAGGCTCTCCGTCGGAGTCGTCGCTAATGAGGGTAACGTACTCGATGGGTTCGCCCATTTTAGCGGCACTGGTACTGGTACCACTGCCACCGGACTGAGTAGGCTTCATGCCAGAACTGTTGACGAAATTGGAACAAAACTGGGCTACAAATCGAAACGCGAGTGGCTTCCTTATTTCAAAACTTACATTTTATGGTAATACCAAAATCAAAACTCAGGCCGAAAAAAAAATTTATATATAGTAGCTTAGCAAAACAAATTTACTTTACACATCTTAAATTTATTTGCCGGCATTGAATGTCGGTCTGGCCACTTGCACGCTAACTGTTACTTGAATTTAGAACTTTAAATGTTTTTTATGCATTGCAAAAACAAATCTCTCGACGATGTGCGACGGCTTTTATCGTGTACTATTAATGTTATACTGTACTGTAATTAACAGCGCGCAGCACGAAACATAACAGTGGCACAAAACTTAACATTCACCCGAGTAACAGTTCAAAACAAGAGAATGATATACAGCTAAAATTAAGAGTATGCTCAATAAAAAGACACTTCTTGGCACATTTCCATGTCAATTGAGTTTCCACAAAAAGACAAAAACAATTTTTGTTGTATGTTTTAAATAAAAAGGCAGAGCTTAAGTATCAAATGTGATTTGATCAGTGCTGTAAAATACTTATCGCTCTGCCTATCGATACCAAGTATATATGACGATTATTTCTGCATTTGAAATATAACGAAACATTTACATAAACAGCGAAAGAAGTGCTGCAAATCACAATAGATGAAAATTATAATTTATCATTTGCTATAGATCAATTTTGTTTATTGTGGTTTAATTGAAATAATTTTTTGATTTTACAAAAGAAATTTTAACTGTCTATTGACGCTCATTTATTTAGTACATAGATGATTTAATCACGTCCATCACAACAGCCGTCGTAAATAATTTCATTGGTGCAGCCTTGCACTCGCTCATCGAAAAAGTAGTCCCAGTGACAGGTTTTCTCCTCAACTTCGACCCCATCGACACATTTAATGTAGTTGTGGCAGTTGTTATTGCTGCTGGTCACAAGCATCGTTCCACGTCCTTCGCAACGGTTGTGTGTGCACACCACTGAGGTGGGAATGGCGCACATTTTCCTAACGTCATCGTAGAAATAGCCCTCTTTGCACTGGCCCCACACGGGATTCACATCGTGAACGGTGCCATAGTCACCGCAGAAGAAGTATCCACGGCAAGTGGCAGAGTCCGGCTGGAAGCCCTTAAGGGGCTTAGTCTTCGACAAGCATACGTTCTTCTTGGAATGCGAATTGCAGTCTACTAGGTTCTTGGCCTTGCAGGAGCCGCTCTCCACGTCAAAGTATTGCGTTGTGCTGCAGGTCTTCAGTGAGTGCTTTCCGCTCTTGCACTCGTAGTATTCGTTACAATCATCCTCTTGCCGGAACTTTGTTTTGTCCGGCAACAGCTCACATATATTGGCAACATCCACGCAAATTGAGTCAACTCCGTGCTCACACGACTGCGTTGTTTCGTTGAAGTGCTCGGCGCCCTCGCAGTGGCCGGCCAGGGACTCGCCGTTTCTACAGTAGAGATAGTTGTGGCAGTTTGTCGGATCGGCCACCCACTTGCCATCCAGGCCCTCGCACAGGTTGCCGCAGTGCACGGTGTTGCTGGCCGTAGCCTTCACGCACTTCTGGGAGCTGGCATCATACGCCAGCGAATCGCCGCATTTTCGCAGGCTACCCTCGCCATTTTTGCATTCAATGTACTCATTGCATGAGCCGGGCTTCCGGATGTGGATGCCGTTCTTAAACAGCCGACACATGTCCTCGAAATTATTCTGCGCCTGCAGAGGCTGAGGCAGGCACAGCGCAAGCAGGATAACTCCAATACCAAATCTCAATGATGCTAAGAACCAAGGGAAAATGAAATTATCGCATTAGTGTGAATACTGTACTAAGTGGTACGCGTCGCAGTTAGTACGAAACACCTGCCAATTATAAACTTGGTATATTTTTGGCTCACCTTCTTGCATTTTCGATTGATTGGAAATACCTTTGGTATTTAAGCTTCTGATGTTGCTGTTCAATTGGTTTGCCTTTGACTAAATGGGGATTGCTGTTTGGAGAGAATTTATATATGTCGCTGATACCTGATACCTGATACCTGATAGCTCATTCTGCAACAAATTAGGGGTATATGTTCTCAGCGGCTCAAATCTTATCTTTGTTGTGCCAAAAATATGCAGCTATTACCAACAGTAGCGCTAACAAAAATAGAGTTTTTCAAATATGTAGGTATTTTCTTCTATATTATAATCTAAGACATTTTGCTCTTAAGAATTTCAACAAACAGGCCAAATCGTTGAATATGTGATATATGCCTAACCAGCTGGCCTTAGCACCTAATACAAAAATAACAAATTCTTCTCCGCTCATAAATCCTTCAAATTGATAAACTGATTGCCAAACGGCGTTCATGAACTCTATTGAAATTATTTTTATGTGCGTAAGACAGACATATCTCATTTTTTACTTGTAATGGTACATGCATTAAAAAAACCATTGATACGGGAATGCTTGTCTAGACTGCTCTGCTAAAATATACCCTATATATATATATTTATATTATAATTTATATATATGTGAGTTTTCAGGTCTAAAAGCAATTTGCTGATCAATTAATCAAAAAAGCGAGAGGGTAAGAAAGAGATATGAAGAAAGAGAGAGAGAGCAAGAAACAGAGAGAGCAAGAGACAGAAAAGGCAAGAGAATAAGAAAGGGAGAGGTGGAAAGAGAGAGAGAGAGAGAGAGAGAGAGAGAGAGAGAGAGAGGGAAAGAAAGAGTGGGAGAGCAAATGAGAGAACAAGCGAGAGAGTAAGAGACAGAGAAAGACAGAGAGAAATGGAGAGAGAGAGAAAGTCATAGACAAAGAGAGAGAGAGAGCAAGAGAGAGAAATAGGGAGAGAGAGAGAGAGAGAAACAAAACAAAGAGTAAGACGGAGAGCGAGAGTGTGCGTGTGCGAGAGAGAAAGAAATTAAGAGAGATTGATATAGAAAGAACGACAACTACAGACAGTCCGAAAAAAAGAGAGCAAATAATAAGAGAGCTATGTAGAAAAGGAAAACGAACTGATATAAGTAAGGGACAGATAAATGAGTCAATATCAGATATGTTAGAAGCAAAAGGATATGTGAGTAATGCATATTCCTGAAGGTCACTTAATTCATATCGAAGCTTCATTAATGAATAAAATATTTCACTTCAAGCATTTTTCATAAGTTCAGCTATCTTATTACCGAGTCCATGATGATATCTGAGGCTCGTCAAAGTATGCTACAAATATATTTTCCCACCCCAAAAATATGCAACTTTGATGACTGAAAATGCCTTACAAATTGATGCCTAAAAGTATATTATGAAAATAATCCATACAACGAGTATATGTGCTTAGTTTAGTTTTTTTTTATACCCTGAACTCATTGAAAATGGGAAATCAAGGTATAATGGTACAAAGTTCCTTAATTGGTTAGAACGGTAAGATAACCAAGTTAGAAATATGATAGAAATGAGAAATGTCCATGCTGTGAACTAACCGAAAATTCAATATTCGGTACACTCGAAAACTGAAGTAGAAAATCTATAACTATATCCAACCAATATTTCTTAGACATATACAAGACTTGCATTCAAATATACTTTAAATACCAAAAGCTCTCCCAAAAGTATGCATTTGATTGGACACGATTCATTTCGAAATATAAACAAAGTTAAACAAAGACAGCAATCCGTTTAAGAAGATAGATTTCGTAGAAAAGAATTCGGCGGAAATGGTGTTGTTCGTAAATGTTGTCAATGATACGGAACGACATGCTGACAGGCTCGATACGATTAGTTGAGGAGTAACGCAGTTAGCTGGAGACGCCGATCAATAATTGGAATGTCAATGAATTAAAACATAATTACACACCTAAATAGTTGTCCACAAGAAACTGATAATCCGGACGGCACTTGACGATAATAAAAGATGATAAATCGCACTGAGGGTAAAAATAACTCAATTACGTTCGGTTAGCTCGTGGGTATTTGGTGAATGTTCGCATATAAACCCAGTCAATAGAAATCGCAATGGCATTGCTACTTGTCAGTCGCCTCTAAACGCTGAATCGAGAACAAAGAAAAATTAAGAAAATGTTAGGTGAGACAAAGCATTATCGCATTTTAATTATGGTATTTTTCAATGTGTTTCGGTTGTGGGTAAGCTTATCTGCAAAAGTGCGAACAGTTTTAATTAAACGCGCCCAGATAGGCTATTAGATGGAGCCGGCAGGCTTGGCTCTCTATATAAAGCATCCCATGCAATTGTTAGGCTTAGTATTGAGTTGGTATGCTCCTATAGCATACACGGCTAGCTAATAAGTCACCTACAACCCGAGCGCAATGACTGGTAGGCCTGTGATACTAAAATACTAAAATAGTGAACAAATAAAATGGATACCACCAAGGATTGAGAATTAATCAAAACGCTTTGATTTTTGCAGCTTTCCACTTGAGGGGAACTGTTCTGGCTGTCGCCTGCCTTATGCTGGCGAGTCAGTCAGCTGGCTATACGATGCAGGACATGTGTGCCCAATGGTCGGGCAGTGGATACATTGGCAATCCCGCCGATTGCACCAGCTGGGGCTACTGCAGTGCCCAGCAGCTTGTTGGCTATGGCACCTGTGAAGGTGGTCTCGTTTACGATTCACAGTCGCAGACTTGCCAGCCAGCATCCACCACGCCGTGCTCCACCAGCGCACAGAAGACGTGCAGCGCACTGAAGACAACTGGATTCGTGTCCGATCCCACCGATTGCAGCAGATATGTGTATTGCTTTGGCAACGGCACCTCCCAGACAAAGTCATGCCCGGCTGGTCAAACGTATGCCGCCAACAATAACACATGCGTGTGGGGCCCAACCTGCACACAGAACTCCATCTGCCGTTTCATGCCCAATAATATCTTTGTTGGTGATCCGGACAATTGTGGCCAATATTTGAGCTGCGTCAAGGGCTACGGAGTGTGGGGCAAGTGTTCAAATGATTTGTATTTCAACGCTGCAACCGGAAATTGTCAAAAAACTAATCCATGTTCCGACGAGGACAACGACAACAACAATAACAATAGTGACCCCGACTCTCCACCTACGACAGTGTCAACAGGCTGCACAACTGCGGACTCATTTATAAGCGATAGTTTGACTTGTTACGGATTCTACTATTGCAACCAAACATTAATTGGTACTTGGGGCTCGTGTCCTTACGGTTTGGAATTTGACGAAACCAAACAAAGATGCGTTTCACCCGTTAGTGTATCTTGTCTGAAAAATCGTTGTGCAAACACGAATTTGACTTACGCAGTTGTTGCTGACACAAGTTGCCAGAAATACACATACTGTCCGACTGGTGGCTATAGCTACTGCAATCCGACCTATCCCTACCTTGATGAAATAAGCGGGCAATGTGTCCAGAAATTGCCACCATACCCGATTTGTCAATCTTAATGACCGTTGCTTGAAATAATTGTTCACATTCAAATATATGTAAAGTCAATATGCATACAAATAAAATCAGTAATTCTAGCACTCTGACCTAAGTATTTTCATATTCAATTGGCAAGAAATGTCAATTTGGTTCATTCCTAATGAATGGAGTTCGAGTAGTTGGATAGATAAGAGTAGATAAAATGACTTTCTCAGATGCGAATCATTAAGGAAGCCCATTTAGCCCATGTCTCGAATATTGTAGTCATCACATCGAGGCCAGAAATCACTCAATGATTTAATTTGGCTATTATATGGAATTTTTCATTCAATTCAAAGAGGCATTCACACAAATGCCCGCCGCCTGCCACCTGCCGCCTGCCGCCCGCCTCGACACCTCCAATTTCCCTATCAGCAACGATTGCGGGTTGATGGCATACGCAGATGTGTAGCATGGAGCCACCGAACCGCCGAACCATCAAACCGCCGAGTCACCAATAGGCCATGTTATTGCCGTGTAATTTACATGCTGTGCGCTATCAGATGCGAGTGCTATCGCGCACATTGATATCTGATATCAGAGACAGGCAAAGACATCGACATTGTCTTCCTTGGGCCTGTGCATTTTCAAAATTGATTTTTTCGCTATGAATGAAACTTTGCATATTTAAGAAGGTGCCGACTGGTGCCAGCGCATCAGTCAAGTTGTTGGAGCTGCACGCGGAGCTAGCGATCGCAACAATTTAAGGATACCAATAACCATCAACGATAAACAACCATAACCATTAACAGCATGAAGCAAGGTAATCTCTTTGCGTCGCTGATCAACACTGATTCACATTGCTAACGCCGTTAATTGTAGCTAGAGGAGTCCTGCCCCTGCTTGTGCTTGCCGTGGTAGCCCTGGCCAGTGGCAGCAAATTAAACAACTTTGAGTCTCTCACGATGACTGAGATGTGTGAGTTGCTGCCCTCGGATACAAGCTTCCTGCGGCCAAATACGTGCAACTATTGGGTACACTGTCCGAGCTATACCACCACAATGGAGGAGGGCACCTGCGCCACTGGACTCTTCTATAACAAGGATAGGGGCCGTTGTACCATGGCTGAAAATGTCGATTGCCCATACGAGATAGCTCCGAACAGTAACGCCGTTGTCAATGCCTGTGCCAACGAAACGGATGGCATCTTCCTGCCAGATTCCTCAAGCCGCGATTGTCAAGGCTATATACTGTGCAAGGGGCATCGTGAGGTCAAGGCCAACTGTCCGAAAGAACTGATCTTCAATCCGAGATCACGTTCTTGTGTCTATCCCACTCAGTACCAATGCCCGGGTAGCAGCATAAAAACCAAATCGCCGGTTTGTCGCTCCTTATCTAACAACACTCGTCTAGCCAATGAGGAGCATTGCCACAAGTATTATGTCTGCATTAACGAAGTGCTCTATGAGCGCGAATGTGCCGCCCAAAAGGCGTATGATGTTTCCCTTGGCGAGTGCGTGGCTGCCGCCAATGCCACCTGCTATGGCAATGCAGCACTCCCACCGCCAGAGAATACCTTCTGTCTGGTTAACGGCACAACAGCGCGTCAGGGCTATTTCGCGGACGATGAGTCTTGCAACCACTACTACATCTGCAAGGGTCCTTCGAATGGCAAGCACGACACAAATCCCCAACATCTGCGTTGTCCTCTCGGCTCGTACTTCGACTACGAGAAGCTCTCCTGCCGCGATCGTCTTAATGTTCGCTGTCAGCTGGATCGTTGCGCTGGCTCCACCTTGACCTATGTCAATGTGCTGGGCGACTGTCAAGCCTATGCTCGCTGCTCGGACGGAGTCACTGTCAGCACTGGTCACTGCCCTGCCGAATACTACTTTGACGAGCGCAGTCAGGGATGCACTCCCATTAACCACAACTATGTCGCTTGCGCAGCCTAATCTTGAAGAGAAATCCAAAACACGAAGCGAAGCACTTCAAATTATAATTGTAATTGTAACTAATTAAATCAGACCTCAATTTGGTGGAAGTCAAAAAGCATTGCATATTCTTCTTGTTCTGTTTCAAAATTATTATTTATATTTAAGGTCCACGTACAATTTCGCTCAACAAACTTTCCATACTGGAATATCCAAGTTGAACAAGTACAAGTTTTCATTATAACTAAAATTATTTTCAGTATATAAAATGCGTTATCAGACTGTCAAAAATAAATTGTGATATTTTCGACGAATTCGAGTACTCAAATACGAATACCTTGTACAACACATACTTTATGCCTGCTAATTAATACTGACGAGCACTGATAATATGCAGGTGCTTGTACCAACTTACTGGTAGTAAGAGTCACTGTACCTGTGCCGATAAATGGCAAGGTGAGGCGAAAGCAGCGATATCATGAAAACAAACTGCCGAAATATCTCAGATACACGGTAAATATCTCATACATCTCAAGGGAACTCTAAAATATTATTGGCGCCGCTCATCGGATGGACTCGAACAAAACTAATTGCAAGTCGAACAAGTAGAACAACTATGCCGCTTCTTTGAAATTATTCATTACATATGTACTAACAAGTAAGACTGTTCTAGTCGGAACTGCTCGACTAGAAGGTACCCTGAACCCTGCGAAGAGATGATATTTCAATCATTCACATAATCATGCTTTACTAAGGCAAATTAATTGTTGAATAATTTTTGTTCTAAATGCACTTTCTTTACTAACTTTTCTGGACATAATGATGGCATCCAGATATGTGTATTTACTAAAGTAGAAGTCGCTACTTCGGAGAGAAGGAGGTGAGATACAAAATCTTTGTAGGGATTACAGAAACCTAAACAATAAATCTGAACTCCCTAACTTTTACTGAATTCAAGCTATACTTAAAAACGAAATCAAAGTATCGAATTTATTCATAATAGGGAAATGGAATGAGCTATTGCAAAAAAATTTTAAGCTCGTACTGCTTAAGGTATACAAAAGTATATATAAAAATTTTATCTAGCTTTTGTAGTTTACGAGATCGGTGCGTTTAGACGGACGGACAGAGGGGCATGGCTATATCGACTAAGCTTGTCATCCTGATAAGGAAAATACATTCATTTTATGGGGTCTGCCACGCCTATTTCTGCCAGTTATAAAAATTAAGCTCTGTGCTTGAGTTGAATGTTCACGACTAAGAATATACCGTTTCTATTAACCACTTATAATATTTTGTGTGCTGATAAAGAATACTATTTAAAATGTTAGATTTATGAGTATCTGCAAAAAATCAAGTATACGATTGGGATATACTATTTCGTGTCGCCTCTCTGCTTTACAATCTCTATTATCTTTAAATGATATAATAATTTTACATTTTGAGTGAAATCAAATAATTTTAAATATGCTTTAAGTATTTCAAATCTGAACAAAGATAAATACTTCTCTAGATCCATGACACAAGAAAAGGCGTTTACATAAACAGCTCTTAACAATTGTTTACCAATGTGCTTTCGCACTTTTAAATTTATATATATATATTGATATATAATCAAATTGTAAATCCCGTAAATATTAAACCTTATCACATTTATTGTATATTTTGTATATATGTATATTTTTATTTATTGTATATATTGTCTTTAGAGTACACATATTTTGTGAACAGAAAATAAAGTAATCAAAGTTCATGGTGAGTAAATAAATATTTATGAAATTGATTGGCCGAATGTTGGGTGTTCTGCTTTGTGATATGGTATTGGGATATACCATTGCTCCCGTGCTTTTTGTTATGTGGCTGTTGTTGTATCGTCATCCATCATTGCGATATGTGTTGTGGATTGGGTTGATATCGCACAGGCCGCATAAGATATGATCTGGTTGGTGCAGCGCTGAGTCTGTTCATTGAAGTAATCGCCGGTTGGGCAGGTGCCCTCGCCAATTTTGACGCCGTCTTGACAAATGGCATAGCCCGTGCATCCATCATTCGATTCGTTGGCCAACTCAATGTTCTTATAGCCAAGGCCGACGCATCGGTCGTAGTCGCATTGAATTTTCATGCGGGGCACGCAAGCGCCACCAGCCCGAGGCGTGAAGAAGAGACCATAGTCGCAGACGCCATGCTGGAGAAGCATTTGACCATCGGTACGCTCGTTACAATAATAATAGCCATTGCAGCTGCTGTCGTCGGAGATGAAGCTGCCTGCCTGGGGGCAAACATCTGGCTCTGCCGTCATCGGAGGAGGCTCTGTTATAGCGCACTCCACATTCTGGGGGTAGTCACAGTCGCCGTTTTTGGCACTGAAGTAGAAAGTGGCTGGGCACGTGTTATGGATGACTTCGCCCTTCCAGCACATCTCATAACCATTGCAACTAAGGTTGTCCTTTATGAACACGCCGTCAGGCAGAATGTTGCAGTAGCTGTTGGGATCCATTTTGGCAAGGCATGGAAAATCACGGATGCAGGACTCAGTGCCCGGATTGAAGTTCAGTCCGGTGTTGCAGACACCGCGTTTACCCACACCGTCTGCACAGTAGTAATATCCATTACAAGAATACGGATCGGCGGCAAAACCATTAGGCATTGCCGCGCATGGATCGCTAGAGATGCACTTGACATCAGTGGACTTCACGCATTCCTCACTCTCTCTATCATAAAAGAGACCTTTGCCGCAGGTGCCGCTTACGGGCTTGCCATCTATGCATTGTATCCAGGCATTGCAGGCGCGCGGATCATTAATCTTAGTGCCATCGACGAGCAAAGTGCATATGAGTTCTGGATTAAAAACGGATGCGACGCTTGGTATCAACACAAGGCCAAAGCCAAGGCCGAGCAGTATTTGGAATTCATTTCTATCTGCAAAGTATACAGATTATATTAGAATTTTGTAAATTAAATTCCAGCAAATACTTTTTATTGGAGAAATAGTAGTTTCATTTGAGCCCTCCAGAATTAAGGACTGTTTACAATGAACGGACGACTCTACACTTTAATGACGCTAGACTAGATTGACTAGAGCATGAATCACTTTATGGGAATAGACAGGTCCTCTTTCATGGCTTCTACATTGGTTTCACATATAATAATGATCCAATCATATTTCACTTATTATGTAGATTTTAGGCACACAGTATTCCTTTCCTTTCATTTACATAATTCATTTACTGGAAGGTTCATATAAATATATATGTGAACCATTGTATGTTTTACAAAGGAACCGTATATATTTAGTATTTATATATATTTTAAACTATCACTTTGATATTCAATTATTGCATTGTTTACGCACTCATATTGTGTGAGGATTGCAGAGGAGCGCAGGAGTGACTTGACCGGGCTAAGACAACGACTAACTGAACAGAAGGCAACGCGCTTATTAAATAGAACTTCTCGGGCTGTATAGCTGATACGGGGCCCATAATTTTTGGAGCATTAGAACAGAGCCGAAATTGTCAAATTGAATACAGATTTTTATCAAGTGACTTGGTCAATTGATAAATTGGAACAGACCGCACACTTCCCATAGATAGAGCCATTCGCGAATCGTTTAAAAATACTGTAAAGACGACATCAGACACTTAAATCATCTACTAAAACAAATCAATGTTCGACTGCTTGCTATCTATATATAAAATTGACTAATTTGAAGGAGGCTTTTAAATCAATACTATATTTATTGCTTAGATAATTATTGATTACTTTACTTTCTATGATTATTGTATTGAATTTATATATATATTTAAGGTGAAAAGAATTAGTGAAAAACAAAAAGAGACGCCACCATTTATATCTATATTATTTATTTCTTTTATTTAGGCATATATCATATATTTATTATGTGTTGATTCCGTTCAATGTAAAAGTAGTATTCTAAGAACACAATCATAATGATAAAGTACAAAACCAAACCCCATGCTATTATGTATGAGGACTTACTCATATTCTCATGTTGAGAGGGGGACTTTATGAGTTGGCCAATTGTTTTGGCAATACCCATATGCGAGGAGTAATCTTCTATCTACTAGTGTACCTTCCAATCTGATTAAGGTCACGATGATGGGTGAAGACGCCAATATACCAGAGACAGTTCGTAATATGTCAAATGGCACGACTCTGCCTGTACGCATTTATAACTCCATTATGCAGCTATTCCCCAAATTTGCACACCGTTGAGCCAGATCGGGGCTACACAGTGTACGTAGACTGCTCTTTAGGCTCTCAGTTACGTGATGCTTCTTCTGTTGATCAGTTGAATTCTTTGAACGCAGTTTCCGGCCGTTGCTTTCAAGTGCACTTAACCTGCGATGGTTGGTCGATAGTTACGCTTTCTTCTGAGTGCTTTCAGGGAAGCAGGGATTGGTGGTCTTCAATGGTTTAATTTTTAAATTCCATCTTTTGCAACAAGCTGTCAATGTGCGTGGATTCGACCTGCAGCCTTAAAGCGGCATTTGGAGCTTTAGAGCAGTGATATATCGTCAGCGTATATAGCAAGAAGAGCCTTCCTGGTTAATTATACCCTGAACCCATTGAAAATGGGAAAACAGGGTATAATGGTTTTGTTAAAATGTATGTAACAGGCAGAAGGAGGCGTGGCAGACCCCATAAAGTAAATATATTCTTGATCAGGGCGACGAGCTGAGTTGATTTAGCCCTGTCCGTCTGTCCGTCCGTCCGTCTGTCCGTCTGTCCGTATGTTTGAACGCGTCGATCTCAGAATCTATAAGAGCTAGAGACTTGAAATTTTTTATGTAGGTCCGTGTATAGCACGCGCAGATCGAGTTTGTTTCAAAAATTCGATAACTTTTATCGTTTTAATGTTATCGATTTAAAACGTTATCGAAACGCAGTTATAAATTTATATCTCCCGCATCTTTAGAGCTAGAGTCTCCAAATTTTGTATTCAGTGTAATGTAGAGTTTATACAATTTTGATTTTTGTCAAATTTTTGATACCACCCCCCTTTCCTTCCCTTTCCCCCCAAACTTGTAAAATCCGTATTTCAAATACTAGAGACTTGTGCTTTGGCAAATATACACATATAAATGACAGAATCACGCTCTGAAAGTTTGATTAAGAACGTCCAACTACAAAAGAAGTTATTAAACATTTAATTTCCCATAGTAAAGCCTATGAGCGCAGCCCACACTCAGTCGCTGCGTTAACTGCGCAGTCAGCAGAGCGCTCGCTTATGCGTGCGTGCGTATGTGTATGTGTGTATGTATGTGCATGTATTGCTTGTATATATATATGTTAAATAAGCATAGAATGTTTGGAGTATCGCCTCTCGCAGGGTTCAGGGGATCTCCTAGTCGGGTACCGCCGACTAGAGCTTTCTTACTTGTTTTTTATCTAAAAGCGGACTATATAATACAGAAGATTATTTGTATCTACCCTGGTGGTTCTATCTTAAAGAGTCATCATGCTCACATTGTAATTCCCGATTGACCACGCCTCTAATGAATGCAGTTTAATATCATAATTTATTATCAACAGATTCAACATTTTAAGTCCTAACTTCAATAGCGGCGAATCGCTTTGCGTATATACAAACTGTTGGAAACGATGGGCGTCAATTTCATCATTTTATCTCACATCTTCTCTTCTATAAGACTCCTCGCTGCTGCCTAAGAGTATGCCATATTTTCGACTTTTCGTATGATTCATTCCTCTGAAATTTGGGGCTCTTGTTATTCAGAGTTTTTTGTTTCTTTTATCGCATATTTAAGCTCTGGCGCGACAAGTGCACAAAAATAGGTTTTCATGTTCCAATTAGTGTACGCATAATACTCTTCTAATGGCTGCACCCAGCGGGCGCTGGGTGTGGGAACCTGGCCTTATATAAGGCTCGAACACGAGGTAATCATCAATTATTTTTCTCAAAGTGTGTGAAATCATTAGCAACCAATCGCGAAGACTGTCGCATGGAAATTCATATATATTTTGCATTGCTTGTGGGCATCTGTCTCGGGGTGTCCCAAGCCGCTGAGCAGCCGATTCATCAGGAAATCGCAGACCTGAGCTATGTAAGTGTTTAAGTTTTGACCGGCCTATAAGGCAATGGCTGACTTATCGATTGAGTTGATTTCAGATTTGTGACGGACGTGCGGATGGTCATTTGGTGGCCCATCCGCTGGATTGTAATGCATACTTTGCCTGCCACACGATTACCACGCTCTTCTACTGCGATCAGGGCCTTCACTTCGATCCGGTTGAATCGGTGTGCGATGTGCCAGAAAAGGTGAATTGTACCCCAGTGGATGCCATAGCCACAGTGACCACCTCAACGCCAAGTGGACTGTCGAATGTCGATTACAATTGGTGGCTGGGCAGGCCACAGCCTGTCTTTGTGGCCGTCGATGTGCAAACTGGCCTGGCCGTCAGTCCCATGGAGCGTTACGACCCGGACCATATTGAATGCCGACACTTTGGCGCGTACTTTCTGCCCCATCCGACCAATTGCCAGCTGTACTTCATTTGCGCCTACGGTCATTTGCATCGGCATCAGTGTGGTCGTGGCACTCACTGGAACTACAGGAGCTCCGAGTGCCAGCTGAGTAGCGTCGCTGAGTGCTATGGCAATAGCCGCAATCCAACTCTGACCTCACCCAAGGAACCAACCGCCACGCCTGGCCAAGTGACCGTTTGCTACATCGTAAACACCAGCAGCAGCAGCAGCAGCAGTAGCAGCCTCGCCAGCAGTACTAGCACCAGCAGTAGCAGCACTTTCCCCAGCTTGCCCAGTTTGCCCCCCAGTGAACGGGAGCCGACAACAAGTGCCGTGGCACCAACACCACCAAGTGTGGCACACAGTACCTTGAAGTGCCCCTCGGAGCGTCAAAGTTATTTGCCACATCCCGATGACTGTGGCAAGTACTACATTTGCATCGCGGGCATGCCTGTGCTCACCGCCTGTCCCAAGGGTCTCTACTGGGACCAGAGGGCTGGCTATTGTGACCAGGCCAAGAATGTCAAATGTTTTCAAAATTAGCAAATAAATGCATTGAACAGATATAAATCTTCGTCTAGAACTTTTGATCGGAGTCTACCTTGACAAGCAGTCCAGTACTTGATAGGTCTTCCCCTATCAGTTTCGAGGGTCTTGCATTTCAGAAAGCAGCTCACTTGTTGTTGTCCCTCTCCAGAAGATGTCACACGCTGTGATGTTTATTCATGGCTTTAACTAACACAGGAAACATCGTTTGGTTTTAGATGCATCGCGCTGAATTGATGAACTCAATCATTTAATCGATTATACTTTATTTCAATTCCTTTTGATTTTAATTAGTGTAGTTTGTATTAATAATTTGCTAATGTAGTTTAGTCTAGTCTGCTGCAAGTCGCTATAAAATCCTTGACATTGTCAGCCGCTGCCATATTTCACGTCGCTTTTGTATAGTCTCCGGACTTTCCACATCTGGTTTCGTTTGCTGCCACTGAAAGTCCGAGAAGCTGGCCTTCACACGCTGCCAGAATGTCACGGAACTGTTATCCGGATGCGATTCATTTACAAAGTCCACCGCAATTGCAACTCCGCAAAGCCAGAGCAGCAGCGCACATGTAAGACGAGGACTGAAAACTTTCGATACACTCATTCTGTGTTGCTGGATTTGTACTGACAGATGATTGCAGTGTGCGGAGGGTTTTTCTTTTTATCAAGCCAGCTATCAGATAAAATAAATACATAAATCGTATCCAAGTCAAGCTGCTTATCAAATGGCAATTGCTTTACAACGGATGATAAGCTATCTTAACTTCAATTCTTACATACGACACACTTGGGAAGAAACAACTTATTTTTTTAGCTATAATATATATAAATCTATTAGAAGGTTAAGTTGTCTCTCTCACAGATAAGGCTAAAGACCAAACGTCTCAGTTTTATCAATCGAAAGGTTTCTTACTATAGATTCACCAAATTCTTTAAAAAACTTAAGTACCCGACTGCATGTAAAATTGTCAAACAGCTGAACAGCGTTGCTTATTAAACCATTAAAAGATTTCAGTACAGCTGCTCACCAGACGAGTGAGGGGAGAAGTCGACTCTGACTCTCGTTGCCGCCCCCAGCTTTGATAAATGATGTCCTCTTCGTCCTTTAGCGCATGTCCTTCACTCGGCTAGCCAGTGCTATTATTTATTTTCTTAAAGTCAACCTTTCATTTCAATTTGAGGAAACTGCAAAAGTGCGCTGACTAAGAGATACCCTGATACCCATTCTAGAATACTATATCACTAGCGATTCAATCTATAGACACATCCACTTTGCTATGATTTCATATCTCTCTTAATGGACATATTAAAGTAACTTATGTACATACAGACAGAC
Source organism: Drosophila nigricruria (assembly GCA_037075265.1). Classification (NCBI taxonomy): domain Eukaryota; kingdom Metazoa; phylum Arthropoda; class Insecta; order Diptera; family Drosophilidae; genus Drosophila; species Drosophila nigricruria. The sequence continues at coordinate 1,634,134 of JBAMCI010000074.1, forward strand.
GAACGGACAATGGACAGACAGACAGATAGACGAAGAGGGCTATTGGCACTGATAATGAAAGAGTGAAACACAAACACTTTATGATATCAGCCACGCCTCCTTCTGTGAGTTGCACGCATTTTTAACAAACACTGAATTCCAATTATCAATTAGTTCAGGTAAAAATTTAAATCGTGTCAAATCAACAGCGTGCTATATATATTCGGTAATTATCGGTTATTGGCTGTTGGATATGTGTCTCAAAAACTCAAACGAAGACTTGTCGAGAGTGTCCGACTAGTAGATACCCTAAACCTCATCCGATCTGCATGTCATAGGTGGAGGGATTCAATTTCAAGACAGTTAGGTTCGAGCACGGCCAGACGAGCAGGATGATAGGGACACTCAACTCCACTCAACTTGCACTTACTCAAGAATATATATACTTTATGGGGTAGGTCACGCCTTCTTTTACCTGTGACATTTATTTTAACAAAAATATTATAATATGAATTACCAATTTGAATGTCTTCAGAATCTGATCTGAATTGATGATATATGCTATATTTCAAAGCTGGCATAAAAGCTTAAAAATAAAGCATATTGGGACTATCTGAACTAAAAAATTTATGAAAATCTTCCTGAGTACGGGATATTTACCAAATTAAATTAGAATTAAATAATAATTTATATTACAACATGTAGATTATGATGTTCAATTATCAATTCATTAAATATTAATTGAAAGTCGACAAAAAATAAAAACATTTGTTTTGTTGTTGTTTAATTCATAAATTCTTTAACATTTTATACATATGTATGTAAATATAACTAATTTACTGGTGTAAATAAAGCTATTTTGTATTACGCTCTTTACTATGATTAGTTATTGTATTTTTTTTAATGAATACATATGTAGATATAGTAGAGGGTGTGTGTGTGTGTATGTGTGTATGTATAGATAGGCAGATTGCGCCTTGGATGCTTCTTTTTCGCAAAAAAAAAAACATTCAAGCTTGAGTTCTGCTTAAGAACAAATATTCTTAATAATATATATGTATATATATAGAATTCAACCAAATTATTATATATGGATTGAAATACTCTCTCTATATATATATATGTGTGTGTGTCTGTGTATAAATCGCCTTTTTAGTGCGAACACTCCATGATATTTGACTATATAATATAATATAATATAATATACTAATTTAAAACACATTTTCAATTGCACACTAAATAATACTGTGGGAATAGCTATTTTTTTTATCCAGTATATGAATGTACGTGTTTCATATATATACATATATATGCATATATATATTTATATAAATATATATATATATAATTAAAATATGTATTTAAAATACAATTGAATTGTTTATTAAATAATATTCTAATATTTCAGGTGTATCCTTTTCGATTATGTATTTATTATATATATGTATATATATATATATATAGTATACATTTAGGTGTGTGTATACATTTTTCGTAATATTTATACAAGTAAAAGTTTTGCCTAGTTATATTTTGTGTACAATTTTTAAGTACATTTCCATTTTTTGAGTTTTTGATTTAATTATAATCTATTATTTGTTGATAGCTCAAATGATATCTTAAGTATTATATATATATATATAGTCTAAATTTGTAATACAATACCACATATAAATATATATAGATTTATGCATGTATGTATATATACTATATGCCCGATTTAGTTCAAATTTTGTGGAATCATTTTGAATGGCAGGAAGAACGTTTATCATTCCTTAGGCACTACATATTCTATTCCAAGCAATTCTCTAGTACAAATACAAACGGAGAAAGAAAAGACACAATTATTATTTACATTATCAAAACTAGAGTGTGTTAAAACCTTCATGAAGTTCGTTTTTGTACATTCTTTTGATGTTCAATTTGTATATAAGTTATCACATATTTTTGTGTCCAAAACATATTGAAACTTATTTCAAATCGTTGTTTAAAATCGCTGTACTAAAGTTCAGGCAAATGATTGAGGTATAACTTGAAAAAGCATAACATCAGAACATCATACTCGATGTCAAGTAGTTGGGATTATGCAAGCTAAAGGAATCTCTGTCAACATGCCATACGTAAGTCTAATTAATATTTGATATTTGAACAATAGTAAATATATATTTTGGTTGAGCGCGCTCTCTACATCGCCTATGAAAAGTCAACTCCTCTGAAAGTCTATCAATAAACGATATGCCACAATTCACTCCTCATCATGACAAACTTACAGAATTGCATTAAAGAAAGAAAAACAAAATTTTAAACTGATTAGAAACAAGTTATTATCTTAACGAAGTATCTAAAAATATAACACTATTGATAGTCTAATTACTTTATAACGAAAAGAAAAGTTCATTCACATGAATATGGCGCAAAACTAATATACTCTCTTTATGTTAGCTTTATCAACAGAGTATAACACAATCAAATAAATATCTACTTTAAATCATGGTTACTATCTTTAGTTATATGTTTCTATAATTTCTTAAATACTTTTGTAAAGTTTTATAAACATGCTTGGATACATAACATATTTGTGAATTTATTTATTGATTAAAAATAGTTTTTACTATCATTTTATAAGTTTTTCTTTGCCATGGAAGAATGTAATCGTATAACTGTTTAATATGATTATATGTGCATGTATAGACTTATATATGGATAGACAATGGGAATGGGTAGTAGCACTTAGATGGAATGTTGATTATATTTGTATCATATTTGGACCCAAAGGTGCAGTATTAGCGATTATGTACATTGGCCGACTCTATTGAAAGAAACGCCGATGGATTACTTCTCCTCTCGTTTTCCATTATCTAAATCTAAGCTAATCTCTTAATCATTTGGTCAAGTTGGCCAAGTGGCTCCTTCAAACGTCAGTTTCATTGCTTAAATTTCGCTGGAGGTCCAAGTTGCTCTGCTTGGCCGTTTGCAGCGGCATCTGATGGGATATCTGTTTCTGCAGCAGCCTGGGATCAACATTGCAAGCGGTCGTATTGTTGGGCGAATTGTGTTGCGATCGCGGACTGGGCGGCGTGGGCGTGGCTGGTATCTGATGCCAATTAATACTGTTCTGCGATGTGATGTTGCGGGTCTTCAGCAGTGGTGGGTTCTTCGTTGACGTGGAGAATGCCATGCCACGTTTCAGCGGCACTCTAGAGACACGAACACAGGTACGCATTTAGGTGGGAATGCATTAGGATTCGAGTTGATGAACCGTTCGTTACATAACACACATGTTGATGATGCGAGAGACATGCCAGGTCATGAGACATCATGAGAATATGCAATGTAACATATATGCGAATATAGAGAATTGACACAGAGATATTAAAGCACAATGATGCTATGTATATAGATATATATGTATTTATTTCATTTGCTCCCATCTTCGTTCGGACTCACCTAGTTGGACTCGGCGGCGGATAGGAAATGCCACGATGACTGGACGACAACAATAAGTTACCCGAGTGACTAGTCGTTGTGCCCGGCACAAGTAATGTATTGTTACTATAAGTATGTTAAATTTCACTTTAAAACCGATCAGACCATAATTCGCTCGACTACATTGAACTGAAGCATTGAACGAACCAAAACGGAAATCATTTGCAGCTACATTTTCAGTGGATCAACAAAGATCTAGCAATATCAAAGCGCGTGCATATAGAAAGCTCGCATTTTAGAACTAAACTTCTAAGCGAAATAAAATTTACAAAAATATTCAAATTATAAGAAATAAACCGAATAATATACCATTTCTACATAGCTACATATATGAGAATCCTGATTGAAATATATATATTATAAAAGCTAAGAAACTTGAAAAGCAAATAAATAAAGAGATACCTATTGTAGAAACCAATCTGAGTACAAAACTTGTTTAAGCTAAGCTCTCAATTTTAGTTCTTTTCAGTTGCTCTGGATGTTCCTATGAAATTAAAATGCGAAACATAAGAGAAATGTTGATTATGGCTGGTATAAGTGATGAGTTCGCAGGCAAATTAGAACTTTCGGTGAGTATTTTGAGGTAAAAAGCGTTGTTGATGCTGGCTTCGATGAAAGACACGAGTTAAACTGGACTTTACATTATATGTATAATAGAATATATATATATATTTATTTTAAAATTGTATGCATTACAAATAAAAAAATATATTATAAATTAGACAAACTATGTGTATATGTATATATAAATATGCTTGTTTTTTTGTTGTTTTTGTTTTTGTTTTTGTATGTAAAGTAAGTGTATAATAACATTAACGACGTATACGGACGGTCTTAAGGACTTAAACAAATGACTGGAAAATGCTAATCAGAAGATGAGTAGTGAATACTTGTGTATGCGATTGCTTGCTCGTGTGCTTCTATTAAGCAGGAAGCTGATCATTGTCTGTGGCGACTTACGTTTGGTTATGTTGCAAGTTCAGGTTGGGCAGACTCTGCCCCAAATGGTTAACCGGCTGTACGGATAGGGTATTCGCCGATGTCGATGCAATCGTGCCAATCTTTGGCTTTGGCACGCCCCTAAGCAAGTGCTGCTTGCCCTTCGACGCTATGCCCTGAGTACCTGGAATTGAGTGAAGATGAGTATCGTAATGTTGACTAACATATACTACTGGGCTTTACCCATTAGGCTGGAGCCCTCGTCGCTGGAGAGTGAGTTAGTCTTTTCAAAATCAACAGATATATTCCGAGAATCGTTCCACTCAACGCTGCCGCTGTGGCTGTTGTTCGCACTCGATACATGACTACCAATCGAAGAGTTGATGGGCGACTTGCGCACACCAAGGGAATCGCCAGCGCCACCGCCAGTGCCGCTACCGCCGTAGCGTATGGTATCGCCTCCATTGCCTCGCTTCAGTCTTTGGTATATGGTCTTGGCACGCCATAACGCGTCGTACCAGTTCTTGGCCTCAATGCACTGCAGCGTAAAGCCTGTGGTGGGCACTTGGAACTCGTTGAGATAGACGCAGTTCAGCGTGTTGTTTGGCGCGAGATGCACGATCAAATGATCGGTCAGATATGGCTGGCGTATGACCTTAAGCGCACCCAAACCCTTCTTGGCCATGCCCTTGCACACGAGCAGTATGTCAGTCAGCAGGAAGCAATGGACATCGCTTTTGCCGACATTGTCTTTGAATTTATGGTCTCCCTCCATAAACAGATGCCGCACCTGGTTGGCGGGACAGCCGCGCATGGGAGCGCACAGATCAAACATCTGACTATGCTGCTTGATAAGCTTGTCCAATACCTCGTTGTTAGTGTCCTGCAATTGTTTTATGTGATTATCGAGTCTGATATGACTAGAGTACATGCTAATTTGCAGATATTTACCACCACATCATAGGATTCGATGCGTGCCATAACGCCCTTGAGGCGCTCACTCTCCTGTCGCATTGTCAAGTGGTTGTTGACGCTACCAACAAAATTTTCCACGCTGTGTATCATAATGTCCATGACTTCGATATCCTCCACATCACTCATATGCTTCTTGATGGCCGCCAATAAGAGACTGTACTTGGTTAAACGCTGCATGGGACGGACAACGATGTCTGCCAACCGCAAGCGGTTGCACATCTTCTGCGATTCACACCAGGCCAAGTATACAGTGAAAAGTGCGTTGTTTTGATTAAGCTCTTTGCAGTAAAACTGGCATGTACTTTGCTCCGCACAGTAAACCTAAAGATCAACACAAGATTAGATTGTCAACTTGAAATCGGGTTGTAGTTGCTTTCACCTTGTAGGGCGCGAAAATTGAAGCGAATGATATGAAACCTTCTTGGAAAAAGGCATATCTCAGCGGCTCGTGTGTCCTCAAGCTATGTGCAACCATTGGATATAGACATTGAGTCCAAAATTTAACATTTGCCTCGCACACAGATCGCACATTTGAGAACAGTCTGTGCTGATCGACATCAATCAGCAGGCGTTCCTCCTGCACGGCCTCCAAACAGGCAAGAAAGAGCTATAAAACAATCGAAGTGTATATAGATTGAGAATGTCTTAGCATAAGGATTCACTTGAATGCTTACGTGTGTAACCGTTTGCAATGCGTGAATGTAATAGACCTCTGTGGTGACCAGCTCCCATATGGCAGTTTGTATCTTAATCTCGCTATCACTCATCGCATTGCTATCGACAAAGTCCCGCCACGATTTGTCCATGTTTTGCAGATAGTTCAGGGCGTCAGAAAGTGCAGGATTATCGGAGCTAAAAGCATCTGGGCGCTGGGGCACACCGTTCTTGGCATAATTATTGAGCAGATCATAAAGCTGACTCTGCTGCGGATTTTTTATACCAAATATTGAGGACCAACGACCAAGTATCTGCTTGCCAGTGGCATTGCCTGATTCACTAGTCTCCTCTGTTGAGGCGGAGGATAGCAGGCGTGGAGGTCGCTGTCGAGAGCCCTTAAGGCAAGGAATTTTTTTATAATAACTATTAAGACATAATTTGCATAAACTTACAAAGGATGCTGCCTTTTGCAAGGACTTACGACTGCTGTCGCGTTCTGTAATAACAAGATGATGTCCAGCTAAGTTCTCAACATCGGTATGCTCGTCCAAGAGGCTTGTCATGTTCGATGGACCTATTCAAAACCAAATACTATTTATATCAAGCATTTATATAAAAGAAAAGTAACTGGTCATACCTGTATCTAAGTAGCTAAAAGTGGGAATATTGTCTGTAATTTTGATTTGTGAAAAGCTAAGATTTCGCCGGTGCAGCATGTGCCTCAGAGCATTTCTGTAAATAAACAAAATAAATTTAGAATTTTATGCTCATTAAATTGGTTCAATAAATGGAAGACTCACTGCAATGTTGTGCCTTTGGTTGCCGGAATGAACTCCTCGTCCGGACAGGGCGATGCTTCCAGGCAAAAGGATACCGAAAAATATTCCGAGCTTGAAACCTATAGAAAGAATATCTGATTATCATAAAGAACTCTGCAGATTTCAGCCTATTCCTTGCATGTTCCCTTGCTGAATATAGCATTTAGATATATAAATGAACGTCCCGTACCACTCAAAGTTCTCTACATTATATTATAGATGATATGCCAAATAGATTTAATTTTAGAAGATATGGTTTTATGAAGTCCTTGCCCCTTCTTATAGGCAATGATTGATTGAGAGAAGATGTACGAATAGATGTCCAAACAAAAAATAGAGTCCAATTGTTCCATATTTCAGTCTCCATTTGAATGACTCGTGCTACTCATTATGGATTATGCCGAGTGCGACACGGATTCCTCATCTTGTCTGGCTGGATGACTCACCTCGCTGCGTGTTAATAACGGTTTCTTGCGATGCATTAACGATGGCGTCATGATCGTTGAAGCTACGGTCTTAGAGCCGCCATAATAACTATATGGTATCGAAGAACCTGAACCGATCGGCGACGTTTGCAAAATATCGCTTGTCTGACTCTGCAAGTTCTTAGACGTAGGCGTTAAGTAAGTGGTCCCAGTTGCACTGCTGCACGCCGGGTGTTGGGCAGAGCTAACGCTGCAGCGAACACCTGAGCCGACGCCGGCCTGACAGCTGCTCGGCGACAGCATCAGGGACGGCGATCGGCGTACAGATTGTGGTGCCTGCGTATAAATCGTGGGCGGTGGAATAGTTGTGGACGTGGTGTGTGGATGCGGCTTGCAGACCTTGGGGGCTTGTCGTAATTCCCCCTATATAAGGTTAGTTTTTTTTTTTTCGTATTTATTTATGTATGTATGTGAGTAAAAAAGTAGCATTTAGATTGGAATGGATAGTTATACAATAGAGAAAGAAAATGAGAGTAGAACGTAAAGAGAAAGACAAGAAGAGAGAGAAAGAGAGAGAGAGAGCGTAAGCATAAGATTTTGGAATATATTCATAAGAAAGAAACCAATCAGAACAACTAAAAGTTAAACATTTCCAATACAAAATACCCTGTAAAACTATTAATTACAACTTAAGCAGCGAAAAAATGATGAGCCAGAGACAGAAAGTCTAGTTTCTGTCGATAAGAGGAAATCGATGAGTGTCGCAGATGCGAAAAATGTATCAAACAAAAAACATAAATCGAAAATAAAACGATTTTCTTTTTCACATTTTCACAATTTGGAACTGTGCCACTAGGGGAACGGCCAGGTGGGACGGGAGTCGGTTGGAATAGCATGTTTGCATACATATCTATATCTATATCAATATATATATATATATAGCATTTCGAGGCATGCAGTGTTTGAACTAAATGCCATTTGTTTTTGCTATTGTGAACTGTTTAGCCATATCTTCACTTACCGATTGCGTCTGCCGGCCAGGCGTGTCCGCTGGCGCTGACATGCCTGGGGTCGTGAAGGTTTCGGCGGTAGTTGTGGGTGCGGCAGCGCCGTGCTGGCAGGCTGGCACCGGCGTGTCGAGGCCATCTAAGTGGGTGAGACTTTTTGATTTCAACTGAAATGGAACAAATGAAAAAAGTGTGTGAATGACAGCAAACCGAAATCCGCAAAGCGTCGACCCAATATCCGACATTTTTATAATCAAATTTAATACGCAACTTCGTTGCTGAAGCTCAGCATAGTTGAGAATAAACATATACATAGTTAATATAAAATATAATGCAACTTAACAATACTTGCAGACCACATACAAGTTCAAGTTCTGCAACTCTTTAATTTGCAAAGTGTGCCTGTCTGGCTGACATATATCCGCCGACAATTCACAATCCGCAAAACCAAGCCCATTTCCGATGCCATAAATCAATGAAATGGAATGCAGGCTCATCAAAAAAAAAAAAAAAAAAAAAAAAAAAACAGAGGAAGAAAACAGATATACTATGCAAATTCCTGCATTTGCATGTTTCCATTTCAAGCTGATTGCACCTGAAACAAACTTGGCCAATCAATAAAATAATATTTTATTGCGCTTGGCTAGTTACAGCTATCGGGCTTGGCTGCACCAAAAAAAAAAATACAAATAAAAATGAAATTAATAAAAGGCTGATTCAGTCAGGAAGAAAAGCTCTCAAACCAAGATAGTTAAAGCACATTCAAGGGAAATGGACGCGAACCGTTCAGTTGGCAAATAAATTGATTCGAAATATGTTAGTAACAATAAATGAGCAAGTTATGGCAATTATGATGACAGCAACGAATCTCTAACTTTTGTAACAAGCAAAAAGAAATCCCAATGTGACATAGTTTATTTCAACTTTATTGTTGTGCCGCATACACAAAAATACACTTACTCAGAGTCCTGTAAGATATATGCAATACATGAACTCAAGAACGAGAAGAAACTTGATTGCATATTGATTTATGAACCAAGATAGAAGAAACATATACAAACTTATATAAATAATAATCTATTAATAAATAATAATATAATAATCCTTTCTAGATATCTAAAGATTAACATAGTCTAATATGTAAGTTTTACGAAACTCAAAATAAAACTAAGAAATAATATAAATATAGTATAATAATTCAATAATATCACTGATCATATATGGGGCATAGCTGGCCGGTCTGGCAACTCAAATGCCTTCATCGATTTGGTGATATTATTAAAATGATAATCTGTTTTATTTCGGCAATTTGTTTAGATTATCTTTAAGTTGACTCTCGTCTAGTCAATGTCCTTATTTAAATAAATAAAATAAATTAATAAGATTACTATGATTACTTATTTAGTTAGTTTAAACTTTAATAAAAGCCAACTTGTCCTAGGTAGACAGACAGACAGACATTGTCTTAGTAGCTTAGTAGCTCTCCTTTACAGCATTCCGTATTCTTTACAAAATTATAATTCACCTCTGTATAAGGGCAAAATAACAATAAATGAGAAAGTGATGACAGCAGCTAGCATCTCAAACTCTTAGGAAAACAAGAAGAAGCAGAAGAAGCAAGTAAATAAAACAAAGAAAGAAATTGAAAAGTCTTTATTCGCATGTTACAAATTGTTTTCCGGCAAAGGAAAGTGCTGTGCGATGCGATGCGATGCCGTGCCTTGCTTTGCCTTGTCTTGCCTTGCCTTGCCTTGCCTTGCATTGCATTGCCCTGCCGTGCAGTGGCAAATGGATCGTTGGAATGGGTCCTTGCTGGAGCTAAACATTGACTCACCTGCAGTTTGCTTGTTGGCGGCGACACGACCAGACAGATTTTCATTGTTGCACGTAAAAACTCCTCGCGTTTGCTTCTCAGGTCCGCCGGCACTGCGATGGGCGCTGATGTGGCGGGCAGAAAGGGATTCAGGTTGCGCACCAAAGCGCTCGCGTTGAGGCTTTCGGTTGGCGAGGCGGACATTTCGATTTTCTGACCCGGATTATGTTGTTGTTGCTGCTGGGTTGCAGTTGGGTTGCTCTGTTGATGGTGCAACAGTCGCGTGGGCGAATTCAGGCTGAAGAGCTTGCGTCTATGTCGACCTGGCGTCGAGGAGGAGCTCGATGCTGGGCTGGGCGTTGGTCCCTGCGGGCAGCTAACACCGCTTTCACTGAACGTCGACTCCTGGGACCCAGCACGACTATAGGCGGGCGTTGGCAGCTGCGCGGATCGCGTTCCAGTGCCCCAGCCCGTATATTTAACAGATGTCACATTACAATCTAGCTGCAGCTCCTCAGGCTGCAGCTGGCCCTCATGCAAGTCGTCGTCCTCGTAGGTACTGTGATACGTCCGTGCGGTAATTTCCGGCAGAAAAGGATTGTTTGGAGAAGTCAACGTATACTGATAGTAGGCGCCAGCATCTCCGCTTTCATTGGGCAACGTTGTCTCGACATCAGCTTCGTCCGGTGTGTCCTCCTCGGGAAAGGAGCCCGTGTTTAGGTCATGTAGACCACCAACGCCGCTACTGCTAGACAGCACATGGGCGCCCAGCTGCTCCCATTCGCCAGACGATGAATTGAACGAGGAAGCGGTAAAGCCATCATTCGAATGGCCCTGGCAGCTGCGAGAGCTCTCATTGCTGCTCCTAAAGAGAAAGTTCTGCAGGCGTGTTATCCTAACGGAGCTGCTCTCACTGGTGATGCTGCAGCTGCGACTGGCATTGGCCGGTATAGCTGGCTGCTGATCAGCCATTCGATTGCTGCCCAGTTGTTCGACTCTTCGTTTACCCTCTCTTTGCTCTGGCATCTCACTTTTGATGCTGCTGCTCATCTCGTTGCCCATTTCAATATTCTGCTGGCTACTGGCCCAGTAGAGTTCCTCAGTCTGTGAGCCCCTCAGTTCGCTCAGCTCAAAGTTGCTCTCTAACGAACTGCTAGAGTTGGTATTGGTGGTAGCTACGCTGCTCAGGTGCTGGTAGGCGTACTCTGGCGGCGTACACTCGTCGGGACTGTCCAGCAGTAGGGCCGCGTTAATGTGTCCGCCAAGTGCCAGCCCGGGCAGATGCAGTTGACTGGCAACCGAAAAGGGTATACGTCCGACAAGATTATTGTTGTCTAGCTTAGGCAGCGGCGCCGAGACGGAGCTCTTGGTTTGGCAATCGTCCGACGTCGATTTCACCTCCAGCGAGCTATGTATACTGCGTCGAAATGAACGACGCAGTCGTTCAGCTAGTCTTGACTGTTTGGGGGGCTTGTCCTTTGACGGCTTCTCTTTAGCGTTGCCAAGAAGATGGACCTTCTCAGTCTTTTCTTTGCGTGTCTCCTCCAGAATTTTCTCGTGCATTGGTACGACCTTCGATTGCGTGCTCCACTCCACCAATAGCTCTGACTGCGTTTTGGCAACGTCCGTTCCTCTGACGCGTTTCTCTGGATTGGCGTATACAATAGATAGCGCCGCAAGGCCACCACCCATTACGTTGAGACTCCTCCGTCGTGCTGCTCATAGACAGTTCGACAGTTGGACAGTTCGGCCGGGCGGTGCGGTTGCTTCACTTCGATAACAATGAATTTGTTAAGTAAATACGAATATAATACTATATCCAGCCCTGATTGGCTTCAGTATGACTCAATACTCAATATACTTAATTCGCTCTTAATTCGTAATTAACTTTACAGTCATTAATTTAAGAAGCGTTTGGTTTTCCCCAAAGAAACACAAAGAATTATTCGTATTCGCTTGTGCCCTATTTTAACTGTTAAAATAATATATTTATATGCATTCTATTGCTTAATTAGTTCATTTAAGTTGGTTAATTGTTGATTAGCTGAAAATAGACAGATCATAGTCAGAAATCAAATCAATTATGATTCTGTCAACACCTGTTGGGAGCAGCTTTAAACCAGAGAGTGTTGAACGTATTATTTGAAACTAACATCAGAAAAACTTAATAAATAACTAAAATTATCTTCCTTTAAAACCAAGTAAATAATTCTTTATAATACAAAATCATTTATAACTGATAAAAAATCGAGTTGTCAACTTTTAGGCATAGCTCGTCTCCTTGTCACACGCTCCATCTGCCAGCTGAAGCTCATTTCATGCCATTACTCACCTTAGTTAGTTTAAAAGCATTTTGATATCGGCTTATTTATACTTTTTGCGCGCTTTCTTCCTTATACAGAGTGCCTGCCTCTTACCGTACATTTATTTTTGAAAAATTATTTGTTGCCCGCTTCGTTGCGTTACGTCTTTGCACACACATAAATATGTTGGATGGAGTATGGCATATGGATTTCAATTACCTATAAGAGAAGGAAAAAGAATAGTTGAATATAAAATCATTCGCTTAGTTAGATTAACCCGCCCAAAGAGCATATTTAATGAGCTAGTTATAAATAAATTTATCAACTGTTCAAGCTTAAATGGAAAAACCCCATGCCATGCCCAGTCCCTTCTAGGCCTTGCAAACCATTTGCCTCTGATGTCATTTCTATTAGCCATTTTGCACTTTTTGTCAATCATTTGATTTATATCGCTCACTATGCCGCAAAACTTTTGCTCAACCGAACAGCAGCGGGCAGGTGGACTGGCTGAATGGTGAAGCTCGGACACCACCTACGTAAAAGGTAGAACGAAAGGCTAATAAAAAGTAGTCAAGCCAACCAAACCCTTGGCAAGCCAGACCAAGCCGAAGCCGAGCCAAGCCGAGCCGAACCAAGCATATAAAAACAAAATGCATTCTTGCAAAAACAAATTGTGGTCAAGAGACTAACTGAGTCATACTCTATTCAGACTTTGTTAGACAACTGACTATACAAGCTGGTAGCCTGGTTCGAATTACAGTCTATTGAATATACATATATATATAATATGGTCTTTATTGATATTTAAATAATAAAATATATATAAATATATCTACTGTTTTCATGAACAAAGGTGTATTAAATGTATTATATTTACCTTTACATAAAAATAGCAATACAAATGGGAATACTCTATGTTTAAGCCAAAAGTATTTCAACTTTGTTATAAAGAAAGAAAAATAATAAAATTTATTGCTTTTAATTTATAAAAACTTAGAAGAGCTATAAGAATAATTACTTATTTAGGAAATTTTTATATTATAAGTATATATATAGCTGCATATTTAGCCGAGTTCTGGTTCACATGCCAGCATATATATATATTTATTTAAATTTTTCTAGAGTATTTTCAGTTCGGCACTTGAAGGTGGCAGCTTCTTACCGTTTTTTGTATTCATGTAACACAAATATTGACTTGTAAAGTAATACTTTACGGTCGTAGCACACGGTTCGAGCAAGGCAGTTGAATGGTTAAGGTATATATTTGAGTTATTTTTAAATGCGGAAAAAGAAACCGACATAAATTCTATTTTTATTTAACTTTTTTATGAAAGGATTAAAACCATAGAAACAAGATATCCTCAATGCAGTTTACACTTTCCACCGGTTGCTAGAATTAGGATATAAATATATACATCATATATATATATATGTATATAGTTGTAAGTTTGTGTTTATAAGTAGAGCTCATTAAATTGGCAGAATAGTTTTGACCTCATTGCACTTCCGTTAAGAACGGAACGAAACGACCTGGGTGGCCTTCTTCTGAAGACTTCTTGTAACAACTTGTGAGGCTATCTACAAATTTTAATGTGTCAAAAGCTGTTGACTCCCTCGATGGACTGGAAAATTCTAAGGTTGCTTCGAAATCGATTTAAATGTTTTGCTTGCGTGTTTTGCGAGTAACCGTTACTGTTAGCATTACCTTGAAGGCCTATATATGTATGTATGCGTATACATATATATGTACAGTTAGTTCTTTATGTTGTATGTATATATAGTGGCAAAAGTGCTTGATTCGCTAATACCCTATATGCATATAGAATAACCATAAATGAAGTAGTAAAAAAAAGTCCTAAAATAACTGAGCTCACTATTTTATGTCTACTATGAATGTATTATGCTTTATTCTCTTCGAGACAATTGATATTTATGTATGTTTTATAAAGAATACAGGTTAATAGTTAGCTAAGGTCCTTTATTCAATGATACCCTGTACGCACACAGAATGTATGTAATTACATATCTAAATGATATTATGTTTGAAGGCCGAAGGGAACTCGGCTAACTATTTGATTTGTATACCACAATTATACTTGATGCAACCCCATTTCTATTCCACCTTATGATTACAGGGTAGACGCACATACTATACCGATGCCTAAGGCTCGCCGTAAATTTCGCTTAGCTCATTTTGATTTTCGATAAAGCATACCACGGGGAATAGTATGCTACGTGGTGGAAACTACAGTCAAAGTTCGACTATGCTTTAACTACCAATTTAACGAAGACCCAGAAACAAACTTGGATAAATTTAATAAGCGCTTTGTTGTGCAGCGTAAACTTTTCTTTTCGTTTTTTTTTTTCTTTTTTCGGGCTTGCCAACGAAGAGGATGTTTACAGGACATTTTACTGCTTATTAACGCCGTGTGTTCGTCTCATAGAAGCTCTTCAAGAATAAAAGTAATAATAAAGCTATGAAGACTTTGAAGACTTTGACAGGCGTAATTTTATGTAAAGAAGCTCTGAAATTTATTAAATTCTTAAAGTTCCAGCAAAGTCTATTCTTTGTCAAGCAAAAACAGAAAAAGTAAACAAAAAAATATATATACATATATGAGGCCACATGTATGTCTATGTATCTGCAGGCATTTATCTAATTAAATAGCTTTACTTCAAACGAATGTATAATTAATTTTGCATTTTACAGCGTATTTACTGGTCGAGCACTGTCAATTTGAGAATTTTCATTTTATAATAATGACAAGAAGGCACGCAACACGACAGGAAATTGAATGCACTCTCCAGCCAAACAGGAAAACTATTCTACGGCGGGGAACACAATGCTGAAAAGCCAATCAGCATCATTATTATTATTACTTTCCATGCCAAAAAAAAAAAAAAAAAACAAAGAAAGAGCAAAAGAAACAAAAACTAGTTACACAGCACACAAAAGTTATATTTTGCTCTGGCCTTTGCTTGATTTGCATAATTTTACGTTTGCCTCAAGCGTTACAATTCGCAACGAGTTCTAGCGATAAAACGTCGGATATCTGTCAGCGATAGCACAATTTGCTAATTACATAACTTCAGTTTCTTATTCAGCAATAATCTCGCCCAATTTATAAATGTCATAACTTCATGAGACTTTAGTTGAGAATCTTGTTTGTTATCTCAACTCATCTTCTATACCAGACAAAAGTTAGGTTTGCCGAATCTTTTCTTTGATTTCTCAACTCTTTAATCTTCAATCTTCTCTTTCCCGCTAACTCAACTGTTTGATAACTCAACTCGTCTTCAATTCTAGACAAAGTTTCCTTTGCCATTGCCAAATGTTATTTTAAAAACATTGCTCAAGCATTCGAAACTGTTTTGGCCTGCTTCGAGAAGGCAAATTAATTTGCTTCAGCAGACGAATTGTCAGACAATCAAATATCATATTTAAAATTAGAAAATTTCGCTTTCGCGCGCGCTTCCTTTCTTGCATTGTCTTACGTCATTTAATGTAATTCACGGTGACTTTGCCGCAACGCTGGCAAGGTTAGGGCCCCTGTATGTGTCATCATTATCGCCCTCGCCTCACGTGGCAATGCCTGCCCCTACCCCTGTCCCTGCCCCTGCCCCTGCCCCTGGCCGTGCCCCTGCCGCTGCCCCTCCTCATCCAACCGCTTCCACTCCCTTCATCCTAGCCTGATGGCCCTTCCAAGCCTTGCCAATACCAAAATCGATCGTTGTGGTTCCTTTTCGTGAAAAGCTATATATTCGTTGTTGTTGTTGTTGTTCTCTTTTTCGCATTCGCAGCTATTTTTTGTTGTTGCTTTGCCTTGTCTGATTCCACGTTATTGTTGTAAAAAAAAAAAAAAATAGAAAAAATTTACGTAAGTCGTAGGTGGCCCAAACCTCAGATGCCACAGAAATGTTGCACACGCAAATTTGAGTTGCTCGAACGTCCGTGCTGTCCAAAGTTGCCTTTGTTTGCCAATTTTTATGAGCTCCTTCTGCCAGCACCTACCTGGTCAAATTCTTCACACGCTTCGTGCATAAATACACACTCACACAGACACACACAATCACACGCACACAACACCTGTAGACTAATTAATGACAAATTTCTCCAGCCTACGTGTGTGCGTAAATTGGTATATAATAAAATAAGAGCGTTACGCCTTCCCAAATTCCATTTGTTTGCAAATTGTGTTAACGTTGATTTAAGGTGATTCAATTAGTTTCCCCAAAAATTGTGAAATTATGGCCGAGCTGCTTAGCTCGACTGAGTGAGCGCACGTCTAAGAATGTAAATGGTTTCTATTTAAGCGCAATTGATAATTATTATACCCGCAGGGCTCTTGTAAATTATTTCTCACCCAATAGACGTTTTTCGTATCGGAGCACAAAAGAGACTATGTAAATTGTGACTTTCAATAATGGGTTCACACTGAACTGAATATAATTACGAGACTTTTGGGAATTGGCTGGGACGGCAACACAAAATTCTCAGCTCTACATCAATTAAGGACTCTTAGTAAGTCATTTGTTCAACAGATAATTAAATATTTTACTATTTATAGTATACAACTACATATTAAGTATTCAATTGGTATTTCTGAATTCTCTATGTCACACATATAGGCGTTCGAAGTAGAAAATTCATTAAGAATCAGCTCTATTTATAAATGATTATACTATATAATTATTATATTAACTGTTATATTATTATACTAAGCAAATTGAACATTTTTACTCATATTTTACTTTGAAACAAAATAAACATACTTTTCCTAACCCAAACTCACTTTATATTACTCTTTATAGCTGAATACTTTGAATATTAGCATACATAACTTTGACTTCAGCTATTACTCAGTTATATCTCTCGTATTTATACTAATATATATCAAAATTTGTCTAGAAAACGAATATTTAACTATATATTATAATAGTTATAACTTATAAATAACCAAATTTTATAAATCCAAATTATAGCTTGACAAAACTTGTGTTTGACTATTGACTATTTGGACGACTGAGCAGCTCCTTAACTGGAAGCACAATATTGTAAGCATACTTTCAGGCATACTCATACTCATTACTTTCCCAATTTTCAAAATAGTACATTCAATCTATATACAAAAAATTATCTAATAACACTTTTGGGATACAATTAATGTGGTCAATGTTGACACGAATGTTCTTTTAATTTCTCTTAAGAATGAAACGCTTTATATTAAATATATGTCTAATCCCAAAAACAAAATAGAAGTATGTTAACAGCATGTTCAAGTTGGCTTAATAAATGTGGCTAACCTGGTGCACAAATTCCAAAGTTTAGAATATATAGAAATTTCGATTTGCCACCTACGGGCGTATATATATAAGCTATATATTTTCAAGGGGAGCTTGTCTTTACGACAATATATTCGAATGGATCAAGCCTCTACCACCAATAGTGCTCCAGAATTTCTCTAAAACACAATATATAGTCAGTCTCCATTGGACACTTCCATAGTGAACTTATGGGGAAAACCTGAACAATTTATAAGACGAGGATACCAACAAGTATTCAAATTTCAAGTCCTAGAGATAGCGAGATACGCGAGATGATTTGTGTTTATACGGACGGAGAGCAAGACGAGAAACGGGTGTCGTTTCTGTTATAACAGATATAGTATTTTCCGATTTGTCACGCCTATAGTCAAAGTATTGAGAGAATCATAACAATTTTGGGCTACCAATGAGTATATATTCCAAATTTCAAGTCTTTAGCTTAAAAAGCAACGAAATGATTTGCCGTCATACGCACGGACAGTAAGACGACGCTTAGACAGTAGTAAAGTTGCAAATATCCGTTCAATGAGAGAAAAGAGTATATTAGCTTTGTGCAATAGCTAATATACTCTTTTCACGCCGTGAACGAATATTTGCAACTTTACCACTGCCTAAGCAACTAAGCAACGAGATTGCGAATTATCGAATTATAAGATAGTCCTAGCATATGTTCGTTGTCAATCTATATGTCATACCTATCTATGCCATAGCCATCTATACCATAGAGATATGAATAAAAGCATTTTCTAACACGCTGTCAAAAGTTGAATGTGTACCAATTGTAAATTGAAAGATAACTTTGCGTGGCCCCAACGTCATACGAAGAGCTTGCTCAAAAGCAAAACTTATTTCAAAGTTAGCTGACAATCTCAAGTCTCAAGTGCCATTCAGTGAACTTAAAAAAAAATATTAAATTATATAAAAAATGTGTAAACATAAGATACGTGATGTTTGCGTATAATTTCAATGTTTAGTTAAAGTGTGATAAAAATTAATTAAAACATTCATTGCATTTTATTATATCCTGTTAGACTATGGCCACATTCATAAATAACAGTACAAATATTTATGCTTTGGTTTGTTGTCGAAAAATTCCACCGACCGACCGCCCTGCCCGAAAAATGCGGCAATATTTCTCAAATTAAATTTGATTTATGACTTTTGTCCCATACACAGCCACTGCCAGAGCCACAGCCACAGCCAGAGCCACAGGCACAGCCAGCATAGCCAGAGCAAGGAGCCAAGGACCAAAACGTTATATTTACCAGTCGCGCTTCGAGCTCTACAGAGCTGGAACTGGACATGTCTTCGTGATACTTGTTTGTATTTACTTTGACTCTCATCAGGTGCCCATATGACTAGGGGGAGTCGTGCTGACGTCATCGCTCGCACAGCCTCCAAAGATGTCTGATATGGCCATTGAGGCCATACGGCAGACATGACCGCAAAGAGAGCAGGAGCAGACAAAATCTCTTTGTGTGTACTGGCTGGATGCACTGCGCGAAAACGCGTGCACGAATCAAGTGAGTGATTATATAATCTAATTACATCTTAAGTAAATACTTCAGTCTACATTTGATTATAATTAGCAATATGAATGAAACAAAAATGTTAAAAAACAATCGAGCAATCTATAGTTAAGTTAATTCAATATATTTATGATTTTAAAAAGAGTTTAAGATATTCATATGTATATCTTATTAATATCCTCTTTAACATGTTTATTGTTTTATCAGCAAACAAATTTGAATTTTGAAATAAAACGTTTTGCATTGAAAATATATGCAAATCAGTGAATTTCGATTATTTCGCTTATATTTTGTGTGTTTTTTGCTCAAGATGCATAAAAAATATGAAGACTCTGTGGCTGCAGGCTGCTTGGCTGCCAGGCTGCCAGGCTGGCTGGCTGACCTTTCCAAGATGTTCGCTCGTAAAGATTTTCGTATGGCTGGTAACACAAGGAGCGCGTGCCTGCTCATAAATATTTTTGTTTTTTTTTTTTTCTTATATATATTTTGTTATTTGGCAGCCAGCGTTGGTCGGCAGGTGCTCAGTTTTATTGCAGCCTGTCTACGCTTTCACCTTGCGAATCGAATTGAATTTCAGAGCATGAAGCCAAAACATCACTGGAGGCCAATTTAAACGGCCGTTCAAGTCCACGTTGGAGGACTTAACTGCTTCCAAATGTAATTAGCATCTAAATGCATTGACGAGTCACGGACAGGAGGCGTTATAGTATATATATATATATAGTCATCGGGTGTCTAATGCATATTACAGCAGCCAGTATACCAGAGAGACATATGCATGTATGTGTGTGTGTGTGTGTATATATGTGTCAGTGTACTATGTGGATCGCGTGGGCTGCACCTATAAGTATGCTGCATAAAATGAAATTGGGTTATGCATATTTGAAGGGATTCGTACACGTTACTAAGGCTTTCCGCTGCAGCCAGCTAGCTCAGCACATTATATATATATAGAAGAGGGAAACATGCATATAAAGTACATCGTCATCGGCATCGGCATCGTCATCGTCATGCACAAACAACAACAAATCTAGCTAAATCTCATCATTTAACAGCTCATTTATTAGCGAACGTAATCGATATTATTTATCATATTTATGCCGGCATCAATGCGCCCACAGCTCGTATACTTTATATAATGACTAATCTCTTGTATATATATATATGTATACACTTATTATAATAAGTAATAAATTATAACAGACTGAATTAAATGATCAAAGTGACCAAACAAGCTTCGCCAAACCTACATCGCCTTTAATCAAATACGTTTGTATGTTATGCATGCACATAAGTGGTAATATATGTAGGTTGTCAATCCGGCTTTCCTTCCTGCCTGCCTGTGGGCCCTCGGCTGCTGATTCATCCTGTCACTATTCACAACAAATCACTTTAACCACCCACTTGCATCTGAATCGAGAAATCAGTTATTTCTGTTAATTGCATTAGGGTTTACGGCCGCGAGTATCTACCATATTTGCATGGCCATCGTATAGTGAGGCAGATTCTCGAGGCATTGAAAGGTTTTTAATTTTGTTTTTGTTATTGTTTTTCTTTTCTTTTTTGTTTTTGTATTTATATAATTTCGTTATTCACCGCTTTGCCTGCAGAACTTGTAATTCATTACATTTACACTTGTACATATAAGTATTACGCTGCACTTAGTTTTGTTTGTTTTTGGTTTTTATTTGTTTTATTTTTTTTTTTTGCTGGTCCCCGCGCAAAAACAACCACAACAACAACAACAGAAACACAAACACCAACACCAACACCAACAACACAAAAACAGAACGTAATCGTTGTGCGAATGCAGAGAACTCGTAGTCCTAGTCCGTGTGACGTGTCGTGGGTCGCGAAAGTCCTTTGGTTGTCCGCACAGCGCGACGTACCGCAACGAACTAAAGCGGCGGAGGACATATTGGTTCGTTTAAAGGACGAGGGCGACGAACATGGCATTGGTAGCGTGAAAGCTGAGAAAACACACACGCTTGATAAGGATAACGGCGTCCAAGGACATTCGAAGAGAACTTTCGCAGATTGCCTTTCAATTGACACGCATGCAACTCTCTCTTAACTAACTCGCCTGCCCCTGCCTCTAAGGGATGATTTGTAGCCGAAGACGCGACAAACATTCAAACATTTCACCTTCAATCTGCACTAAATGGCAAAGTCCAGCAGAGAATGCTCGGCCTGGAGATGCTCTGCATGACGAGACGACGAAACGTACAGCTAATAAAATATTGTTCAATCATTTTTTGTTTTATCTGAAAATTTTTTAACTTAGTAAATATATTTATTTTTACTTTAATTTTGCCGTAATTTATGCTTACGTTAATTACTTTTTGAGCACGCCTCGCTAGCTGCTATGAGTCGTTGCGCTCTCTCACGTTCTCTTGCGCGCGCTCTTAAATGCGTGAGCTTTCGGCGAGCTTTCTGCGATAAGCCATTGGTAAACAAACGTTACGTTCATTCATGGAAACAGCAACAACGAATTTTGTCGTGCCCAGCGCGAAAATATAAACATTCCGACATATACACATATATGCACAAATATTTATGTATATATATATATTTGTATATATGTGTATGTGTGTGTGTGTGTATATATTTGTATATTTATATAGACGGCGATTTGCAGATTCGGTCGACTCAAAAGAAATAATCAAAATAAAATATGCTGAAAAGCTCAAACAACGGCGCCATGTGCCATTGGGCTATGACTCATACCGCTTGGCCCGACTTATCGTAAATCATGGTTCACACTTTATAGAGAGCCCGCGAACCAAATTATTGATGTGCAGCCACAACTTATGGGATGCTAACCTTATATAAATAAGTACAGCCATAAAGAAATATTTTTTAAAAATTTTACAATTTCTCAAATTGATATACGAACACTTACAAACAAAATAAAATTATCTATGTATCTACATATGTGCTTATTTATATATAGTAGTATATATAGTATGTATGGAGATCACTATAAATTCAAAGTCTATGCAAATATATATTAGCGCAGATATTTATTTATATATACACATGTTTCTATGTCCGTCGGCCGACTACATATATGAGATGCGGCTGCATTTGTATTCATTTAGTCATTCAAATACTCGTTGTTGTGACACGCCTCGAAAGCTCTAAACGCTGCCTACTGCGCCAGCGCTTATTGTTATTCCTTGGTTGATTACGAGGGATGTTCAGAAAGTTATGAGTAGGACAATCCTTTGAACAATAGTTCTCAAAGAATTTATGTCTTGAGCTTTTCACTTTTAAGTTAAGAAGAACTAATTGACTTGAATGACTGATTGATGGATTGCTTAACCGAGGTCAGTAAAGGTCAATGTGAAAACTTTTTATGGTTATATTTAATGATATGAAGCTGTTTATGGATAGCTTATATGTTATACGTACACAAACTAAGTCGTAGAGCTTAAAGTATGAAAAATTCTTTTGTTATATTTGATATAAAGACTAAAGATCTTTTGGGAAACATGTAAAATGCGAAAATAACTATTATTTAGTATTCCAATTAATGAATTGATTAAGTTATTTAAAACAGCTCAACATACAGCATAGAAATGAAATAGCTCAACATACTACATGGAAATGAATGGAATTAAAAGATTTATCATTTATATACTATAAGCAAAGATATTTATCAGTAACCTATTGAACTGCCCTCGTGTGTGCCGGCTTTTACTACACATTGTGCCAGCGGCACAAGCAACAATAACGACAACGGCAATGCCGTGATTCATCGCAAAAACTCAGCAAGACATATAAAATATATATGTATTTATATATATATATATACTACACAGATACTATACAAATATATATATATATGTATATGTATGTGCATGTATCCCATATAAGATTCCAAAATTAAAGTCTCTGTTTGAAGTGAATGCATTCGAATAAGCGTGACCGGAGTTTGCCTCCTATTTCGCAGCTGCTAATTATGTGAGTGTGTAAAAATAAAACTTGGAATAAGAGCGATTGTGGGATTTGAAAACTGGGACAGTTCTTAAAACCAGAGCATTATTTAATTGTTATTAATATAATATATAGGTTATACTCATAAACCATTAACTATCAACTATATGATAATATTAAGAAAAGCTACTCAAATGGATTTTCATTTTGCAATCTACTTAGAACTAAAAGTAGAGTATATATAAAGCAATGTTTAACTGTACTTAACTTAAGCATTATACATATATTTTCTATGTACATATACTTAAAATGATTCATTTAAGTTTATAGCTATAACTTGTATAACTATTAAAGCTCTGCTGCTCTAGAAAACTGTTTGTAAGAGTATCAAAACGGCGACACAATGAAATAATCTGTTCTGGTTTTATTTATAGCAATAATACCGAAACGAGTTTCTAGAGCGCAGCTCGCTTTGTGTCCAAGGTTAATCGATTTGAAGGTCTGCAGTTGCCAAATATTGTATTTATCAAAATGAACTGAGAAAAAAAAGTGTTATCAATGGACAACAGCTCAAAAGTTTGTTTGCTTTTTGAATGTTGATTCCGGTAGAAGTATTTCGAAAAAAATCCAAAATCAGAGTCAATTATGTTTTGTAGGCCTCTACATCCATATATTATATATTACTATATAT
The DNA here is from genome assembly GCA_037075265.1 of Drosophila nigricruria. Lineage (NCBI taxonomy): Eukaryota > Metazoa > Arthropoda > Insecta > Diptera > Drosophilidae > Drosophila > Drosophila nigricruria. Next base: position 1,658,020 of record JBAMCI010000074.1, read on the forward strand.
TATCTATGAATTATCTACAGTTCATTAGTAAAAACTCGTATCAACCAAATGGTTGAGGACTTAAAAGAAATCATTGCAATCCTTTTTGAATTATCAAACTAAAAGGTCGAAAGATCTCTTTGAGTTACAAATATTGGTGATAAATGAAGGACTGGTCGCAATTCGAAATTAGCAAATACATTTAAATACTCAAACTTTTTTCAATACATAAATTTAAAAACTCTTACTTTTGTATTAGAGTTTATGCCGGAACAAAAGCGGCAATCCTTAATGAGATCTTTCGACGATTTTTAACTGAAATACCTAATGGAAGTCAAAAGTTTCTCAATTTGTCATAAGAATGAGTTGTTTTCAACTGGTATACCTAATAGAACTCTTAAGTTTCTCAGTTCCCCATAAGCCCTGAATAGTTGACAAGTTTTTATTTATTTTGCAAGTTCAATTAATTCAACATTTGTACAATTAAAATGAGTTAAATTAGAAATTCATTCAGGCTAAATTGAGCTTATGAACGAATTGCAATTGTTCGCTTCGACTTTAATTTGAAAGCGTCTTTGTAAGAAAATTAGGAATCGGCCGAATATTATCACGCAAGCTAAAGAACTAAGCGCCGTCAACGATGACGTAATTAGCTCTGTTTCCGGCGCACGGAATGACGAGCTTGTCGCTGTGTGGTTGGCCATGATTAATACTTTCCGAGGTACATAGAGTATATAGTATATATGCAGGAGTTACACTACAAACAAACACTCAGAGAGAGCATACAATCGACTAATAGGTCGACATAGCGGAGTTTAAACCGATAAGGCATAGCAGTTCCAATTGCGATAAGATAACGAGACGGCCCGGCGCATGCGTAGGCGCAACGACAACGATTTCGGTATAGGTTTAAGCCATTTCGAAACGCACCTGTTATCTGGACGCCTTATCTTATCTGGGCACCTGGGCAACAGATTGCAAAAGCTACAAATTCTTTTCACTTGTTTTCAAGTTTCTATCTGTTGGGCATTCAGTTGAGTAGCGACAACCAAACGAATACGAATTCAAATTCGAATAGAAAACGAATACAATTTGAGAGTGTGAATATATAGGAGAAGACAAACGATAAATATGGTATCTGTGGAAACAATTGGATCGATTTTCATCAAAGCGCTTAAGCTGGTAAGCCTTGAGTACTATATTCAATAGAAATATAAGAAATATAAGTCCTGCCCCCGTTCTGTGACGAATTTTCGCCTTGTTTGGCTTGGAAAAAATGTTGAGCAATGCGACTAACTGTGCTGGCCTTATCGGCCTTATCAGTGCCTGGGTGGGTTACTTATTCGTAATATTATTACTCATGTATACGAAAAGCACAAAATTAAGTGCGGGTCGTGAGTGCGCAATAGGTCTGGCAAAAGCTCTACAGGGCGGGGCTAACGAAAGATCGTTACAAGGTCTGATTCATTAGCCGCAATAAATGAAAACTAAACTAAGTTAACAATGAATTCAATTTGATTAACACTTAATTCTTACAGATCATCAATTTGGTAGTGATATTTCTATATCGTTGGGGCGATGGCGGCGAATTCCTGGGCATTGGCGGCACCTGGAATCTAAACGAGGAGAAGAGCGCCGATGCGGAAATTGTAGCCTCTGGTGTAATGGTCGGCTTCCTTATATACACAGGATGCCATACGATTGCCTACTTCTTTGGCACCACCAAGCACAAGGGGTACGCATTTAATCCTATTTCTCCTGTTGACCCAGTCTAACTCTATTCCCCTGCTAACCCAGCGAACTGTGCGACACCATCATGAATGTGGTCGGCACCTTTATGTGGATCGCCGTGGGCGGTGTGGCGCTTCACTACTGGAAGGGCTATATGTCCGATGAGGGTTTCCTATATGTCAACTCGGAGCGTCAGGTGGGCATTGCCATGGGATCGCTGTGCGTCATCGAGGGCGCACTGTATCTGCTCGATACAGTCTTGGCCTGCATACACTACTCCAAGGGCGACACCGATTACACGCAATAAGCAGTGAACAAGTCGCCGCTGGAGCAACTGCCGAATAACTGACAACAAATTTTTTTCATTTTCTACAAATTTCAGTTAATTCTAAGTGCAAATTAGTTTGTAATCTACTTATCGAGCCACCTGTGTATGAGTCGTTTATCATTTTATCTATTTACCCACTAACAAACCATTTACGTTTCGCTCCAGCTATACACTCTGGCTAATACAAATTGCTAAGATCAATACAAAGAAACAAACAAACAAACAACGATTTGTGTGTTCACATTTGAAAGGGAAATATGGCTTTAATATATCTCATAGCAAACCTGGCTTACATATAGAGATTTTAGTTTCGTATTTGGCATTCGGTTATTATAAATTCTAAACAGCTCGTGGTTGTGTTTTATAGGTCTTGTAACCTTCCCTGAACTAGCTCAGTTGCATCTTTAAGCGACATTATTATTCAAAGCGTTGCCCGCTCGCCATAAAAAGCTAAATATTTTATGTTTGTACCTGTACAGGTACATACATATGAACGTAAATATATAAGCAAAGGGTTGTCTGTATACGGATCAAGGCTGTAAACAGGTTTTCAGCTAAGCCGCTTAGAATCCGCAAATCTAATGTGTTTCTTAAGAAACTGAATCACACAATCTGTAAAATTGTCTTGCCTTAAGCACTCTATTGAATAATCTCCTTCTTCTGCTTATGAATATTAAAAAAAAAAAAAATATTCTTAATCTCTCTAATGTAGAATGCTCTATATAATCTTAATTTCTGAAGCATTTATTCTGCAGCATCTATGACAACAGAAGAAACGTATGTCAAAGCCGATTCCTGGCAATATTCAGGAAGTGGGGAGAGACATCGATAAAAAGCTTATGAAGATGACGTTACGATGACTAACTGAGAATTGTGCTTACATTGGAAAGCTTATGCGCTGAGAAGCTTTACAAGTTTTCTAATTCATATTTTCTATAGGATTTTATGAAGATACTTGAGACATAGCAAGACCGAAAAGTGAGATAATGAAATTTATTATACTTGCTATATTTTGATAGTTCTCTTATTAGAATAAGTAGACACTAATCATAATGATGATGCTAATGTTTTAATTGTAATGCTGATTGTGATAATGGAGGTAATAATTCTGATAATGATACTGTTGCTAATTATCAATGTTGAATATAATCATGCTAATAACTACAATCTTGAGTTACCAAGTGCATATGACTTGGTCTGCCCACATGTAATGCGAATTAGATGATTTTAACAGTGTGGATCGGCTATCCGTTCTACCTATTTCAATCAATAAAGTTTTTGCAACAGAATTGGTAATTTCCAAGAAAATAAATAACAGTTATTAAATATCTGTTAGCTTTTTTTACGATATTTGGTCCAGATAGTCCAGAATCAAAGTAAGCTTTGAATTTTCCTTCAAAGACAAAACTACATAACTACTACATAACTACAATAGCTTCACTCCAAACATAAAACTACACAACTTCCTAAAAATCTTAAAGAAAATCAATTTTGTGGCCTAAAAAAAAAATTTGGTAACTTTGCTTTTCAAGATATTCACAATTCAATTTGGGGGACGCTAACCTGATGACGCAAAATGAGTTTTTTAGACGAAAAATGAACACAACATACACATATAACGGTTCTTCTATCGAGTTTAATTTTGTTTATCAGAGAGATCACATAAGAAGACAGTAAAACCAACAAAAAATCGAAGTTTCATGCAATAGGAAAATAGAACTTAATAAAAAACAAATGGACACGGACACATGCCCAAATCTGGACATAGCTTCAAGAACTCAAAGCGAGAGGAAATCAAATAGATTTCTCAAACAATTCCGCAATATAGTCCGAAAATCCCAAATATATATATAAAATATATATTTATGGTAATAAACATCTAAAAAAGAACTCACCTGTATTTTGGGCTTCCCGCGCCCATCCACCGCGTCCCGCTGCTGCTTAAAGCTGTTGGCTCTCGCGACACTCTGAGCGCAGAGCGCACAGCGCCGATTCGCAGAGCCATCCTCCAGGTTGAGAGCATCAAAGAGCATTGGCTGATCCTGAATAAAGGAGTTGCGCGAACGCTGATTGAGCAGCTCCAGTGTGCGCGAGTCCAGGCTTTCGCGGTAGACATTGTGAACTCTGTCCAAGTTGTGCTCGAAGTCCGTATCCAGATTAAAGGAGCTCTGACTGCTGTTGCGCGTCGAGGCGGATTGCTGGCGCGAGAGCGCAGAGCTGCTGCTTCGTTTGCGACGCATCACCACTGTCTTCGGTGTGCTCTCCATGGATGAGGAGCCGACGAAGGAGGGCGTGCGCGGCAATGGCAGACTGACAGTTCCAGCTCCAGCTACACTCCCATTGGGCTCGCCCAGGGGCGAGGGCGAGTGGGACTGCGAGTGGTGGGGAAGGCTGGCTGTTGGGGTTAATGGCAATTGGAGCGTTTGGGCGGGTGGCATCTGCTGCTCGGCTAGACTCATGATGGACTGCTGGCGCTCCAGCTGCTTCTCATAGCCATTGAACTTGTCGTAGTCAATGAATGACATATTGGCATAGCTGACCATATTGTCAATGGCTTGCAGCGATTGCAGAGAGGCGCTCCACTTGGGATTCAGCTTATCTTTTTTGTCTTTTTTCTCCTTTTTCTCTTGCTTCTCTGTCAGTCCAATCAACGTGCTCTTGAACGATGCAATGAGCGTGCTGGAGCGACGTTTCTGGAAGTTTAGCTGTGGATTGTAGTTGGCGTCGGCAGGTGTCAGGGATATAAGCGATGGCTTGCGTTGCATTGATGACTCCGAGGACTCCTCAACGGGCGTTGAGGTCAGAGCCTGCGTGGATTGTCGGCGAGTTGGTGTCTTTATTGAGCTGGCGGTGTCCGCACGGCGTCGCAATATGGGCGAACAGCTGGTATTGGTTGCGCCATCCTCGGCCAGCGAATTCTTGCGCGGCGATGCTGGCATCATTGGATCACCCGACTTCTCCGCCTCCTCCGACAGCTGCTCCAGCTGGGGCTCAATAAAGCTGCGACGATTTGGTCGCCGCAACAATATCATTGAACGACTTCGCGTAAACGTAAAAGGCGTTTTGCCCGGTTCATCTTTGGACTCGTCGCTGCGTGCTAGATTCTCCTTGCTGCCAGTGAAGTTGTTAAAGAACTTGGACATCTTCATCCGAAAGCTATGCGTACGCTCCATTTTGGGCACTGAATCCACCTGTGACATTGTGGCACGCCGCTCTGCATCGTACTGTTCCTTAAACATTTGCGTAATGTTTGGCGTCGCTGCTGCAGTTGTTCCACTCATAGATTGCGAATTGTTGTTCTTTTGCACCATGTTGTTGTTGTTGCTGCTGCTATTGTTGTTGTTGTTGTTGCGATTATTGGCCTTTGGATCGTTTGGTTTTAGTTTTGCATTCGTGGCAGCTTTACAGATCCCGTTCTTATTGCTATTTATGGTTTGCTGCTGCTGTTGTTGCTGCTGCTGTTGTTGTTGTTGCTGTTGCTGTTGTTGCAGCTGTTGCTTCTGTTGCTGCTTTTTGTTTGTCTTTTGTAACTTCTTTTGTCCCTTCGCGGCGCTCTTCGCCTCTTTGCTGGAATTCATTTTGCAGCCAATTAACTGGAAAAACAAAAAGTGAGTTAGATAGAAATAGTATAAATACATGACAGGTAAGTATATTAATAGCACAATGTAACTCTCTCTCGCTCGTGCTCTCTCTCACTCTCTTTCTGTTTCTTCAGTGTCTTTGCAATGATATCTGCTATTTGCCGTGAGCTTTATTATATATAAATCGGCATTCCAGTAGTGTTTTCATAGAGTGCCTAAAGCGAATATGGATAATGATATCTCATTTTGTGACTTGTCTAATCTATTGCTTGGACTAGTGCGACAGGAATGCGACAGCAACACTTTAATATACCCTGTAATTCAAAACTTATTGATTTCTCTGTAATAATAAAAAATTAACTTAGGATCATAGAATCTTAAGTTAATCCCATGCAAATGGAATGTAAATTTTAACTCTTTTCACATAATATTTAATATTTATATCATTTTACAGGGAAATTTGTGATTTCTAAATAGGATTCTCTATTCAAAATTAATTTAAATTTCTTGATATTAAGATTTTTCAATCTGTTCAACAATAATTGATATATTTAACTAGTAAATAGTAAAATAAATGTTAGTTCATCTTACAAAGTGTTAACTATATTTAACATAACGAATAACAATTTTGGAACTGTCTGAAATTCATTTAATGCAATTTTCCAATGACGATTGGAGAGCCTATGATTCGCCGTCTTTCTTTTGATATGATGCATCAATTTCCATTTCTTTTATCATTATCAAAGGGGAAGTTGGCGACAAATCAGCTTCGGTTTATTGATAAGGCGCCAGAATATTCTGAAGCGTAACTCTTCGCATGAACTATAATGTCGTAATGCATGCAAGATTTCTCATTTTTCCCATTCTCTTCTCGCAATCTATCTTGCGCTGTTCGTGGCAGTTGCTGTGAAAGCAGAACGACATATCCGAATCTGTCTGTATAAACTCGAAGGATCGTTGCATTTGCAAAATCTGTTTCTAGTCCGCGAGAGTAACATTGAGTACGAGAGCTTCCAATTGTCGTGTCGCAGTTGAGAAACAGGCGAGATATCAGTTTGGCCAATGGGTCGACAACATTGACAAACGGCGCAAAAATTGCTATGGAGTATGGAGTGTGTGTGTGTGTGGTGTAACAAGCTACGGACAACAACAACACACACAACACAACACAAAGAGCCAAACTCTTATCTGAAACAATTCGGTTTTTTTTTATTCCCCCTCGCAGTAAAGCTCAAAAACAACAGTTAACAGTTTGATAAGATTTCAAAAAGACACACACAAATTCACTTGTCTGCGTGCTTCGCAATATGCTATTTCAGTTACCTGGTTAGAGTTCAAAAATGACATAAAACTAATGAAAGTACTATAAGTAGTCTATCATTTAGGGATATATAGTTATGCACGTAAATATGTAGGAAGTCTACGGCTAGCAGGAGCTTTTCAAGATCTTCAGCTCTATGAATATATTGTGTTCGCTTTTCATATACGTATATACATGAGGAAGAAAGTGAGACAACGCGAACGGGATTGATTGATGAGCTTAAAACAGGGTGGGGAAAAGTTATTGTTAGGACTAGATCGAGGACATATCTCTATCATTAATATGTCCTCGATTTGTTGCTAATACTTCGTTCTTTTTCTCTCTCTCTCACGTTCTTCTCTGTCACTGTTTCCTTTCTGTCTCTAATTCTTCTCTTTCGCGATCTCTATCTATTTCTTCTCTTTCAACCTCTCTCTCTCTCTCTCTTTCTTCTCTTTCTTTCTCTATCTTTCTTCTCTTTCACTATCTCGTCTCTCTTTCTATATCTCTTTCTTTCTCCTGTTCTCAGTCTCCTCTCTCTCTCTCTCTCTCTCTCTCTCGATCTATCCCTCTTTCTTTCTTCACTTTCTTCTTCCTTCACCTTCTCTCTTTTGCGCACTCTTCTCTCCATTCCTGGGTTTGTCTTCCACGCTTGATCTCTCTCTCTCTCCTTATCTCTCCCTATACCTATACCTATTCCTGTCTATCTTCGCTCTCTCTCTTTCTTTCTGTCATCAATTTCCCTTGTATTTAGTAACAATCGTACATCATTTTCATCAGCGTCACTCTCTCTCCCTCTCTATCTTAATATATATCTCTGTTTCTCTCTCTGTACTGATATTTATGCAAGTTCTTTAATAAACTTGAGGGCTTTAAACTGCTTACTTTATAGCTTAAATTATATATTATTAATATAATAAACTAAGTAAACCAAAGAAAGTGCATCTTTCACATTTTCTCTCCACATGCATCTGATATATTATTGCATAGATCCGTATAAGTATTGTATTACAACTTGCTGTGTATATCGATCTTATTCGAAAACCAGTTTGCGGTTTCAATTAACGACGCGTTGTTGTTATTGTTGTTTTTGTTGTTGTTGTCGACACAAGATATTGACACTGACTGACTTGATGAGTATTCATTTAATATTTTTCCTAATGACACTTACTACGAAGAGGTACAAAGGTATTTCAAGCTTAATACAAAGCTTTTTTTTTTGAGTATTCATAATTTAGTACATAGTATAAATGGTCTTTTTATAATTATAATAATTAGTTAATCTTTCGCGAAATAGTTAGAACATATATTTATACATACAGGTACAAGTATACAGGTATATGTATCTATCTATTGATATGTATATCTTTTTCACTTTGGTATCAAATATTATTTATTCACATATTCATTTATTAATATTGTTCGGTCTAAAGAGATGTCTGTTTACGGAGGCAATCACAGTTTTTACTGTACTTGTGGTTCGCATATATATTTATTTATTTCGCATTCCCTATGCCTTTATGCATTAAAAAAGAGATTTAAAGAACTCGAACTCGTCTTATCGTCTTTTAAATCCACTTTGAGTTCATTTTAAGTAAGTGTGTGTGTTTGTATATCTTTTCCATTTTGTTATTGTTTCTTGTGTGTGTTTTAATTCAGCTGCCTTAACAGTTCATTTGTTTATATTTTGAATTAACATTCGCATATAACTGCGACACAGGCCCCAAAAAAATTGCTCTTGAAATTTAATGTAAGTGTGTATGCGTGTATGTGTGTGTGTAGGCATGCGCGTGTGCATGTGTTCGTTTAGTTAGCCTGGGATCTTTGTCAAGTGCGCGGCGTAGATGTAAACAAAGTCGCAAATACAATTCATTTAGTAGACTAATACATTTTAGCACTAGTAATAGTGGGCATATGTACATAGGTATGTACATTCTGTTCCATTATGTACATTGTATCTATGTAAGCATTTATGTTTTCTTCAAGTTTTTGAGTGCTATGCACACAATATTGCGTGGCCACTTGCGCAACTTGACAACCAGCTGACAGAGTCTAGCGTGCACTCTTGCTCTCTTTCGTGTTGTGCTCTTGAACGCAAACTTTAGCGCCCGCTCTCGCTCTCTCGAGCCTTCGCTCTCCATGTGACGACGCAACGTAAGCACGCTCAAATATTCAACTCGTTTTCGTTCGTTATTTATGTATGTAATTATATGCTCACACACAAGCGTATGTATGTATATATGTATGTACCTTAATGCTAAGCGTACTAGCCTTTTAAGCATTAACTTTTTATTAGAATTATTAATTAAATAGTGTTGGAAATCACATGCATATGTTTGCACTTATATGTATGTACGTATGTATGTGTATATGCAGCTGTGTTCATATTTGTCATCACTTGTTTGCCGGTTCCCTAAAGCAACAATAAATTTTCTTTTTTTATTTTTCTCTGGTTTTCACTTACCAACCGGCTTATTGTCACAGTCACTTTTGTGTTTTAGATTCATTTATCATATATATGGCACATTCATTTACACTATGCCAGTTGCGAAAATAAAGAGGAAACACTTTGGCACGATGCGAATTTTTGTGTCAACGGCGCGGCAACAAAGCTACTAACGAACACCGCGCGCGCGGGTGACTAGCGGTTAACTGATCGACAGGCGACTGCACAGCTGGAAGCATGGAGAGCGTTGAACAAGGTGACGCATTGCGCATGTCCGTTCTTCGTCGCACTCTATGAGCGAAACACATACAATGCGTGTGACGTTTCGCTCTCTGAGTGCGCTACAGCTAGCTACTCTAGCTAAAGCGCGAAGCTTAAGAGTATGTATGTGTGTGTAGTTACATACGTATGTGCACGACAGCAAGCAAGAGTGACTATGGAGCTACAGGGTATTTCGTCGCCCAAGCTCAATTGCCGTTTGACTGACCAGCGACTTGGTTATCGATAAGAATTTGAACTCAACGTCATCGACTTGCAATCGACTTTTAACTCATATACATTATATACAAAAATTATAAAATATACATATAGTAAATGTAAGCTTTAATTTAATTTGGATGCTCTCAATTAAAGTCACTGAATCGCGATAAGAAACTAAACAAAAATCTATATGTATTCCCATATATACTTACATACGCCTTTCTATGTATGCGTTGAAACTTGATTAGATTGTTATAACAAAATTCAATTGAAATCTATAGCGTAGATCAAGTTTCAATTGTTCTGTTCATGCATATGTATTTATTCAAGTGTCTGACAATGAGCGCAACGAAGCCCGTGCTCTGCGTGGGCTCCACCGTAATTGACTTTGTGACAATTAACGAAACTTTCCCCGCCGAGGATACGGATCGGCGATGCCTCGACGGGTATTGGCAGCGCGGCGGGAATGCCTCTAATGTTAGCACCGTGCTTCGACTGCTCGGCGCGAATGTCGAATTCTTTGGCATGCTTAGTCGATCGAACGGCTTCCGGGTGCTGTTGGATGATCTGGATCGACGTGGCATTGATATACAGCACTGTCCCAAGACGGAGAAAGATCCGCCGTTCTCCTCAGTGATAATTGTCAAGGAGACCGCTTCGCGCACCATTGTGCACTGCAATAAAAACTATCCGTATATAACATGTGAGGACTTTATGAAAATAGATCTTGATCGGTATGGTTGGGTTCACTTTGAGGCACGCCACGCCCATGAAACAATCAATATGATCAAAGCCGTACACGAGCACAATCGAATTCATAGCTCCAACATTATCATCTCACTAGATTTTGAGAAAATGCTTGAGAGAAATCTACCGCTGTGCGGCCTATGTAACTATGTTGTGTTCTCTAGTGAACTGGCCAGGCAGCTGGGCTGGAAAAGTTCGGAGGAAACGTGCTATGCTCTGGCCAGCAGCTTAAAGCCCAAATCTCCAAGCATAATCTGTCCGTGGGGCAGCGCAGGTGCTGCATGTCTAGATACCACCTCGAATGAGTTCTCCAATGTGGCCGCCTTTAAGCCAGATCGAATTGTGGATACCCTCGGTGCTGGTGACAGCTTTATGGCTGGCTTCATATACGCCACTTACATGATGCAGTGCAGCCTGTCGGAGGCTGTACGTTTCGCTAACCGCGTGGCTGGTCACAAGATCACGGATTACGGATATGATCACATTGCAGAACTACAGAAAGAAGAAGAGCTTACAACGAATTGAACATAATTATATATATTAATTATATGTAAACAGAAATAAAATATAGTTCTTAAATATGTGAATAATAATGATATACATATGTAGGAAAAAAGGAAACAAAACATTTAGGTAAGCGAAGCTCTAAAGCCATAATTTCAGAATTCCAAGAATCTTAAATAAAATTGCCATTAGACTATGATGGTTGCCACAGACTACGCTGCGAGCTTTTATCTTATTGGAAACCTCCTATTGCAAAAGTTTTCATATTTTGTCCAGTGCCTATGTATAATTAGTAAAACATGCTCGTAGCTCATCAGAGTCTGTGCTCACAGCCGAAGAAGAGGCATTGCCAATGCCGCTGGATGAGCTGCCGTTTTGTTGCTTCTTTTTTTGCTCAATTTTGTATTCAATTAGCTGAAGAGAGAAAAATTCACAAATCAAATACTTTAATAGGCTGCCCATTGATTTATAGAGATTTATTACCTGTGTACGCAAACGTTTGATCTTCCGTAATCTTTCAAGCCAATTGGATGCATAAAGAGTCTTTTTCTGCACACTTTGGTAGACAAGCGAGGCCAGCTGCAAGAGGAGTAATCTTGTATAAGCTTAATTATATAAACAATCTTTGTGAAGTATCGATCACTCTAACTCATTTCTCCATTAATGAAATAAAAAAACTTGGAATTATTGTAAGTATTCTCTTGCAGACATAACACTTTATGTCTATGATATTTGTATTATGAACAAATCGTAGATCGGATCAAGGACTGGAAAATACATGATCATGAGTATATCTTATAAACTTGCTCAGAAGAAAAGATCGACTAGGCAAAAAATGTAGGTGAACTCAAAGTAGAGACTATAGTACGGCAAATGTGTAACATCATAGATGCTTGGAAAAGAGTCTGTGACTACACCGAAAAGGTTTTACGGCGGACAAAGTGGAACCTGGACGCATGCAGATCCCATGTTCATCTACCTCAACCACACATACAAAAATTATTACCTAAATCGGCAAGCCGTATTATATAGAGGTCACTAAATTCTAGTGTGAGCACATCTAGCTACTTCTTAGCAATCATCACTCACGTTTGCATGCAGCGCCATCTGCCGGGCCAGTAAGGGAGCACTGCGATCGGAGACTATTCGCTGCTGTAGATGGCTGACTTTAGAGATCTCTGAACGTGCCTCGACAAATACACGATTCGAATTTAGCTCCAGCGGCTCAACAATCACACAAGCATAGTTAAAGTCGCCCTAAAAGAAAAAGTTTATCAGATTGTATGAACAAGCTTGTTATTAGTCATAGAACATACTGAGATCGTATTCAATTTGTATTTCTCTCCACTTTCGTTGTAAATGATTTTAACGTAGTCATTGCCAATGTGCTTTTTCTTCTCATTGCAATTGGGATCGTCCTGCAGATTTGTAGGCATCAAAGTAGCCACATGAAAGGTGACCTGAACGGAAAAACCAAACTGAATTAGTTATCTTCTCTATTTAACTAAAAACTTGTGAAAACTAACCTGCAGTATGTCGTCCTTCCAGATGTAAGCAAATTTACCATCAGCGCCACTTTTATCCAGTCCAATGAACAAGTTATTCTGTTCGGCTTCCTTGAGACTGACCAAAGTTCCAATGTTGCGTAAGAATTCTACGTAACGTGTGCTACCATAGGAATTACGCAAAATTTCCACCTCATTGTTGCACTGATTTCGACCAACATACAAAACGCCGATCTTATGCGTCTCAAAAGGTGGCACAAGATCGAGCAGTGTCAGTGCGCTCGACTGCTCCGGGCCCACTTTAAGCGGAGTCTCTGTCACGGCCTGCTGACCAGTACCGTAGAGCTGCAGAAAAACGAAGCTGGGATTCATGCACAGCTTGGCACTGATGGATGGCTTGGTGGTACCGAAGCTGCCGAAATTAGTGGCCGGCGCTTTACCGTTGTTCACCTCACGCACCGTTGATATCGTTTTAGAGCGACCGCGCATCATGTCACCGCCGCCATTATTATACTCTGACCCACCATTTTTACTGCCATAGCCACTGCTGTTGGACTTGGCTAGACCGAGGCCGGAGCCAGCCGGAGTAGGCGACTGTTTGGGTGTGACAGTAGCCTGAACTTGACCCGGCGATAAGGGTGGCTTACCAACAGCGCCTTGCTTCAGAGAGGATGCTGATGCAGAGGTCTGCACCGTGCCCGACTGAACCCCGATTTCTGATCCTTGGCTGTTAACATCGTCGGCTGAGTGCTGTTTTGGCGGCAATGTGCCAGCTCCTGGTTGCAGCGGACATTTCAGAGCTTGAGCACCTTGTGGCGGCGTTGAACCAGCTATCTCCTCGGGTATAGCTTCGCAGCTGACACGCATGTCTTTGGTGCTGTACTGTACGCTCTTCTTCTTCGACGGCATCTGGTGTTCTTCGAAAGAAGCCTTAACGGCTTCCGACTCTTGGGAGAGCGGTGCTGGCTTCGCAGCCAGGAATGCCTGTCGCCAGCTAGATGTCATCTCTGGACTGGAGTTGACGCGTCGCACCGGATTTCGTACTCGACTTTGACCATCACCAAAGGCTAAAGCATCATCATCGGCTTCACCATCGCTGACGCTTCCACTGAGTGCTGCATCCTTGCCACGTTTGACACAAGCAGCCAGGCGTGGAATATCAATAGCTGCTGTGCCGCCGTTGCTCCCGGCGCCGCCACTGCTTACGGAGTAGACCTCCTCTTGGCGATACAGTGCCCGCGCCTTAGCTACCAATTGGTTGCGAATTTCGCTGGTAGCTGCCACTGTAGCCGGTTTAAGTTCTGGTTCCGCTTCTGGTTCTGGGCCTGATTCTGGTTCTGGCTCTACGTCGGCCTCTTGCGCTGACTGAGCTTCCTGTTGCGATTGCTGTTGCTGTAATAATTCCTGCATGGGGTTGTCTGGTCCAAACACGCCGCCAAATGCAGTGGGTAAGAAAAGTGAAACCACGCTATTAAATGGCAAATCCTGACCGAAGCAGTCGTTGGCGATGGGATTCTCAATGCGAGTTATCCAGGAAATATTGCCCGTCGGACGTCTTATAAAGATTTCGGCCCAGCTAGTGCATGTACGCACACAAACAGGCTGCTGTACAACTGGACCCGAGCGCGTGGCAGGACCAACGCTGGCCGTCGATAACGAGAGTGAGTTGCCCAAAAGCGAAGTATTGCTGCCTGTATGGGAGCCCTCGACTAAATTGCTGGCGCCAGAAGCCTCCGGATTCGACCCGCGTCGCGAATACGTGTCTAACGAGATCGTTGAACTGTTCGATATTTGCCGATGCGGATGTGCAGTGGCTTCCGAATTCGTTGTTGATGAGGACGAAGTATGTTCCGTACTGCCGGCACTCTCATTGACGCTGCTATGCTGAAAGGTCATTTTGGTGTAGCGCCGTTCGCGCTCCGGAGACAAAGGCGGCTGCGCTGCATCGCTCAGACTCTTCGAGTTCAGACTAATGCTGGGCGCCTTCCCTAGCTGTGCACAACGTTCGCAGAGCCCGTTACGTGTGGGTCCCGATGGGCAGCCGGATGTGGTAATCGTGACTAAATTATGACCCACCAGCCAGGTCTGCGAGACACCATTCTTTAACAAATAGTCAATGGCCGGCAAGCTGTAAGCAAGGAAGATGCATAAGAAGAAGATGCATCAAGAAGATTTAAATCATATTTACCGCTTGGGTAAGGAGGGGCACGGCGAGAATGTATGACGTTCTAGAAAGTCAAAACATGTCTCAACCAAATCTGCATGAAAGTTGCGCAGCGTATTGTTCATCAACGGACGCATATCTGAATCATTACGGGTCGCTGTGCTATTCCTACTTCCTCGTTCCGTGAGACTAGTGCTGCGCTTACGACTAGAGGAATCCTCGTTCACGTTCAACGAGTTAATGTTGACGATGTCATTGTAAAGCATCTTGGCATTCGACTGCACGGACTACAAGATAAATAATATTTAGGTAATTGGATAAGTGATGTGACTATTAACTTACTGCTTTGATATAGCCCACGCAATTCTTGCGCAGTTCCAACTTGATCTTCAGAAACCAACCAGCAATCACATGATGAGCCAATGATACGGTATAGTGGTCGTATCGATGAGGCTTTGTGTACGGCAGAGATATGGCAAACACATACATATTGTGCATGGGCGTAAAGTTGGAGAACAGATGGTTCGGCAGCTGAATCAAAACTGGAAACAAAAATTAGTTAATTAATTACAATAAGCAAAGCAAAAATGTTCATCTCAACTAATTTTACAGGGGAGGAGACGCTAAATAGACACAAAATGACCTATGCAGCAGTATTCATTTGAAATTCGGGTGGAAAAAGCTTTCAGTCATCGTTTTTCTTATATACATAAACAATATCTCCAGGTATACACAAATGAAACCTTAGACAAAATCACTCACGGGATAGAAATTCCAAAACTGGTATGGCCACCGTAGTTGTATCGGACATCCTGCTTATTTGCCATAAAATATCTGGCAGCTTACGCATTAGAGCTTCGGGCATCTCCAAGATGATAATGGTCATTGTATTGATGCAGACACTGGCTATGCCCGTTTGTAAGCGGGAGTAGAGGGCCGTAATGATGCTGTAGTGTTGTGGCGGCTGTAGGCTCTCATAGTAGATGACAAGTGATGCGATTGCTGGCACCACAAGGCCGTGGAACTTTTCGGTGGGTAGTTTAAACTTATTGTTGCTAACCGAATTGATTTTGAACAATGTATTGGCCAGCTTCTCAATATCGTTGCCCTGAATAAGGGCTTTATTCTGCAGTACTTTCGGTAGCTCCTTGATGACCAGCTCAAACACTTCGTAATCAGAGTCGTGCTCTAGACAGCGAACGATCAGATTACAGGCACGTCGTATGGAAATTGTTGCTGTTTGCGTTTGCGATGGTTGTGGCAAGTCAATGCCCAAATAGTGGCTAAACTTTAATGTTTCCAGGCTGTCAGAATATCCAATATGATAAGAGGCATTAGCACGTATCTTCAGCATCCAGCTGAATATCTGTAAGATATTGCTTGGATTAACATATATAGAAATACATATAATTTTAAATTAGTTTACCTTATGCCGCACTGTGCTCGCCTGCTCAAAGACCTTTGGGCGATCGTAATGCAATTCTAGATGATCCATTAATATATTGAATATCTTAATGGCATGTGCGGCCGGTTGGCGATGCAGCTTAATGGCAAACACCTTAACTAGCCCATCGATAGCAGCAGTTATATCGTCAATTTCGGACACATTCTTAATGACAATGCTGCTGCCTGCCTCCGTTGTGCTGGGGTCAGCCGCAACTTGACGCATCTGCTCGAAGGGACGATTGATGAGCGCTTCCAATATGTCCAACAGTTCCAGGCAGCGTTTCGTATCACAATGGGTCGCGAAATTGGAGAGAGCTTTAGCCACCGCCATGCGCACTTGTACGCTGGACTCCTGATGAATCTGCGCCAACTGTGGCACAACCACACGATCAAGTATCTCTTCCTCATAGCTGTATCGATTTTGGTTCATAATCTGCTCTAACGAATTGATGATCTTGATGCGCACATTCACGTTCGACATGCGGTAATAGCGATGCACAAACTGGGTCAAGCTCAAGAGCCACTCTGGTCGAGTAGCAGTCACACGTTGTGTTCGATAGTCGATTAGGCTTAGCACAGACGACTCAGGCCGTCGATCAGCGACACGCTCGATCAGATCGTAAATGGGATCCACATTGCAGAGTATTTGTGTGCGTTCATTTTTGAGCAATTTCTCAATGCAGTCAATGTTCTCGTGAAAATTGATTTGTAAATGATGCAATCGATCCTTATTAACACCCGAGCGTTCTGCAAGATAAGAATTATTAAGCACGATTGCCACAGAAATTGTTAATCGCAATACGCACCATACTCCTCGATGTTGTCGACAATCGCCGACATAATGTCACATATCAGATCCCATATTATCTCGGAGAGTTCGTGTCTATATTTGTTGATCACCATGCGCACACTGAGTATCACTTCATAGGTCACAATCACCTCATTGCTATCCAGTGCCTGCAAGAGTTTATTAGTTTATTAGTTAATATCAAGATAATGAAAGAATCTTGAGTTCAAGCTTACATTCCGAAAGCCCATTAATACGTTGGTGGCATAGATCATTGATGAGACCTGAAAAATTATGTTCGAGCCAAAGATATTCATGTTGAGATGAAACACGGCGCCTCGCAACAGTTGCGCATCCTCGTACTGTCCCTTGTCGTTGAGTATGTTGCACATCATCTTCATGGAGTGATAGCCCAGCTGAGTGCCCAGCAAGTTTTTCATTATCTACAAAAAAACATTAAAAATATCATTAGTTTGTTAACTGATCATTGTTATCAATCAATCAAATAGTAGATTATTTGTCATTTGGCACGACGTTTTAAAATTACATTCATAAAATTCGAAAATCATGAAAAAACAGATTGTTAAGGAGTTCATAACTGTGCGGAGGGTGCGCTATCTGCCAAGAGTGGAGCCACCACCACCTCCGCCACCACCGCGCCATGTGCTAGTAGTGGGTCGCTGCACCTTGGATATTATCAACATATGCAACGAACAGCCTAAGCCCGGCATAATCGAACGGACCGATGAGGGTTTCTGGCGCCTTGGCGGCTATGCTCCGAATGCATGTTGCGTTCTACGGCGTTTGGGCACCGTCTGTGAGTTTCTCGGACAGCTGACCAAAGTGCCCGCGTTCCAGAACCTAATGGCCAGTTTCCAGGCCATGGACATTCAGACTTCGAATTGCCCGCGCACTAGCCAACAGCCGCCGCATCGCATCATCGTCGCAGTGCGCGGCAAGCCTGACCAGACAACCGTGGAGTACACGAATCTTACTCACGAGCTCACCTATCAGCAATTCGTGGGCGCCGTGGACTACCGCCAGTATTGCTGGATACACTTTGAGTCACGCAATACCGGCGAAACGATTCGCATGGTGCGCGCTGTGCGAGCTTACAATGATCGAAGTCCAGACGCTTATATCGTGTTGTCTGTGGACCTGGCCGACATGAAGCCACTTAGCTGCCTTATGGCCTCCTTGGCCGATTATGTGCTCATCCGAAAACAGCTCAAGATGGACAATGGCTATATGAATGGACGAGAGACTGTGTGGGCAGTACACGACGCCATGGATGTCGCACGCAAGCACTGGCTGAGTATGCAGCCGAAGAAAAGTCCATATATAACTGAAGTTATACCGGAACTGGATCCGGTAACCTGCTTGAAGCAAAAGGTGCACCAGCCCATAATAATATATAACAATTATGAAGAGGGCTCCAGTTGCTTAATGCCCGATGGCAAATACTTCAAAGTGGGCCCCCACAAGCCACAGAAAGTCGTCGATGTGATTGGCGAAGAAGAGACCTTCGTGGGCGCCTTCATCTATGCCATGCAGGACGACAAAATGCCAATGCGTGATGCCATCGAATATGCCACACGAGCTGCCTGCTTCAAGGTATCCATATATGGTTTCGACAAAATGCGCTGCATGCCCAAGGATCTAGTCGCCTGCTATCACGCTTGATGTAATTGTTACAAAATTGTATAAGAGCAAGAGAAATGCATTTTCATTGATGTTTATAAATGTTGAATATGAATCATAGAGTCGACCCAGATAGCGACACGTTACCTTGGGCACGATGCTACTCATTTCGGAAGTCGGCAATCAGGTGGGGAATATTGATGTTTAGCTGGTTAATTATCAGCCCAATTCGTGGTCGATAAGAAACTGGAAACACCTGAACAGGGATCAGATAAGGTATAAGACAACACTGACTGACTAACAACTAGAATTTCATTAGCATAAGCAAACAAATTGTAAGCCCAATCTTGCATCGGAAATGAACTGATAAATTCATAGCCACCCAGTCAGCATTTAGTGGCATAAAAGTAGAGCCGATATCAAGAGTGCGAAGCATTCATTAGAGTTCTTTGGACACAAATAAATACCTATGAAGAGCTGTAAGTTTTAGCTTTTCCAATTGGGAATACATAATATTCGATTTGCTTTCCAGATCAGCTGCTACTGATCATAGGCCTATTGCTGCGGCTGGCATTAATTAGAGCCAACACTCAAGGCGAGATCGACAGGCTCTGCGGCAATGCCTCAGCATGGACTCTGCTGCCGGATCAGCGGCATTGTGATAGATTCTATGTGTGTACGGGCATGAAAGACAGAAGCTATCAGGAATTTAGGTGTCCAGAGGAATACCATTTCAGCAGCCAGCAGAAACGCTGCGTACGAGGCTCGTGTGCCGCAACTTGCAATGAGATTGGCGTTCAACGATTGGATGGCGATTGCACGAGTTTCAAACGCTGTTCGAGTCGGGGAGAGCTGTCAGTTATGAAGTGCTCGTATGGCTTCTACTTCGATGCCAAGCGAACAGCTTGCCTGCCGGTTAGCATAACGCCATCTCATCAGTGCAGCTGCATAATGCCGGAGCACTCAACGCTGGCCAATTCGAACGATTGCAGAAGCTATTATCGCTGTGTCGGGGGACAGGCCATGTTGCAGCAATGTCCATATAATTATTATTATGAGGCTAGCGTTAACAGTTGCCTGCCGGATATAAGAGGCGAGTGCCAGCCAGTTGTTCAGCTTGCCCAACGACCTTTGCAAGAGTGCCAAGGAGAGGGCAGTCGACTGGTGCCGCACTCGGAGGACTGCAGCCGATACTACGTGTGCATTGGCAGCCAGGCCATTGAACTGAGCTGCCCCAAAGGCCAGTATTTCGATGTGGCATCGCGCTACTGCATAGCTGACAACAATTTCCAGTGCTTCAAGACGACAACTAGCACACAGGCTACGCCAACTACAACACAGCAAGCCAACAGCAAGGAAATACAGAAGGTGAACAACAGCAAGCAGGCAGACCAGTTGAATGACAATAGATTCAAGCCTGAGGACATTAGCAACAGCAAGCTGTCATCAAAATTTTTGTTATCTTAAAATTATATACATTGCCTGCAGTAAATAAAGTAAACCAATAGTCTGACTTACCTTATACGACACCTGGCAGTAGCGTTCGCTGTTCACCGTGCGGCACAACGTGACAATGCACTGATGCAGCGGCTCGCTGGGGAATATGGTATAGCCGATGACCATCTCCAAGACGGTCAGGCACTGCAGTCCAATGTCATCGTTCGGCACAGTGCAGCTCAGTTCGCAGGCATTTCTGAAACACAAGGAGAATACAATTAGTCTCCTCAGATAATTGAAAATATCACAAATGTCACCCACTGCACTATGCCCACAAGTATGTCCTTGTCCAGGTGTGCTGCATTGAACTTGATGAGATTGATCATCATCTGTAGATAGGGGCACAGCAAATCGGCATCTGTGATAGCTGGTATCCACATCAGCATAAATTTACCAATCTGTAAGTAGACAAGTCAAAGATATATTCAAGAATTTGGAGTTCCAGGTGCAGTCAAGCCAAGTCACCTTCTCCTCGAAATTCGTAATATCCTTGCCGTTTTCTGTGAGCGTATCGAGCAGCTCTAGCAGATGCCGCAGATCCTCGTGCGCCTCGTGATTCTGTATTACAAGGAAGAACTTTTCCCTCATCAACGTTAGATTTTTGTATTGTGTGAAGATGAGACGCTTATAGAAACTTAAGGCAATTTGGCGTGTTTCTGCCGGCTTGTTGGGCACAATGAGATCGTTGGTTAGCTGCCACAGATTGGTGATGGATGTCTGGAAGGCAAGAACAACATTATCTATAAAGTTTATACCAATTGCCGGCTGGCAGAGCCACTTTTCTCCTTACTTCATCCAGGTTTATGTTCTGCAAATGCAAATCTCCCAGTTCTTTGAGCATTTTGCATCGCTGTCCAATGGGCTGCTCGGGCCGCAGCTCAAGCTCAAACTCTGGACGCAGTGTTCGCTCGCCGGAATTACCTGCCAAAATACACATTCCATTTAATTGTTGCAATTGTTTTTGTCATTTCTTTTACCTGGTGGCTTCGTGCTCTTGAGGAAATTTTTAAACTTTGATTTATCTCTGGAACCCATCATAAATCGTTGTTTTTGCGTTGCTAGACGCTTAAATGTTTCTGGTATGCTTCAAATTCGTTCACTTCAATTAAAATAAACAAAAAATAACACATTTACGAGCAAGTGCAGCTGGATTCTTTAGCAATTTGGCCCAACTGATTACAGAAATAACAAGAAAAACAGTAGGGGTACTCCCTTCAAAGAACCAAATGCAGTTAGCAAATAATTAAAGTCAACTAAAATTGCTGCCAAGTAATAATTAAAAAAAAATTAATATTTTTTTGTATTACCAACAATTAAAATAAAATTATTTATGCAATTCGAATATAATATTAATTTATCATATACGCACTATTTTGTTATTCTCTCCATCCCTGCATTATTCGGTTCATTTTCAGCATTAAATTTTTTTTCTCTCCATCCCTGCACATATTTGTTCGGTTCATTTTCTTCACAACATTGTGATAATGTTAACTAACAGCAGCCTTTGGAGCGACTGCATATGCGGCTTAAAAGCTAACATAAGATTTTAGCTAAACGATGCTCTAACTGTCATACAGAGCACATATTTCGATAGAATATACATTAAATAATTGTTATTCAGATACTTTGAAGTAATTTGCTTAGAACTAAGAGTTGTAACAGCGCAACTAAGATTTCGCTACTAACAATTCTTGCTGAAATGTTAACTTGTCGGTTAAGAAAAACATATGTTTTGAAATTGTGAACCATATGGTGAACGACAATAAGTGACTTGTTCGTTCATTTTGCATAGTGCATCGTTCCATTGAACTTATTTCGATTGAACCGAGACAACTCTATTTTGTAGCGTCTCCCAATAAAGTGAACAAATTGCATTAAGCAAAAAAAGAAAATTTTTAATTTGTATACAGTTGCCATAAAGTGAGCAAATACGCAGCTGGGAAAGATATATTTTATATTGCTATATATATTTGAAAGCCAGTGTGTGTAATTAACTTAAAAGCTTAAGGCGCACGGCGTGCATGTGTTCTTGATTGCAAAAAGAACGAAAACAACAGTTACTTGTCACATTTGACGCATCAAAGCTAGACAAAGGTAAAAAGTCATATTCATATAGGTATGTGTGTATTGTAGGCATGTATTTTGCGTAAGTATTAAATCGTAACAATATTTGCACATGAGATTAATACGATTTATATTACGCTTCGCCGTCGTTCGCACTACATATTAGCAAGTCTATGTAAATATATGTGTGTGTCCGCACACATACAAAGATGGGCATATGCAAGTATGTGTGTGTGTGCGATGTTTCATAAAAAGCAATTTCATCGCACCATTTTCGCTCGCTTTTTGAATTCAGTATCAGTGCTGCCAGGGCTTCGACACGCCAGATCCACTACTAAAAATTAGCTTGAAATAGCTAGAAAACAATGGGCAATTCTATAAACAAAGCTTATTATGGTTTAAAGCAGGGATGTCAAGTTCGCTTGTTTCCCGTTAAATTTCGCTGTTTTTGAAGAGATAAATTTTTAAATTATTTTAATTAGAATTTGCCGATATTTGTTGTCTATCATTGTTTATTTTTTTTTTATCAACAGTCTATTAGAAACATAAGTAATAATATCAAGATTTTCTCCTCGTTTTAAACAGCTTATTTTCTGATAAAAAAGAATTTTTGCATAAATTTTGATTTCGACAGGCATAAAATACACCCAAACCTGTCAACTTTGCATACATTTTGATTTTTTTAAAGGTTATTCCTTAATCCGCATCGAAATCTAGCTAGTTCACAAATTTCTGCCGTATTCTGTGTGTTGTAAGACGCCAGAACTGATGGGAAAATAGCTAAACTGGCAGCACTGTTCAATTGTCCTTGTCGCGTTTAGCTTGTATTATCGCCATTTTTACAATTTTGCCTTTTATTTAGCTTTAACATTGCCATTAATTATATATGTTAATCAACTGTTAATTTAACATAGAACATCATGAGCTCAACTGAGGAAAACAGCCCGGCCACCACGCCGCAGGAGAATGAGCCAGCAGCTGAACAAGCCAATCCCAGGGACTTGGAGAAGATTGAAGAGGAGAAACTCAAGTCAAAGTATCCGAGTGGGATGCGTGTGCCCGGCGGACATTCCGCCTTCCTTCAGAAGCGTCTACAAAAGGGAGTAGGTCAATCCACCATTTGCCTCATAAATAGCAATTCTAATTCTATATTTTTCCAAATTTAAGCAAAAATTCTTTGATTCGGGAGATTATCAAATGGCAAAGCAGAAAGGTGGCGGTGTCAAGCAGGTGTTTGCCAATAAGGTGACCACCGGCGAAGCCATACCAACGCCCGAGACGGTGCCCGCTCGAAAAACGTCTATAATTCAGCCGTGCAACAAGTTCCCAACGACGAGCTAAGCATTCATCGTAATTTAGCTGTTTACCTAGAAGCTCCTCAACCCCTGATGCGCTCCGAATGCTCTTTGATTAATATTATATTTTATTACTAAGTTAGCCTTTGCGCTGGCGCTCGTTTTGCCCAATTGTAAACAGTTTTCATCCTGAAGCTAACTTTGATTTCATTTGTTTTTTTTTCCTTCTCCAATAAAATATCGCGTATCTAGATCGAGCTTGCGCCAATCTCAAGAACATTGAATGTATTATGAAGCAGCACGTCCCTATTCAAAAGTTCTAATTAACAATATATATATTACCCAGATCGTATGTAGTTGTAAGTTATTGGAATCGTAATAAACTTAAGTTGTAACCAGTTCAAATTCAAAGTGTTTTTAATTTTTAACGAGTATAATTTTAATACCGAATCAGCGATCATTGCCATCGCAGCGCAGTGAATAAAGCTAGTGTCATTTTAGCATAATTTATATCGATTATTTTGTACATCGTAGAGATGTGCGCCGTCCATGAGTGAGTGTCTTCTCAGTGGTTGCCAGTTTTTGTTTTGTTGCATATCACATGCAATTAAGGAATATGCGTAAGTATATATATTATTTAGTTTATGCTAATAATAACTAGAAAATAAATTTAGCACGGTTGCACGAAGCTATTTGTTATCGATGAATACGATAGTAGTAACAGCAACACGAATTCTGCTCATCTCCAATACATTCAACGAAAAGAACAGCTGTTCAATTTGCAATAATTTTGTATTTACAATTAGTTGAACATTAAAAAGTATTATTCTTTTGAATGGCAGCAGTTTGTAACGCCAACGAGCGTGTCTTCAACTCAGTCTCAAAAATAGTGCAGCAACTCTCGCAGCATGGACGCGCCCAAACGGATGAAACAGATGCAGCGCCGCCGTCGCCAAAAGACATCAAGCTGCCGCAGTGTCAGCCGTTAGATGAACAGTGCACGGATATCAATTGTGCTTTGGGCAACAACATTGCAAACTGTGTCCAAAACATGCATCTCGCCCGAGAGAAGCAGCAAAAGGAGCGGCAACAACAGCAAGTACCAAAGGCTCTTGGCTTCACCAGCGGGAACAAGATGATGTTGGCCAAGCCGCTGCGATTGCAAGCGAGTCCCTGCTTTGAGGAGCACATTTCACAAAATGCTGCTCCTCCAGCTCCTAGGATCTTAAGATCGATCGAGAATATGCGCGCCGCGATGAAGCCGATCGTCTTCCGTCGCTTGTCGAATGCGAAAATAAGCGATATAGATGCAATGCGTGACGCTATAAAGGACCGGGCGAAACCCGTCTTCAGGTGCTCTATATTGAAGGACTCTATGGCGCGTATAAACGAGTCCAAGAGAGGCACAAGTCGCGTCAAGATCAATTTGCCTTTGCGGAAAACAGACAAGGAGCCTGTGTGTGAGTCCGTTGCTCAGGAGGACGCCACTATGAGTGTAAGACTGGAGAAACACTTCGTGTCGGATCTGCTGTTGAGCAACGAACTAAAGTGGCACCAGGATCAGTCATTCCAATTGATTTTCATTAAGCTGCCGCCTCTCATTGAGCACCTAAAACAGGCTGCAGGTGGGAAAATGTGATTTAACTTCAGTTCCTAATGACTAATCTATTTGTAATCTAATCCAAAGCTGGTCTGCAATCAGAAACGATTATCTGGACAGATGAGGGGAATTTTATGCTGAGGCCCAACATAACTATAGAGGATGTCTTGCCCGAGCTGCTGGCTGAGTTTGCAGAACCTTTCCTTGCCTCTGGCAGAGCCTATCGTCGTCTGCGTGCACGGACTCACTGGCAGCACGCAACGAACCATATCGAACGACCTCTCAACCGAGTGAGCACAAGAAATACAACATTTTATAGTTTCAATATGCTAGCAACGTTCCTCTTTGCAGGCTTTGCGTCAGGCCATCATCAATTTCCTTACCAATAGCCGGCTGTTTCTGCTAACATTATCTGCCAAAAGGCTGGGGCAATTGCTGCGCGGCGCAGGTCCCACAATGGAGTTGCTGCAGCAGATGGATCAGATGCTTCAATCCGATGAAAGTCGTAAGCTTGCGTTGCCCGCAACTCTCTCGCTAGGTTTAAATGTATTTGAAATTTCAGTAAACAATGCGGACGGAGTGAGCGGCATTTGTGGAATGAGTCTGCTGAGCTTCGTTTGGTCTTTCATCAATGTGGGCATCAACTGCCAATTCACGCAATTGCTTATGTACCTGTTGAGGGCGATGTGTGAGACGTACTTCGCGCAGTTGCAACGTTGGCTTTACCACGGCGAACTCGACGAGCCCTTCAACGAGCTCTTCATTAGTTCTTGCTCGCATAAGTTAAAGCACGAGCGCAGCAAGGAGTTTTTCGACAGGGCGTATTATATACGATCCGATGCAGTGCCTGGCTTTCTCTTGGGCTGTGAACAGGCCATACTCCAGTGCGGAAAATACAACCGATTTCTCAAGAACTACAATGCTCAGGTAAGTAGACAGGACACGCTTAATGAAGTGATTGATCAACAGAATGCTTGCCCCTTAGCATCCAGTATTCAGCATAAAGTATCCCAACTTGGTTGTCTGCCTTTCGGAGCAGCAGTTGATGAAAATGCGCAAGGAATTGGATCAACATTACGCTCAAATACTGCAGAATATTAAACCTTTTAGCATGCAAAGCATCTTCGAGGAGCACTTGGAGAATAGCCGACGCTTCGGCAATCGCATGTGGGACTGCACTCAGTCGTATATTGCTGCTTGGAAGCAGGAACAGCTTGACCTGCAACTAGAGGCGAACGCAAAGAAAAAACTTCGCTACGAAGAACTCAATGTGCAGCGAGAACAACAAGAACAGGTGCGATTGGAGCAGCAACGCTCAGAGCTGTTGCTTGATTTGGAATACCAGCAGAAATGCGATAAAATGGAGGAACAGCGCTTGCAGGAGAAGAAAAAGGCGTTGGAAGCGGAAGTTGTTGCTTTAAAGCAAAAGTTGGCAACTCCGATGGAAATAACTGATGATGCCAGTCTAGACGAGAGCACAAGCAGTATTCGCAGTTTTGTATCATGCGAGGAACCAGACTTGGAGATTCTGGCGGATAAGCCGGAGATGCAGATGGATAAACCGGAGATGCTGACGTCTAAACCGAAGATGCAGACGGATAAGCCACAGATGCTGACGGATAAGCCACAGGCAGAAGTGGCTCAGCCTAATCCAGCTGACGTCCTTAATTCGAATGAGAGCGAAATGAGTTTGGCTCGCAATCGCATGCGCAACAATTCATCCGAGCAGTTCCAGGCATGTCAAATGAAAGTGCAACTGCGCCAAGTGGCGAGCACCAGTGCGACTTCTTACACAGACGCTGAACTGAATCGTATGCGAGTGCTCAATTGCACGGAGCAGCAAACTAAATTGCCGCCAGATATGAACATGAATATCGAAGATCTCACAGAATTGCAGCGCAATCGTTTGCGCATGCATCAGCATAATACTTTTAGTTCGCTCAACGCGGAGGACGATGGGAATAGCGAGTCCGAGAAGCGTCTCTTGCATTCAGACACGGAACTTGAACGAAATCGCCGTCTCGTAATGGAAGGAGACTTCACAATCAGTGGAGGCTTAGGCAAAACCTTGCATTTGCCATTAAAACCAGAAAATCTGAGCGCGGAGTCAACATTAGACACAGGGACGCCCATGTCCATCACATCCGATGTGGAAATTGATGTCGATATTCCAGAAGAGATCGTTGACGCGGCTAATAACAATGATGCAAATAGTAGTATTAACTGTGATCAGGATCAGCATCAGGATCAGGGTCAGGATGACATAGAGCAAGCTCCGTTATTGACTGTGCCTGCGCCCGATATTATGGTTGCTCAAAAAGAAAAATCAGTATTTAGCTTACCCTTAGTACAAAAAAATAGGGAGCAGACCCATGCAACGGGTCAGGTTGAAGAGATCGGACATAATCCGTTTATAATCAAACGATATATGCAGCTTTCTGTTCTGTTGCCGCTCAAATCGCATTTGTCGCTGTTGCGCAACGAGGTGTTACGCATATTCCACGAGAAAAAGGTTTATGATTACCTTTGCGATCTGCGTAAATATTTCTTTTTGCTAGACGGCGAATTCGGAACTCTGCTCATCAGCGGAATTCTGAGTCGAATAGAATCTGGTTCGGTGCCACACAGTCTATGCCAAAAGGGTATCCTGGACTCGATACTCAACAATTCGCTCGTCAACAGATCGATAGAGGGATCTGCTACGGCTCTAGTGGCCGATAATCTCGCCTTGAACTGTACGAACATACCGGAAAGCTTTGATCTTATGGATATCAATGCTCTGTCCATATTTAAACTGGAGTGCAAGATAGAGTGGCCACTGAACCTAGTGTTCAGTGTTGAGACCATGGAGAAGTATGGTCAAATATTCTCGCATTTGATGAAGCTGCGACATGTCAGCTTTATAATGGAACGAACTTATCAGGACTTCCTGCAATCATCGAGACGCTTTGGTCGAAGGCTACAGCAATCGCCGCAGTATCGTCATTTGCAAATGGTGCGCCACAAGTTGTCGCATTTCGTGCTCACGCTGCAAAATCATCTGGTCACCAGTGCCTTGGAGGGCACGTGGAAGTCCTTCAACGATGAGCTTATCACGGTGGGTTCTGTTGAAGAACTTTACCAGCGACACGCGGATTACTTGAAGGAGATTGCATTCTTTTCGCTGCTTAATCGTCGGAGTGCCAAATTTCGGGAAACTATCGACAGTATACTTGTGATTGCGCTGCGTTTTTGCAAGTAAGTTAATATTGAGCAATTGCTAATTAACTATTCTTTTAATAAATGTGCTTTAATATGTTTCTTTTTGCAGAATACTTAACTCAAAGCCCTTTGTTTTGGATGAGGAAAACCATTTTGTTCATCCACGTTATAAGCGCTTAGTATTCGAAGAAACCGAATTTGAAAAATTCATTCGTTATGCGATCTACTTGGGTAACAAGGTTGCTGCTTCAGGATATCAGGATAAAATAATTGATCTAATACGTATCATTAATTATAATAACTACTATAATGTAGCAGAAATTAAATAAAATATTATTAGCTGTTGTTCTATTTAACATAAAATTACTTACATGCCATAAAAGAAATACTCTGTAAAAGAAAAACTGTAACTTAACATTTCTGTACATTGCCTACTGTTAATCTCAATAAACAATTATTTTTAACGGAAAAAAATTTGAAATACATAGTGCTGCTCAGCACACAATTGTTAGTATTTTTACTTGACATTTATGGTTACACTGGCATAGAGTTTAACTTCGAAGTTATCGATAGCATTTCGATAAATAACAATATTTTGTTTACCGACTGGTGCGGCAAAACGAAGTGATTTAGTTGTTGACTACCTGCGCGCCGCATCCTCGAATCTCCCGAAAATATTAAGCGGATCGCTGACAGGTCAGCAATCAACAGGCAGCGCGATTTTCGCATATTTGTAATGCTTGACTATATGTCGGCATCGCATATAAGTACAGCACGCTCAACGCACAACATGGACAGAACCTCGGACGCTGATGCGGTAAATACATTAACTGTGACAATGGCCAGTGTCGAGCTACAGCTAAATAGCTCCTATATCCTGCAGTGTTCAATGTCTTCGCTAGAAAGCGAAAGTGACTTGTCGCTGGCCCTTGAGCACGACATGGGCGAACCGGCAGACTTCGACGAGCTGCCCGCCTTTGAAATACGAGCATACTCGCCCCATGGACGCACGCCCTCGCCCATTGATGACTTGAATGTGTCCGATATGGAAACGCCAAAGCAGTTGCCAGCCCCACAGCACAGTCCCGGGCACCAGAACAATCCAGAATTCGTGGCCCTGCACGAGATCAATGCACAGATCAGTGCACCCAGCGACCAGGCGGATGACTCCACAACAACGGTGGGCCTCAAGCATGCCAACAGCTTGGAAACCATTTTCGAAGGCGTCTTCTTGCATACACCGCCGCGCGAGAAGCTGAACAAGAGCGCCGGCTACGGCTCGACTCCAAACTCGGCCAATCGCTTCACACCCAAACGCAGTCGCGCCAATTTAATGGAATTGGTGGCCATGAATCGTCTGCATCTCGATGGACAGGAGAATCAATCGCCAGGCAATCAGCTGCAAGATGAGCTCACCTAGTTCCCATACACCGCGGGGCACAACCAGGGCCCAAACCAAAGCCATATGACAAATTTGCTTAGACTGCCAGAGATTTTCTAGACTTAAGCTGGGTACACTTTGTGTATCTCAATGGATAAGCATTAGTTTTATATCATTATATATTTTCGATGCTGAATTTGAATAGTAAAACATCTGTCTTTCCATGTTTTAAACATTTAACGGCATTCGTGTGTTTTTATTTTATGATGGGTATTTCCAGGTAGGCGAGGGTACGGACCATATGGTGGTACCTGCATGAGTTGGTTACCTGAACAAATGCCAGACACCAATGCGTTGAGGATGTCTTAAGATCAAGCAGCTGCTGAGCTTCAAAAGTTTTGATCAGCGAGTTGATTCAGACATCTGTTTTTCACGAGATTACATATATTTAACTTACAAAATATTTCACAGATTTGAGTCATTTAAATCAGATAGAAAACTTTTACACATTTTAAGTAAAACTGAAACATCTTCATATTCCTCAACTTAGTCATATATGATTTCCGAATTCTTCAAGTTTACAGACCCTTAAGCCAAAAGCTTTTACATAATGCAAGTAAAACTCCATTTGTTGCGCCCTTATACAACTATTTTAATAATAATTTTTGGATTAGCATTAAAAAATATTTAAAACTTATTTTCTATCAAGTTTAGCCTGTATACAGATATATAGGAAGTCCTTTGTCTTTTGTTTAAAAAATTAAATCTTAGTTCTTTCCCAGATATATTCTCTGGGACTCTCTCTCTTTTATCAAATGAAACTTAAGTTTTGATTTTTTAGAAAAACCAAAAAACTATCAGAAATACGTAAAAAAACTTCATATTTTTAAAAATTAAAATAATAATAATTATAGTTGTGTAACTGAGTATAAAAAAATAAAAAATCTATATACATATATATTGAAAACACTTCTTCATGTTATCTTAATTAAAAAGATTCTTGAAAACAAAAAAGAGTAATAATATCATTTGGGAGTGCTTATTAAAAAGTGTTTGGGGGAATGTTTGATGAACACACAAAATAATACGAATGTATATATCGTTAGACTATTAATTTTGTAAGAATTCTTATACAAAAATTTTTAAGTGATTTGGCGTAACATATATATATATATATATATATATATATATATATATATATATATATATATATATATATATATATATATATATATATATATATATATATGATGCCTTTGAACAGCTTGTGTCTCCTTTGCTGTACGACTTAATGTATATTTTGATATATAGTGAAGCTGCATGTAAATGGTCAAAAGTTCTTGGAGTGACGTGAAGCCGAAAATATTTTGACACGAAGCAGACCCGGATTGACCTCCTGCCAGCTGGAAAACACATTAATAATTAAACATTTTCTATTGTTATACAAAGAGCAGGACGTACCGCAAATGTCGCTCTGCTAGTCGAGCCTTCACATTCTTCTTAATGGTCGATACACCGTTGGCACTGTGCAGTCCTCGACCCGTTATGATGAAGACATGCTTATAGACTCGCGTGCAGTTGCGCAGCACATTTATGTGACGATCGAGGAATAAATCGAGGCTGCTAACCGCCTCTATGGTATGCAGATAGTGTAGGTCCAGCAAATCCGGATTGTTTTGCGTATGTTTGTGCACCTCCATGATGCAGTTGGCCGCACGATGATTGAACACGTCGATCTTCTTCTTATGCAGCTGAGCAATTTCCGAATAATAGAGCGCAACGCTGCCATTGCCTTGCTGGATGGCCTGCTTGGCCTTTAGGTTGCATTCGGCTCTCAGTTGGGCGTGATGAGCGGCCAAGTTGCGTGTCTCCTCAAAGTCACGCAATGCGGCACACTTGGCCTCCTCGTGCAGCTGTGGTGACTGCGATTTGGCATTGCTGGCGACACGTGGGCTGGCAACTTTCGGCTGTGGCTGCTGCGGCTGCACTTGTTGCACTTGTTGATTGAGCTATCATAGAGCGAAATCAAGTTTAATAAGAGATCAAATTATGATTATGATTGTGCTAACCTTTTCGTTTTCGCGCTGCGCCTGCTCGTAGAGCTCGGCACTGGTTAACTCGACCTTCACATTGCTATCCAATACCTCCACGGTCTTCGCATAGTTATTGTCTGTGTCCTCAAAGACCTGCAGCACCGTATCGCAGGGTATTTCGGGAAATTTCTCGCACAGCTTCATTTTTGTTAGGTGGGTGGCAATATCAGTGGGTTTAGTTTGAATCGCTTGATTCGCTGCTTGCTGCTCGCTGTTGTAGATACTCCAGGCGAGCTCCATGTCCAACAGCTCGTTGACATTGCCAGGCGATTCGCTGCAGTCGGCATACTTTGGATGTTTGAGCAGACGTGCAAATTGCTCATCGTCTCGCAATGTTTGCTGACGCTGTTCCTCGAGCTGATTGTGCACCGCCTCCATCCACAGCATGTAGAGCTGCTTGGCCTGCTGTCGCGGCAAAAACACTTTGGTTGGCAATACCTCCGGCTCTTTGGGCAGCATTTCACCCTCCCATTGAAAGTGACTGCGCAGTTGATTGATCAAGCATTCACCCAGATCCATTTCTAGCAATGCATTATCCTCCGAATCATCGTCGTCCTCATCAGCAACAGAAGAGGCAACTGGCACTGCCGCTGCAGCAGCCACTGGTGCTGGCTCCACAACGGCTGGCAGCGGTTGATCTAAAATTCCATTGCGTATGTCTCGTATCTTGCGCGTATGCTCCGAATACTGATCATCGCCCAAAACGAAACAGTTCTCGATTTCCAGCTGCAATTCCCTGTTGCCAGCATTGCGCTTGGCACGCCCCTGACGCTGCTGCTTCGGTTGGCACTTGTTAAGTATCGGTGGGGATAGAGCAGCCGGGGCAGATACGGTTTGCATTTGAAAATTATCCCGGGTACATTCGCATTGGAATTCTTCGACTTCCTGGATCAACGCCTCCTCAGCATCGTCCGCTTTCAGCTCGTCTTCTTTGATCAATATGTCCACTGCCCAATCGACATCGCCGTTGCACTTGCCATACAAATCCCAGAGACCCGTCAACTGTTTGTTCGGATACATTTGACGCAACAGCGCAAAGCCAGCCGCCTCGTTCGGACAGTTCAAGCTGTGGCGCTGCAAGGCATTCTGACCAGCATCGGTGGCCGATGTTGGATTCACATTTATCGCTGCTGCTGGCTGCTCATCGCGCAGCAAATCCAACAAGGAGCTTTCACCTGTTGCTCCCGCAACGCTGGTAGCTGCTGTCTGTGCGGGCAAATCGCTCTGCTGAGCCCAATAATTGTTCACATTTTGCTCATACGGCATCCAAGTTTGAGCATTAACATTCAGTTTAAAGCCATCCAATTGGCTCTTGGAGCCGGAGCGTTGCGGCGTTGCTGCCGGTGCTGGCGTTGCTGGCGGTGCTGGCAACGGCGGCTGCAAGCGCAGCTGCGGCAATGGCACTGTATATTTGGTATCCTTAAGAAACTATCAAGAAAATCATAAGTATATATAATGTAATTCTATATATATCCTTTGACTTACCCCGATTAGCTCGGAGGCGCTGGTCTTCTCATAGCGCTCAAGCATGCGTTTGATGGCCTCTTTGGGCACCTGGTGCACGTTCTTTTGGGCCAGTTTGCTGGCTGATTTGGACCAGCTAGTTTGGGGCTCCAGCAGCTCCACCAGATAGCCATGCTGCACGGCGATTTGAACATACGGCTGCATCTCCCACATCATAATATTCGTATTGTCCACGATGATGGGACTCCAGCCAGCTGCGGCTTTGCGCTTCACACGCTCCTGGTTCCAGTCATGGGCTTCGGGAAGAAAATTGGGATTGAACTCGTAGCCGCGAGGCGTCAGAAAGTAATCATCGCTGCTATATACGAAATCCGTATAGGGATGTTGGTCCAGTACATGAATTTGATTTAATATTGACTTGGCCAATGTGGATTTACCACTGCCCGCCGCTCCGCGCATTATAATCATAATCTTCTGGCCAGCTTGCGCTTTCTTACAGATCTCAGTGAACTCCTTGCTCTGGCTGCTGGCCATCTTTGGTGCAATAGATTTATTATTATTATTATTATTATTATTACTATTGTTGTTGTTGTTGGTTTTATTGGTCTCTTCTTTTACAGCGACTTTCTCGCTATGCCAGCATGAAATATTTTCCGCCTGTTCAGCAAAATTTCCTGCCGTTGACATTTTAGTTGTGCTCGCTGTTTCTTTCGGTTCTTAGCGTAGAGTTTTCGGCTGGCATCAACTTTGAAGGACATACACACATGTGCAGAATACATATATAGAACTGCGCAGTTATCTTCTTTTTTTTTGTATTGCTTGCAGTTATAGCGCCAATGGATGGATCCTCAGAAATGTTTTAGAGAGCCAATCTCAACCTCACCTCTAATATCAAGTAGTTCTGGTTGTGTCCGAATTATCGATAAGTTGCGGAAATAGTAGTCGAACTTAGATTTGATTATTTTTATTTTATATTCTTTTTTATTGCCAATTTTGAGCGAAGTTCCTCAAGTAAAGCTGTAAATTTTCCCAAAACATTGTACAATGTACACTATGGACCGACGACATGTTCGATTGTACTATCGATATATCGATATATTAATTTGTAAGAGATTGGGTAGCTTTTAATGGTATCATCTCTATATGCAATATACTGTCTACATGTATCGCAACACAATGCAGGTTAAATTTAAATAGTTTATCGATACGATTCAATAATTTGGTTTTATCATTTTGTTTAGTATAACACGTTTTTTAGATGCATAATTAATGATTTGCAAGAGTAATTGATGCCTTAATTGCGCGATGATGCCTTTAAAAGCGGCACAATATAATTAATTATCGATAGCTATTGTTGCACGCATCTCTATTAAAAACATCTGCATCAGACATTGACCATCTTGTCCACACATTCTAATATAAAAGGCAGAAAATATCGCGAAAATATGACCGATTGGGTTAAAATTGCTGAAGACCAAGAGGTGCCGAAGTTGATAATTGATTTAAATGCTGACAGCGTACCGGCTGCGACAACAGCAGTCAGCAAGGACAATGAAGCGGATGTCGCGGACCCAGCGGAAACGAGTCTGCTCATAAAGATATTGGGCAAGGGCTTGGTTAACACCAAGCAGTCCTTGGATATTCAACAAAAGAATCCCAACTCACCATTGCATTCAGTGAAAACATTCGAGGCATTGCATCTTAAGCCCGAACTACTGAAGGGCATCTACGCCATGGGCTTCAACACGCCATCGAAAATCCAAGAAACCGCGTTGCCCACTCTTCTTGCCGACCCGCCGCAAAATATGATAGCACAAAGTCAATCGGGCACGGGCAAGACCGCTGCATTTGTCCTGGCAATGCTGAGCCGCGTAAATGTCGCCCTTGACCATCCTCAAGTTCTATGTCTGTCGCCCACATACGAGCTCGCAATTCAAACTGGAGAAGTCGCCGCACGTATGGGTCAATTCTGTCCCGAAATCAAACTGAGGTTCGCAGTTCGTGGCGAAGAAGGTAAGAAGTTTATTGGCATATATGTATAATATTAATAATTTTATTTGGATTTAGTCGATCGAAACTCAAAGATTACGGAGCATATTTTGATTGGAACGCCTGGCAAAATGTTAGACTGGGGCCTCAAGATGCGTCTGTTCGATATGAAAAAAATACGAGTATTCGTATTGGACGAGGCAGATGTTATGATTGCAACGCAAGGACATCACGATCAATGCATTCGAATCCATAAAATGCTTAATTCACAATGCCAAATGTTGTTCTTCTCGGCCACGTACGACAAGGAGGTTATGGATTTCGCACGCTTAATTGTGTCGGAGCCAACAATAATTCGATTGATGCGCGAAGAAGAATCTCTGGACAATATTAAGCAATATTATGTTAATTGCAAAAACGAAGAAGGCAAATACAATGCCATACAGAACATTTATGGCTGCATCAGCATTGGCCAGGCCATCATATTTTGTCACACGCGCAAAACAGCTGCCTGGCTGGCGGCTAAGATGACGGCCGATGGACATTCAGTTGCCGTTCTCTCTGGCGACTTGACCGTGGAGCAGAGACTGGCTGTTCTGGACCGGTTTAGGTCTGGTCAGGAGAAGGTGCTCATTACTACAAATGTTCTGTCGCGCGGCATTGACATCGAACAGGTGACAATTGTTGTCAACTTCGATCTGCCTGTCGATCTACGCGGCAATGCCGACTGTGAAACCTATTTGCATCGTATCGGCCGCACCGGACGATTCGGCAAATCGGGCATTGCTATAAATCTGATCGACGGGGAGAAAAGCATGTCCGTCTGCCGTTCTATCGAGAAGCACTTTCAAAAGGATATCATCTATTTGAACACCGATAATGCTGATGATATTGAAAAGATTGGTAAT
The DNA here is from genome assembly GCA_037075265.1 of Drosophila nigricruria. Taxonomy (NCBI): domain Eukaryota; kingdom Metazoa; phylum Arthropoda; class Insecta; order Diptera; family Drosophilidae; genus Drosophila; species Drosophila nigricruria. The sequence goes on from JBAMCI010000074.1 coordinate 1,694,151, forward strand.
TAGATCATTGCAATCATTCCCCTCATTTAGCATTAAGCCAGCAACATATGTGAAACTTCTCTTGAAATAAAAACTATATCTGAATTCATTCATGCAACAAACACAAACATTTTTATCTATATATAGACATATATATATTCATACAAACAAAAAATTCATCGAAAAACTTATAAATATTTATTTGATATAAACTTTGCTCAGTTCATTCTCCTCAATTACTTCGCCTACAATGTTAAAATGGTAATACCCATTCTAATAATATTTGTATGGCAAGCTCAATACATATTTTTAAACAAAATGACAAAATCACATAAATTAGTTTTCCCAGTAATAGCAGTAATGTGATCAAAATCGCATCAATCATTTTTGCTACACCTAGGATTATAATAGCCATGCATTGAAAAATAAAAAGGCGAGCTCCTTCAAATAGTAGACATAGACCGACGATATAGTATATCCAATTATTTGAGTGAGTAGAGAATCCATAAAAATAGTTCGGAATTGGTTGGTTGTTGACTTCGTTCCAATTGCTGCTATCGGCTTTAGTCGGTCCTGGCTTGTCGTGACCATTTCTCTGGAAATGGAATTTGTTGTGGGTTCCTTGGTTTCTAGATTGCTTCTTTTGTTTATCAGCATAGATAATATCGTATGCTTTACGTTGCGCTGGATCCGAGAGTACTCCATAAGCTCCATTTATCATCTTACAAATATCCAACCCATGCGTATTGTTCCTTGGGTTCCTATCTGGATGCCAAATTCTCATAAGTTTATAGTAAGCTTTTTTTATTTCGCTTTGGGTCGCTTTTTGCCCAATCTGAAGAGTCTTATAGTGATCTTCAAACTTTGTATGCATTTCAAACGGCATATTTCTTATGAAGTTTAACAACCAACTATGCTGCGACAGTCTACGTCTGATTTCCCACATTCAATTAACATTTCCTACCAACAGTATTGACAGCACTGTTAAAAGGCACCATAGGTTAGCAACACTGTTAAAAGACACTTTAGGTTATGCAAAGAGCAGTTCCGTTACTTTTAATGTTAACTAACAGTCTCTTGTGACGTCACATTCTCGTATTGTGCTCTGTTATCCGAGATGAAGTTTGGCGGGCACTTAAACTGATATCCGGCAAGTGGTTCAAAGCAACCAAAATGAACTATTTAGTACCCAATTCCAATAATAAACACCACATAAATGGTCAATGCTTGATTTTATTCCCTTAAAATAAACAAATTTTAAAGATAATTGCATAAACTTTGAGGCTTTTTGGCAGCAGCAATGATATGGCCAAAATGGATAATATGTCAGAATAAATGGTTAATAGACAGTGCTGACTGGGCTTTCGCCTGTGAGTAATGCTTATTTATGGAAATCTATCTAAATATTTCAGTATAATACACATTGCAGGTACATCAATAAAGCTGCGGTTCACACCTGCTCCAATGTTAGAAACACCGGAAATAATGAAAAAAAACGTGTGCATTAGTTACAAAATCGAAGACGGAGTATGATTCTTGGCATAAATCCTCAAGAAAGAGATAATCTGCCTAAAACAGCTCCAGAAATCTTGACAAAACCTAAAAGTGCTGCTCATCATCTTTAGCTATCGGATTCTCAATATAATGATAGAAAGCGGTAGATATAATGATGTGAATGGATGGGAAACGAATAATACTTACTAATACTATTTACTTTTGCAAATGAAAGCCTTGAAATAGAAAGTTATAGCTATTCAACAAGAAAGTAAACGCAGTCAAAGGATTACCTGAGCGATCACTGCATATAAAACGACTTAGAACAAAAATAATTAGTAAAACCATTATATTGTCCGATTTGGGAATCTATATAGAACTAGGAACTAGCGGCAGTCAACGTTTTTGTTTTGTCTATTGGCTTTGAGATAGATAACAGTGTCAAAATCGTTTGATTTTCATACAAAGATCAGCGCCCGCACACGAATTTCCGATAAAGTGACGTCACACTGTTAACTTAACAGGGCGCTTTGCATAACCTACTATAACTCAATCGTGGTTAGCAAAGAACAGTTCCGTTAATTTAAAATGTTAACTAACAGTTCTATTGTGACGTCACATTTTCGGTTTGTGCTCTGTTATCCCATCCAGTGCTGCCAGCTCTTCAGGGCTTCGACACGCCAGATTCACTACTCAAAAAAGCCAAAAATAGCTGACAAATATTTGGAAACTTTAGAAAAATTTAATCGATTTTTATCTATATACAACTGTTGCTACTTTAATTTAGGATGTTATAGATTTTGCCAAATCTGTTTTTGAATTTCAATCAATATTTGTATACCCTGAACCGATAGAAAATGGGAAAACAGATATATAATGGTTTTTTTGAAATGTATGTAACAGGCAGAAGGAAGCGAACTGAGTTGATTTTTCTCCTACCATCATTATTATCTAATTATCATCATCATTATCATTAGCAATATGCTGCTAGTCCTGTCATTAGTCTCGTATTATCATTATTTTTATTCCTATCACTATCATTGCCATTTTCATCATCTTAATAATCATTATCTGAATGAAAATTCTGATCAGTGTATTGATGACGTTTTGAGACTTGGTTTAATGATCATAATCGTTATGATAATTAGTATAAGTGTCATTATGATAAAGATTAACATCCAAATGACTATTAATATGATAATGACAAGCACAATGATCATTATTTTATATCAGTTATTAAAACAATTACTTTAAATGTATAAAACAAAAGAAAAACAATGTATATATATATACATATATATTTACACATAATTAATATAATTCTGCTTAGCATTATTAACAATTTGAACATATCACACACAGAGGAAGACCACCACTGATCACCAAGACGTCTGGGATGCCACTGAAGCTGCGCGCAAGTGAGCTTGCCTTTATATAGGCGGGCGACACTCTCAAACTCGAAGCTCGAGCAGTTGAGATCGAGCACTTCGCTGAGTTAGTTTTGATGAGTAAGTGAAAGAAAGAGCGTGCACTCTGCTCTCTCAAGCATTCGCAGTTACAGCTGCACACAGAAAATACCTTAACTGCTCTTCTTCAACTCTTATTCTTTCCGTTCTCTGACTTTATAAATGAGTGTATTAGTATTAGCTGTGAGATCAAAGTTAGAAGTCAGAACACACACACAATCAGACAGATAGTTAGAGAGGCAGACACGCTAATATACACATATTTATCTACATTTACCTAGATCAGCTCAACATATTAATCATGAATATTTATACTGAGGTATATCAGTATATCAGTATATGCCATATTAACTAAAACATTACAATCTGAATGCCCATTTAAAAAAAAGGTATGAAAACCTATTTTCTTGAATTTTTACAGCTTTTTTGTAACATTTTGAACTTCTCGTATTATTTAAAATTTTAATAAATATATTTATTTGTATAGATTAAGTTTTGACTTGAGTGTCTTTGGGTAAAGCAGTTATAATTTAAGATATGGCATCTAAATGCGTACTATGCAAGGGGCATGTTTAATCGCCCAATATCTAACTAATTATACCCTGAACCCGTTGAAAATGGGAAAGCAGGGTATAATGGTTTTGTTGAGATGTATGTAACAGGCAGAAGGAGGCATGGCTGACCTTATAAAGTATATATATATTCTTGATCAGGGCGACGGCTGAATCAATTTAGCCCTGTCCGTCTGTCAGTCCGTATGTTTGAACGCGTCGATCTCAGGACCTATAAGAGCTAGATTAGAAATTTTTTATGTAGATCCGTATATAGCACGCGCAGATCAAGTTTGTTTCGAAAAATCGTGAACTGTTCCCATTTAAATGTTATCGTTTTAAAACGTTACCGAAATTCAGTTATAAAATTATATCTCGTACATCTTTAGAGCTAGAGTCTCCAAATTTATTTAGTTTAATGTGTAATTTATACAGTCTTGATTTTTGTCATATTTTGGATACCATCCCTTCCCTTCCCCACAAATTTTTTTTTTTTTCTATGTTTCAATATATATATGTACAGAGTTGTGTATGAATTTTAATTGGCCGTAAGGTAAGACCTCGTCATTATTACGTATTACTAAAGAGGCACTCTTAATATTTTCATTTTATTAAAATGCAAAAAATAAAGGACATATGGTAGTTTGAGATAGCTCAAGTTAAGATCCTTTCTATTCCAGATTCCTTTCAATTATTTCGTTTCGTAATGCTATCGATTTCTAAAATATGCATTTGAATAACATTTTCAAGCCCCACCCAATACACTTTGCTAAGCCAACTATTAGAAATAATGATCCTTTCACCAAAGGTGGAACAATTATGCAAATTAATTTTCCCACTAAGCACAGCAATGGCGGTAATACCTCAAAAACAAATTTTCCAACGGCTAAAATAATGATACCCGAAAATTTGCATACAATAAAAAGTACACCTCCGCATGCCACAAAAATACGAAGGACGTTTTGCAAATTATTTGAGTTATGAAAATATTCGTATGCGTCGTCCAGAAATGTAAATGTATATCTACTACTGTTTTCACTATTGATATTATTTTCCCTATCATAATTGGCACGCAAGACTGGGTCAGACAGAACTAAATAGGCCCCAAGAATTTTTTGGAACTGCCTCTTGACTTGAGGGTTTTCCCTACTACCATATTTAGCAGCCAATTTACGAAAAGCATTTTCGATATTCTTAGTTTTAGCATTCTTTGTTACGCCCAGAATTTCATATAAATTCGTGTGATCTTGATCGGCGTTTTGATATTGGGACCCATTGTGATACCCATTCCCATTTTGATGTTCTTGCTGATGGCTGTAGTTGTTCCAATTGCGATCGTCCTGATGTGTGTTTCGATATTGGCCTTCATTGTGATACCTATTCCCATTTTGATGGTTCCGATGTTCTTGCTGATGGTCAGAGTTTTTCCGATTGCGATCGTCCTGATGTGTGTTTCGATATTGGCCTTCATTGTGATACCTATTCCCATTTTGATGTTCTTGCTGATGGCTGTAGTTGTTCCAATTGCGATCGTCCTGATGTGTGTTTCGATATTGGCCTTCATTGTGATACCTATTCCCATATTGATGGTTCCGATGTTCTTGCTGATGGTCAGAGTTTTTCCGATTGCGATCGTCCTGATATTTTCTCTGTCCATTTCTTTGGTTGTTTTGATTTGTATTTTTCTTTTCATAGCTGCGATCATGATTAGGTTTCGAGCTCTCGTTTCCGTTTGTTTTTTTTTGGCGCGTGCTCTCATCTTTATTCGGTCCTGACTTGTCCTGCCCATTGCTCTGGCCGTTGCCATTGCTCTGGTTATTATAGTTCGATTTTTTGTTCTCTTGTTGGTTTAAATTGTTTTTCGCTTGGTGGGACGACTGGCTTCCTTGTTTTCTAGATTGTTCATTTTTTTATTAATATAGGTCATATCATATACTTTACGTTGCGCTGGATCCGAGAGTACTCCATAAGCTCTATTTATCATCTTACAAATTTCCAGCCCATCTTTATTGTTCCCTGGGTTCTTATCGGGATGCCAAATTCTCATAAGTTTATGGCAAGCCTTTTTTATTTCGCTTTGGGTCGCCTTTTGCCCAATCTGAAGAGTCTTATAGTGATCTTCAAACTTTTCATGCATTTTGAGCGGTGTGTTTCTTATGAAGCTGAACAACTAATTAAGATGTGACAATCGGCGTGCGATCTCTCCGTTGTTAAGGTACACTGTTACTTAATCGTGTGATCTCCCACATTCAGCTGGCGCTGCTTAACGTTCTGTTAACTTAACATTTCTTTATAACATTATAACAACAGCGAATTACACTTATCGGAAACTATCGAGAGCCTCGATAGCATTGATTAGCGGTTATATTCAATGCATATATTATAACTAACCTAGAGTATATAATGTTATCAGTTCAATATATAATATAATTAAAAAAACTATCAAACTTCGTTGAAAACCGACTATTCATATTGAGCAGAAATAAGAGTTTGTTTAATTCGCCAAATTTGATTAGAGAAACGAATCTATTTAAAGCTTTTTAGGCGTTGCCCTAGGCGTTTTTTTTTAGGCAAAATTGTTACAAAATGAATTATAATAAAACGATTTAAAAAGCATTATTTAAATTTATTTAAAAAGTTTGATTGTGGGTAGCTTTTGAACCATTTAACCCTGGCCTGATGCCCATTTCCAGATTTTAGACAAGGCACCAATAGAGGAAGTCGTGACAGAGGATGTAGAGTCAGCATCTGTCGAAGGAAGCTTGCCCGTAGTCCATTCCCATGCCTTTGAAAGGCCGCTTCCTGCCGATCCTGTTGTCCATGACCACGTCTTCGCTAGAGCTCCGACAGTGGAGCCTGCAATATTACTGACAGAGGAAGCCACTGCAGAGGATGCTTCTGGGTCACCACTTTGAGATGACAACTTGCTTGTGGTCCACTGCCAAACGCTTCCTGCCGATCCTGTTGTCCATGACCAGGCGCTCGATAGAGCTCCGACAGTGGAGCCTGCAATAGTACGGACAGATGAAGCCACTGCAGAGGATGCTTCTGCGTCACCACTTTGAGATGACAACTTGCTTGCGGTCCACTGCCAAACGCTTCCTGCCGATCCTGTTGTCCATGACCAGGCATTCGATAGAGCTCCGACAGTGGAGCCTGCAATAGTACGGACAGATGACGCCACTGCAGAGGATGCTTCTGCGTCACCACTTTGAGATGACAACTTGCTTGCGGTCCACTGCCAAACGCTTCCTGCCGATCCTGTTGTCCATGACCAGGCGCTCGATAGAGCTCCGACAGTGGAGCCTGCAATAGTACGGACATATGAAGCCACTGCAGAGGATGCTTCTGCGTCACCACTTTGAGATGACAACTTGCTTGCGGTCCACTGCCAAACGCTTCCTGCCGATCCTGTTGTCCATGACCAGGCGCTCGATAGAGCTCCGACAGTGGAGCCTGCAATATTACTGACAGAGGAAGCCACTGCAGAGGATGCTTCTGGGTCACCACTTTGAGATGACAACTTGCTTGCGGTCCACTGCCAAACGCTTCCTGCCGATCCTGTTGTCCATGACCAGGCGCTCGATAGAGCTCCGACAGTGGAGCCTGCAATATTACTGACAGAGGAAGCCACTGCAGAGGATGCTTCTGGGTCACCACTTTGAGATGACAACTTGCTTGTGGTCCACTGCCAAACGCTTCCTGCCGATCCTGTTGTCCATGACCAGGCGCTCGATAGAGCTCCGACAGTGGAGCCTGCAATAGTACGGACAGATGAAGCCACTGCAGAGGATGCTTCTGCGTCACCACTTTGAGATGACAACTTGCTTGCGGTCCACTGCCAAACGCTTCCTGCCGATCCTGTTGTCCATGACCAGGCATTCGATAGAGCTCCGACAGTGGAGCCTGCAATAGTACGGACAGATGACGCCACTGCAGAGGGTGTTTGCGCAATTGTGGTAACCGCAGAGTCAATTGACGAGGATGATTCTGTTGATAACTCAAATATCCAGTTCCATGACTCTGATATAAAGCTTAATGTAGATGTCGACACTCCGCTCTGCTCTGCTATTTGTGGTGCTGCGACCAAGGGAGAGATCTGTAATGGTTGCTTAATTAAGACTCCTCCCAGCTGGTAGGCTTTGTAGGCAATGAAGGACACTAAAATAGATCCGCCAACAATGTAAACCGCATTTAAATAGTTTGATCGCGTCCATCTAGGGATGATGGTGCGAGTTATCCATAGAACTGAGTTTCGTGACGGTGAATTCAGATCCTCTTGCTCCATTCCACTCAACACCAGGTATGCGCGCACAATCTGCTGAAATCGCTTGACATCCTTCAAATAGCAGGTGGCCAGGAGTTCACGGTAAGCGTTGGCAATTTGTGCTTTGGTAGCACTTCTCTTTATATTGAGAATATCGTAGGGATCGTAACTGACCATGATGGTGTCTTGGGCCCCAGCTGCAAGTTTGTTAATATTAATATTAATCCGAAATGGTGTGCCTTTCAAATAATATTATTTTAAAAAATCTTACTACGGGAGCGATTGATAATGATAATGTTACAGTTTGGTTCAAATGTAGATCAAGTCCATATAAAGCGAAATGTTAATTGGTCGCTGTCTCTAAGTCGATTGCAAAATACAATACATATCAAGATGTGTAATCGATAGTTACAACGATGAGCAGCTCATCTTCAAATTTTGGCGATGTTCGTAGTTTATTTCTAAAAATGACTCAATTGGCACAGCGTTTATTAATATTTTGTTTGTGAAATATTAAATATATGATGTCTGCGCAAAATTGCATAGATTTAGTTAAAACTCAAAATTATTTCGAATTTCTTTATGTACACGATTCATTTTTGTGCTTTTATCTGCATGATATCGAGCAATCGATGAATGCTGCAAAGCATTGTTGTTCTTTTCAAGCAATAGGGGAGACTGAGATTGTGGGATTTACCAATTTCCATTTTTTTTTTAAAATTCATTAATATTTTTTCCATTCCCTTTTTTTTACAATAAAATATTATTTATTTTTTAATAATTCAATTTAAAATATGTATTAAATTTAATTTATATTGTAAACATATTAAAAATAGTATTTAAGATAAACAGATTTGTTAATATGTATATTAACCCCTTAAGAGTATATATACTCTTGTTCAGGATCAACAGTTGACTCCGCCTCGACCCCTGTCCCCCCGACACATTTATTCAATAACTTATTGCAGTGCCACTGTTAAAAGACACATTAGGTTTTGCAAAAGCAGTTCAGTAACATTTAATGTTAACTAACAGACATCTTGTGACGCAATATTTTCGGATTGTGCTCTGTTATCCCAGCTGAAGTTTGGCGGGCATTTAAACTAAGATCCACCAAGTGCTCCAAAGCAACCAAAATAAAGTATTTAGTACCAAATTCCAAAAAAAAAACATAAAAAAGGGTTATCTTTTAATTAATTTCATTGAAATCAAAAACTAATTAGATAATGACACGAGCTTTGAGCCCTTTCGGCAGCAGTAATAATATACCCAATTAGTACATTAGTAAAACTATTATACTGCCCGATTCGGGAATCTATATATAATATATAACTGGCGTTAAGATAGATAGTGTTAAAGTTGCTTCATTTTCATACAAAGATCAGCGCCCACACATCAATTTCCGATGAAGTGACTTCACACTGTTAACTTAACATAACTCCATCGTGATGTACACGACTCATTGTTGTGCTTCTCATGTCGATTAATCGATGAGGGTTACAAACATTGCTGTTGTTGTTAAGCAGCAGGAGACAGCTTGTGGGATGTACCGATTTTCATTTCTGCAACTCATGAAACAGCTGTTTAATAATGACCAGAATATAAGTTTACATTCCATGACGAAATTGAGTTTTGAACAAACTCCAAAAATTAAATTTATTTACGAAATCTTCTGTTCAATGAAGCATAAGTTTACATACAATAATAAAACAATTTTATAAATGTTAACAATTTTAGATAATTTTGTTTAATGAATCGACTCATTCACTCTCATCATCACTGTCGCGATCCGGATCAGGTTTCTTGGTAAAGTATTGAAACGTTTTGAACGCTGCAAAGGCAAACAAAACGGTTCCGCCAACGGCACACATAAACGGCAGCATATCGGCCGATGGCTGTGCGAAAGTGTTTTGGCCGACGCCGTTTTTTAGGCCTTCCTCTCCATATTGGTCGTATAGCTGTCGCTTTTCCTTGTTCGATAGTATTTCGAATGCTGCAACGACCTCCTTGAAATGGTCCGCAGCCTCAGGGTGGTCATTTTTGTCCGGATGATACTTGAGGGCCATTCGCTTGTAACCTTTTTTGATTTCCTCGTCGCTCGCTGTCCTGTTGATGCCCAGAATCTTATAATAGTCTTTGCCCATTGTTTAAGTTATTGTAAATTTTGTTTCGAGGCTTATTTATGTAGTTGAGCAAGTTGTTAGCTTTAATTATTGCACAACTTGATTTTGATCACAGCTTAAAAATATATCCAAACAACTATCGATATTTAATAATAATGATTTGGAATAACGAGTGCTCATGCACCAATGTGAGCACATCTATTTTGTTTTTTTTTTCTTTCTGTTTAGGGTAACACTATTTTTAAAACGATAGCTATCGATTACTTGACGGCAAGTATGCTGGTGAATATTTGTGCTGAATATATATGTATAAGAAATGTGACACACGTATACGAGTTCAAGTTTTACAATTAATTTTTTATTATATATTTTCATATATATTTATTTTGAATAAGTGCAATAAATTCTTATCTTCGTGTTTTTTTTTCTTATTCCAATTACAACAACCGATAAAGTTATCGCTACTATCGATAGCTTTGCACTAAATATCGCACATCTCGTCCATTTGGTCCAAGTCACCACCGCGTATAGTTTGTGTTTTGGTAAGTGAAAAATGAAATCTTGAAAAATAAATGCCATCCGTACACTATTATTATATAAAATATGAAATTTGAAGCAAACCAATTAATATGTACAGCATAGTAATAATAGATTTCCCTTTTTCCAGTTCTTAAATTCAATCGAGTCCCTAATACACCTACAAAATGGTTAGGGAGAACAAAGCAGCATGGAAGGCTCAGTACTTCATCAAAGTTGTGGTATGTTTACTCCGTGCTCACCGCATACGTATGCATTCACTAACGAAATTTCTTGAATGTAGGAACTGTTCGATGAGTTCCCAAAGTGCTTCATTGTCGGCGCTGACAATGTTGGCTCCAAGCAGATGCAGAACATCCGTACCAGCCTCCGTGGCCTCGCCGTCGTACTGATGGGCAAGAACACGATGATGCGCAAGGCAATTCGTGGTCATCTGGAGAACAATCCTCAGTTAGAGAAGCTGTTGCCGCACATCAAGGGCAATGTTGGCTTTGTCTTCACCAAGGGCGATTTGGCTGAGGTGCGCGATAAGCTGTTGGAATCGAAGGTGCGTGCACCTGCACGTCCAGGCGCCATTGCACCATTGCCTGTCATCATCCCGGCTCAGAACACGGGTCTGGGTCCAGAGAAGACCAGTTTCTTCCAGGCTCTGTCCATCCCGACTAAGATTTCCAAGGGTACAATTGAAATCATCAACGATGTGCCCATCCTGAAGCCTGGAGACAAAGTTGGCGCCTCTGAGGCCACTTTGCTGAACATGTTGAACATCTCGCCATTCTCGTATGGTCTGCTCGTGAGCCAGGTTTATGATTCGGGCTCCATCTTCTCGCCTGAGATCCTGGACATCAAGCCCGAGGATTTGCGCGCCAAGTTCCAACAGGGCGTGGCCAATCTGGCTGCCGTCTGTTTGTCTGTTGGCTACCCAACGATTGCTTCGGCACCTCACAGCATTGCCAACGGATTCAAGAACCTGCTGGCCATCGCTGCCACCACAGAGGTTGAGTTCAAGGAGGCAACCACCATCAAGGAGTACATCAAGGATCCCAGCAAGTTCGCTGCTGCTACCGCCTCTGCGGCCCCAGCTGCTGGAGCCGGCGCTGCCGAAAAGAAGGAGGAGAAGAAGGTCGAGTCCGAATCCGAGGAGGAGGATGACGACATGGGCTTTGGACTTTTCGATTAAGCACCACAACAATCACCTGCGATTGACCGCTCTATTACAATTTCAATGTTTACATCGATTCGGCCTAACTCCATGTGCAAATTATTGTCGCGGTTTGACAAACCCAATGGCAAGTTGCACACGAAGTGACCAAACAACAACAACAATAAATATGTAAACTTGATATTTGTATATATATACGTGTGTTGTTATTCTTGTAACAGTTGTTGGACATATTGGTTTTATGCAATGTCCGTTGAAGCTAGAGACTTGAAATTTTGAAAACGTATACACTCGCGTGGACAATCCAAGATCAAAAAGATGTGGATATGTTTATGCCCATTAGGGGCATGACAAATCGAAAGAAAAACGATTGTTTCATATTGTGCTGATAGATTATAGTACGTTTTGTTCCGTTGAGATCTTTCGACTATTTAATGTTCGATGTTCGCACCAATTGTTGCTAGCAACAATTTGGTTAGAAACATTGTTGCGCAGTGTTGCTAAGCGCGCGAATAGGTGTTTTGCTTGGCAGCATTGTTGCTTGCCATACGCAATATAAACATTTCAGGAATACTTAAACAATAACTTAAATACATTTCATATAAGCTCGACTGGCATAAGACAATAACGACAATTTACATTAGTTATATTTATACCTATATTGTAATTAAATTACAAATATTATAATACATTTTTATTGAGTTGGAGAGATGCACAGAAAAGATAAGGCTATTGAAATCGAGCGCGACTGACTACTGCATAATACTCGTTCCCGTTCGGACAGTAGGTAATGTATTCAAAAATAAATATTTTTGGATGTATTAAGCCCAATGCACATAAAAATTATTCGTCTATCTGTGAAGAAGTTGAATCTCCTGAAAAATTAGGCGATTTAAGCACACAAACTCTAGAATCTATAATACCTTTCAACTTTTTTCTCAATCTAATAAAATAACAAAAAGCTCTAGCTAACTTCTAGCTCCAAAAGACTAGGGTTGTCCACAGAAATATATATATTCAAAATTGCAAATTTTAGTTTCAAATATGAGCATTTGTGTTATACCAGATATACATATATAGTATTTCCTCAGTTGCCATGCCTCTAGTGGGCGTATCTTATGAATCTTTACCCTTTATAAACTGGGGGTACACTCCAAGTTGCAAATCTCTAGCTTCAATAGCGCCGAACTACTTTACGTTCACACAGTGAGGCGGACAGCAAGACGGACAGTGCATAAAGCTAATATACCCTTTTTATACCCTGAACCCATTGAAAATGAGAAATCAGGGTATAATGGCTTTGTTGAAATGTGTGTAACAGGCAGAAGGAGGCTTGGCAGACCCCATAAACTATATATAATCTTAATCAGGGTGACAAGCTGAGTCGCTTAAGTCCTGTCCGTCTGTCCGTATGAGTGAACGCGTGGATCTCAGAACCTATAACTGCTAGAGATTTGAGATTGTAGTTTTTTGTTATCGATTAAAAGCGCTATCGAAATGCAATTATTAAATCATATCTCGTACATCTTTGAAGCTAGCGTCTCCATTTCAAGTCGAGCAGTCTCGACAAGAACAGTCTCTGAACTTCAGGCTATACTCTACGTTAGAGTATCTGTAGATCGACTATGCCGATCGCAAGCCTTATGCCTTGTTGCATGTTGCACTCTTTAAGCTTAATTTTCTTTTCTTTGCTCGCCTTTTTTTGTTTTTTGCCAACAGCCATTTTATTGCCCTCTTCAAATGGCCAAAAGGCTGCGTGTGCAATCCACGTAACGTTGCGACGTCTGCTGCATTGTCTACCACCCCATATATTTACAAAGTAATTACTTGTGATAAAATGAATTTCACAAGATGAGAAAAGTTTAAAGTTTTCGCTTGGCGCTTGGCGCTCGCTGCTGTCGTTGGGGCTGCGACGCGTCGCGACGCCTTTTGATATATATATATATATATATATTTTTTTTTTGTTTTTGCAAGAACGTCGACGTCGACGGCGACGCCGCTCATAAAAATTCAATTTGTCTTGACAAAATACGCAAGAAATTAAGAATGTGCCAAGTTGCAGCAGCAAAAGAAACTTTATTTCCCTTTTATTTATTTTTATTTTATTTTTTTCTGAGGCGAAAATGAGTTACGCGGCTGGGGCGTGAAAATGAAAATGAAAATGCCACGCCCCCCAACCAACAAAAGCCCCCGGGCAAAGTTACACACTGCATAACTAGCCGAGACCGAGAGCCCATTTTACAGACCATCTGCAACAGTTGAGCGCGTGAGCTAGTCACGCGATAGTTGCGAGAGAGAGAGAGAGAGAGAGAGTTTGACGACGATAGTTTTTAAAAATAGATAGAGATAGAGTATCTAGATAGATAGAGACTAATAAATGTTAAAACTGATTCTAATCAAGGAGATTACTTTCAGGACTCGAACCAAACGCGATAGTTAGTGAGAGTTTGACGATAGTTTTTAGAGATAGAGATAGAGTATCTAAATAGATAGAGCCTGAATAAATACTAAAACTAATTCTAATCAAGGAGATTACTTTCAGGACTTGAACCAAAGTTCTCTTTTTTCAGTAAAGTTCATATAGCTACAGTCCTTTCTCAAGTGTTGTTTGTATACCTGTCTTTCCCTATGAAGAATTTTAACACTTATGGTAAGCCTATTATCTAGGAATCAATTGAATCAAAAGTTTGTTGTTATCTAAACTGAATATATTTGGTTTATTTGTTTAAATTAAATATAAAAATTATATAAAAATAAAATTTATAAGTTTTGATATTAGTTTAGGTTAGATTTAGACTTGGATTCTTTTTATTCAATTGGCTCTAATGATGGTTCCATAGAAACTGACTTAGATTAAAAACTTTCAAACTTGTTTAATCTAATATACAGCAAACCGCTTCAGCTTTCATCCTGCTAACTGATTCACCTTAAAGGTCAACCAACGAATGCGGTTCAATGTTAACTCTTCTAAACCGATAGGCAGAACCAGTTCGATAACAATTACTTTACACAATATCTATTAATCACGTGTCCATCACTAGCATTTCCATTTGGTTCCCATTTGGTTGGTCGTAAATTAATAAAGGCATTGCATAATTTGAGGCGCCGCTGGCGGCAAATACACAAAAATTAACATAAATTGTGGAGGGGTGGCCATGCCCGCTCCCATCCACTGCCCATCCACTGCCCATCCACTCCCCAGCTACCCACTCAGCACATCTAATATCAGCACCGTCACTGACATTCGAAATCAAAATGCGATTGGCAAAATGATTTGCTTCAATTTTTGTGATGCGCATAACAAATGAAGTTTGGACATTTGGACAATTGATTGGGACGCCACGAAACGGACGAACAAACAGCAACCAGATTTCAGAGTCAGAGACCAGAGACCCATATAGACAATATTCGATAACACGCACACACACACACACACGCACACACTATGGCTGACATGCACAACAACAAAATGTGGAACAGTCGTCAGATTTGAGTTTCGGACTGGCAGTCTCTCCACTCAACTTGACTCGGTTTGGCTATCAATACGCATAGATAGATAGATTTGTATGCATATTTTTGCTTTGGCATTTCGTTTGTGTGCTAAACATGTGAATGCCATCGATATAACGATGATGCTGCCTGTCATGCATGTTTGTCTCAGCCTCCCAGCCTCCCAGCCTCCCAGCTTCGGTCCATGCGATTTGCGCTCAGCTGAGATTTGTTTTGCCAAAAGATTGGCACACAAAACCATTCGCCAATGGCTAAACAAATGCCACTAAATTCAATTCACGACTCGCCTGAGAGACACAATAAACTTATCAAATATTCTTAAAAAATATTTCAAAACTGCTTAAATTGTAAAAGAAAACATTTTTGACTTGTGCTATGTCATTTTGTCACATAGGCAATTTAATATTATGTATGTGGTATAAACAACTTCCCAGTAACTCGATAATTTCATATAGCATCATCCAGAGTATAACATATCCACAACCCATAGCATACCATCCCATCCCATTCTAATCCGAGTCTCATAATAGGCACGTGAAAATAAATTTCCAGCAATTGCTTTTTAGAATTTTTGGGCAGAGCGCGAGGGCGATAACTGCTCTTACATGAAAGGGGTGTGTGTGTGTGCGTGTGTGTGTGTGTGGCTGTTTTGGGTATAGCATAGTGTATGTGTGGGTGTGACGGAGCTGTGTGGGGCTTGTGATTTATGTGGGCTCTCCTGTTCTCGTTTGGCTGCTGTTGGCAACTCAAAACATATGCATAGATAAATTATACGCGGTAAGCGCCCACAAGCCCCAAAATTGTTGACAACAACAACAATAATAACAACAACAACAACAACAACAACAACAACTGCAACAATAACAAGCACAATATGGAAGTGGAAGAGCAAATATTTTGATGTGACGAAACTAAATTGGGCGTGGCAAGGTGAGCATCACATGCTAAACAGTAGAATCGAAATTGCTTACCATATTTTTATACCCTGTTCAAAGGGTATACAAATTGTATCATAATAGATGTAACACATAGAAGACAATTTCTATAAATTATACAAGCTCAGGAGAAGAATTATTATTCAGATTTCTTTTTTATATATATATTTTTTTATTTTATATATTTTTTATTTTTATTTTTTATATTTTATATATATAATATAATATTAATAATTATATTATATTTTTATGTCTTTAGACCTATATACTATACTATATCTGTTATCTCAGAAATGCTATTATGAAAAGTACTAGATACTTAAAATTTGGAATATATACTCGCATTGACTGCCTAAGATCAAAAATATATACCAATTAAAAATTTTACAATCCTATGCGGCGTGGAATATCGGAAATGCCGTTTAAGTTCCTGAGTTTTGTAGCATAAGCCTATAAAATGTAGTTACAAAACAAAGTTACGTCAAAGGATTGGCCAAAAATTATATATGCACACTCTTAGGGGGCATGGAATAACGGGAAAAACTGTATCTTCTATAGTTTTACAGTTAAAAATTTAAAATATAATAAATAATTTACTGTTGTCCTCTATTGATTTGCCTAAACTTATACATATAAATATATATATGCCTTTTAAGGGCGTGGCAAATCGAAAAATAAAAACATATACTCCAAATTTTATGGAGCTGACAGCATTTTGACCGTAAATGAGTATTATGAAGTCGATAGCAGCATTCTGACTTGTTTATTTCTTGGAATTCTAAAACGTCAAAAATGATCTTTATATATAAACAATATGATATCTATATAGGATTACTCTAGCATATGGCTTCAGGATTACAGGTCTTAAACCATCGCAAAGATTTTCTATATTTTCTTAAAAGACAGAGGACTGTGTCTGTAAGGGTATATCATCTTAGTTATTTCTTTGCTTCTTTCTTTTCCTGACTATTTATGCATATATATATGTATATATTTTGTATATATATAAATCCATTTTATTGTTTATTTTTATTTTTGTGCACGATATTCGAATATATTGGCTGTCAGTCAGTTAGAAAATAGATTTTCAGTTATCATTGAAAGGTGCAGCAGCTGCTGGCTGAAAGTTCTGCTGTCAGACTTCCACACTCACAGCATCCAACCGCCCCCCGCCCCCCACTCACCCACCCACCCCTCCAACTCACCCACACAACTGCAACTACAGCTGCATATCTGGCCAGCAAGTTGAGCTGCCATCAATTGTTACTATTCCACCCCGCAGTCAGATGAAGTTGAGCTTTTGTTTTGCATTTTGCAAGTTTTATTTTATTTTCTGTTGCTGCTCCTTTCGGTGTGCCATGCGATGTCTGTCCTGGGGCAGGTCGCAGTGGACGTTATGCATAGTAAGCCATTTGCTGATGCTGCATTGAAGTTAATCAAACTTTCAGTCTAGTTTCGAATGCAAATGAACATTTTTTTCTTTTGCAAAATTAATTAATTAAATCGGGGGCAATGTTTGTAGTTAACATGATTAATTAGACTGATGCTGATTTAGAGTATTACAATGAGCACGAAATATATATATGTATATATTTAACTTAATTACATGTCATAATACGACATATAAGGTATTCAAATATAGGTTAGGGTAAACGAAATGAATGAATACTTTTTATAAAATTATAAATTATATATAAACAGATATACGATTACATACATACATTACCCTAAAGAGTTAACTCTAATACAAGTATTTCTAATATAAAAAATTTTTTCTTTTAATTTAACTTTATTTATAATTTGCATATGTAAATGCCTTTATAGTTTTCTGATTTATAGCGACTTGGACTAGAGTATTGAATGATTGTGTATAAATGTAAAATTAGATTAATTTCTTCTTGAAGACGAGGCTTCTGGTTTAGGTAAGAGATTATTTCAATCTTGAGATGTATGAGATGTAGATATATTCTCTTCCGTCATTTGCGTCTACTTCTGTGCCGGAGTCTGCTGGCAAGTAAGTTAGGGTGGGAGTACAGTTCGCTGTGATATGTTGCTAATTATTTGTTTATTTGTTTATGTACATTGAAATTTGTTGTTAGTTCAGTGTTAGTGTATGTACCAGTCAGCTCCGCTAATCAGTCTGAACAAGGTAGTATGTGTGTTATGTATATTGTTTGAATGAAAGTTCAATGTTATTCCATAGACTTTTATTCCATATAACCAAATATATCTTTCTATGTCAATATATCTGTTAGTGGGCGTTGTTCTTACTTATATTTGTGACTTTTACAATCGCCATACTAGAATAGGTGGGTTACTTGAAGCCTTGAGAATCGCATAGTAAGGCAATGCATTTGATTGAAGAAAACATGCGTATAGATATATATACATTTATATATGTATGCATATCTATATGTAAATATGTATATATATAAATATATATATATATGTATGTACATACTGACATGTAAACATGTATATATACATATATGAACATATATGCATAGACACATAAATGCATACATAACATGTATATACATGAATGTAAACATGTATATTTAGTAAATATTATATTATTTACCTGCATGTACACTTTCATACTTACTTACTTACAGACATACATACGTACACATGCGTGCATGCGTGTGCTAGCCTACGACCTTTTCAGCCCAACTGTTATCTATGTAAACATACAATACATGTATATACGTATATAAATACATAAATATGTACATACACACATACACACATACACACATACACACATACACACATACACACATACACACATACACACATACACACATACACACATACACACATACACACATACACACATACACACATACACACATACACACATACACACATACACACATACACACATACACACATACACACATACACACATACACACATACACACATACACACATACACACATACACACATACACACATACACACATACACACATACACACATACACACATACACACATACACACATACATAAATACATACATGCATGCATACATGCATACGTACCTATATATATATATCCACATATTTCTTCGTCAATTCTTGCCTTGGCTCTACCTTCGTCAACTTCTTTTCGTACTCCTTTACCTTAACAATACTAATTAAATCTTACAAATATTTTGGGTTAACTTGAATTTCTGAGAATCGCAGAGTAGAGCGATATAAATAAAATTCCCTGCATGTTTATGAAAATGCGTGAAAACATGCATACAAGACAAACTTAGATTGAAAGCCCGACTAATCCTAAAGGCAAACGTATTGCATTAGTCTTAAATGTTAAATGAAACCTCATTGTGTAGCTTCGTTCAGTTTAGCCATATTTCAATCAGTTTGCTCGTCAAGGATTTGCAACTGGGTGGCTGCGTGCTCGCTAATCCTATTAAAATCGCATCGCTTTAATTAGAGACGAGAGCCTTGGCCATATTTCGTTGGCTCGCAACGTGAGAGACTGTAACGGTAACAATAAACGACAACATTTACGGCGTACGATGATTGCAAGGCAAACGAGCAATTAAAAAGGCCATGCGCCAGCTGCCGAGCTGCCTTCCTGGAGCAGAGAACACAAAGAGTAACAGAGAGAGAGGGAGAGAGAGAGAGAACGAGAGAGATCGGCAGCCAGAAAAGCGACCTCGGCCTAAAGTTTGGATGAGCAAGGGGAAGAGGGAGTGGGGAGTGGGGAGTGGGGAGGGGGAAGGGGTCGTACAAGGGTAAGCCTTAACCCACACGTAACTGGCACAACCTTCGGCTCTCAGTGAACAGCGAACGCATTTGGCAGCTGTGTGCTTAAGGCATTTTTACAGCTTTCTTTCACAGCTAGAGAATTTACGTTGGGTATTTGAAATATGCACGTAATATTGCAAAATTTTAAGCGTATATCTTTGCATAATTAACTGAGAAAATACTTAGCACACACACACACACGCACACACACACACACACAGCAGTAGGAGCATTGAGGCGAGCTCTTTGCCTCGCAGGCATTTTTACCGCAGCATCCAAATCGCATGCAGCAGAGAAAAAGTAAAATGAAAAGCGAACAAAACTTTGCAATGATACTTTTTCGGGCCCCACTCACTAACAATGTAGTCTAACACCCAGACCCCGTCGCCCACTTTCAGGTTGTGTGGAATTTTTAATCTGCTACAGCGGCAACCAAACAACCACCAGGAGCAGCAGGAGCAGGAGCAGGAGCAGGAGCAGGACAAACCACCTTCACCAGTCAACCCCCCTTCCGCACACTTGCCAGCCATGTATCTTTCTTTACTGCAGGGCTTTGCATCTTTACGCTTTGCTTAAATATTTTAATTTTTATTGGCTGAAGTTTGCCAACTGTCGCCTGTGCGGTGCCAGTTAGGCTGCCATTTGATAAAGCTGTTAAAAATGTATTTATTTTGGTGCTAAGGTCTGCGGCCATGGCAATCAGCAGCGGCTTTTGATAAGCGCATTTGTGGCACAGCTAAAGGGCGCAACTTGTCTGAGAGCTCATCGACAAAAGGTATTTGGAGACATTGCGGCATGGCTGAGACAGAATTTCAATTTGCTTACCAAATTAATACCGAACTTAGAGTAGATCCAGAGGAAATTGATCTTGTTTGTCCATGAGCGAATATTTCTTTCTATATAATAAACTACAGAAATTTATAATTAACAATCAAACGGAATGTTGTAATCGAAAGTGATCAGCTTAGAGATACCCTGTACCGAGGCTCAACATTTTATTTTCAAAAATGAGTGGAAAATGCTGAGAGGTTTCATGAGGATGAATACAAATTTGACCTAGAAGGCCAGGACAGATAGACAAGCGGGCGGAGGGGCGGTCGGCAAACAGACAGACAGACTAATGGACAAGTCTATATAAACGCAGCTAGTCATCTAGTTCTACACCTATATTCTAGAATATATATATATAATTTATGGGATGTGCCACGCCTACTTCTGTCTGTTACATGCATCTTTACAAAGCTATTTTTATAGGCTTTGTTAATGAATTCTGATAGACGGACGTACAGACGAGCTAGATCAACTCGGCTGTTGATCCTGGCAAAGAATATGGATTGGGGCTATTCCAAACATATTAACATAATCAATATACCCTGTCTTCCAACAACAACAATAACATATATCAAACTAAGCATAGCCTAGGTTAATGCCGGACTAACAGCGGAAACTTAAAGGCACAAAGTAATTGCCAAAAAATATTTGTAGCTTAGCAGCTCTGTTGAGAGTAGAAGCATAAGCAGATGGAACATAGTTAAACTAATTATTGTGAGAGAACAACAACAACAACTAACTCAGTCTACAAAGTAATTAAGACTTAAGCAGCTTCTTTGCTAGCATTTAATAACCGTGATCCAAGTAAATCGAACTCAAGACCAGCTAAGCCGGGGAGATGCCACCAGGAAGTGGTTAATATGCATTTCTTGATGTTGTTGGCAAGGTAATTCAATGGGTAGCCAACCGTCGTGACCCCACTTGACCACAAATGTTGGCGATGGGGCAAATTGCTGGCCATAAAATGCCTTGAACTGCGGATGGGCTAAGCTCAACTAACTCGCACTAATAGCCATAATCATAAGCCATAATGACTCCTGCTGCTGATGCTGATGCTGATGCTGAGACTATAGCTCACATTGCACAGAGGAAATGAGCCAGAGCTGAACGTTGCTGGCTCCACTGTGCGTATGCGTAATATGCAGCCAGAGTGGAAACTTTGCGAATGACACCGAAACCGAGACTTGTCTCTCTCTCTCTCAGTCTTACTCTATCTAACTCTGTGTGTGTGTGTGTCTCTGTTTATGTGTGTGTGTGTGTTGCAGTGTCATTTGCATAAAAGTAAAGTTCACCCACTCGACGGCAGCGGAAAATTTGAATGCAACCTGCAAACTTTTGCCAAATTTAAATTATAAATAAGCTGGCGGCTCCACTCGCCTGACTGAGGCTGCCTCTGACTCTGGCTCGACTTTGGCTGGGGCAGCGGTGCGGTGCGGTGCGGTGCGGGCAGCGTTTGGTTAGGTTGACGTTGTCGACTCTAAACAAAACCTCATATGCATCGAAACGTAACGGCAAAAAGGATTTTAAGTGAAGTTGAAGTTGACTACACGACCGCATGCCACCGCAGCTCGTACCATCAGCTGCAATCCTCCCTCGCTTCTTAGTTGCTAGCGCTCCCCTAGAGACCACTTACATTGCAGGAGCAAAGTTTCGACTTTGGTTCCGGTTACTCCTTAAGGGCGGAGAGGACCTCCAAAAAACTAACATCGAGAAAATAAGCACAAAGTGAAAACTACACGCGCATATTCCAATTCCGCCTCACTAGACAAAGTGCAAAGCGTTGTGCGTGTGTCTTTTGGTGGTTGTACAGACCACCAGACACCACCACCACCACCACCATCAGCAGACAGCAGCAACACCATCAAACCACTCGAACGCAGCGTCAAAGGGCACGCGTCTGCCGGGCACCGCAGCGCAAGTTTAAATGTCATGTAAAATGTTTCCACTTACACAAATTAATGTGTAGAATTTAATTTCGTTGCAGCAATAAGACAAGCAAACACCCATCCTTTCCTCTCCAAATGGCAATGGAAATGAAAATGAAAACGGAAAGAACTTGCTGCACCACATAGTGACGATCCATAACTATTTTAACACCACCAGCATTAATAAATAAATAGTCCTTTAGCGTGGCTAAAGCTGGAGTAGCTGTGACGGAGCAACTGAGGGCAGAAATATATATTGAAATGCCTGGAAAAGTTCGAGTATTAAATTTTTCAACTAGTTACTATTCCAGTATGCAGTATCAAGTATTCCAATCTCTTATATATTTGTGTCTACTTTGAAGCTAATTCTTAAGTTGACTAACTTACAGTATTTCTTAGAGATCCTTTTTTTTCCTATTTGAGGCTACAGAATTTAATTACCCTAAGAATAAATTTGATAAGACTTTTAGCTGACTTAAGACTTTAAAACTTTTTTTATTTTCTGAAATCATATATATAAGGCAAAAGCAGTTAAGTCAGGCTGACTCTTCAGTATTTATGTTTATTCCTGATCAACTGCCAGACTAATCTAACCCAATCCTCCTGCTGTCTGTACAGCCCACCAGACAGTCTAGCCACAAATTAGACAAATTGAAAATCAAATCACTGTTAACTTTTTTGTATTGAAATAACATTTATTTGATACGATATCAAGCATCATTAAGTTGGGCGTATTTCGCTGCCTATCTGAGCTAAAATCACATAATTTGATATACTGATATATATATATATTCTAATGGGTATTCCGGTTTTTGGATACTCTTTCCGCCTTCCCACTAAAATCTTTACTGTATATTCTAGAATATATTGAAATATGTTTTGGATTGCCTTTCTGCCATTC
Source organism: Drosophila nigricruria (assembly GCA_037075265.1). Taxonomy (NCBI): domain Eukaryota; kingdom Metazoa; phylum Arthropoda; class Insecta; order Diptera; family Drosophilidae; genus Drosophila; species Drosophila nigricruria. The sequence continues at coordinate 1,717,591 of JBAMCI010000074.1, forward strand.
TCGACAGATGTGCGGTCAAAACTGAGCTGTTTCTGAATCGAAAGATTATTTTAATAATTTATATAAATTGTTAAGTAGAATAGATCTTATTCTGTTGCTAAGAATATAATTTAAGTAGAACTATAAATTTTTTCAAGCAATAACATGTGAACTTCAAACATGAACATCACGAAAGAAAGGATTATTTTCAACGAAAGCGGATCCTTGAAACAACGTTTTCATTTAATGTTTAAGCATGAACATGGAGTTAAGGCCAGCCCCAACGTCAAAACGATCGAGTATATGGACATTAAAAAAAGACTTATGCCCTATGCTCTAATTATACGTAGTGGGAAAAGATGGCAATAGACAGATGTTATTAGATAAGAGTTTTAAAGAAAAGATGTCGTTCAGCATAATATGTTGTATCTCAATCATTTGATTCTTCAAGCCTGTTTGAGTATACCCCATCGGTATTAGATTACTTCAGTAGGTAAACTATTTATATTTATTTATATATTATTTATTTATTTATTATTTAAACATCTACCTCGTAGTACCTTAAGGTATTCGTAGTAGAGGTGGGAAACTATCGATGGCACTATCGACACTATCGATGGCACTATCGACACTATCGATGGTTGAGCACTATCGAGTCGACTCACTATCGATGGTCATGCACTACCGATAGTGTATCGATAGTGCCTCGATAGTGTCACACGTTAAATTTCGACGATGACGATAAAACAATGGCAATAATTTCAAAATGTAAAGCAATTGTCAAATTTTTCAAAAAAAGCACTACTGCTAATGAAAAGTTTAAGATGGCGCAAGAAAAGTTTGGGTACTCACTTTTACAAGAAACTCCAACTAGATGGAATAGTTTCTTTTATATGATTCAACGAATACTGGCGACCCATGATGAAATTGCAGTAGTACTATTGTCTACATCCAATGCACCACTCCCATTTCAAGCGGAGGAAATTGATGTGTTGAAGGACATGGAAAAAATTCTTACAGTATTTGAACAAGTTAGCAAAATGATATCAGGTGGGAAATATGCTACGATTTCGCTTTCTTCGGATGTGCAAACTGCAGTTGGACAAAAAATGGTCACTGTTTTATTAGATTCAATCTTAAAACGTTTATCGCCATCTGAAAAAAAGAACTGCGACGAGAATGGCGACAATTTTAGATCCCAGATTTAAAAAGATTGTTTTTAGTTGTTTTATGTTGGGCACTATCGAGCCACTATCGAGCCACTATCGATGGTTTGGTAAAAACTATCGCCGCTATCGATGGTGACGACTATCGATAGTTTCCCACCTCTAATTCGTAGTTCCTAATTTGTGGATCAAATAGTTTTTCCCGATCTGACATGCTCACAAGAGAAGCATGTATTTGATTATGGATCTATAAAAGAGGTCAAGAGCAATCTATGCCCATTTGGGCTCCTACCTATACAACTGTTGAAAATAGACTTTCATCCGACTTGACATGCTCCCAATAGATGTAGATTTTCATGGACACATAGAGATACATGCCACTAACTCAATACATTTCTTTCACTTTGTGTACAAGTATAATAATAATAATTCATATTAAAATGGATCTTTAAATATAAATAATAGCAGTCATTAATAATTAGCATATATGTATATGTTTAAGAAGAGCATTTGCCACATTTGGTTCATTTGCAATGCCATGCAAAATGAGAGCAATTTATAACTGTTATGTTAGGTGTGCAGCGCATTTAAATTTCCACAATATACAGCACTAGGAAGGAGCCAAGTAAAATACATCAAATGCAAACCAACTGCTCAAATTCATCACTTAGACAGCAGACAGCAGACGGCAGACAGCAGCTTCAGCTGCCATTAGATGGCTCTCACTCGCCGGCATTTCCTACCAAATTTTTGGCCAAATGAAGCGAACTCCCTTTGGCTAAAAGGGTTTAGCAGGGTGGGGAGAGTGGGCTGGGGTTAGACTAACTCTATATGTGATATGCTTGAGAGACTTTTAGCTTCATTGCTTGATTTGTTTAAATGCCTTTGCTGTGTTTGGTTTATGGTTGTGTCATTGGGCATTGACTTTTTTTTTTGTGCTTTTGTTCCCAGCAGAGCTGTGGGATTGGTCTCTCTCTGGAGGGTTGAAGGGATGGCGGGCTGGAGAGCTTAGTGCTTAACTTGTCTAAAAATCTTGTTTGTCTGCTTCTGCATGTGTTAAATGAAAAGTTTTTGGCATTGCTGGTGCATTTGTTGATGGCCCCATAGATACAAAAGTTATTTGCCATTGCTAAACCAACTGAAAGTATTTGAATCTGCCCCCAGAACACAGACAACCCCTAAACAAATTTCTCTTTGGCTGGATGAGTGTGTGTATGTGTGTGTGTGTGTGTCTGTGTAAATGTCAGCATATGCATATAATAATAAAAACAAATATGGCTAAAAGTCTCGAGCTCAGCACATTTGCTCCGCTTTGGCCTCGTGCTGCAGATACATTTGTATCTGAATATTTGGTGCGTACATAATACATAAATAAATACATGACTCAAATTAATTAATTTCTTTACTAAGTAATTACATGCTTAACATGCTGTGGATATTGGGCGGGAACAGACTGGAAAGAGGGGCCTTTTCCTATTCCTAACCCCTTGAAGAAAAGTTGCTTTTTGAGCTGCAAAGTATTTGAAAGTTTAGCGAACTGTATTTTGATTAGCTCAAGGGTCTAGTATGCTTAACACCACATTTTCTCTAGTTTTTCACTTGTTTTATAGCTGCTTTCTTTCTGTTGGTAATTAAATTATATAAGTATTTGCGGTATGCTATAATACTCGCACAAATTTCATTCTGTTTTTCTTCTGGTATTTGTTTACTTTCGAGAAATCCGTGCTCGTTTCAGTTCATATTTTTCACAAGCAAATTACAAGCACAGCAAAAACAGGAGGAGGAGCTTAGCTTTTGCTAAGAGCTGGAGTTGCAGCAACTGGGGCGGGGTAGCGACGGTGTAGGGATCTGCAGTTTTTGGGTTGAGTTGTGAAAATGCTTACGAAACTTGTAACAAATACAAAAGTCAATGGCGCTGCAAAAGAAGTTTTTGCCTGGCAGCGCACACGGTAAATCTTGCAAGCTAAAACTTTCGACTTGCTTAAATAAACTCAACACACACACACACAGATACAGAAAGATGGAAGCACACGTACTTACACACACACACGCAGAGTCAGGCGCAGATAGACAGACACATGCTCAGATACAGATACTCAAATGCGTTGCTATAAGCTGCTTTTCTCATGCACACACACACATACACACGATGACGATTCCATGGCTTCGGTCTCTGACTTCAACTCCAACTCCTTGCACGGAATGTTTCCGATTGTCCTTCCTTCCAATTCGCATTTTCAGCAATTTGATTACAAAGCACACTGACACGACTTCCAATGAAAATATTTATATACGATTATATAGTAATATACCAAATAAATTCAAATGTAAAATAATAAATAAATGGTAATAAATCATAATAAGTGAAATTAATAAAGATAAATAGAGCAGTTCATAGATAAAATTTAAAATGTTTTCGTTGTTGCTGCTAAGTATTAGACCTTTAGTTGAGACATAACCTCTTATTGAATATACTTATATATAATTTTAATTTAACTTATTTACAATTTATGAAAGTATGTCCCTATCATTTCTTCTCTCTTGTGCTCTCTCTTATCGCATGTCCACCTACTATTTATCTCTCCCAATCTTTCTATCTCTCTTCTATCTCTCTTTCGCTTACTATCTTTGTTTTTTTGTCTATCTCTGTTTATCACTCTGTCTATCTTTCTATTTCTCTCTCTGTTTCTCACTCTATCTCTTTTTTCTCTCTCAGTCTTTATATCTCCCTCTCTTTCTCTGTTTCTGTCTGTCTTTATCTCTCTCTCTTTCTTTTTATCTCTCTCTCTTTCTCCTATGTATATATCTCTCTTTCTCTCATCCTATGTCTATCTTTTACTGTATCTCTATATCTCTTACTGTATCTGTCTTTCGCTCTCTGTGTCTCTGTTTCTCTCACTTACAGAGAGAACTCTGTCTGCCTCAGACTTTCTCTCTGTCTCTCTCTTTCTCTCTCTCTGTGTTTATCTGTCTTTCTCTGTCTGTCTCTGTCTTTCTCTATCTTTCTCTGTCTTTCTCTGTCCTTCTATGTCTTTCTTTGTCCTTCTCCGTCTTTCTTTGTCTTTCTTTGTCCTTCTCTGTCTTTCTCTCTCTCTCCATCTCCTTGTCTCTCTCTTTCTCAATCCCTATTCTCTCTTTCACTCTATCTGTCTTTCTCTCTCTTTGTCTCTCTGTCTTTCTTTCTATCTCTCATTCTTTCATTCTCATCTCACACTCTGTCTCACTCTCTCTCTCTCTCTCTCTCTTTCTCTCTATCTCTCTGTCTCTCTCTGCCTTTATCTCTGTCTCTCTTTGTTTCACTCTCTCTCTCTCCCTCTGTGTTTCTCTCTCTCCCTCTCGCACTCTATTTGCCTTTCAACAACTTACAACGTAAGTATTTAAACTGTATAGCTGTATAACTGTATAACTATATATAGATATAATTGTATAATAATAATATAAAACTTAAATTAGAATCAACAGAAGTTAATTAGAGAATTGAAAGCAATTTAAAACTATTCTTATTTGTTTGCCATTTCAATGGATTTGACACCAGTGTGCGCTATTTAGTTGCTAGTTTGTGTTTGCCATGTTTGTTACGCCTTGCAAGCGACCTTGCCAACAACAACACCAGCAACTAGCCAAAATCAAACCTAAAAGCCAAAAGAGGTCTGAGCCGTGAGCCGAGAGCTACAACAACGTTCTATAGCCATAGCTGCATGCTCAGCATTTTCAGTTGCTGTTCTTGTTGAGTTCGACTCGAGTTGAGTTGAGTTCGAGCTGCTTCCGTACTTTGAGGATATTTGTCTGCTGAATTAATTGGAATTAGTCGCGACATGCTTATCCCAAAGTCTAAAATAAACAATAAAATGGATACCTATTCAAATAGGGCGCGCAAACAGAAGCACACAGCGGAAGTCAAGGAGCAAATGAAAGAGAGCGAGAGAGAGAGAGAATGGGAGTGAGAGGGATAGCAATAAAGTCCGCACATCATGCAAAAGAACAGGACAGTCCCAGGGTTTGGGTTTGGGTTTGGGCAGGGGGAAAACAATGCAAAGTTTTAATGAATTTTGGTTTAAGTTTTCAGCGGGTAGTTGCGCCTTTTGCCCTTTGCGATTTCCTGTAAAATGTATTTTAAACGAGTAAAGGAAATTGCATTATTTCAATTACAAATTCGTTAGTCGGCGAGGACGATGATGACTACAACGACAAACGCTCCTCGTCTCAGCTGAGATTCGAGTAGACAGCAAACGCCGCAGGCAATTAGTCGTGTCAAAGCTTTCATTATTGTTTTGTCATATTTGCTTTGTGAGGGTGTATTTGTGTGTGTGTGTGTGTGTGTGTGTGTGTGTGTGTGTGTGTGTGTGCGTGTGTGTCAGTCACACTCTAAAGTCTTAATTAATGTATAAATATGTACTCGTCTGCTGCGAGCACACATATATATATATATATATGTATATAATTGTATATGTGTGTGTGTGTGCTATAGGAAAACAGAATAGATTTTATATTTAATTAGTGCAAACTGTGCAAAACTTGGCCTGACACGATGTCGCCAATTGTTGTGGCAACAAAGGCAAACAAATGAACTGGAAGTGGAACTTTTGCCTCAACAACTCAAGCCAGCAGCAACAGCAACAGCAACAACAACAACAACAACAACAGCTGTGTGCACCACGGGGCGACATGACAAAAACGCCTCAAGGCAACCATCAAAGGAGCGACAACTGGACCGAGTTCCAACTCTATACAATAGTAATAGTAGTACTCTATAGAGATGACACTCTGGCTGGCCACGACACGACACGACACGACACGGCACGAAACGATAGAAGTCTCTTCGAAGCTTGTTGGAGTACAGCAAATGGCTTCAATTAGAAATAAATTATATTCTTTTGCTTATTATTCTCTTCCTACTCACAATTTGCAGTTTCTTTCTCATTCTTATCTTCCTTTCTTATATATATTCTGTTTTTTCCAAATCTTGTTTCACTCGCTTTCATGTCCGAATGCCACATTTACATATATGATAACCTGTAAGGCTGTATTTTATTGTGTCGCCCGTAAGTTTTACTCTTTCTCTCTGCTTCTCTTTCTCTTTTTTATAAATTTCACTTAACTCGCTTGCACATCTGAAACGCACACTTACATACATGAGAATCGTATAGTAAGGCTGTATTTTATTGTGGCACACGACACAAGTCACGAGGGAAATCGAACTGAAATCCGTCTCTAGCTGAGCTGCTGTTGTCCCACTGAGTAGTTCACAGAAGTGCAAAAAGTTTAACAGCTGAATCCTGGAATGCCCTGCGGCAACACTAAAAGTATTCATCGATTGCCCAATGGATATTCAATGGGACTTATCCCCCCATAAGGCAGCAAAGCTCGCGACAGATTTTAAATGAAATTTTCGTGCGTAAGGCATGTAAATTTCTTGAACAATTCGGCATCTGTTGAATTATATACACAAACATACATACATACAGCTATATGTAGAGCGTAAGTGAAATGTCTAAAATATGAATTGTTTCTCTTTTTAGTAGCACCCACATAATTACTACATTGAATACAACCAAAGAGCATTAATAATGCTTTATATTTGTATGGATATATGATTGCTGGCACACACACATCGTCTTAATGAATTTCCATAAATTGTGTGGCAATAATTAAACGCTAACATTTCTCCTTGTCAAATTTCATTAGTTGTCGCCCCTGTTAATTACCGTTACAACTTTTCCCACAGCTCCGATCTCCAACACATATATGTATTTACATATGTATATATTCTCATTGACACATCAATTGGCATGTTGGCCATAAAAAATTGAATGCAGTCAAAGAAATAATTTCCACTTAATACTAATTAGAGCGCATGCCGCTGATGGCCGTACGTACAATCAGGAAGAGCGAGCTGCAATCAAAAGTTGGGGAAGTTACCCAAATGCCCGGACCGGCCCGCTTGGGTGGGTTGGAGCTTAGAATTGAGTTCGTTTAAGTAAGTCAGTGCAGTTAGTGGGTTTTATGGCATAGGCTTGCTTCATTAGACAGCATTTCAGGCCGGCAGTCAGTGGCAGATTGGGTACACATTCATTATACACTCACCCATACACTGGCGCTGCATCAATGAATGTGCGTGTGTGCGATTGAGTGTGTGTGTGTGTAAATGGCACTTGACTTGTTCGACATAAACATGAAAATGATGATGTCACATTTGCACAATTGTGCGTACAGCAGAAACAACATCAGCAACAACAACAACAAAAAGAATGACCCTGTTAGTCAGGCATTTACCGATAATATAATACCCTGTAAATGTTATTTTAATGCCATGCAGAGTATGGCAACTTTGTGTTATGGTATTTTAAAATGAATTTCAATATTTTGTAATATAGTTTAAAATAGTTTATCAAAACTTGGAGTTGCCCATATCCAACTTCAAGAGCAATTAGTTCCATCAAAAAAATCTAATAAATTTTATAAACTATAATAAATATATTTTTAATTATTATTTATTATTTATTTTTTACTTTATTTATTTACTGAGCACAGAATTTAATTTATTTTAATATTTTATTATTTTTTTAATTTTTATATATTTTATTTATTAATAAATTATTGTTGAAAAAAACTTATGTGAATGGACTTGGTAAATATTTAATATTTAAAACAACTCAATAAATGGCTAAGGACCTATATGACTGGACTTATGAAACTTTAATATTTTAAAAATTGTTCTTAAAACCAATTTAAAAAACTAAGTTGGCCGAAAATTAGTGCTTATTAAACTGATTTCAAGGCAAGGCAAGGTTTTAACCGAAGGCATCAGGCCATTTAGTCTTCTTCCATGACAAACTTCTGGTTTAATATGTTGTCAAATAAATCATTTACTTTAATAACTTCTATTTTATATATATATTTTTTTTATTTTATTTTATTTTATAATTTTATTTGATAATAATTCTTGTAATATTTTCTACTTTTTAAAATATAATTTTTACTTTGTTTTATTTGATAGTAATTTTATTTTTTGCAAAATGCATTATATACCCCAAATAGCTTTTGTTCACAGAGTACAACGACCAGTAATTGTTATTGTTGGGCTTGCTTTGGAAAATGAAAATGAATTTTCCACGCGCTCCTGCACCAATTATTTTCCTCCTTTTCCCCCGCCTCGCCTCGAATCGTTTCGCAGTGCACTTAATGTGCGTAGTAGATCGTGCAAGCGTGAATCTGGTGATATGGCGATTAAAAATCGCAATGCCAATGCCAAAACGAAAACGAATAAAAAAAAATGCAAAATAAAAAGCAAAAAAAGGAAAATTATATATATGACTACGACAATGACAATGCCCGAAATGCAGCTGAAATGCTGGAGTCAGTTTTTTTCTATATGCATGTCGCATTTTATTCTGTTTTTGGCATCGACGGGCGCCGTGCGATAAAACAAAAGCCGATTTTCAGTTGAAAAGTTTAATTGAACAATGATAATGTTGCCAACAAAAGGAACAACAACAACAACATCAATAGCTATAACAACAGCAGCAAGACTGAAAACAAAATGTCACAGAATGTAAAATCGAACAAAAGAATTTATATTGGTTGATAAAATTGCGAGAATTGGCACTTGGCATAATGTAAATTGTTTATAAATGCTGAAAGCAATGATCATTAAGAGACCTGAGATGAGCTAACAATAAATTAAGATGCAGATAGGAGCATTAAGAAGGATGTAGAAGTGGCTGCTGACCGACTGGGACATGTTCTGTGCTCATAGAATGAAATAAATTTATATAATAAATAGAATAAATATATAAAGCTATTATAATATGAAGAGTTCAGAAAAATACTCCAGTAATAGTCAGTAAAAGTTCAAATATTTACTCTCGATCTGATTTTGTCTGTAATGATAATGGGTTATATTACTTTGGTGGAATGGAATATTACAAAATGGCAAAATATTTATATGCCGAATGAAAGTTGTATTTCTATCGAATCAAAAAGTATATTTAAGTCTAAAATCGGGTAAAGAATACCCGAGCTAGAATCATGCAAAGTTCTAGAGTTCTAGAATCAGATAGTCCAGAGCTCGGAATCAGCGAATATTTTAAAAAGTTCTGAAATCAAGGAAAAAGAAAATGAAATGAAATCGATACTCCAAATATATATTCTTGAAAAACAGGTATACCATTGACAAATCGGATTGAATCAGTCAAAGTTAAGAAATAGTAAATTTTTGCTATAATGAAAAGGGGTTACAATACATTCTTAAGAGCCTGAATATTTTCCATGTTTATATTCTGGTCAACTATTATGCCAAATCAGATAGATATGATATGATATAGGGGGCTCACAGCTTATATGATATTTCTATATTATAAGGCTCTACCTTAATACTGTATTTAAGACTGTAAGGAGCTTCGAGTAAGGCAGATATTATTCTTCAGAGTCAAACAGGACTTCTCCAAACATTTTCTTAAATACTTGTTAACACGTCTTTCCATGCGCTTCTCACTTAAGAAGTGCCTGAAATTTGTTCCATTCGATTGAATTTTTCGATTTCCCCTCGACCCCTCCCTCTCGAGTGCAGCCAATTAAAAAAGCTTTCTCTGCCCACAAAAAAGAAAGCAACAACCATTCTCTGTACCATAAAACTGCAGCTGTTCATTTTATTTGGCGTCATAAAAACAAATATTAAAATTGCAGCCATGCCACAGTTTCACAGTCTTTGGAACCACACACAAAAAAAAAATAGAAGCAAACAGAAAAATATATATAAAAAAATAGGAAAAAAAAACGCCAACGCTTACTCTGACGGCCATTAAACAATTTATGTTTGTAGCAGCACTTAAGTCCTACCAATTGCTGGCAAATTCGACAAAATACACGCAACACAACACAACGCCGAATAGTGAGCCGAGCGGGTCAGAACGATAGACAGACAGAGATAGAGATAGAGAGAGTGCGACACCCACACAGTTTACATTTATTGTTTTTACGAGGCTCGAGCTAGCACGGCTAATTGAAAAATACTTTGTTGTGCAGTATTATCTGCCCCTGCCATTGCCCTGTCCCTGCACCAGCTCAAGCTGACTCGATTTGAGAGAATTGATGCGGCGCCCCGCTCGTATTGGATACGGCCAATTGGCACAGTTTTGCGGACCAGTTTCAAATTCACTTTCCATACAAATTGGCAGCGCGTCGATGGCGCTAATGAAAATTAACATAAAATGCTGCTGACAGCAGGCAATCGACCGAGCACAGGAGCCAAATGCATCGAGGGTAGTCGGCGGGCCCGAAAATTGCAGTCAGTGAAGATGCACCAACTGATTTTAATGCGATTCAACAGCTCTGCACGCGATGCCAAGCCAGAAAACGTTTTGATAGTTTCCCCAAAAACTGTGGCCCTAGCCGCCACGACTACGGGCCCCCTCTCTCTCTCTTACTCTACATATTTTGGCCAATGCCTCCGGGCCAAGAACTCAGCCGCACGGAGCGCCGGAACGCCGTTGCATTTTGATGATGCCTGTGTGGCCTCTGTCCGTCTCTGTCTCTGCCGCTCTCTGTCTCTCTTTCACTCTCGCTGTTTGCTGGGCTGGTCGTGCCATTGTTAAGTTTAACCAAGGTAATCTCTATGCTTCCATCGCCTATCGTGACAAACTGACATAAATGCCCGGCGGCAGGCACAGAGAGTCCAATCAACGCCAGCTACTTGCAGCGATTCGTCCGAGGACCCAATGACACTAGCTGAAGCATGAGATTTATCTTACAAACAAAAGGGCACAAACTACTTGAAATAATCACACAAATTTTCAGTTAGCACTAGAACAATTATTAGTGTTTTGCCTAGCTAAAAGAAAGCTTCTGAAAGCTCTTAATAAGATTAAAGATATTCTGTTCTCTTACAGTTACAAAGATTAAATATGCTTCATATCATATATAACACCATATACTATATTATAGTATATGACTATTGTCTGTTTTAATACATGATTTCAGGTATATAAGGAAAACAAAAAAGTTCTTCTTCTGCTCAGTTGAAGTTTATGGAAATTTTTTATACAATATACATACAAAACTTTTTTATTGATCGCATATATATTTCATGTTTGAATTTAAAGTCTCATTTTAAAAATATTAAAAACATAATCAATAATCATAAATACCAAGAGTTAGTTCAGATATCTTGTTCAATAAATATATATATTTAATGCTTTCAATAGAAACATGGTAAAGATTTACTTAAAGTTTTATACATAATTTCAGATGAACGTAAAATATATAAAATATATATATATAAAATATATACAATATAGAGTCATATTTATCATACTTAGCATATAAAATTAATTTATTATTATTTATAAATTTTAACGCCTCTTCTAATACAAAATTTTCAACAAGTGTCATTTAATCTAAATCTCAATTTTATTTTTTTATTTTTACTCTTTTTGGTGACGGACCCGTCGTCCCGCGTAGCTGACAGTCTGCGCCATGCGGTTGCCCTACTAACTATTATTATAGTAGTTCCAAATTTTCGTTGCTAGCTGCTGTTGGTGTTTCTGGTTCGTGCACTTGGCAAAACGCCGCGCCATTTTAGCCAGCGATTGCCTCGCTGCAATTGACGGAAGTTCATTGGTTAGCAAATGGCAGTTTTTGTACGCTCATTAGCATTATTTGTCAGTCTGCGGTAGGTTTTTCGGGTAAAGTGATTCAAGTGGATGCACTGGCCCCAATACACACACACTCATACAGTCCTTCGATGTGGGTGTTTGTATATGTATGGCAATACATACACTGGCCCGATTGATATGTTTGTGTTGTGCTTGAGATGAGAAGTTGTCTACTTTGGTTGAAGGCAAAAACGATTTGATTTCTAGATCGATTTTAGTTTTTAACTTTTAATAGATTAGCTAAAGGTTTTTGCTTGCTCATATGGTGAGGAAGTATAGATTACTTTAGATCTACTTCGGTGTTAGATAAACCATATATCTTATATCTTTACAACGATTTTTGTTGGCAGTGAGATTTTCTTAGACTATGAACAAGTATTGCGCTGTTGACCATAAATAGTTGCAGTTTCTTTATTTAAGTAGTATAAAGTAAAAAGTAGTATACAATAAAACTAAGTATAAGGAAAGATTAACAGTTAAGTATATTAAATAGATTCTACTCCATTCTAGACTAAGCTCTCGAGGGTTAGTTTGGTCAGCATAAACAAAACGATCTCTGAGACTGTAAGAGGGTTTAAAATGGTTAAGACAGCCACATAAAATTCAATAAAATTCGATGAAGTTATACTATTTGGTAATACCAAAATGCTGGTATTTAGAGTCATATAAACCAAGCTACTTTTTCCATACCAAATACGAAAATGTTGTTATTTAGACTCATATAAACCTAGGCTCCAGTCTACTTTTTTCATACAATTCCGATCTCTTCGCTGCTTGCAAACTTAAATGTTTGTAAACTTAGCTCGTTGCTTACTTCTGTTAGTTCAACAAAGTCTTTCATCTTTGTGGACATATTTTTTTACTTCAGTCCACTTCGAGTAAACTTTCAGTTTTCCAACTAATCAGCGCATTGCAATGTCAAGTTATGCTAAGCATGGCTGTCGGAAATTCCGCAAAGTAACTTGTTAAATTTCCATGACATTTCCAGCTAGCTGGGGGAATAAATATATTTGAGCACCTGATACGGCTTTCGAGATGCCAGCTGCTTGGCTTGGCTCCGCTTGGCGCGGCTTGGCTCGGTCAACTAAGCTACTCAAATGGCTGCTCGTTAGAGCTCAAGTGATTCAACAGAATGCTTAACATGCCTAATGTCATTTGGCGCAGCGCTCAAATTAATAGCCGTCACTTTTCACCTGACCAGAGAGCACCCACTCGTCCCCCACAATCTCGCCGAACAGAAAGAAAAAAAAAATACTGTGACCCCAACATTTCGGGGCTGAAGCACTTCAACTTTTTATAAGCATTGCCCCAAACCAGATGAATACGTAACATTCCTGGCAATTGTTGTCGGCTAATCCGTGGCATGCAGAAGCAAAAAAAAAACAACGAAAAAATAAATATATTTAACTCAAGTGGCGCGCGTTTATATCAGTAGCCTCGACTGGAACTCATATAATAAATGGGGCAGGCGGTAACAGAATGAAGCTTTCAGCTGAGAGCTGAGAGCTGAGAGCTGGGAGCCAGGAGCTTGGAGCTTGGAGCTCTCTGATTTTTATGCGTTTTCTCCGAGCTATACTATATATTGTGCTGCTGCTTGGCAATAAAATGCGAATGCGATTGCGAATGCGAATGCGAAATGCGAAATGTGAGCAAGTTGTTGGGGATCTCTGCCACATTCTCGATTATATGTACGGAGTCTGGCAAGTGGGTAGGCAACAAAAGCGCTGCCCATTATGACTAATGGTTGACATTTAACTTAATCTGCTTAAGATGATTATTGAAAATGAGTGCCACTTATGCCAAATGTTGCGTCATAAATATTCATGCACTCGCCGGCGACTGTGTGTGTGTGTGTGTGAGTAGAGTACCCAACAGCAACAACAACAAAAATCTGTGGCAAGAAGAGCCTACAAAATATGTATACCGTCATTTTGTTATAGGGGAACAGCAGCAGCCGCCTCTGCTAATAGAAAGTCTTTTGGCCGGCCGGCAAACGCATAAAAAAACTTGCCAACATGATTTATATATTAATGTATATATGTATATACATATATATATATATATATATATACATATATATATGGTATTTATGCTGTGCATAAGCACAAACACATCCATTCGTAATGCATATGCCTGGATATTTTTATGTTCTCACCAAAACTCATTTCGAGTGCGGTGTGCGGTGCGTGTGTGTGTGCGTGTGTGCGTGTGTGCGTGTATATGGGAGATTTGATTTATCGGAATTTGGCGTATATTTTACAATTTAGCGGCTATAATTCATTATGTCGGTTTTGGCGCTGCGCTTACATCGAGTGGAGCATTAACATATACAGAGACAGTTTGTCATATGACAGTGAAGCTTAAGCATAAAGATTTGTGCTCTAAAATTGACTAGAGAGAAGCAGAGATCATGGGGTTAGTTTTTTTTTTAGATTTATTTTTAAAAATATTGTATATAAAATGTCTTATATTTCTTCTCTCAGAATAATATTTTAAAAAAATTTATAATGATAAAAAAAATAATAATAAAATTAATCAACTATAAGAAAATTTCTAAAATATTATTATAAAAAAAAGAAGAAAATAAATAAATAAATCGATAAAAAATATAATTATTAATAGAACAAAAAGTTATTTTCAATATACAAAATTTGTTATAAGAAAATCTATTTAAGTAAGTCTATTCATAAATAATAAATTTGAATGAAGATTATTTTATTTAATTTTTTTTAATAAATATATATATTTATTAAATAAATTTATATAAATGCGGAGACCAAGTAGTAATAAATAAATAAAAAAGTAAATAATTTAAAAGTTAAGTAAAAACGTGAATGAAGAATCGCGACTTAAAATTAATATTAATTATATTATATTAAGTTTTTAAGAATATATAATTATTTCAGATTAATATTATGATTTAGACTTTCATTTCACTATTTTTAAAATAATAATAAAATATGAAATAGTAAGTTAAGTAAGCAAATGTGTTCCTAAGACATCTTAGAAACATTGAAAATTGTTATAAATAATTTGTATTACAATTATTATGAGTGAAATCTATTATTACTCTGATAAGTACAATGATATAGTCACAAAATAGTTACAATTTAATTAACATTGATTTCATTCCGTTTAGCCCATCTCATTTTAAAGAACTATTGCTAAATGGTTAATCATTCTCCAGGTACTCTTCTTTTAAATAGCAATTTGATAATAAACTGTTGCATCATCGTGGCATATGGGAATCTGGCATGCGGCATGCCAAGCCGTGACATCCTTTTGCTAAGTGCAGCGCCTGACCCTGCCAGCTGTTTGCTGGTGACTGTTCACGTTGTGGTCGGGTGGGGAGCGGGAGCGAGAGCGGTGTGGTAGGGTGTGGAGCAGGAAGGCCTCGGGCATGGCCTGCGGTTATGTTAATGAGCTTGCACACAATTAGCAGCTGCTGCTGCCGTCACTAGCAGGCAGCCCGTCGCCTGGCGATGGCATTGGCGCTGGCGCTGGCGCTGGCATTGGTTCGCTCTGCTCCTGGCTTGGGCCTGGTTCTAGGGCTGGGTTCTCGGCCAATGGTATATGGTCTATCCATGTAGTGGCATTTGCGCTTGTCACTTCAATTATGGTAAATATTTAATGCATAGCAACTGAGCAGCAGTCGGCTCGTGAGGGCGGGGTTGGGCGTGGTATAGTGTAATAATAATCAACGCAAAATCAGTTGTGCGTTCTAATAAATAAATAAATAAGCCTGGCGTTTGCTTTAATTACAAAACGCAAAATTAAATTGAAAATAAAATGCTAGCCGCAGTTTGTGGGCGGAGCTTTTATTTCAATACGGCTGCGAAAAATAAATTGCATTGCAATTTTGCAATTTAGATTGGAAGCTGAAACCCAAATGCCCACCATCTAAGCCATGTCTGACAGCCATGGATGGCCTGGTCTGGTTGGGTCTGGGTCTGGGTCTGGTCTGGCCTGGCGTGGTTTGGTTTGGGCTGGTCTGGGACGGGTCTGGGTACCATTTGAACTATCGAACTGAAAGATTTCCTTTTAAATTATAAAACTGCAAATTAAATGGCTGCCAATAAAGTGCAGCGACAGTTAGCAACTGGGTATCCAGCCAGCGACCAACCAGCGCTCAACCAGCCTAAGCCCAATCTCTAACGTTGAATGAACGTCTCTTCGAAGACACTTGGCGCATAATTCAATTCCACACGAAATGTATGCAATTTCTTTTGGCCCCTTAAGAAGTCGAAGGAAAACGTAGCAGGCAAAATATATAAGTAAAACATAATTGAATTCAAATTTGTGCAATCGTAAGTAACTAAGATACAATTATGTACGTGGCTGGCTCTCTCTCTTTCTATCTCTATCTTCTATCTCTCTCCCTCTCTCTCTCTCTCTCTCTTTGCATATCTATTCTGTATGGCTGACTGTCAAGTCTCGTCACGGCTACATTTTGACACACAATTGAAAGGCACGCACACACACACACACACACACCCTTAACATAGCCCATCTCCTTCAAACTAGTCCTCCCTCTATTATAGACGAACTTACATGAACAGACCCCAGCCAGACCTAAAGCCAAAGCCAGCGACCGGGGCAGACAATGAAACGTAATCACACTAATGGCACCGAGAGCAATGAAGCGCATGTAATTGGTAAAGAGCTCGAGAGTGTAGTGTGTAGTGTAGTGTGCTTTGCGATGCGGTGCGCTGCGCTGCTCTGCTTTGCTGCGTTGCTGAGTTGCGTTGCGCTGCTTTGCTGTGCAGTGCAATGAAGTGAAATGTTAAACAGTGAATCATCGTGAAATATCGCAAGGCCTTCTGAATTTAAATGATTGTTAAAGTTTACAGCTGTTTCAATAATTATTAATACAAATATATATACTATATATAGTATATGTCAAGGTACATCAATTATGATATTAAAATTGAAACAGTTTCAAAGTAATTATATAGATTTTTAAGGTTTTAAGAGTTTCGTAACAAGTTAATTGCTATATTGTTCATAATATAACAATATAATTGGCCACAGTTATACTAAGCTTTAAGCAATTGCAATTAAAATTCTTGTGTGGCTTTAAGCCAATTTTATACATTATTAAAAATTACAAATTACTTTATATATACTGTATATTATTTGTAAAAAATGTACATAAAATTAATAAAAAATGTAGATAACTATTCAAGTGAACACAATTTCCTGTCAGCATGCGCTGATGAATTTATAACTGTTGATTAATCAACATTAATCACACACACACACACATACACACGCACACATTAAAATATTAGTGATAATTAATTTCATTGTTTGCATTTTTGTTTTTTTTTGGTCTGCCGTGACATATCGTAGAGACGCTGCGACTTTTTGACCATCCCTAATGAGCGGGTGCGCGATTTGTGGTTGTCTTCGCTGCATTTTATAGCATAGTTTTTGGGGCGTAAGCAAAAGTCGTTGACGCAACCGTTCCTGTTACCGTTACAGTTACAGTTACCGTTACCACATATGACATGTGATGTGAAGAAACCGGCGGCGCTAAAGCAATGCAATTACACGTTACCGTTGCTCGCACTGCATATGTGTGTAACTGTTTGTGGCTGACTGTGTGCGTGTGCGTCTGCTTTATTAATGAGTTGGCCTCTATGAGTGGGTGTGTGTGTGTCTGTGTGTGTTAAATGCGAGTTGTATGAGCCAAGCAAAGTTGCAACATCATATTGAAAAATGATGAAAGTTTTTGAGTTTTAATGGGAAAATGAGCGACTGTCAGCTGAATAGATGGATAGATACACACACACGAGCAGATACACACACACACGCACACTTAGCTGATGTGAGTAATGAAAAGTTGAGGTTAAGTAAGTATCTCGTAGAGGTGTGCAGTAAATTAAAAATCAATAACCCATTTGCCAACAACAAAGCGACAAAAGTTGTCACAACCAATCATAATCTATCTGATGATGATGAGCAAATCCAAAGGTGTAGCCTTTAATGAATTGAACTGGAGCGATGGAGCGGTGCAAAGAGCGAGGAGTGCGCGAAGATTAGGGATGAGGCGCGGCCAATGCTATTTTGATGTAAAATAAATAATATTGTGACAGCGCTTAAAGTCAATATTTACTTAAGTCGTTTAATATTGCACAGGTATTTGTTTGTGTTATAGATATAGATAGTAGATAGTAGATAGTAGATAGTAGATAGTAGATAGTAGACAGTAGATAGTAGATAGTAGATAGTAGATAGTAGATAGTAGATAGTAGATAGTAGATAGTAGATAGTAGATAGTAGATAGTAGATAGTAGATAGTAGATAGTAGATAGTAGATAGTAGATAGTAGATAGTAGATAGTAGATAGTAGATAGTAGATAGTAGATAGTAGATAGTAGATAGTAGATAGTAGATAGTAGATAGTAGATAGTAGATAGTAGATAGTAGATAGTAGATAGTAGATAGTAGATAGTAGATAGTAGATAGTAGATAGTAGATAGTAGATAGTAGATAGTAGATAGTAGATAGTAGATAGTAGATAGTAGATAGTAGATAGTAGATAGTAGATAGTAGATAGTAGATAGTAGATAGTAGATAGTAGATAGTAGATAGTAGATAGTAGATAGTAGATAGTAGATAGTAGATAGTAGATAGTAGATAGTAGATAGTAGATAGTAGATAGTAGATAGTAGATAGTAGATAGTAGATAGTAGATAGTAGATAGTAGATAGTAGATAGTAGATAGTAGATAGTAGATAGTAGATAGTAGATAGTAGATAGTAGATAGTAGATAGTAGATAGTAGATAGTAGATAGTAGATAGTAGATAGTAGATAGTAGATAGTAGATAGTAGATAGTAGATAGTAGATAGTAGATAGTAGATAGTAGATAGTAGATAGTAGATAGTAGATAGTAGATAGTAGATAGTAGATAGTAGATAGTAGATAGTAGATAGTAGATAGTAGATAGTAGATAGTAGATAGTAGATAGTAGATAGTAGATAGTAGATAGTAGATAGTAGATAGTAGATAGTAGATAGTAGATAGTAGATAGTAGATAGTAGATAGTAGATAGTAGATAGTAGATAGTAGATAGTAGATAGTAGATAGTAGATAGTAGATAGTAGATAGTTGATAGTAGATAGTAAATAGTAGATAGTAGATAGTAGATAGTAGATAGTAGATAGTAGATAGTAGATAGTAGATAGTAGATAGTAGATAGTAGATAGTAGATAGTAGATAGTAGATAGTAGATAGTAGATAGTAGATAATATAGAATATAATATATAATATTATATATATAATAATAGATAAGAGATAAGATAATAGGGATTCAAAAGTTCTAGAGTGCCCCCACAAATACTACGTTTTTTCTTTCTTCTTTTCTAATATGTTCTTTGTTGTTCTGAAATATATAGCCAGTGTTGCCATCACGCTCTCTAATAGCGCTTATTCTCCTTTTAAGTTGGAAGTGCTCGAAGTTTTCATTTGTTTTTGCTTGTAGATTGTGTAGAGCAAAAAGTCATTTGCATACATATCCAATAGTTTGTCAAAGCGATTCGCTGGGAAAACATGTTTTTTAATACCTAGCCCAACCACAAAGGAAAGCACTAACGTTATATCCTGGTTAAGCCTTTTATCAAGTGCTGCTCAATATGCAACTCCAGCTGCTGCTCCAGGCAGGAGCCAGGCAGGAGACAGGCAGGAGCCAGGCAGGAGCCAGGCTGGCAGCAGGCAGCAACTACTTTTGCTCCTTGCGGTTTCGGTTATCGCACAACTCTCAGCGTCTGGCCTGGCAGCTACGCATCAATTCATTGCCTAATCTATTTGCTGGTGTGCTCCCGGAGCTACCTGCTGTGGTGCGTCTCTTTCTTTCTCGGTGTCTCTCTGTCTTTGTCTGTCGACTGCTCTGCTGTCTGTCTAGCTGTGTGTAATTTAAATCCCTTAGATGCTGACAGCGGAGCGTCTGTGCGTGCTGGCTTATCTGGGATCCTTCTGGTCCTAGTTGGCCACGTCTTCGACTGCAATTCGAATGCATTTGTATCAGCAGGGAGCCAGCTGGACTGGAGGCAGGTTACACGCATCCACATCAATCAGCCGAGAGCAGCGGGAGAGATTTGCCTGTTTGGCTATGCAAACCACAACGCTGACCGCCTGACCCAACAAATTACTCAATTTCATTGTGCTTTCGATATCCATAGCCGGCCAGTCAGTCAGCTGGGTATAGATGTCGAGCAGAGGCGCCCGGAGGCAGTCATCAACAATCAACTTGATGACGAGCACAATAAAAATGAAAACCGAAACCGCCGACAACGCAACGCATCTCATGCCGCAATCCTCTGGAAACTTGAGGCAGTATCAGCCATGCCTTTTCTTTGCCACTTGCCTCTCTATCTAACGCATTATCAATTCATCTTGCTGTCTTTGTTGCTCTCAAGTTATTTGCTAACTTTTATTAATGTCGAAACGTACGACAACGATTTACAACGACAATAAAACGCGCGTCCTGCTATCATATCGCACAATGTCGCTCATAGTCATAGTCATGCCACTTGCCTCGCTATCTAACCAAGCCAAGCCACGGCAAACCACACCACAGACCCAGACCCAGACCCAGTCCAAGACAAGCTAGAGAATGGCAAGCCAAGGCTTCCTCGCAATGCCTCGTCCTGACAATGCCAAAGAAGGTGCGGATTTCGATTTATGTGCACTGCACGCAGCACCAACAGAAGTCCTTTGAATGAATGCCAGGGAACTCAAGTGATAGACCTAAGGTTATCCTGCAGCTGGTCTTTTATAGTAAGCAAAAAGTTATCTCGAAATCTGATCTAAATTATAACATAACTACAGATTCATGTTTTGATTTATTGATAAAGTGAAGTATGTGAAAACTTATAAAGTTTTTAATAAATTAATTAAAATTTAAATACATAAATATAAATAAAAAAATATGTTTAAAACTTTGATAAATCGAGGCACGAATTGAGCTTTTGGTTTGAGAAGAGAATTGAAATGCAAAGAAATATTTTTATATAACAGAAAACAAACAAAACAAAAGAATATAATTATATATTCCGAATATAAAAAGAAACTAAATACATATGTTATTTTTTTAATATAATTATTTATATATTTTATTTTATTCTTTAGTTTATATATAGTAAAATATATAAAAAATTTATATAAATATATTATTTTTATAAAATATATAATAAAATAAAATATATAAATAATTATACCAAAAAAATAACATTAAAATAAAAGTCTCATACTTAAATAGTGCAAACTTTATAAATGTCCATCAACATTTTACAGGGTATATATAAAAAAAAGAAAGAGATATGACTCGGCTCTGTCGTCCGTCTGTGGCAGACACAATGCATGGAATGTGAAAATCTTAAAGACTTTTGAATTGCTCGACATAAATGCGCATTTATTTCTATGCTCAAGTTACAGCTGGAGCACTGTGGAGGCGTGTGTAGTACAATGCACAGAGCGGATCAGATCCGGACAGAGCAGCAGCAGAGCAGCAGAGCAGCTGGAGTTGGCAGCGCAGTAGGATTTTGGTTAGTTGAAGCAGCCCGGCATCATTTTGTCTCATTTTTGTGCTTCGCTGACAAATACAGCCGTGCATATGGTACCCAGTCAGTCAGTCAGTCAGTCTGTCTGTCTGCCTGCCTGTCCCGCTGCCAACTTCCTCGAGCCACCCACACATATGCATTGAGTTATATCTTCTTTTGGTGGCGACTGCTGCTGCTGCTGCTGCTCTCTGTTCTGGCAGTCAACGCATATTGGTAGCTAAGTTATCGCATTTGCGACAACAATGCCCTGGCTGGTGGACTTGTAGTCGGAGTTTGAGCTGCATTCGCCAGTTGCAGTCGGAGTTCCGCAGACGCCCATCTCTTACACTTGCTTGCATATTTTTGCCATTTGAATTTGTAAAATCAACATCCATTAATCTGGCTGGGGCACTGCTGCAATTCTGAATCTTCGTCGCCTCGTTTTGCATGCTCGGTTACATTTTGGAGCTGCGCACATTTTTCGGTAGTTGTCGGTCGGTCCCCATGAAGCAGCAGCAGCAGCAGCAGCGGCAGCAGCAGCGGCTAGAAATATGAAAAATCTAACAGTTGAAAAAAGCTCGCAGCAGTCACTGCCAGTTGCCATCGTCGCGACGCCGCATCGTTGCATTATTTGCATTTTACGAGTTGCCTTTCGTTAGGTTTGGAAGCTTGCCACGTTGCGGACTGTTGGAGTCGAGCGGGGGCAATGGGCAATGGTAGGGTAGCAAAAGAAACATCGCGACACCCTGGGAAAGACCCATGTGGCCCCGAAGCTAAAGTGATGAAAGTGTGTTAGGAAGCCCGGCATCATCACAAGGGTTTCAGCTATAGGCGACTGCCAGCTCAGCTATAAATGTTTAAATGAATAATATTTATTTTATTGAAATAAATGTGAAATTATTAAATTAAATTATTTATTTAATTAAATATTTCTTGAGTTGCCAATTAAATTATAATTAAGTTTCTTTTGCTATGCAATTCAATTGAAGTTATTGGCTTTATTTGACGCACTGAATGTCTAATGAGCATACATTATTTTATTAGCATTAAAAGGCTTACTATAATGCCAGTTGCTTTTATGCAGATTTATTTATTTAACTTGCTTTTATATATATTTAAATATTTAAAAATATTAATTTGTTTAAATATCAATCACATTGAGGTATGCATGAATGAATAGGAGTGACAGAAAATGTTGAAATCAAATTAATATATAATATATAATATTTGGACTGTACTGAAAATATTATTTAGACAATATAGAAATTCTATCTTTGTCCTTAAAAATTGTTCTTAAACAATATGAAATATCAAATATATTTTCTTTATTCGACAAATAATACAATGCAGTTGGCATTAGTAATCAAGAATCAGACTCTGAAACGCTGACACTCAAAATCAGAGCCTGAAATCAGAAAAGCCTCAGGTTTTCCAGTTACTCTAAGGTTAAAGTCTAAATTGAATTGAAATATTTTTTCTGTTCTTTTAAGCTATATAACTTATTTGTTTAGTTTATCTTTAAGTTTGACTCTCGTTTTGTCAATTTCCTTTTTTTTAAATAAATAAATAAATAAAATAATGTGATTTTAGGCTAGATTATATATAATTTAATATCAATCTAAGAAAAATTACTGTGAAAGTATAATAAACTATATTTTGTTTTGAGAAAATTGAGTTCAAAGTCTAAAACAAAACTTCTATTTGAATCTTCTCACGAGCATAAAAGTTTCCTCGAGTTACATTTTGCTATAGAGTTTTATATAACTTTAAATAAAACTAAGAATAATAAATTTCTTTGTCTTTGTATGACAGGCTTACTCGAGTTTAGTGAAGAATAATATTCGAATAAATATTTATGCAAGAGTAACCGACAAATAGAATATGAAATTGGAGGAAATTGTCTATGGCAAATATGACTGCAGATCAGAGTATCAAAGTGGCCTTGAGATATGTCAAACTACTATATATTTGAGTTCTATTTTTTCTGCTATAATGCACATATAGATAGCATTATACTATGTGATAAATTGATTGCTAAGTTGACATGCACACACACACTTACACTCACACTCACACAGACTGTCAAATTGAAAGACAGATTGTTGTGGATAAATCATTAGCGAAAATTGCAATGCCAAAATCAACTAGAGCTGAACTTTGATGAGTTGCCAACAACTAATGGACATTTATCATGCCACATGCCTCGATTGCAGCGCTTAGGTAGTAGGTGTAGCGTGCGTCTATGCAGCAGCACTCACATCGCATATCGCTGCCTACGGCAATGTCGCCTTCACAGTCATCGTAGCCATCGCAGCCATCGCTGCTTGGCATCGCCGCGTTGTCAACATCGACGGAAGTGCATGTGTTTTTCCGTTGGAATAACTCCATTGTGTGTTTCAGAGCATTCAGGCGGCATCGAGGGCGGCACCAGCAAGTGCCACCCCGCTCGCCACTTGCCACGGTTCGCATCAGCTATTGCTTTTGTGTCGTCTGCCAGCGGGGGCAGCCGATACGTATACGTAACGTAAGCCAAAACGGTGCAGCAACTTTACGTAATGATGCTGCAGCCGTGATACAGTTACTGGCCCCCGGGCGTATGGGCTGACAGGCAAATGCCTGCACACATGTGGCACATGTGGCAGCATGCAGAACCCCGGGAACCTAGCTGCAACGTCAATTTTTCTTTAGACATTTTTAGCTGCGATTTGCGTGGGGCGGTTGGGCTCGCGTCTTAAAGCGCTAGCAGGCAGCTGAAGCTGCAGCTGAGCTGAGGCTGGCTGGCTGACTGGCTGGCAGATCCTTTAAGGCTCTTGCCTGCTGACAAACTGTTGCCACTTGTTTATGCCACATGCTGCTGCCTTGCGATGAATTATTGTTGGCGCTGGCACAAAAAAGCTAAAAACAATTGGATACATAAATCACTTGCGAAAGTTGCAAGTTTAGCGCACGACATAAATACAATAACTAACCAGAGAGCGAGACAGAAAGACAGAGAAAAGGAGAGTATAAACGAGTGTGAGAGAGAGAGAGAGGCATATATATATATAATTGTAAATAGCCAAGGCAGCAAAATGGACACAAATGCTGCTGTTGTTATTATTGTTTTGGGCCCCAATCTCAAGTGTCAAGCGGTGGTCTAAAGTAGAGCTGGGGATTGCTTTGCACACGGAGACATTCGCATACCAACATAAATTGTTGAAAAGTGTGAAGAGAACATAATTGTAACATTCCATGTTGGCCTAAAGCAATGCACACGCCCTGTGTCCCATTGTTGGTTGAGTGTGAGCCCATGCAGAGGCTCAGGCAGAGCCAGAGCCAGAAGCAGGACCAGGACCAAGCCCAGCCAACAGTCAGCAGTCAGTAGGCACATGGCACGGCCAGGATGTTAGAAGGCAACCATTTCGGCATTGTCGTGGCTCTTGTTGTTGTTGTTGTTGTCGGTCTGCCAGGCCTGCCTGCCTGCCTTTTTCAAGCATTCAATTATGTATGTCTGGGACCTGAGCCTGACACACACACACACACAGACACACACAGACATTCTTAACCAGGCACACACAAAAACATGGCAAAAGTTTTGTAATGCCCGCCAAAAAGGGCATGCAAGGTGTTGGAGTGTTAGTGTGCCAGCATGTTAACTGCATTGAGGGTATTGCCAGCTGGCCATTATGTTTGCAACGCTTAAAAGAAATATGCCAGCGGCATCTGAGATAAGTTCACTTGAAAGGCGACGAGCTGCTTGTTAACTGCAGCAATGTGAACTCTCTGTGACTTTCTGTTTGCTGTCTCTTTTAATAAGTCTTATCTAAGACTAAGTGGAATCATAGATGAGAGATTAGTTTGACGAACATTGAGAGTTATAACAAGCTTGGTTTTGTTACAGTAGAATGAGCAAATTTCGGATCAGAATCTAAGATTCATTAAATCTTTGTATTGATGGTTTATTGAGAATATTATTAGAAATAATTTATAGTTTTATCTTATTTTTATGATAATAAATATTTATAAATAGAATAAACTAACTTAATCTTCTATTTTCTTCTTCTTCTTTCTACTTGAAAATGTTCAACTAACAGATATTCTGTGCTTAACTTTGAAATTTCTTCTACTCCAAAAAATGAACAAAGATTTCAAGACAAGATATTAAAATTAAAAAAAATTCTATTTGACATTGTTTAAGTGTTACAAGAAGAACTTATGATTTTGAGAAGTAGAAATTACAATATTTAATAGCAGACTTAGAAACTTTAAGACTCAATTTAATAGTATAAATTTGTTATGTGGTTAGCTTATGCTCTAAACTTTTTACAGCAGATCTAGAAGAACTTCTAAAGAAATTATGCAAAGCCTGTTTATATTCAAATTTATATATCTATATAAATAATATTATTATTATTATTATTTATTGTGCTTTATATCCCTCAAAAATTTGTTACATTTATATAAAGCTTATGATATAAAGTAATTTGTACAGAGGTTAGCTGATTGCTTTTCTATTGAAATATTTCTTATTTTTATGTTTTTTCTATATTTTACAAAATTTTGTTCAATAAGGAAAAATACAACACAACAAACCACAACCTTTGTAATTCCCAGGGTATTTAAGCATCTCTTATTCCCTTTATTCCCTTGTTCAATTTCTTAGCAAGTGTGTAAATGATTCGACTTAAGCTATTACAACTCTTTTTTGTAGATTATGCCGTTTGCCGAGTGTTGTTGTCGCTGCGCGCCATAATGTAAATGTAGCACAAACCTTTTTATTACGCCGACACAAATACAGACACAGACACAGACACAGTCGGACACACACACACACACACACACACGCAGGGACAGGCACACATGGTAGGAGTTATGTCTGCGCTTTCGCTTTTTGCCAGGCACCCCGCCTCGACTGCGGCACATATAAAAAATAACAACGCAACAAACGTTGTGAAAAAGTGGACCAAAAACTTGAAATTCGAATGGCGAATGAGCCAAGTCGACGGCAAGCAGGCAGGCAGGCAGGCAAGCTGGCCCTGGCCCTTTGGCTTGGCCAGGCCAAAAATAAAATATGCGTTATTTTGGCAGCTCCTTTTGTTTATGTGTATGTGTGTGTGAAAAACTTTGCTATTTAATTCCAGGCAGCTTTAGAGCAGTACTTCAACTGTGAAATCAGCAAGGCACGCAAACAACTCAAATGGCAAAAATATTTTTTTTTTACCAAACTGACGGTCAAAGTTTATGTTAACATAAAAAATAATAATAATATGAAAGAAACAATAAATGGAGGTTATATAGGACAGACCGAAGACTAAATACTCTTTTATATGGGGCATTGAAATGCTATCTATATGAAGCCAACTTATCTCGTATATTGTTTCTGTAAGATTCATATAATAAAGGACCAAGCAGGAGTGATACTGTTTTCGATATATATATTTCCGTTTTTAACTGAACATAAAAATATTTAATAGAACTTGTCATTATTGCCTGAATCAATTGAAAATGGGAAAGCAGGGTATAATGTTTTTTTTTTTTTTATGGAAGGAGGAGCATATATTTATTCTTGGTCAGGGCGACGAGCTGAGTTGATATAGGCATGTCCGTCTGTCCGTTGTCTCTGATTTTTGTTATATTTTGAATACCGCTCAACATAGGCAGAGCCTGAGTTGACCCAGAGCAGGGCAATTGGCAGTGCCACAGGTAGAGCCATTGGCAGAGCCATAGGCAGAGCCATAGGCAGAGTCATAGGCAGAGCCATAGGCAGAGCCATAGGCAGAGTCATAGGCAGAGCCATAGGCAGAACCATTGGCAGAGCCATAGGCAGAGCCAGAGTAGAGTCAGAGCCAGGCCATTGGCAGAGGTTGAGTTGAGCTAGAGCAGAGCCATAGGCAGAGCCATAGG
The DNA here is from genome assembly GCA_037075265.1 of Drosophila nigricruria. Classification (NCBI taxonomy): domain Eukaryota; kingdom Metazoa; phylum Arthropoda; class Insecta; order Diptera; family Drosophilidae; genus Drosophila; species Drosophila nigricruria. Next base: position 1,744,815 of record JBAMCI010000074.1, read on the forward strand.
CAGAGCCACTGGCAGAGCCTGAGGTGAGTCAGAGCCAGGATATTGTCAGAGCCTCAGCATCAGCCTGAGCAACAGCCTCAGAATCAGCCTGAGCAACAGCCTGCTCAGTAGCCTCAGTTGCAGCCTGAGCACCAGCCATAGCGTGAGCGTGAGCATCAGCCTGAGCATCAGCCTGAGCATCAGCCTGAGCAGCAGCCAGAGCACCGGCCTGAGCAGCAGCCAGAGCACCGGCCAGAGCAGCAGCCAGAGCACCGGCCTGAGCAGCAGCCAGAGCAGCAGCCAGAGCATCAGCCTGAGCAGCAGCCAGAGCAGCAGCCAGAGCATCAGCCTGAGCATCAGCCTGAGCATCAGCCTGAGCATCAGCCTGAGCATCAGCCTGAGCATCAGACTGAGAGCAGCCAGAACACCGGCCTGAGCAGCAGCCAGAGCTGCAGCCAGAGCACCGACCTAAGAGACAGCCAGAGCACCGGCCTGAGCAGCAGCCAGAGCACCGGCCAGAGCACCGGCCTGAGCATCAGCCAGAACACCGGCCTGAGCAGCAGCCAGAGCACCGGCCTGAGCAGCAGCCAGAGCATGAGCCTGAGCAGGAGCCTGAGCAGCAGCCAGAGCACCGGCCTGAGCAGCAGCCAGAGCAGCAGCCAAAGCATCAGCCTGAGCAGCAGCCAGAGCATGAGCCTGAGCAGCAGCCTGAGCAGCAGCCAGAGCACCGGCCTGAGCAGCAGCCAGAGCACCGGCCTGATCATCAGCCTGAGCAGCAGCCAGAGCAGCAGCCATAGCATCAGCCTAAGCAGCAACCAGAACACCGGCCTGAGCAGCAGCCAGAACACCGGCCTGAGCAGTAGCCAGAGCACCGGCCTGAGCAGCAGCCAGAACACCGGCCTGAGCAGCAGCCAGAGCTGCAGCCAGAGCACCGACCTAAGAGGCAGCCAGAGCACCGGCCAGAGCACCGGCCTGAGCATCAGCCAGAACACCGGCCTGAGCAGCAGCCAGAGCACCGGCCTGAGCAGCAGCCAGAGCACCGGCCTGAGCAGCAGCCAGAGCAGCAGCCAAAGCATCAGCCTGAGCAGCAGCCAGAGCACCGGCCTGAGCTGCAGCCAGAGCACCGGCCAGAGCAGCAGCCAGAGCACCGGCCTGAGCAGCAGCCAGAGCATCAGCATGAGCAGCAACCAGAGCATCAGCCTGAGCAGCAGCCAGAGCATGAGCCTGAGCAGCAGCCAGAGCATCAGCCTGAGCAGCAGCCAAAGCATCAGCCTGAGCAGCAGCCAGAGCATCGGCCTGAGCATCAGCCAGAGCACCGGCCTGAGCATCAGCCAGAGCACCGGCCTGAGCAGCAGCCAGAGCATCAGCATGAGCAGCAACCAGAGCATCAGCCTGAGCAGCAGCCAGAGCACCGGCCTGAGCAGCAGCCAGAGCATGAGCCTGAGCAGCAGCCTGAGCAGCAGCCAGAGCACCGGCCTGAGCAGCAGCCAGAGCAGCAGCCAAAGCATCAGCCTGAGCAGCAGCCAGAGCACCGGCCTGAGCTGCAGCCAGAGCACCGGCCAGAGCAGCAGCCAGAGCACCGGCCTGAGCAGCAGCCAGAGCATCAGCATGAGCAGCAACCAGAGCATCAGCCTGAGCAGCAGCCAGAGCACCGGCCTGAGCAGCAGCCAGAGCATCAGCATGAGCAGCAACCGGAGCATCAGCCTGAGCAGCAGCCAGAGCACCGGCCTGAGCAGCAGCCAGAGCATGAGCCTGAGCAGCAGCCAGAGCATCAGCCTGAGCAGCAGCCAAAGCATCAGCCTGAGCAGCAGCCAGAGCACCGGCCTGAGCATCAGCCAGAGCACCGGCCTGAGCAGCAGCCAGAGCATCAGCATGAGCAGCAGCCAGAGCATGAGCCTGAGCAGCAGCCAAAGCATGAGCCTGAGCAGCAGCCAGAGCACCGGCCTGAGCTGCAGCCAGAGCATCGGCCTGAGCATCAGCCAGAGCACCGGCCTGAGCAGCAGCCAGAGCATTAGCCTGAGCAGCAGCCAAAGCATCAGCCTGAGCAGCAGCCAGAGCACCGGCCTGAGCATCAGCCAGAGCACTGGCCTGAGCACCGGCCTGAGCAGCAGCCAGAGCACCGGCCTGTGCTGCAGCCAGAGCACCGGCCTGAGAAGCAGCCTGAGCAGCAGCCAGAGCAGCAGCCAGAGCATGAGCCTGAGCAGCAGCCAAAGCATCAGCCTGAGCAGCAACCAGAGCATCAGCCTGAGCATCAGCTAGAGCAGCAGCCAGAGCACCGGCCTGAGCTGCAGCCAGAGCACCGGCCTGAGAAGCAGCCTGAGCAGCAGCCAGAGCAGCAGCCAGAGCATCAGCCTGAGCAGCAGCCAAAGCATCAGCCTGAGCAGCAACCAGAGCATCAGCCTGAGCATCAGCCAGAGCATCAGCCAGAGCACCGGCCTGAGCAGCAGCCAGAGCATTAGCCTGAGCACCGGCCTGAGCAGCAACTAGAGCATCAGCCTGAGCAGCAGCCAGAGCATCAGCATGAGCATCAGCCTGAGCAGCAACCAGAGCATGAGCCTGAGCAGCAGCCAGAGCACCGGCCTGAGCACCGGCCTGAGCATCAGCCAGAGCACCGGCCAGAGCAGCAGCCAAAGCATCAGCCTGAGCACCGGCCTGAGCAGCAGCCAGAACACCGGCCTGAGCAGCAGCCAGAGCTGCAGCCAGAGCACCGGCCTGAGCTGCAGCCAGAGCACCGGCCTGAGCATCAGCCAGAGCTGCAGCCAGAGCATCAGCCTGAGCGCCGGCCTGAGCAGCAGCCAGAGCATCAGTCTGAGCAGCAGCCAGAGCACCGGCCTGAGCACCGGCCTGAGCAGCAGCCAGAGCATCAGCCTGAGCACCGGCCTGAGCAGCAGCCAAAGCATCAGCCTGAGCATAAGCCTGAGCAGCTGCCAGAGCACCGGCCTGAGCAGCAGCCAGAGCATCAGCCTGAGCAGCAGCCAGAGCACCGGCCTGAGCAGCAGCCAGAACACCGGCCTGAGCAGCAGCCAGAGCTGCAGCCAGAGCATCAGCCTGAGCACCTGCCTGAGCAGCAGCCAGAGCAACGGCCTGAGCAGCAGCCAGAGCATCAGCATGAGCAGCAGCCGGAGCATCAGCCTGAGCAGCAGCCAGAGCATCAGCCAAAGCACCGGCCTGAGCAGCAGCCAGAGCATTAGCCTGAGCACCGGCCTGAGCAGCAACTAGAGCATCAGCCTGAGCAGCAGCCAGAGCATCAGCATGAGCATCAGCCTGAGCAGCAACCAGAGCATGAGCCTGAGCAGCAGCCAGAGCACCGGCCTGAGCACCGGCCTGAGCATCAGCCAGAGCATCAGCCTGAGCAGCAGCCAAAGCATCAGCCTGAGCACCGGCCTGAGCAGCAGCCAGAACACCGGCCTGAGCAGCAGCCAGAGCTGCAGCCAGAGCACCGGCCTGAGCTGCAGCCAGAGCACCGGCCTGAGCATCAGCCAGAGCACCGGCCTGAGCATCAGCCAGAGCACCGGCCTGAGCAGCAGCCAGAACACCGGCCTGAGCAGCAGCCAGAGCTGCAGCCAGAGCATCAGCCTGAGCACCGGCCTGAGCTGCAGCCAGAGCACCGGCCTGAGCACCGGCCTGAGCAGCAGCCAGAGCACCGGCCTGAGCACCGGCCTGAGCAGCAGCCAGAGCACCGGCCTGAGCTGCAGCCAGAGCATCAGCATGAGCAGCAGCCGGAGCATCAGTCTGAGCAGCAGCCAGAGCACCGGCCTGAGCACCGGCCTGAGCAGCAGCCAGAGCAGCAGCCAGAGCACCGGCCTGAGCTGCAGCCAGAGCATCAGCATGAGCAGCAGCCGGAGCATCAGTCTGAGCAGCAGCCAGAGCACCGGCCTGAGCACCGGCCAGAGCACCTGCCTGAGCAGCAGCCAGAGCACCGGCCTGAGCTGCAGCCAGAGCAACGGCCTGAGCAGCAGCCAGAGCATCAGTCTGAGCAGCAGCCAGAGCACCGGCCAGAGCACCGGCCTGAGCTGCAGCCAGAGCATCAGCATGAGCAGCAGCCGGAGCTGCAGCCAGAGCATCAGCCTGAGCACCGGCCTGAGCTGCAGCCAGAGCACCGGCCTGAGCACCGGCCTGAGCAGCAGCCAGAGCACCGGCCTGAGCACCGGCCTGAGCTGCAGCCAGAGCACTGGCCTGAGCACCGGCCTGAGCAGCAGCCAGAGCAGCAGCCAGAGCACCGGCCTGAGCACCTGCCTGAGCAGCAGCCAGAGCACTGGCCTGAGCACCGGCCTGAGCAGCAGCAAGAGCACCGGCCTGAGCAGCAGCCAAAGCATCAGCCTGAGCAGCAGCCAGAGCACCGGCCTGAGCTGCAGCCAGTGCATCAGCATGAGCAGCAGCCAGAGCATCAGCCTGAGCAGCAGCCAGAGCATCAGCCTGAGCAGCAGCCAGAGCACTGGCCTGAGCACCGGCCTGAGCTGCAGCCAGAGCATCAGCATGAGCAGCAGCCAGAGCATCAGCCTGAGCAGCAGCTAGAGCACCGGCCTGAGCACCTGCCTGAGCAGCAGCACGAGCACCGGCCTGTGCAGCAGCCAGAGCATCAGCATGAGCAGCAGCCAGAGAATCAGCCTGAGCAGCAGCCAAAGCATCAGCCTGAGCAGCAGCCAGAGCAGCAGCCAGAGCACCGGCCTGAGCACCTGCCTGAGCAGCAGCCAGAGCATCAGCATGAGCAGCAGCCAGAGCATCAGCCTGAGCAGCAGCCAAAGCATCAGCCTGAGCAGCAGACAGAGCACCGGCCTGAGCAGCAGCCAGAGCACTGGCCTGAGCTGCAGCCAGAGCACCGGCCTGAGCATCAGCATGAGCAGCAGCCAAAGCATCAGCCTGAGCAGCAGCCAGAGCACCGGCCTGAGCTGCAGCCAGAGCACTCGCCTGAGCACCGACCTGAGCAGCAGCCAGAGCACCGGCCTGAGCAGCAGCCAGAGCATCAGCATGAGCAGCAGCCATAGCATCAGCCTGAGCAGCAGCCAAAGCATCAGCCTGAGCAGCAGCCAGAGCACAGGCCTGAGCTGCAGCCAGAGCACTCGCCTGAGCATCGGCCTGAGCAGCAGCCAGAGCACCGGCCTGAGCAGCAGCCAGAGCACCGGCCTGAGCTGCAGCAAGAGCACTGGCCTGAGCACCTGCCTGAGCAGCAGCCAGAGCAGTGGCCAGAGCACCGGCCTGAGCAGCAGCCAGAGCATCGGCATGAGCAGCAGCCAGAGCATCAGCCTGAGCAGCAGCCAGAGCACCGGCCTGAGCTGCAGCCAGAGCACTGGCCTGAGCACCGGCCTGAGCAGCAGCCAGAGCACCTGCCTGAGCAGCAGCCAGAGCACTGGCCTGAGCACCGGCCTGAGCAGCAGCCAGAGCACCGGCCTGAGCAGCAGCCAGAGCAGCAGCCAGAGCACTGGCCTGAGCACCTGCCTGAGCAGCAGCCAGAGCACTGGCCTGAGCACCGGCCTGAGCAGCAGCAAGAGCACCGGCCTGAGCTGCAGCCAGTGCATCAGCATGAGCAGCAGCCAAAGCATCAGCCTGAGCAGCAGCCAGAGCACCGGCCTGAGCTGCAGCCAGTGCATCAGCATGAGCAGCAGCCAGAGCATCAGCCTGAGCAGCAGCCAGAGCATCAGCCTGAGCAGCAGCCAAAGCATCAGCCTGAGCAGCAGCCAGAGCACTGGCCTGAGCACCGGCCTGAGCTGCAGCCAGAGCACTGGCCTGAGCACCGGCCTGAGCAGCAGCCAGAGCATCAGCATGAGCAGCAGCCAGAGCATCAGCCTGAGCAGCAGCCAGAGCACCGGCCTGAGCACCTGCCTGAGCAGCAGCACGAGCACCGGCCTGAGCAGCAGCCAGAGCATCAGCATGAGCAGCAGCCAGAGCATCAGCCTGAGCAGCAGCCAAAGCATCAGCCTGAGCAGCAGCCAGAGCACCGGCCTGAGCTGCAGCCAGAGCGCTCGCCTGAGCACCGGCCTGAGCAGCAGCCAGAGCACCGGCCTGAGCACCTGCCTGAGCAGCAGCCAGAGCATCAGCATGAGCAGCAGCCAGAGCATCAGCCTGAGCAGCAGCCAAAGCATCAGCCTGAGCAGCAGACAGAGCACCGGCCTGAGCAGCAGCCAGAGCATCAGCCTGAGCAGCAGCCAAAGCATCAGCCTGAGCAGCAGCCTGAGCAGCAGCCAGAGCACCGGCCTGAGCTGCAGCCAGAGCACTCGCCTGAGCACCGGCCTGAGCAGCAGCCAGAGCACCGGCCTGAGCTGCAGCCAGAGCACGGGCCTGAGCAGCAGCCAGAGCATCAGCCTGAGCAGCAGCCAGAGCATCAGCATGAGCAGCAGCCAAAGCATCAGCCTGATCAGCAGCCAGAGCACCGGTCTGAGCACCTGCCTGAGCAGCAGCACGAGCACCGGCCTGAGCAGCAGCCAGAGCATCAGCCTGAGCAGCAGCCAAAGCATCAGCCTGAGCAGCAGCCAGAGCACCGGCCTGAGCTGCAGCCAGAGCACTCGCCTAAGCACCGGCCTGAGCAGCAGCCAGAGCACCGGCCTGAGCTGCAGCCAGAGCACTGGCCTGAGCACCTGCCTGAGCAGCAGCCAGAGCACTGGCCAGAGCACCGGCCTGAGCAGCAGCCAGAGCATCAGCATGAGCAGCAGCCAGAGCATCAGCCTGAGCAGCAGCCAGAGCAGCGGCCTGAGCTGCAGCCAGAGCACTGGCCTGAGCACCGGCCTGAGCAGCAGCCAGAGCACCGGCCTGAGCAGCAGCCAGAGCACCGGCCTGAGCTGCAGCCAGAGCACTGGCCTGAGCACCGGCCTGAGCAGCAGCCAGAGCATCAGCATGAGCAGCAGCCAGAGCATCAGCCTGAGCTGCAGCCAAAGCATCAGCCTGAGCAGCAGCCAGAGCATCAGCCTGAGCAGCAGCCAAAGCATCAGCCTGAGCAGCAGCCAGAGCACCGGCCTGAGCAGCAGCCAGAGCACCGGCCTGAGCAGCAGCCAGAGCATCAGCATGAGCAGCAGCCAGAGCATCAGCCTGAGCAGCAGCCAGAGCACCGGCCTGAGCATCAGCATGAGCAGCAGCCAAAGCAGCAGCCTGAGCAGCAGCCAAAGCATCAGCCTGAGCAGCAGCCAGAGCAGCAGCCAAAGCACCGGCCTGAGCAGCAGCCAGAGCACCGGCCTGAGCTGCAGCCAGAGCACTCGCCTGAGCACCGGCCTGAGCAGCAGCCAGAGCACCGGCCTGAGCAGCAGCCAGAGCACCGGCCTGAGCTGCAGCCAGAGCACTGGCCTGAGCACCGCCCTGAGCTGCAGCAAGAGCACTGGCCTGAGCACCGGCCTGAGCTGCAGCCAGAGCACTGGCCTGAGCACCGGCCTGAGCAGCAGCCAGAGCACCGGCCTGAGCAGCAGCCAAAGCATCAGCATGAGCAGCAGCCAGAGCACCGGCCTGAGCTGCAGCCAGAGCACTGGCCTGAGCTGCAGCCAGAGCACTGGCCTGAGCACCGGCCTGAGCAGCAGCCAGAGCATCAGCCTGAGCAGCAGCCAAAGCATCAGCCTGAGCAGCAGCCAGAGCATCAGCCTGAGCAGCAGCCAAAGCATCAGCCTGAGCAGCAGCCAGAGCATCAGCATGAGCAGCAGCCAGAGCATCAGCCTGAGCAGCACCCAGAGCATCAGCGTGTGCAGCAGCCTGAGCAGCAGCCAGAGCACCGGCCTGAGCAGCAGCCAGAGCATCAGCATGAGCAGCAGCCAGAGCACCGGCCTGAGCAGCAGCCAGAGCATCAGCATGAGCAGCAGCCAGAGCATCAGCCTGAGCAGCAGCCAAAGCATCAGCCTGAGCAGCAGCCAGAGCATCAGCATGAGCAGCAGCCAGAGCATCAGTCTGAGCAGCAGCCAGAGCACCGGCCTGAGCAGCTGCCAGAGTAGCAGCCAGAGCACCGGCCTGAGCAGCAGCATGAGCAGCAGCCAGAGCATCAGTCTGAGCAGCAGCCAGAGCACCGGCCTGAGCAGCAGCCAGAGCAGCAGCCAGAGCACCGGCCAGAGCACCTGCCTGAGCAGCAGCCAGAGCACCGGCCTGAGCAGCAGCCAGAGCATCAGCATGAGCAGCAGCCAGAGCATCAGCCTGAGCAGCAGCCAGAGCACCGGCCTGAGCTGCAGCCAGAGCACTGGCCTGAGCACCGGCCTGAGCTGCAGCCAGAGCACTGGCCTGAGCACCGGCCTGAGCTGCAGCCAGAGCACTGGCCTGAGCACCGGCCTGAGCTGCAGCCAGAGCACTAACCTGAGCACCTGCCTGAGCAGCAGCCAGAGCACCAGCATGAGCAGCAGCCAGAGCATCAGCCAGAGCAGCAGCCAAAGCATCAGCCTGAGCAGCGGCCAGAGCACCGGCCTGAGCACCTGCCTGAGCAGCAGCCAGAGCACTGGACTGAGCACCGGCCAGAGCAGCAGCCAGAGCACCGGCCTGAGCACCTGCCTGAGCAGCAGCCAGAGCACCGGCCTGAGCAGCAGCCAGAGCACCGGCCTGAGCAGCAGCCAGAGCAGCAGCCAGAGCACCGGCCTGAGCACCTGCCTGAGCAGCAGCCAAAGCATCAGCCTGAGCAGCAGCCAGAGCATCAGCCTGAGCAGCAGCCAAAGCATCAGCTTGAGCAGCAGCCAGAGCACCGGCCTGAGCAGCAGCCAGAGCACCGGCCTGAGCAGCAGCCAGAGCATCAGCCTGAGCAGCAGCCAGAGCACCGGCCTGAGCAGCAGCCAGAGCACCGGCCTGAGCAGCAGCCAGAGCACCGGCCTGAGCAGCAGCCAGAGCATCAGCCTGAGCAGCAGCCAGAGCACCGGCCTGAGCAGCAGCCAGAGCATCAGCCTGAGCAGCAGCCAAAGCATCAGCCTGAGCAGCAGCCAGAGCACCGGCCTGAGCACCGGCCTGAGCAGCAGCCAGAGCAATGGCCTGAGCACCGGCCTGAGCTGCAGCCAGAGCACTGGCCTGAGCACCTGCCTGAGCAGCAGCCAGAGCACAGGCCTGAGCAGCAGCCAGAGCACCAGCATGAGCAGCAGCCAGAGCATCAGCCTGAGCAGCAGCCAAAGCATCGGCCTGATCAGCAGCCAGAGCACCGGCCTGAGCTGCAGCCAGAGCAGCAGCCAGAGCACCGGCCTGAGCAGCAGCCAGAGCATCAGCATGAGCAGCAGCCAGAGCACTGGCCTGAGCACCAGCCTGAGCACCGGCCTGAGCTGCAGCCAGAGCACTGGCCTGAGCACCTGCCTGAGCAGCAGCCAGAGCATCAGCCTGAGCAGCAGCCAGAGCATCAGCCTGAGCAGCAGCCAGAGCACTGGCCTGAGCAGCAGCCAGAGCATCAGCCTGAGCAGCAGCCAGAGCACTGGCCTGAGCAGCAGCCAGAGCACCGGCCTGAGCAGCAGCCAGAGCACCGGCCTGAGCAGCAGCCAGAGCACCGGCCTGAGCAGCAGCCAGAGCATCAGCCTGAGCAGCAGCCAGAGCATCAGCCTGAGCAGCAGCCAGAGCACTGGCCTGAGCAGCAGCCAGAGCATCAGCCTGAGCAGCAGCCAGAGCACTGGCCTGAGCAGCAGCCAGAGCATCAGCCTGAGCAGCAGCCAGAGCATCAGCCTGAGCAGCAGCCAGAGCACCTGCCTGAGCAGCAGCCAGAGCATCAGCCTGAGCAGCAGCCAGAGCACTGGCCTGAGCAGCAGCCAGAGCATCAGCCTGAGCAGCAGCCAGAGCATCAGCCTGAGCAGCAGCCAGAGCATCAGCATGAGCAGCAGCCAGAGCATCAGCCTGAGCAGCAGCCAGAGCACCGGCCTGAGCAGCAGCCAGAGCACCAGCATGAGCAGCAGCCAGAGCACTGGCCTGAGCACCGGCCAGAGCACCGGCCTGAGCAGCAGCCAGAGCACCGGCCTGAGCAGCAGCCAGAGCACCGGCCTGAGCAGCAGCCAGAGCACCGGCCTGAGCAGCAGCCAGAGCAGCAGCCAGAGTACCGGCCTGAGCACCTGCCTGAGCAGCAGCCAGAGCACCGGCCTGAGCAGCAGCCAGAGCATCAGCATGAGCAGCAGCCAGAGCATCAGCCTGAGCTGCAGCCAAAGCATCAGCCTGAGCAGCAGCCAGAGCATCAGCCTGAGCAGCAGCCAAAGCATCAGCCTGAGCAGCAGCCAGAGCACCGGCCTGAGCAGCAGCCAGAGCACCGGCCTGAGCAGCAGCCAGAGCATCAGCATGAGCAGCAGCCAGAGCATCAGCCTGAGCAGCAGCCAAAGCATCAGCATGAGCAGCAGCCTGAGCAGCAGCCAGAGCACCGGCCTGAGCAGCAGCCAGAGCATCAGCATGAGCAGCAGCCAGAGCATCAGCCTGAGCAGCAGCCAAAGCATCAGCCTGAGCAGCAGACAGAGCACCGGCCTGAGCAGCAGCCAGAGCACCGGCCTGAGCAGCAGCCAGAGCATCAGCATGAGCAGCAGCCAGAGCATCAGCCTGAGCAGCAGCCATAGCATCAGCGTGAGCAGCAGCCTGAGCAGCAGCCAGAGCACCGGCCTGAGCAGCAGCCAGAGCATCAGCATGAGCAGCAGCCAGAGCATCAGCCTGAGCAGCAGCCAAAGCATCAGCCTGAGCAGCAGACAGAGCACCGGCCTGAGCATCAGCATGAGCAGCAGCCAAAGCAGCAGCCAAAGCATCAGCCTGAGCAGCAGCCAGAGCAGCAGCCAAAGCACCGGCCTGAGCAGCAGCCAGAGCACCGGCCTGAGCTGCAGCCAGAGCACTCGCCTGAGCACCGGCCTGAGCAGCAGCCAGAGCACCGGCCTGAGCAGCAGCCAGAGCACCGGCCTGAGCTGCAGCCAGAGCACTGGCCTGAGCACCGGCCTGAGCTGCAGCAAGAGCACTGGCCTGAGCACCGGCCTGAGCTGCAGCCAGAGCACTGGCCTGAGCACCGGCCTGAGCAGCAGCCAGAGCACCGGCCTGAGCAGCAGCCAAAGCATCAGCATGAGCAGCAGCCAGAGCACCGGCCTGAGCTGCAGCCAGAGCACTGGCCTGAGCACCGGCCTGAGCAGCAGCCAGAGCATCAGCCTGAGCAGCAGCCAAAGCATCAGCCTGAGCAGCAGCCAGAGCATCAGCCTGAGCTGCAGCCAGAGCACTGGCCTGAGCACCTGCCTGAGCAGCAGCCAGAGCACAGGCCTGAGCAGCAGCCAGAGCACCAGCATGAGCAGCAGCCAGAGCATCAGCCTGAGCAGCAGCCAAAGCATCGGCCTGATCAGCAGCCAGAGCACCGGCCTGAGCTGCAGCCAGAGCAGCAGCCAGAGCACCGGCCTGAGCAGCAGCCAGAGCATCAGCATGAGCAGCAGCCAGAGCACTGGCCTGAGCACCAGCCTGAGCACCGGCCTGAGCTGCAGCCAGAGCACTGGCCTGAGCACCTGCCTGAGCAGCAGCCAGAGCATCAGCCTGAGCAGCAGCCAGAGCATCAGCCTGAGCAGCAGCCAGAGCACTGGCCTGAGCAGCAGCCAGAGCATCAGCCTGAGCAGCAGCCAGAGCATCAGCATGAGCAGCAGCCAGAGCATCAGCCTGAGCAGCAGCCAGAGCACCGGCCTGAGCAGCAGCCAGAGCACCTGACTGAGCAGCAGCCAGAGCACTGGCCTGAGCACCGGCCTGAGCTGCAGCCAGAGCACTGGCCTGAGCACCTGCCTGAGCAGCAGCCAGAGCATCAGCCTGAGCAGCAGCCAGAGCACTGGCCTGAGCAGCAGCCAGAGCATCAGCCTGAGCAGCAGCCAGAGCATCAGCCTGAGCAGCAGTCAGAGCATCAGCATGAGCAGCAGCCAGAGCATCAGCCTGAGCAGCAGCCAGAGCACCGGCCTGAGCAGCAGCCAGAGCACCAGCATGAGCAGCAGCCAGAGCACTGGCCTGAGCACCGGCCAGAGCACCGGCCTGAGCAGCAGCCAGAGCACCGGCCTGAGCAGCAGCCAGAGCACCGGCCTGAGCAGCAGCCAGAGCACCGGCCTGAGCAGCAGCCAGAGCAGCAGCCAGAGTACCGGCCTGAGCACCTGCCTGAGCAGCAGCCAGAGCACCGGCCTGAGCAGCAGCCAGAGCATCAGCATGAGCAGCAGCCAGAGCATCAGCCTGAGCAGCAGCCAGAGCACCGGCCTGAGCAGCAGCCAGAGCAGCAGCCAGAGCACCGGCCTGAGCACCTGCCTGAGCAGCAGCCAGAGCACCGGCCTGAGCAGCAGCCAGAGCATCAGCATGAGCAGCAGCCAGAGCATCAGCCTGAGCTGCAGCCAAAGCATCAGCCTGAGCAGCAGCCAGAGCATCAGCCTGAGCAGCAGCCAAAGCATCAGCCTGAGCAGCAGCCAGAGCACCGGCCTGAGCAGCAGCCAGAGCACCGGCCTGAGCAGCAGCCAGAGCATCAGCATGAGCAGCAGCCAGAGCATCAGCCTGAGCAGCAGCCAAAGCATCAGCATGAGCAGCACCCAGAGCATCAGCGTGAGCAGCAGCCTGAGCAGCAGCCAGAGCACCGGCCTGAGCAGCAGCCAGAGCATCAGCATGAGCAGCAGCCAGAGCATCAGCCTGAGCAGCAGCCAAAGCATCAGCCTGAGCAGCAGACAGAGCACCGGCCTGAGCATCAGCATGAGCAGCAGCAAAGCAGCAGCCTGAGCAGCAGCCAAAGCATCAGCCTGAGCAGCAGCCAGAGCAGCAGCCAAAGCACCGGCCTGAGCAGCAGCCAGAGCACCGGCCTGAGCTGCAGCCAGAGCACTCGCCTGAGCACCGGCCTGAGCAGCAGCCAGAGCACCGGCCTGAGCAGCAGCCAGAGCACCGGCCTGAGCTGCAGCCAGAGCACTGGCCTGAGCACCGGCCTGAGCTGCAGCAAGAGCACTGGCCTGAGCACCGGCCTGAGCTGCAGCCAGAGCACTGGCCTGAGCACCGGCCTGAGCAGCAGCCAGAGCACCGGCCTGAGCAGCAGCCAAAGCATCAGCATGAGCAGCAGCCAGAGCACCGGCCTGAGCTGCAGCCAGAGCACTGGCCTGAGCACCGGCCTGAGCAGCAGCCAGAGCATCAGCCTGAGCAGCAGCCAAAGCATCAGCCTGAGCAGCAGCCAGAGCATCAGCCTGAGCAGCAGCCAAAGCATCAGCATGAGCTGCAGCCAGAGCACCGGCCTGAGCTGCAGCCAGAGCACTGGCCAGAGCACCGGCCTGAGCAGCAGCCAGAGCATCAGCATGAGCAGCAGCCAGAGCATCAGCCTGAGCAGCACCCAGAGCATCAGCGTGAGCAGCAGCCTGAGCAGCAGCCAGAGCACCGGCCTGAGCAGCAGCCAGAGCATCAGCATGAGCAGCAGCCAGAGCACCGGCCTGAGCAGCAGCCAGAGCATCAGCATGAGCAGCAGCCAGAGCATCAGCCTGAGCAGCAGCCAGAGCATCAGCGTGAGCAGCAGCCTGAGCAGCAGCCAGAGCACCGGCCTGAGCAGCAGCCAGAGCATCAGCATGAGCAGCAGCCAGAGCATCAGCCTGAGCAGCACCCAGAGCATCAGCGTGAGCAGCAGCCTGAGCAGCAGCCAGAGCACCGGCCTGAGCAGCAGCCAGAGCATCAGCATGAGCAGCAGCCAGAGCACCGGCCTGAGCAGCAGCCAGAGCATCAGCATGAGCAGCAGCCAGAGCATCAGCCTGAGCAGCAGCCAAAGCATCAGCCTGAGCAGCAGCCAGAGCATCAGTCTGAGCAGCAGCCAGAGCACCGGCCTGAGCAGCAGCCAGAGTAGCAGCCAGAGCACCGGCCTGAGCAGCAGCCAGAGCATCAGCATGAGCAGCAGCCAGAGCATCAGCCTGAGCAGCAGCCAAAGCATCAGCCTGAGCAGCAGAAAAAGCATCAGCCTGAGCAGCAGCCAGAGCACCGGCCTGAGCTGCAGCCAGAGCACTGGCCTGAGCACCAGCCTGAGCACCGGCCTGAGCTGCAGCCAGAGCACTGGCCTGAGCACCGGCCTGAGCTGCAGCCAGAGCACTGGCCTGAGCACCGGCCTGAGCTGCAGCCAGAGCATCAGCCTGAGCAGCAGCCAGAGCATCAGCCTGAGCACTGGCCTGAGCACCGGCCTGAGCAGCAGCCAGAGCACCGGCCTGAGCAGCAGCCAGAGCTGCAGCCAGAGCACTGGCCTGAGCACCGGCCTGAGCTGCAGCCAGAGCATCAGCATGAGCAGCAGCCAGAGCATCAGCCTGAGCAGCAGCCAGAGCACCGGCCTGAGCTGCAGCCAGAGCATCAGCATGAGCAGCAGCCAGAGCATCAGCCTGAGCAGCAGCCAGAGCACCGGCCTGAGCTGCAGCCAGAGCATCAGCATGAGCAGCAGCCAGAGCATCAGTCTGAGCAGCAGCCAGAGCACCGGCCTGAGCAACAGCCAGAGCAGCAGCCAGAGCACCGGCCTGAGCACCTGCCTGAGCAGCAGCCAGAGCACCGGCCTGAGCACCTGCCTGAGCAGCAGCCAGAGCACCGGCCTGAGCAGCAGCCAGAGCATCAGCATGAGCAGCAGCCAGAGCATCAGCCTGAGCAGCAGCCAGAGCAGCAGCCAGAGCACCGGCCTGAGCACCTGTCTGAGCAGCAGCCAGAGCACCGGCCTGAGCAGCAGCCAGAGCACCGGCCTGAGCAGCAGCCAGAGCAGCAGCCAGAGCATCAGCCTGAGCAGCAGCCAAAGCATCAGCCTGAGCAGCAGCCAGAGCATCAGCCTGAGCAGCAGCCAAAGCATCAGCCTGAGCAGCAGCCAGAGCATCAGCCTGAGCAGCAGCCAGAGCACCGGCCTGAGCAGCAGCCAGAGCAGCAGCCAGAGCACCGGCCTGAGCAGCAGCCAGAGCATCAGCCTGAGCAGCAGCCAAAGCATCAGCCTGAGCAGCAGCCGGAGCACCGGCCTGAGCACCGGCCTGAGCAGCAGCCAGAGCACTGGCCTGAGCACCGGCCTGAGCTGCAGCCAGAGCACTGGCCTGAGCACCTGCCTGAGCAGCAGCCAGAGCACAGGCCTGAGCAGCAGCCAGAGCACCAGCATGAGCAGCAGCCAGAGCATCAGCCTGAGCAGCAGCCAAAGCATCGGCCTGAGCAGCAGCCAGAGCACCGGCCTGAGCAGCAGCCAGAGCATCAGCCTGAGCAGCAGCCAGAGCATCAACAGCCAGAGCATCAGCCTGAGCAGCAGCCAGAGCATCAACCTGAGCAGCAGCCAGAGCATCAGCATGAGCAGCAGCCAGAGCATCAGCCTGAGCAGCAGCCAGAGCACCGGCCTGAGCAGCAGCCAGAGCACCTGACTGAGCAGCAGCCAGAGCACTGGCCTGAGCACCGGCCTGAGCTGCAGCCAGAGCACTGGCCTGAGCACCTGCCTGAGCAGCAGCCAGAGCATCAGCTTGAGCAGCAGCCAGAGCATCAGCCTGAGCAGCAGCCAGAGCACTGGCCTGAGCAGCAGCCAGAGCATCAGCCTGAGCAGCAGCCAGAGCATCAGCATGAGCAGCAGCCAGAGCATCAGCCTGAGCAGCAGCCAGAGCACCGGCCTGAGCAGCAGCCAGAGCACCAGCATGAGCAGCAGCCAGAGCACTGGCCTGAGCACCGGCCAGAGCACCGGCCTGAGCAGCAGCCAGAGCACCGGCCTGAGCAGCAGCCAGAGCACCGGCCTGAGCACCAGCCAGAGCAGCAGCCAGAGTACCGGCCTGAGCACCTGCCTGAGCAGCAGCCAGAGCACCGGCCTGAGCAGCAGCCAGAGCATCAGCATGAGCAGCAGCCAGAGCATCAGCCTGAGCAGCAGCCAGAGCACCGGCCAGAGCACCGGCCAGAGCAGCAGCCAGAGCACCGGCCTGAGCAGCAGCCAGAGCATCAGCATGAGCAGCAGCCAGAGCATCAGCCTGAGCAGCAGCCAAAGCATCAGCCTGAGCAGCAGCCAGAGCATCAGCATGAGCAGCAGCCAGAGCATCAGTCTGAGCAGCAGCCAGAGCACCGGCCTGAGCAGCAGCCAGAGTAGCAGCCAGAGCACCGGCCTGAGCACCTGCCTGAGCAGCAGCCAGAGCACCGGCCTGAGCAGCAGCCAGAGCATCAGCCTGAGCACCGGCCAGAGCACCGGCCTGAGCA
Organism: Drosophila nigricruria; assembly: GCA_037075265.1. Taxonomy (NCBI): domain Eukaryota; kingdom Metazoa; phylum Arthropoda; class Insecta; order Diptera; family Drosophilidae; genus Drosophila; species Drosophila nigricruria. The sequence goes on from JBAMCI010000074.1 coordinate 1,760,823, forward strand.
GCAGCCAGAGCACCGGCCTGAGCAGCAGCCAGAGCACCGGCCTGAGCAGCAGCCAGAGCACCGGCCTGAGCACCTGCCTGAGCAGCAGCCAGAGCACAGGCCTGAGCAGCAGCCAGAGCACCAGCATGAGCAGCAGCCAGAGCATCAGCCTGAGCAGCAGCCAAAGCATCAGCCTGAGCAGCAGCCAGAGCACCGGCCTGAGCAGCAGCCAGAGCACCGGCCTGAGCTGCAGCCAGAGCAGCAGCCAGAGCACCGGCCTGAGCAGCAGCCAGAGCATCAGCATGAGCAGCAGCCAGAGCACTGGCCTGAGCACCAGCCTGAGCACCGGCCTGAGCATCAGCCTGAGCAGCAGCCAGAGCACTGGCCTGAGCATCAGCCAGAGCATCAGCCTGAGCAGCAGCCAGAGCATCAGCCTGAGCAGCAGCCAGAGCACCTGCCTGAGCAGCAGCCAGAGCACCTGCCTGAGCAGCAGCCAGAGCACTGGCCTGAGCACCTGCCTGAGCAGCAGCCAGAGCATCAGCCTGAGCAGCAGCCAGAGCATCAGCCTGAGCAGCAGCCAGAGCATCAGCATGAGCAGCAGCCAGAGCATCAGCCTGAGCAGCAGCCAGAGCACCGGCCTGAGCAGCAGCCAGAGCACCGGCCTGAGCAGCAGCCAGAGCACCAGCATGAGCAGCAGCCAGAGCACTGGCCTGAGCACCGGCCAGAGCACCGGCCTGAGCAGCAGCCAGAGCACCGGCCTGAGCAGCAGCCAGAGCACCGGCCTGAGCAGCAGCCAGAGCACCAGCATGAGCAGCAGCCAGAGCATCAGCCTGAGCAGCAGCCAAAGCGTCAGCCTGAGCAGCAGCCAGAGCATCGGCCTGAGCTGCAGCCAGAGCACTGGCCTGAGCACCTGCCTGAGCAGCAGCCAGAGCACCGGCCTGAGCAGCAGCCAGAGCATCAGCATGAGCAGCAGCCAGAGCATCAGCCTGAGCAGCAGCCAGAGCACCGGCCAGAGCAGCAGCCAGAGCACCGGCCTGAGCAGCAGCCAGAGCATCAGCATGAGCAGCAGCCAGAGCACCGGCCTGAGCAGCAGCCAGAGCACCGGCCTAAGCAGCAGCCAGAGCATCAGCATGAGCAGCAGCCAGAGCATCAGCCTGAGCAGCAGCCAAAGCATCAGCCTGAGCAGCAGCCAGAGCATCAGCATGAGCAGCAGCCAGAGCATCAGTCTGAGCAGCAGCCAGAGCACCGGCCTGAGCAGCAGCCAGAGTAGCAGCCAGAGCACCGGCCTGAGCACCTGCCTGAGCAGCAGCCAGAGCACCGGCCTGAGCAGCAGCCAGAGCAGCAGCCAGAGCACCGGCCTGAGCAGCAGCCAGAGCACCGGCCTGAGCAGCAGCCAGAGCACCGGCCTGAGCACCTGCCTGAGCAGCAGCCAGAGCACTGGCCTGAGCACCGGCCTGAGCTGCAGCCAGAGCACTGGCCTGAGCACCTGCCTGAGCAGCAGCCAGAGCACAGGCCTGAGCAGCAGCCAGAGCACCAGCATGAGCAGCAGCCAGAGCATCAGCCTGAGCAGCAGACAAAGCATCAGCCTGAGCAGCAGCCAGAGCACCGGCCTGAGCAGCAGCCAGAGCACCGGCCTGAGCTGCAGCCAGAGCAGCAGCCAGAGCACCGGCCTGAGCAGCAGCCAGAGCATCAGCATGAGCAGCAGCCAGAGCACTGGCCTGAGCACCAGCCTGAGCACCGGCCTGAGCATCAGCCTGAGCAGCAGCCAGAGCATCAGCCTGAGCAGCAGCCAGAGCACCGGCCTGAGCAGCAGCCAGAGCACCTGCCTGAGCAGCAGCCAGAGCACTGGCCTGAGCACCGGCCTGAGCTGCAGCCAGAGCACTGGCCTGAGCACCTGCCTGAGCAGCAGCCAGAGCATCAGCCTGAGCAGCAGCCAGAGCATCAGCCTGAGCAGCAGCCAGAGCATCAGCATGAGCAGCAGCCAGAGCATCAGCCTGAGCAGCAGCCAGAGCACTGGCCTGAGCATCAGCCAGAACATCAGCCTGAGCAGCAGCCAGAGCATCAGCCTGATCAGCAGCCAGAGCACCGGCCTGAGCAGCAGCCAGAGCACCTGCCTGAGCAGCAGCCAGAGCACTGGCCTGAGCACCGGCCTGAGCTGCAGCCAGAGCACTGGCCTGAGCACCTGCCTGAGCAGCAGCCAGAGCATCAGCCTGAGCAGCAGCCAGAGCATCAGCCTGAGCAGCAGCCAGAGCATCAGCATGAGCAGCAGCCAGAGCATCAGCCTGAGCAGCAGCCAGAGCACCGGCCTGAGCAGCAGCCAGAGCACCAGCATGAGCAGCAGCCAGAGCACTGGCCTGAGCACCGGCCAGAGCACCGGCCTGAGCAGCAGCCAGAGCACCAGCATGAGCAGCAGCCAGAGCACTGGCCTGAGCACCGGCCAGAGCACCGGCCTGAGCAGCAGCCAGAGCACCGGCCTGAGCAGCAGCCAGAGCACCGGCCTGAGCAGCAGCCAGAGCACCAGCATGAGCAGCAGCCAGAGCATCAGCCTGAGCAGCAGCCAAAGCGTCAGCCTGAGCAGCAGCCAGAGCATCGGCCTGAGCTGCAGCCAGAGCACTGGCCTGAGCACCGGCCTGAGCAGCAGCCAGAGCACCGGCCTGAGCAGCAGCCAGAGCATCAGCCTGAGCAGCAGCCAAAGCATCAGCCTGAGCAGCAGCCAGAGCACCGGCCTGAGCTGCAGCCAGAGCACTGGCCTGAGCACCTGCCTGAGCAGCAGCCAGAGCACCGGCCTGAGCAGCAGCCAGAGCACCAGCATGAGCAGCAGCCAGAGCATCAGCCTGAGCAGCAGCCAGAGCATCAGCCTGAGCAGCAGCCAAAGCATCAGCCTGAGCAGCAGCCAGAGCACCGGCCTGAGCTGCAGCCAGAGCACTGGCCTGAGCACCGGCCTGAGCAGCAGCCAGAGCACCGGCCTGAGCAGCAGCCAGAGCAGCAGCCAGAGCACCGGCCTGAGCACCTGCCTGAGCAGCAGCCAGAGCACCGGCCTGAGCAGCAGCCAGAGCATCAGCATGAGCAGAAGCCAGAGCATCAGCCTGAGCAGCAGCCAGAGCACTGGCCTGAGCAGCAGCCAGAGCATCAGCCTGAGCAGCAGCCAGAGCATCAGCCTGAGCAGCAGCCAGAGCATCAGCATGAGCAGCAGCCAGAGCATCAGCCTGAGCAGCAGCCAGAGCACCGGCCTGAGCAGCAGCCAGAGCACTGGCCTGAGCACCGGCCTGAGCAGCAGCCAGAGCACTGGCCTGAGCACCGGCCTGAGCAGCAGCCAGAGCACCGGCCTGAGCAGCAGCCAGAGCACCGGCCTGAGCTGCAGCCAGAGCAGCAGCCAGACTACCGGCCTGAGCACCGGCCTGAGCAGCAGCCAGAGCATCAGCATGAGCAGCAGCCAGAGCATCAGCCTGAGCAGCAGCCAGAGCACCGGCCAGAGCACCGGCCAGAGCAGCAGCCAGAGCACCGGCCTGAGCAGCAGCCAGAGCACCGGCCAGAGCAGCAGCCAGAGCACCGGCCTGAGCACCGGTCTGAGCAGCAGCCAGAGCATCAGCATGAGCAGCAGCCAGAGCACCGGCCTGAGCAGCAGCCATACCACTGGCCTGAGCACCGGCTTGAGCAGCAGCCAGAGCACCGCCCAGAGCAGCAGCCAGAGCACCGGCCAGAGCATCAGCCTGAGCAGCAGCCAGAGCATCAGCCTGAGCACCGGCCTGAGCTGCAGCCAGAGCACTGGCCTGAGCACCGGCCTGAGCAGCAGCCAGAGCACCGGCCTGAGCAGCAGCCAGAGCAGCAGCCTGAGCAGCAGCCAGAGCACCGGCCAGAGCACCGGCCTGAGCTGCAGCCAGAGCACTGGCCTGAGCACCGGCCTGAGCAGCAGCCAGAGCACCGGCCTGAGCAGCAGCCAGAGCAGCAGCCAGAGTACCGGCCTGAGCACCGGCCTGAGCAGCAGCCAGAGCATCAGCCTGAGCAGCAGCCAGAGCACCGGCCAGAGCACCGGCCAGAGCAGCAGCCAGAGCACCGGCCTGAGCAGCAGCCAGAGCACTGGCCAGAGCACCGGCCAGAGCAGCAGCCAGAGCTCTGGCCTGAGCACCAGCCTGAGCAGCAGCCAGAGCACCGGCCTGAGCAGCAGCCAGAGCACCGGCCTGAGCTGCAGCCGGAGCTCTGGCCTGAGCACCAGCCTGAGCAGCAGCCAAAGCATCAGCCTGAGCAGCAGACAGAGCACCGGCCTGAGCAGCAGCCAGAGCACCGGCCTGAGCTGCAGCCAGAGCATCAGCCTGAGCAGCAGCCAGAGCATCAGCCTGAGCAGCAGACAGAGCACCGGCCTGAGCACCGGTCTGAGCAGCAGCCAGAGCATCAGCCTGAGCAGCAGACAGAGCACCGGCCTGAGCAGCAGCCAGAGCACCGGCCTGAGCTGCAGCCAGAGCACTGGGCAGAGCACCGCCCAGAGCAGCAGCCAGAGCACCGGCCAGAGCATCAGCCTGAGCAGCAGCCAAAGCATCAGCCTGAGCAGCAGACAGAGCACCGGCCTGAGCACCGGTCTGAGCAGCAGCCAGAGCATCAGCCTGAGCTGCAGCCAGACCACTGGCCTGAGCAGCAGCCAGAGCACCGGCCTGAGCTGCAGCCAGAGCACTGGGCAGAGCACCGCCCAGAGCAGCAGCCAGAGCACCGGCCAGAGCATCATCCTGAGCAGCAGCCAAAGCATCAGCCTGAGCAGCAGACAGAGCACCGGCCTGAGCAGCAGCCAGAGCACCGGCCTGAGCTGCAGCCAGAGCACTGGTCTGAGCACCGGCCTGAGCTGCAGCCAGAGCACTGGCCTGAGCAGCAGCCAGAGCACCGGCCTGAGCTGCAGCCAGAGCACTGGCCTGAGCACCGGCCTGAGCAGCAGTCAGAGAAGTAGCCAGAGCACCGGCCTGAGCACCGGCCTGAGCAGCAGCCAGAGCACCGGCCTGAGCTGCAGCCAGAGCACCGGCCTGAGCAGCAGCCAGAGCATCAGCATGAGCAGCAGCAAGAGCATCAGCCTGAGCAGCAGCCAAAGCATCAGCCTGACCAGCAGCCAAAGCATCAGCCTGAGCAGCAGCCAGAGCACCGGCCTGAGCACCTGCCTGAGCAGCAGCCAGAGAACCGGCCTGAGCAACAGCCTGAGCAGCAGCAGCCAGAGCATCAGCCTGAGCAGCAGCCAAAGCATCAGCCTGAGCAACAGCCAGAGCACCGGCCTGAGCACCTGCCTGAGCAGCAGCCAGAGCAGCAGCCAGAGCATCAGCCTGAGCAGCAGCCAAAGCATCAGCATGAGCAGCAGCCAGAGCACCGGCCTGAGCTGCAGCCAGAGCACTGGCCTGAGCACCGGCCTGAGCAGCAGCCAGAGCACCGGCCTGGGCTGCAGCCAGAGCACTGGCCTGAGCACCGGCCTGAGCAGCAGTCAGAGAAGCAGCCAGAGCACCAGCCAGAGCATCAGCATGAGCAGCAGCCAGAGCATCAGCCTGAGCAGCAGCCAAAGCATCAGCCTGAGCAGCAGACAGAGCACCGGCCTGAGCAGCAGCCAGAGCATCAGCATGAGCAGCAGCCAGAGCATCAGCATGAGCAGCAGCCAGAGCACCGGCCTGAGCTGCAGCCAGAGCACTGGCCTGAGCACCGGCCTGAGCAGCAGCCAGAGCACCGGCCTGGGCTGCAGCCAGAGCACTGGCCTGAGCACCGGCCTGAGCAGCAGTCAGAGAAGCAGCCAGAGCACCAGCCTGAGCACCGGCCTCAGCAGCAGCCAGAGCATCAGCATGAGCAGCAGCCAGAGCATCAGCCTGAGCAGCAGCCAAAGCATCAGCCTGAGCAGCCAGAGCACCGGCCTGAGCTGCAGCCAGAGCACTGGCCTGAGCACCGGCCTGAGCTGCAGCCAGAGCACTGGCCTGAGCACCTGCCTGAGCAGCAGCCAGAGCACCGGCCTGAGCAGCAGCCAGAGCATCAGCATGAGCAGCAGCCAGAGCATCAGCCAGAGCATCAGCCTGAGCAGCAGCCAAAGCATCAGCCTGAGCAGCAGCCAGAGCACCGGCCTGAGCTGCAGCCAGAGCACCGGCCTGAGCAGCAGCCAGAGCATCAGCATGAGCAGCAGCCAGAGCATCAGCATGAGCAGCAGCCAGAGCATCAGCCTGAGCAGCAGCCAAAGCATCAGCCTGAGCAGCAGCCAGAGCACCGGTCTGAGCAGCAGCCAAAGCATCAGCCTGAGCAGCAGCCAGAGCACCGGCCTGAGCACCGGCCTGAGCATCAGCCTGAGCAGCAGACAGAGCACCGGCCTGAGCTGCAATCAGAGCACCGGCCTGAGCACCGGCCTGAGCACCGGCCTGAGCAGCAGCCAGAGCACCGGATTGAGCATCAGCCAGAGCACCGGCCTGGGCAGCAGCCAGAGCATCAGCATGAGCAGCAGCCAGAGCATCAGCATGAGCAGCAGCATGAGCATCAGCCTGAGCAGCAGCCAAAGCATCAGCCTGAGCATCGGCCTGAGCATCAGCCAGAGCACCGGCCTGAGCATCAGCCAGAGCACCGGCCTGAGCAGCAGCCAGAGCGCCGGCCTGAGCAGCAGCCAGAGCATCAGCATGAGCAGCAGCCAGAGCATCAGCCTGAGCAGCAGCCAGAGCATCAGCCTGAGCAGCAGCCAGAGCATCAGCATGAGCAGCAGCATGAGCATCAGCCTGAGCAGCAGCCAAAGCATCAGCCTGAGCACCGGCCTGAGCATCAGCCAGAGCACCGGCCTGAGCATCAGCCAGAGCACCGGACTGAGCTGCAGCCAGAGCATCAGCCTGAGCAGCAGCCAGAGCAGCAGCCAGAGCATCAGCATGAGCAGCAGCCAGAGCACCGGCCTGAGCACCGGCCTGAGCATCAGCCAGAGCACCGGCCTGAGCAGCAGCCAGAGCATCAGCCTGAGCAGCAGCCAGAGCATCAGCCTGAGCAGCAGCCTGAGCAGCAGCCTGAGCAGCAGCCAGAGCAGCAGCCAGAGCAGCAGCCAGAGCAGCAGCCAGAGCACCGGCCTGAGCACCGGCCTGAGCAGCAACCAGGACATCAGCCTGAGCAGCAGCCAGAGCACCGGCCTGAGCTGCAATCAGAGCACCGGCCAGAGCACCGGCCTGAGCATCAGCCAGAGCACCGGCCTGAGCAGCAGCCAGAGCATCAGCATGAGCAGCAGCCAGAGCATCAGCCTGAGCAGCAGCCTGAGCAGCAGCCTGAGCATCAGCCTGAGCAGCAGCCAGAGCATCAGCCTGAGCAGCAGCCAGAGCACCGGCCTGAGCTGCAATCAGAGCACCGGCCTGAGCAGCAACCAGAGCATCAGCCTGAGCAGCAGCCAGAGCATCAGCCTGAGCAGCAGCCAGAGCATCAGCCTGAGCAGCAGCCAGAGCATCAGCCTGAGCAGCAGCCAAAGCATCAGCCTGAGCAGCAGCCAGAGCACCGGCCTGAGCAGCAGCCAGAGCATCAGCCTGAGCAGCAGCCAAAGCATCAGCCTGAGCAGCAGCCAGAGCATCAGCCTGAGCAGCAGCCAAAGCATCAGCCTGAGCAGCAGCCAGAGCACCGGCCTGAGCTGCAGCCAGAGCACTGGCCTGAGCACTGGCCTGAGCAGCAGCCAGAGCATCAGCATGAGCATCAGCCAGAGCATGAGCCTGAGCAGCAGCCTGAGCACCTGCCTGAGCAGCAGCCAGAGCATCAGCCAGAGCATCAGCAAGAGCATCAGCCTGAGCAGCAACCTGAGCATCAGCCTGAGCAGCAGCCAGAGCATCAGCCTGAGCAGCAGCCAGAGCACCGGCCTGAGCTGCAGCCAGAGCACCGGCCTGAGCAGCAGCCTGAGCAGCAGCCTGAGCATCAGCATGAGCAGCAGCCAGAGCATCAGCCTGAGCAGCAGCCAGAGCATCAGCCTGAGCAGCAGCCAGAGCATCAGCCTGAGCAGCAGCCAGAGCATCAGCCAGAGCAGCAGCCAGAGCAGCAGCCAGAGCACCGGCCTGAGCACCTGCCTGAGCAGCAGCCAGAGCATCAGCCAGAGCAGCAGCCAGAGCAGCAGCCAGAGCAGCAGCCAGAGCACCGGCCTGAGCACCGGCCTGAGCATCAGCCAGAGCACCGGCCTGAGCAGCAGCCAGAGCATCAGCATGAGCATCAGCCAGAGCATCAGCCAGAGCAGCAGCCAAAGCATCAGCCTGAGCAGCAGCCAGAACATCACCCTGAGCAGCAGCCAGAGCACCGGCCTGAGCTGCAGCCAGAGCACTGGCCTGAGCACCTGCCTGAGCACCTGCCTGAGCAGCAGCCAGAGCACCGGCCTGAGCAGCAGCCAGAGCATCAGCATGAGCATCAGCCAGAGCAGCAGCCAGAGCAGCAGCCAGAGCACCGGCCTGAGCACCTGCCTGAGCAGCAGCCAGAGCACCGGCTTGAGCAGCAGCCAGAGCAGCAGCCAGAGCAGCGGCCTGAGCTGCAGCCAGAGCACTGGCCTGAGCTGCAATCAGAGCACCGGCCTGAGCAGCAACCAGAGCATCAGCCTGAGCAGCAGCCAGAGCATTAGCATGAGCATCAACCAGAGCATCAGCCTGAGCAGCAGCCAGAGCATCAGCCTGAGCAGCAGCCAGAGCATCAGCCTGAGCAGCAGCCAGAGCATCAGCCTGAGCAGCAGCCAGAGCATCAGCCAGAGCAGCAGCCAGAGCAGCAGCCAGAGCACCGGCCTGAGCACCTGCCTGAGCAGCAGCCAGAGCATCAGCATGAGCATCAGCCAGAGCATCAGCCTGAGCAGCAGCCAGAGCACCTGCCAGAGCAGCAGCCAGAGCATCAGCATGAGCAGCAGCCAGAGCATCAGCCTGAGCAGCAGCCAAAGCATCAGCCTGAGCAGCAGCCAGAGCACCGGCCTGAGCTGCAGCCAGAGCACTGGCCTGAGCACCGGCCTGAGCTGCAGCCAGAGCACTGGCCTGAGCACCTGCCTGAGCAGCAGCCAGAGCACCGGCCTGAGCAGCAGCCAGAGCATCAGCCTGAGCAGCAGCCAGAGCACCGGCCTGAGCACCTGCCTGAGCAGCAGCCAGAGCACCGGCCTGAGCAGCAGCCAGAGCATCAGCATGAGCAGCAGCCAGAGCAATAGCCTGAGCAGCAGCCAGAGCATCAGCCTGAGCAGCAGCCAGAGCACCGGCATGAGCACCTGCCTGAGCAGCAGCCAGAGCACCGGCCTGAGCAGCAGCCAGAGCATCAGCATGAGCAGCAGCCAGAGCATCAGTCTGAGCAGCAGCCAAAGTATCAGCCTGAGCAGCAGCCAGAGCACCGGCCTGAGCACCTGCCTGAGCAGCAGCCAGAGCACCGGCCTGAGCAGCAGCCAGAGCATCAGCCTGAGCAGCAGCCAAAGCATCAGCCTGAGCAGCAGCCAAAGCATCAGCCTGAGCAGCAGCCAGAGCACCGGCCTGAGCACCTGCCTGAGCAGCAGCCAGAGCATCGGCCTGAGCAGCAGCCAGAGCATCAGCATGAGCAGCAGCCAAAGCATCAGCCTGAGCAGCAGCCAGAGCACTGGCCTGAGCACCTGCCTGAGCAGCAGCCAGAGTACCGGCCTGAGCTGCAGCCAGAGCATCAGCATGAGCATCAGCCAGAGCATCAGCCTGAGCAGCAGCCAAAGCATCACCCTGAGCAGCAGCCAGAGCAGCAGCCAGAGCAGCAGCCAGAGCAGCAGCCAGAGCAGCAGCCAGAGCATTGGCCTGAGCACCTGCCTGAGCAGCAGCCAGAGCACCGGCCTGGGCAGCAGCCAGAGCATCAGCCTGAGCAGCAGCCAGAGCATCAGCCTGAGCAGCAGCCAAGGCACCGGCCTGAGCACCTGCCTGAGCAGCAGCCAGAGCACCGGCCTGAGCAGCAGCCAGAGCATCAGCCTGAGCAGCAGCCAAAGCATCAGTCTGAGCAGCAGCCAGAGCAGCAGCCAGAGCACCGGCCTGAGCACCTGCCTGAGCAGCAGCCAGAGCACCGGCCTGAGCAGCAGCCAGAGCATCAGCATGAGCATCAGCCAGAGCATCAGCCTGAGCAGCAGCCAAAGCATCAGCCTGAGCAGCAGCCAGAGCACCTGCCTGAGCAGCAGCCAGAGCACCGGCCTGAGCAGCAGCCAGAGCACTGGCCTGAGCATCGGCCTGAGCTGCAGCCAGAGCACTGGCCTGAGCACCTGCCTGAGCAGCAGCCAGAGCATCAGCGTGAGCATCAGCCAGAGCATCAGCCTGAGCAGCAGCCAGAGCATCAGCCTGAGCAGCAGCCAGAGCATCAGCCAGAGCAGCAGCCAGAGCAGCAGCCAGAGCACCGGCCTGAGCACCTGCCTGAGCAGCAGCCAGAGCACTGGCCTGAGCACCGGCCTGAGCTGCAGCCAGAGCACTGGCCTAAGCACCTGCCTGAGCAGCAGCCAGAGCACCGGCCAGAGCAGCAGCCAGAGCATCAGCATGAGCAGCAGCCAGAGCATCAGCCTGAGCAGCAGCCAAAGCATCAGCCTGAGCAGCAGCCAGAGCACCGGCCTGAGCTGCAGCCAGAGCACTGGCCTGAGCACCGGCCTGAGCTGCAGCCAGAGCACTGGCCTGAGCACCTGCCTGAGCATCAGCCAGAGCATCAGCCTGAGCAGCAGCCAAAGCATCAGCCTGAGCAGCAGCCAGAGCACCTGCCTGAGCAGCAGCCAGAGCATCAGCATGAGCATCAGCCAGAGCATCAGCCTGAGCAGCAGCCAGAGCATCAGCATGAGCATCAGCCAGAGCATCAGCCTGAGCAGCAGCCAGAGCACCTGCCTGAGCAGCAGCCAGAGCACCGGCCTGAGCAGCAGCCAGAGCACTGGCCTGAGCACCGGCCTGAGCTGCAGCCAGAGCACTGGCCTAAGCACCTGCCTGAGCAGCAGCCACAGCACCGGCCAGAGCAGCAGCCAGAGCATCAGCATGAGCAGCAGCCAGAGCATCAGCCTGAGCAGCAGCCAAAGCATCAGCCTGAGCAGCAGCCAGAGCACCGGCCTGAGCTGCAGCCAGAGCACTGGCCTGAGCACCGGCCTGAGCTGCAGCCAGAGCACTGGCCTGAGCACCTGCCTGAGCAGCAGCCAGAGCACCTGCCTGAGCAGCAGCCAGAGCACCGGCCTGAGCAGCAGCCAGAGCATCAGCCTGAGCAGCAGCCAGAGCACCTGCCTGAGCAGCAGCCAGAGCACCGGCCTGAGCAGCAGCCAAAGCATCAGCCTGAGCAGCAGCCAGAGCACCGGCCTGCGCTGCAGCCAGAGCACTGGCCTGAGCACCGGCCTGAGCTGCAGCCAGAGCACTGGCCTGAGCACCTGCCTGAGCAGCAGCCAGAGCACCGGCCTGAGCAGCAGCCAGAGCATCAGCCTGAGCAGCAGCCAGAGCACCTGCCTGAGCAGCAGCCAGAGCACCGGCCTGAGCAGCAGCCAGAGCATCAGCATGAGCAGCAGCCAGAGCATCAGCCTGAGCAGCAGCCAGAGCATCAGCCTGAGCAGCAGCCAGAGCATCAGCATGAGCAGCAGCCAGAGCACTGGCCTGAGCACCTGCCTGAGCATCAGCCTGAGCAGCAGCCAGAGCATCAGCCTGAGCAGCAGCCAAAGCATCAGCCTGAGCAGCAGCCAGAGCACCGGCCTGCGCTGCAGCCAGAGCACTGGCCTGAGCACCGGCCTGAGCTGCAGCCAGAGCACTGGCCTGAGCACCGGCCTGAGCTGCAGCCAGAGCACTGGCCTGAGCACCGGCCTGAGCAGCAGCCAGGGCACCGGATTGAGCATCAGCCAGAGCATCAGCATGAGCATCAGCCAGAGCATGAGCCTGAGCAGCAGCCTGAGCACCTGCCTGAGCAGCAGCCAGAGCATCAGCCAGAGCATCAGCAAGAGCATCAGCCTGAGCAGCAACCTGAGCATCAGCCTGAGCAGCAGCCAGAGCATCAGCCTGAGCAGCAGCCAGAGCACCGGCCTGAGCTGCAGCCAGAGCACCGGCCTGAGCAGCAGCCTGAGCAGCAGCCTGAGCATCAGCATGAGCAGCAGCCAGAGCATCAGCCTGAGCAGCAGCCAGAGCATCAGCATGAGCATCAGCCAGAGCATCAGCCAGAGCAGCAGCCAAAGCATCAGCCTGAGCAGCAGCCAGAACATCACCCTGAGCAGCAGCCAGAGCACCGGCCTGAGCTGCAGCCAGAGCACTGGCCTGAGCACCTGCCTGAGCACCTGCCTGAGCAGCAGCCAGAGCACCGGCCTGAGCAGCAGCCAGAGCATCAGCATGAGCATCAGCCAGAGCAGCAGCCAGAGCAGCAGCCAGAGCACCGGCCTGAGCACCTGCCTGAGCAGCAGCCAGAGCACCGGCTTGAGCAGCAGCCAGAGCAGCAGCCAGAGCAGCGGCCTGAGCTGCAGCCAGAGCACTGGCCTGAGCTGCAATCAGAGCACCGGCCTGAGCAGCAACCAGAGCATCAGCCTGAGCAGCAGCCAGAGCATTAGCATGAGCATCAACCAGAGCATCAGCCTGAGCAGCAGCCAGAGCATCAGCCTGAGCAGCAGCCAGAGCATCAGCCTGAGCAGCAGCCAGAGCATCAGCCTGAGCAGCAGCCAGAGCATCAGCCAGAGCAGCAGCCAGAGCAGCAGCCAGAGCACCGGCCTGAGCACCTGCCTGAGCAGCAGCCAGAGCATCAGCATGAGCATCAGCCAGAGCATCAGCCTGAGCAGCAGCCAGAGCACCTGCCAGAGCAGCAGCCAGAGCATCAGCATGAGCAGCAGCCAGAGCATCAGCCTGAGCAGCAGCCAAAGCATCAGCCTGAGCAGCAGCCAGAGCACCGGCCTGAGCTGCAGCCAGAGCACTGGCCTGAGCACCGGCCTGAGCTGCAGCCAGAGCACTGGCCTGAGCACCTGCCTGAGCAGCAGCCAGAGCACCGGCCTGAGCAGCAGCCAGAGCATCAGCCTGAGCAGCAGCCAGAGCACCGGCCTGAGCAGCAGCCAGAGCATCAGCATGAGCAGCAGCCAGAGCAATAGCCTGAGCAGCAGCCAGAGCATCAGCCTGAGCAGCAGCCAGAGCACCGGCCTGAGCACCTGCCTGAGCAGCAGCCAGAGCACCGGCCTGAGCAGCAGCCAGAGCATCAGCATGAGCAGCAGCCAGAGCATCAGTCTGAGCAGCAGCCAAAGTATCAGCCTGAGCAGCAGCCAGAGCACCGGCCTGAGCACCTGCCTGAGCAGCAGCCAGAGCACCGGCCTGAGCAGCAGCCAGAGCATCAGCCTGAGCAGCAGCCAAAGCATCAGCCTGAGCAGCAGCCAAAGCATCAGCCTGAGCAGCAGCCAGAGCACCGGCCTGAGCACCTGCCTGAGCAGCAGCCAGAGCATCGGCCTGAGCAGCAGCTAGAGCATCAGCATGAGCAGCAGCCAAAGCATCAGCCTGAGCAGCAGCCAGAGCACTGGCCTGAGCACCTGCCTGAGCAGCAGCCAGAGTACCGGCCTGAGCTGCAGCCAGAGCATCAGCATGAGCATCAGCCAGAGCATCAGCCTGAGCAGCAGCCAAAGCATCACCCTGAGCAGCAGCCAGAGCAGCAGCCAGAGCAGCAGCCAGAGCAGCAGCCAGAGCAGCAGCCAGAGCATTGGCCTGAGCACCTGCCTGAGCAGCAGCCAGAGCACCGGCCTGGGCAGCAGCCAGAGCATCAGCCTGAGCAGCAGCCAGAGCATCAGCCTGAGCAGCAGCCAAGGCACCGGCCTGAGCACCTGCCTGAGCAGCAGCCAGAGCACCGGCCTGAGCAGCAGCCAGAGCATCAGCCTGAGCAGCAGCCAAAGCATCAGTCTGAGCAGCAGCCAGAGCAGCAGCCAGAGCACCGGCCTGAGCACCTGCCTGAGCAGCAGCCAGAGCACCGGCCTGAGCAGCAGCCAGAGCATCAGCATGAGCATCAGCCAGAGCATCAGCCTGAGCAGCAGCCAAAGCATCAGCCTGAGCAGCAGCCAGAGCACCTGCCTGAGCAGCAGCCAGAGCACCGGCCTGAGCAGCAGCCAGAGCACTGGCCTGAGCATCGGCCTGAGCTGCAGCCAGAGCACTGGCCTGAGCACCTGCCTGAGCAGCAGCCAGAGCATCAGCGTGAGCATCAGCCAGAGCATCAGCCTGAGCAGCAGCCAGAGCATCAGCCTGAGCAGCAGCCAGAGCATCAGCCAGAGCAGCAGCCAGAGCAGCAGCCAGAGCACCGGCCTGAGCACCTGCCTGAGCAGCAGCCAGAGCACTGGCCTGAGCACCGGCCTGAGCTGCAGCCAGAGCACTGGCCTAAGCACCTGCCTGAGCAGCAGCCAGAGCACCGGCCAGAGCAGCAGCCAGAGCATCAGCATGAGCAGCAGCCAGAGCATCAGCCTGAGCAGCAGCCAAAGCATCAGCCTGAGCAGCAGCCAGAGCACCGGCCTGAGCTGCAGCCAGAGCACTGGCCTGAGCACCGGCCTGAGCTGCAGCCAGAGCACTGGCCTGAGCACCTGCCTGAGCATCAGCCAGAGCATCAGCCTGAGCAGCAGCCAAAGCATCAGCCTGAGCAGCAGCCAGAGCACCTGCCTGAGCAGCAGCCAGAGCACCGGCCTGAGCAGCAGCCAGAGCACTGGCCTGAGCATCGGCCTGAGCTGCAGCCAGAGCACTGGCCTGAGCACCTGCCTGAGCAGCAGCCAGAGCATCAGCGTGAGCATCAGCCAGAGCATCAGCCTGAGCAGCAGCCAGAGCATCAGCATGAGCATCAGCCAGAGCATCAGCCTGAGCAGCAGCCAGAGCACCTGCCTGAGCAGCAGCCAGAGCACCGGCCTGAGCAGCAGCCAGAGCACTGGCCTGAGCACCGGCCTGAGCTGCAGCCAGAGCACTGGCCTAAGCACCTGCCTGAGCAGCAGCCAGAGCACCGGCCAGATCAGCAGCCAGAGCATCAGCATGAGCAGCAGCCAGAGCATTAGCCTGAGCAGCAGCCAAAGCATCAGCCTGAGCAGCAGCCAGAGCACCGGCCTGAGCTGCAGCCAGAGCACTGGCCTGAGCACCGGCCTGAGCTGCAGCCAGAGCACTGGCCTGAGCACCTGCCTGAGCAGCAGCCAGAGCACCGGCCTGAGCAGCAGCCAGAGCATCAGCCTGAGCAGCAGCCAGAGCACCTGCCTGAGCAGCAGCCAGAGCACCGGCCTGAGCAGCAGCCAAAGCATCAGCCTGAGCAGCAGCCAGAGCACCGGCCTGAGCTGCAGCCAGAGCACTGGCCTGAGCACCGGCCTGAGCTGCAGCCAGAGCACTGGCCTGAGCACCTGCCTGAGCAGCAGCCAGAGCACCGGCCTGAGCAGCAGCCAGAGCATCAGCATGAGCAGCAGCCAGAGCATCAGCCTGAGCAGCAGCCAGAGCATCAGCCTGAGCAGCAGCCAGAGCACCTGCCTGAGCAGCAGCCAGAGAACCGGCCTGAGCAGCAGCCAGAGCATCAGCATGAGCAGCAGCCAGAGCATCAGCCTGAGCAGCAGCCAGAGCATCAGCCTGAGCAGCAGCCAGAGCACCGGCCTGAGCACCTGCCTGAGCAGCAGCCAGAGCATCGGCCTGAGCAGCAGCCAGAGCATCAGCATGAGCAGCAGCCAGAGCATCAGCCTGAGCAGCAGCCAGAGCACCGGCCTGAGCACCTGCCTGAGCAGCAGCCAGAGCAGCAGCCAGAGCACCGGCCTGAGCTGCAGCCAGAGCATCAGCCTGAGCAGCAGCCAAAGCATCAGCCTGAGCAGCAGCCAAAGCATCAGCCTGAGCAGCAGCCAGAGCACCGGCCTGAGCACCTGCCTGAGCAGCAGCCAGAGCATCGGCCTGAGCAGCAGCCAGAGCATCAGCATGAGCAGCAGCCAGAGCATCAGCCTGAGCAGCAGCCAAAGCATCAGCCTGAGCAGCAGCCAGAGCACCGGCCTGAGCACCTGCCTGAGCAGCAGCCAGAGCACCGGCCTGAGCAGCAGCCAGAGCATCAGCATGAGCAGCAGCCAGAGCATCAGCCTGAGCAGCAGCCAGAGCACCGGCCTGAGCACCTGCCTGAGCAGCAGCCAGAGCGCCGGCCTGAGCAGCAGCCAGAGCATCAGCCTGAGCAGCAGCCAGAGCATCAGCCTGAGCAGCAGCCAGAGCATCAGCCTGAGCAGCAGCCAGAGCATGAGCCTGAGCAGCAGCCAGAACATCACCCTGAGCAGCAGCCAGAGCACCGGCCTGAGCTGCAGCCAGAGCACTGGCCTGAGCACCTGCCTGAGCAGCAGCCAGAGCGCCGGCCTGAGCAGCAGCCTGAGCAGCAGCCAAAGCATCAGCCTGAGCAGCAGCCAGAGCACCGGCTTGAGCTGCAGCCAGAGCACTGGCCTGAGCACCGGCCTGAGCTGCAGCCAGAGCACCGGCCTGAGCATCAGCCTGAGCAGCAGCCAGAGCATCAGCATGAGCAGCAGCATGAGCATCAGCCTGAGCAGCAGCCAGAGCATGAGCCTGAGCAGCAACCGGAGCATCAGCCTGAGCAGCAGCCAGAGCATCAGCCTGAGCAGCAACCAGAGCATCAGCCTGAGCAGCAGCCAGAGCATGAGCCTGAGCAGCAGCCAGAGCATCAGCCTGAGCAGCAGCCAGAGCATCAGCCTGAGCAGCAGCCAGAGCATCAGCCTGAGCAGCAGCCAGAGCATCAGCCTGAGCAGCAGCCAGAGCATGAGCCTGAGCAGCAACCGGAGCATCAGCCTGAGCAGCAACCAGAGCATCAGCCTGAGCAGCAGCCAGAGCAGCAGCCTGAGCAGCAGCCAGAGCATGAGCCTGAGCAGCAGCCAGTGCACCGGCCTGAGCACCTGCCTGAGCAGCAGCCAGAGCACCGGCCTGAGCAGCAGCTAGAGCAGCAGCCAGAGCATCAGCATGAGCAGCAGCATGGGCATCAGCATGAGCAGCAGCCAGAGTATCAGCCTGAGCAGCAGTCAAAGCATCAGCCTGAGCAGCAGCCAGAGCATGAGCCTGAGCAGCAGCCAGAGCATCAGCCTGAGCAGCAGCCAGAGCATGAGCCTGAGCAGCAACCGGAGCATCAGCCTGAGCAGCAGCCAGAGCATCAGCCTGAGCAGCAGCCAGAGCACCGGCCTGAGCAGCAGCTAGAGCAGCAGCATGAGCAGCAGCTAGAGCAGCAGCATGAGCAGCAGCTAGAGCATCAGCTTGAGCAGCAGCCAGAGCACCGGCCTGAGCAGCAGCTAGAGCAGCAGCATGAGCAGCAGCTAGAGCAGCAGCCAGAGCATCAGCATGAGCAGCAGCATGGGCATCAGCATGAGCAGCAGCCAGAGTATCTGCCTGAGCAGCAGTCAAAGCATCAGCCTGAGCAGCAGCCAGAGCATGAGCCTGAGCAGCAGCCAGAGCATCAGCCTGAGCAGCAGCCAGAGCATGAGCCTGAGCAGCAACCGGAGCATCAGCCTGAGCAGCAGCCAGAGCATCAGCCTGAGCAGCAGCCAGAGCACCGGCCTGAGCAGCAGCTAGAGCAGCAGCATGAGCAGCAGCTAGAGCAGCAGCATGAGCAGCAGCTAGAGCAGCAGCATGAGCAGCAGCTAGAGCAGCAGCCAGAGCATCAGCATGAGCAGCAGCATGGGCATCAGCATGAGCAGCAGCCAGAGTATCTGCCTGAGCAGCAACCGGAGCATCAGCCTGAGCAGCAACCAGAGCATCAGCCTGAGCACCGGCCTGAGCAGCAACCGCAGCATCAGCCTGAGCAGCAACCAGAGCATCAGCCTGAGCAGCAACCAGAGCATCAGCCTGAGCAGCAACCAGAGCATCAGCCTGAGCAGCAACCAGAGCATCAGCCTGAGCAGCAGCCAGAGCAGCAGCCAGAGCACCGGCCTGAGTACCGACCTAAGCAGCAGCCAGAGCACCGGCCTGAGCTGCAGCCAGAGCACTGGCCTGAGCACCGGCCTGAGCAGCAGCCAGAGCATCAGCCAGAACAGCAGCCAGAGCATGAGCCTGAGCAGCAACCAGAGCATCAGCCTGAGCAGCAGCCAGAGCACCGGCCTGAGTACCGACCTAAGCAGCAGCCAGAGCACCGGCCTGAGCTGCAGCCAGAGCACTGGCCTGAGCACCGGCCTGAGCAGCAGCCAGAGCATGAGCCTGAGCAGCAACCAGAGCATCAGCCTGAGCAGCAGCCAGAGCATGAGCCTGAGCAGCAACCAGAGCATCAGCCTGAGCAGCAGCCAGAGCAGCAGCCAGAGCATCAGCCTGAGCAGCAGCCAGAGCATAAGCCTGAGCAGCAACCAGAGCATCAGCCTGAGCAGCAGCCAGAGCATCAGCCTGAGCACCGGCCTGAGCAGCAACCGCAGCATCAGCCTGAGCAGCAACCAGAGCATCAGCCTGAGCAGCAGCCAGAGCATCAGCCTGAGCAGCAGCCAGAGCATCAGCCTGAGCAGCAACCAGAGCATCAGCCTGAGCAGCAGCCAGAGCATCAGCCTGAGCATCAGCCAGAGCATGAGCCTGAGCAGCAGCCAGAGCAGCAGCCAGAGCACCGGCCTGAGCAGCAACCAGAGCATGAGCCTGAGCAGCAACCAGAGCATCAGCCTGAGCAGCAACCAGAGCATCAGCCTGAGAGCAGCCAGAGCATCAGCCTGAGCAGCAGCCTGAGCAGCAGCCTGAGCAGCAGCCTGAGCAGCAGCCTGAGCAGCAGCCTCATCATCAGCGTGAGCAGCTGCCAGAGCAGCAGCCTGATCAAGAGCCTCAGAATCAGCCTGAGCAGCAGCGTTAGCTTCAGCCTGAGCAGCAGCCTGAGCAGCAGCAATTCCATAGGCAGCTTCTGAGTTGCGCCAGAGCAGAGCCATAGGCCGAGCCATAGGCAGAGCTATAGGCAAAGCTACAGTTAGAGCCACATACACAGCTTGAGCTGAGCGAGAGCAGAGTAAAATAGGCAAGAGTTGTTGACAAGCCACAAAAATATATCTAGAGTATTACATACTAGATATGTATGTATATTATACACTTTGTATGTATAAAATATTATTTATTTGCTCTGTTCGAGTTATAGATAAGTTTTGCTCATTGCAAAAAGAAGTTTTATAACAAATATTTGATGGGATAAAGGAAGTGCAGAGAGACATGATTATTGACTAAGAATATATACAAATATGTAAAATATACTCTATATATTTATATATAAAATATATATACGAACATGGAAATCTTCGTTGATAAGCTCAACACAGTGTATAAACATATATATGAATGTAAAGAAGTCAAAATAGAAATACGAGATTATATATTCAACATTAATATGCAAAATGTTTTTTTTTCTACTATTACAACTGCCAATGCAATGGGCAAATATTTGGGCCACCAATTGAGCCATAAAACACCTCTCAGTCTTATCTATTTAGATGGCCAAAAATAGTTGCACAAATGACTAAGTGGCATCATTTGTGACACATTTGTGTCTGTGTGTGGGTGTGTGTGTGTGAGTGTGTGTGTGTGCTGCGGCTAGGCGTCAGGTTTAAGTGCTTGATTTATGGATATTTCAATTGCTCCATACATAAATATTGTAGCTGACAAATGGTATTAGGCGTTCAACATTCGGTATTCGCTAACACTCCACGACAATCGTTTGCTGAAGATGTCAAGATGCTTTATGGGGCTTATTAAGAGACGAGAGTTTATCGATGCGAGGGTCAGCTTTTAGTACGCAAATGCGGTCTGTGGTCTCTAATGCTGCCGACTGCCGACTGCTGGTCAAAGCAACAACATTTGTGCATCTAAAAAGCCAACATCTGGCAGTAGGGCATGAGATATATATATATATAAAATATAGTCAGTAAAACTGACATCGAATGGTATATAGTGAGGCAGCAAAAGATGTATGCTTAATAAAAATTTATAGAATTTTATATATATATATTTTATATATAATATATCTTTGTTTAGCAGACTTATTATTATGTTTTCTACTGAAGTAACATAAGATTCGGTTAGTTTAAGCACCGAACTTCAATTTATTCTTATTTATGAAGAAGCCAAGCAAAATCATTTTAAACAAAAACCAAAATCGAATCATTTTCTATCCACACAATCTTAAATACTTATAAAATACAAATTCTTTCAAAGATATTCCAAGTGCATTCATATAACTATCTCATATTTACATACTAATCAAATATGATTTTTATTTTATTTTTATTTATTTAAAAAGAAATTGACAAAACGAGAGTCAAATTAAACAAATAAGTTATATAGCCTAAAAGAACAGAAAAATATTTCAATAATTTTTAATTGCCAGTCCGGCCAGCTATGCCCCAATTTATAGCCATGTTTGGTCAGTGATATTATTGAACTACAAAAGATAGAAAGTGTTAAGAGAAACTTATAGCATATGGAAATTTATAATAATGCTATAAATTATATTCAAAAACCCGAAACTCAACGCCTGGCTTTATTTTGAAGTGCTTTTTGATTTGCAAGTTCCGTATTACATTTTCCCATTAGAAAGATATTAAAATTTCAAAATTTGATTAAAAATATTGTTTGATTTGCATTGCGTTTGGCTAAGACAGCACATTGAACCCACATCAAGGGGGTCTTAACACTTTGTTTGAAGCCTCCAAAAAAAAAAAACGTTTGCTGAAAACTTTTGTTATAAATAATTGTGGCCTTAACACAAGACGACGTTCAGCTAGGCCAGTGCAATATGGCAACAAAGCGAGGCAAATTAAATATATTTGCCATGGCATCAAAGCCAAGGAAAAAGAACCCTTAAAGCTTACAAAGAAAACTGCAACGGAAACCGGAATTCCCAGCGCAAGATGTCAACCCAGCTGTACCAGAAAGCACAAAAAAAAAAAGAAATCAACGAAAACTGAACTGGAAAAATAAGGCAAAAGAAATACCCTCATCATACGAAGCGCTAGCCCACGCCTGGCCAACTGTGACCCATTCCCGGCGCTGTTCGCCAAAAAAACAGAGTAGGAGAGAAACCGAGCAGCATTTCTTCTAATAACTGCGCAAAAAACGATAACGAGTGCGAGACAGCGGCAATTTCGCTTACAAAATTGCCAAACCAAAAATGACTTTGAATTCCAATTGCGATGAGCGGCGAACCAAGCGGGCCAAGCGGGCTCGCTCGTCAGTTCAGTTGGGTTCAGTTCGGCCTCAGTCTCTGTTTTTGGCTTCAGCTGCAAAGGCAAACGCAACCGCAAAACATGCACAGACGTGCACGGACGCGTCGCCAACCGGCTCGGCCACGCCCACACAACGTTCCACCATAAATCATAGGCAAAAAAAAAAAAAAATAGAAAGCGAGATGAAAATAAAGAATAAAGTGAGCGCACAACACACAAACCAAAAAAAAAAAAACCTTCCAATATCAGCAATGCAAATTTTTAGAAGCTACGCTGAGGGATATACGAGCCAAGTAATCTGGAAGGGGCTGTCCCTGCTGTCCTGATGACGCAGCCCCCCTCCAGCCCAGGCCAGAACAAACGCGGCCATTGAAATCTATGCAGCGCCCAGCAGCTAAACTATCAGCGATGAGTCAATAGACTCAACGTTTTGCTTCCGGCCAACAGTGGGGTCCGACCCATCAACATGTGCATGGAAATTCCATCAAGCGGAGACAAAAAGAAGAAAAAAAACCTAAAAAATAACCATAAATAATTCGCAAGAATGTCCCCATAAGTGAAAATGTGTTTATTTACCGAGTGGATTATCACGATTCAATCAAGCTATTTACGAGGGAAAACTTTGGAGTTCGCAATCATATGAAGACTTTATTTAAATAATTTATTTATGTGTAAAAATTTGGACGATGTGCGCGAAGGCTGTTCAGGTTTAGTCATTTCATAGGAGTTCATTTGAACAATAATTTCTTTGAAAGCATTTTTATTGAGAAACCTTTTGCTTTTCTTACTGGAGAACTTTCTAAGGGATATGACTTTTGGTATGGATATCTCAACACTATGCAGTTAGGGATTAATCATAATATTTTGATCAGAGAGCAGGAGATTGAAATTCGTCTTTCTACAATTGCTTTTAGCTCGTGCATTCTTAGTAGAGGTTATTGGCCTGTTAAGATCACCAAATTGAAAATTTATCAATTAATTTTGTAAGTAAAGTTGATGACGATAGTTAAGGACACAGTTGAATGACTTTTCTTTTGATTTGGATTTGGAAAATTATTAAAAAATAATATTTTAAGTACCAAAAAAAATATATATATTAAAGTTAAAGTCTAAATGAATGAATTAATAAATTATGTAATTTGATACTGTATACATTTTGTTGTCAAGGATATTATTTGGGGCGTGACTCGATCGATCTATAATTTTTCTCAGACTTTATATATACTATGACTAAAAGCTGTAAAAAGTTTCAGCTCTGTTTCAACTTTTTTCTAATTTCTAATCAAATTAGTGGCATTTGGACCAGTGTGGAATCTATTAAAAAACATACCTAATAAAACGAAACTATATGTATAAATTTTCTAAAAATAATAATAATAATTTTCTAAAATTAAATAATTCAAAACTTTACTATAGCTATAGCTTTACTATAAAAATTGGAATAATTAAAAATATAATAATATTATAATATTTGGCTAAATATTTGTAGGTCTTCAATTCAACGGCAAATTCAGAAAGTTGTTTAAAAATGATTTATATAAATTTTATTTCGATATTAATAAAAAAGATATTAATCAATGCTATGACTAATCTGTGTATATATGTAATAATATATAATATAATTTAATTTATTAATTAAATTAATTAAATATAATTATTTATATATTATATATATAATATATAAATATATTTTTCTTGATTAGACTTTAATAGTATTTCAGTAAGTGATTAAAATTAGTTTATAAACTAATTTACAATTTTTTTATGATACTTTAATATTTAACTAAAAATATTATTACAATGAATGCAGTCAATACGTCTATTTATTGCTTATACGCTTTATTTTAATTTGTTGTAGCATTATTATTAGTATTATTATTATAAGTAGCTTTAATTGTTATAGCTTTAAAGTGTTTTGTTAACATAAGTACTAAGTCGGTCTCTGTAACACGAACTTTTCTCCATGATCTAAATATATTTTTTGCTACTTATAAAAGGCTTAGTTATGGCTTAGTGAAGTAAAGAAATTTCATAATTTTCCTTATAATAAAACAATTTAATGTTAAATATAAACAACTTTAAAAAATAAGAAACAATTTTTGTATAATATTGGTCAATTGGTTCCACTGTTTGCTGGTTAACTGCAAATTGCGATGGGTGCAGAACCCATTTGAAGAGCTTTATGCAAACGTCTTTTGCATTGATGAAAATGCAAGAGGGCCTTTGTCGAAAGTAATTACAAATGCTGCAGTTGATGCTTAACTAGTTTTTAATAAGTTTTTAATTAAAAATAAATATGCATTTGTGTGTAAAAATGATGAGTGCGCGCTCCACGCTCCACGCTCTACACTGACGAACAGCCACGCACGTGGCTGGTGTATGCGCCACGTGGCGTGGCAGGGCGCAAGGGGCCGGGGGTAAGGGAAAGCTTTCCCATTATCAACGTTCAGCGTCATCGTCGTCGTCGTTTTCGAGCTCGTTTTTAGTCATCATCTACGCTGTGCTGTTGTTGTTTGTGCTACTCATTACATGGCGTGTAGACAAGGCAAACACAATTGAATTAGCATGGCGAGCGTTAAAAATCACGCATACGCCACGCCCGAGGGGGCGCCCATTTGGATACCGTTCCCAATTGGATAACGCTTGCCTGAGCTGCTAGCTGCTAGCCCGGCAGTCCTCTGTTGTCCTACAATTGCCCTCAACAATGCAAAGTGGGGGCAAAACTTGAAAGGATACTTTTATCTATTGGATCGAAGACCAGATACACTTTAACTGAATGAAATCGTAATAAAGCAACGAAATGTCAACAAGAATTAGACTTCAGTTTATCAAAGGCAGACAGACTTTTGGGTATATCAAAGATCCTTCAGTCAGTTATTCGCTCAATCACTTTTATACACATTCAGCTTTTAGATTTTCTAGGCAAACTGGGAAATCTCGATTGGAAACTGAATAAGCTTTTTCATATACCCCGATGCAATGATGTGTGCGTGTGTCTTAAATGAAGGCACCTAAACGAGATCTCTGCAGCGGAGTGCCCAGACCTGAACAGCTGCGTATTTGCTTTCACTAACGAATGCAGGCAGGCAGGCTCAGGTCTTTTGGGGGTCTCGGGCCTCTTTTGGGCCTCAGGAACTGGGGTCTCTAAACGTCGCACGGCTTACAGCTGAATTCAAGCGCAAAATTATGTAGCCACAGTTAGACACAAACACACACACACATACACACACATACAGCCAGAGATTTAGATACAGCTATGCGTTTCTCTATGTTTGTGGGACAATCAAGCAATGAAATTTCATGCGTTTGCACATGCGTTTGCCCTCTTGCCTCTTGCCCGTGCAGGATGCCCGTGGCGTCTGTTGCCCGCTTCATAAACAAGTAACACATTTTCACTTCCTTTGAACCTGTTAGGAATTTTAAAATTTTCGTAGATTATCCGCTTTTAGCCGACGCCCGCCAGTCACACCCCCAAACACACCCAGAACACGCGTCAATGCCGCACAATGCACAAAAGGCACGTACCGAAAAGTGAGCTGGGGCATGGGTATGTGGAGATCTAGTTATACAATTTCAGGGCCATATTCAGAGTCCCTGGACTCGACTTGTTCCAGGACCTCCTGACCGACCGTTCGTCCATCCGTCCATCCGTCCTGCTGTCCGTCCGCTCGTTGTGTGCAGAAATATTACTTGACTGACATTTAAATTAACACAATCACAGTTATTGGAGCATTGGTGCCCAGCCGGAGGACATCGGGCCTTTGGCCGGGCTCAAAAGCCACTGCACAAATAAGCAATGAAAATGTTTTTTTTAGTGCGACCAAAAATCAAAACGAGCAAACGGAACGCCGAACAGTGAGAAAAAACGATCCAAATTCCCAAGCAGAAAGCAAACTGTAATGAAAAACCTGATGAATGATTCGGTTTCGTATGTGCGGGTGTACGACTAGTTTTCTGATTGAGTTTTAATACGAAAACTAGGGCAAGTGGTATTATCACAAAGAGCCGAGCATACACTGCATATTAAGGTATGCTTCAGATATGTGACAGAGGCACGGAATCATATGGCTTATACAGAGGCTAAAACATCTGATGCGTAAAGTAGGTATTTAGGTGCTTGAGCAGCTGAGAGAACTTTTCTTTAGAGAACTTTAGATATTTTCATAACTATTTGCTGTATATTTAAGATGTTTTCCTATAGGGTGATTGCGTACTACAAATTATAGCAAAAAATCATCGGGTGCTTGCTTTTGCGCCACCCTGTATTTTGCAGTTGTAATATATACAGCTGTGTTCAAAATAATAGCAGCGCATATAAGCTCTGATGTTAAAATGGATAAATAATATCATAATGACTACAGATCAATAATTTTTTTTTTTAATTTAGTATTTATATTTAATTTTAAACAAAATAAGAGTGTTTCTTCATCAAAAAACTTCTTTCATTTATAAATTGATGTAAAAAATGATAATAATGGCGAAATTGTCCTTTTCAAAATAATAGCAGCAAAAATAGAAAATCTTAAATATGTTAACAAAATTTAGTTCATAACTTCATATACTGAATTAACTATGTTACTTATGAACTAATATTTAGTTGTGACCCCTAATTAGCTAGATCAGCTTCACACCTTGGCCGCACTTCGTGTGACGTCCCCCCATAATGATGTAGTCATATTTGTCAGCATGAAGTGCGCTGCTATTATTTTGAATACAGCTGTATGTCTTAATCTGAATTTCAATAGTAGCTTACACTATATATTTAGTAATGCCTAAGCTTAGAAATATTTATGATTATGCAAAAGCTTTAAAGGCCAGTAATATATTTAACTTAAAGAATTGTAACCGAAGCATATATCTCTCCAATCTCTTCATATATTAAGTACTTAAACAGATCTGCATTAAGTTGTTAAGATTGATTGCTCCCCAGCTCCTCTAAACTTTAGTGTTTTACCATAAATATATATATATATATATATATCAACATCTATCTATTCACACATTTACCAATAATTTCTTTATATTTACAACTATTTTTATCTGTAACCAATTTTGATTTATGTCTGGTAAAGGGCATTTAAGTAACGCCCAGTTCAAAGTTTGCTTACGACTTTGTTTTCCTTTTCTATGGCACATTTTCTTTGAACTTTTTGTGCGACATTTTTGGCCCCAGCATTTGACTCTGGCCTGGTGGGCGCTACGTCTATATACATATGTGCCAGTATCAGTATGTATATATGCACTGGTGCACTAATATGGGTCTACTACAACTCTCTCTTTCTCTCTCTTTCTCTCTTTTAGTTCACTCTCTGTACGTAGGTTAGCCGTGTATTTGTGCGACTTACGCGCGGGGCGTTTTTTAATCAAAATGTAACAAGCCAAAAGCAAACAAGCGCCGCCTCCAACTACGCCCCACATGCTCCTTGCATGGCCAGTGCTTGGGTACGAGGGACGAAAATGAGAAGGAGCCAGTGCCATGGCCCGGATTAGTAGTGCAAAAGAAACCAGAAACAACAACAACAACAACAACAAGAACTAAAGGGCCCACAGATAGCCGACAAAAGCTATAGAAAGATAGTTGCTGCCATCGCTCTTTTTATTGGACTTTATGCGCTTTTGTTGTGCCCCAGCACGCTTTGTTCCGAACCACCAGGAGCACGAAAAAAAGAAGAAGAAGAAGAGGGAATAAAAAAAGGTAGCTGAATCATCTAAAAAGCCATGGCCGGCGGCCAAAGCAACTCAATAAGCGAGCCATATGAACTGAGCTCAGCTGGAGTAGGGCTAAGGGGAAGTCCCACTAATTTGTAGGACATTGCAATGAAGTTGATTAAATATGTGAAGGAGGAATCGATTGCATATTTTTTAAGTCCACTAAGTTGGCTGCCAGGCATTAGGGCAAGGATTGGTTAAGGATTCGAATACGCATTCAAGCTGCTCTGAAGCGTTCGAGCGTGAAATTGTGCGGTTCACGGACTACAGACAGTCGTCGGGTCTCGGGTCTAGGCTTCAGGATCCTTGGCCATGGCTAATTTGTAACTAAATTTAGGAAACAAAAAGCGGGGCTAAGACTGTGTGTGTGAATGGGATGCCGCCGCTAAGCACATGTAAGCACTTGAATGCGCCACTTGACGTTGGCCCAGTTGTCCTTTGTGGCATTGGCCAGAAATTAATTAACTAACATGGGCCGGTTGAACTGTTAGCTGTGAGCTGTGAACTGTTCGGAGGCAAGTGCTGCAGCCATACAATAAAACAATAATAGGAGCTGGCCGCCGTCAACGCATTACAAGCCACTCAATGAGCTGCCACCGATGACGCCTAAAGTGCCAAATACACTAGGGCCAGGCACCGCAAAGACGTCGACGTCGACGGCGATGACGATGACGATGATGATGATGAAGCTCGAATTGGAGCTGTAATTTGCTGTACGTACGATGAGTGCTTATGCTCAGGCCAACATTCATAGCCAGCCTAACACTCACACACTTGCAGCAGCAGCAACAGCAGCAACAGCAGCAGGTCACTCAGTTAAGGCGTTCTCGATTGGGTCTTTTGTTCTGTGGCATTGCCCCGTTTGCCTAACAGGGCTGCCTAACAATGGGGCATCTTCTGTGGCCGTCCCAAAACGTATTTCAATGGACGCATTCGGCCGTGTGGCTAAGATTTTTGTGCTGGTCATGTTGATGGCCGGACAGCACTTCGACTAGGGTGTGGCACCTCCTGCCAGAAGGTAAGTAAGAGTGGGTTGCTTTACCAGTTTTCGTTTCTTTTATTTATCTTCTTTGAATGGACATAAGTGGGCTATTATGATATTATCGCTTGGGATTAGCAGGAAAAGGGAAAACATTACGTAAAGGCGTAACAAGTCAGTTAAAGACAGCGTAAATGTTATGATCACAGGTCGGTGTTTACCTGGCGAACAGGTGAGCCGAATACAAAGCAAAGCGTAAAGTCAAACAAAAAATTGAAATGAAATAATTGAAGCAGAATATCTGAACAATGGCATTGAACATAATACATAGAGATGTTCAGGGCTTATGAATTGAAATGTGAATAGAATAAATTGAATCATTCAATGATATATGATATTGTATAAAAGAATAAGCTACCTGCGAAGCCTGAAAAGGAGTAAGAGAAAGATGTTACAAAATAAATGAATTGAATAAATGAATGATATATAACTTGACATATATATCTAGATATAACTAATAATGAAAATATATAAAATTCTAATATATTTATACTCCTCTTAAACTTTAATTAAACCATGTTATCAAGTCCTATAAAAATACTCAAACAATTTAAAAATACTCTGTTAATAATCCTGTTTAACTTTTTGATTTGTGGCTGAGAATTGGATTAGGACTGCGCAGTGGAAGCACCCGAAAATAAAGTTAATCTGCTTATAAATTGTTGACTGACTTTATCCACTTTGCATACGAATACTTTTCGCACCACCCACGCCGACAACTTGATGGTAATCAAGTGCCTTTATGGCTAACGATGTGTCGAGGTTCATGTAACGTCTTTGTTCTGTTTGCGTTCTGTGCGTGCCAGTGTGTATTGGGATTAAAAACAAAAGACCCATAAAGATTATGTCAAAAACAAACTATTCAATTAAGTAACTAAACTAACTGACATTTGCACACAGAGCGCTGAGTGGGAGTCTCGATCCTCGGCATTCACATGCCACAACTACTTCTACTACTTGCTTGCCACATGCCAACTGTCGTCCTGTCCTCCTGTCGTCCTGTCGTCCGCCGTCCAGCCGAGAACATGCGGAGGCAAGTTTTGGCCTCAGTCAGAGCAGAGCAATTGGCTCTTTTTGCTCTCTCTATTTGCATAGAACTGAGTTGCCTTTTTTTCTGATTAAGCTGCAATGACGATGATTGGATGGAGTTTGGACTTTCATGCCTCTGTCAGACTCTCAAGTTAACAAAATATTATTAATACTACTATGTATGCGTGTATGTGTGTGCTCGTGGGCGTGTAGTCCACTCTGTGATTATTGGCATTATTAGCAAAGGCTTAGGGTCCTTGCGCGTGTCAGCGCCTTTGGCATATGAATGCTTCTATCTAGCTGGTCAATGGGGTTCTAGTTGCTCCTGCTGCTCCTGCTGCTGCCACGTGTCATAAAATAAACAATAATCCTGCAGCGGCTGCCATTCCACTTTAGTGCACAATGCTCGTAAATTGTATCTAATAATATGGGCCGTGTGTTCTGTTGCGTTCTATTTGCAATGCTCAGGCAGCAAATAGAACAAACAATCAATCAATAGACAATATTTTCTCGTGCCGGATTCCGATTGCCTTAAAACAAAAGCGCCCGTTGCAAAAATATATGAAAAAAAAAAAAAAATATATGATAAAAAAAAGAAAAAGAAATCGAAAGAGTATATAAAACAGGAATCAAGACGATAGAGAGAAAAGAAAAAAAAGATAAATATTTATACCCGGAGCACAGTGCAGGCGACGCTCGACTTGTTTTTTCAGCTTCGCTGAGCGTATAGAGTGGAGAGCACAGAGCATTTGTAGATAATAAAAAACAAGTAGGTAAATACAATATAAATGCTGGTAGCAGCCACCGGCTCTTACCTCTGCCTCAGTCTCTGTCCCTGTCTCAGCTTCAGCTTCAGCCAGTGCCACTGTGTATCTTGCAGATACAATTCGGTTGCAGCCAGCACTTTTATTACATGCGACTTTTCTACAATTTGTGAACCATTGTCTTCTGCTACAGAGCTCGTCCTCTCCCACTCCCACTCCCACTGCCTCTCTCTCTCTGTTGCTTACGGCCAAAGTGTTTGAATTTAGTAGTAAGCGGAAAAGCAAAGAAGAATGAAATGAACTATGACCCCGGCTCCGGGCACCTGGCCCCCGGCTACCGCCTGCCGGTCGAAGTCCAGCAGCGAGTCAGTCAGCAAGCAGATACCAGGTTTGGGTTGAGGTCCTTTCCAAATGCCGGGGCACTGCCACTTTTATTTACCAGCCGCGCCAAAGCAAAGCAAAGCGCTTAGAACCACCTTAAGACAACGTGGAACGAGTATAAACATTATTTTGCTTGATTCTGCAATATGTACACGCACCTCGCCCAGCGGCTATAGCCACTATCAAATGCCATTGGCTGCAAGGCATATGCATGCGTTTGTGCATTGATGTAAATATTTATGATTAAATATTATAATATACTTTATAGACATGATCTAGATGCAAGTCTTTACTTTTTAGGTTACAACATTAGAGTAAGATATATCTATATGTGGTTCATAATTCTGAAGTCAAATCTAAGTGTTATGGCAGAAGTTGACTGAACAAATTATGATTTATTTAAGAACGATTTCAGTATGTTTTATATTATATCATTATATTATATTAGTATACTACATTATATATTATTATATTATATTATATAATAATATTATACTCTGAAGTTGACTACACTTTACATTTCTTCCCTTTCCATTCGGGATAAGTTGTAAATTGCTTTTAGAATAATCTTACTATTTTCTTTATTAATTTTTATTTATTTATATATTTTTAAAATAATTTTTTGATGATGAATTCAAGATAATAAACATATATAATAACAAATTTTAACTATTATATGTTAACTATTATATATATAATTTATTAATTTTTATTATTATTTAATAATAATATTTTATAGTTGATTCTTTTCATAATTTTTCAAATTATAAATTTTTTGTTATTGTTTTCTAAATGAATTAAATTACTTTATATTTTATTTTATTTATTAATTTTATAATTTTTTTTTTTATATAATATTATTTTTATTATATATATATATATATATATATTATATATATATTATATATATATATATATTATTCTTCATTATTAACATTATTTATTCATTATTTTTTGTTTATTTAATTTATTATTATTTTTATTATTTTTATATATAATTTATTAATTTATTTTATTTTATTTATTTATTTTGTTTATATAATTTTTAATTAAATTTAATATATATATATAAATATTATATTAGCTATCAATATAACTTTTTGAAAGGGTATCTGCACTTCGCTTTATTTATTTTCTGCCCTTAGCCATTGGCTCTTCCTAATGCTATTTCTATTTGTTGTTATTTTGTAGTTTCACGGAGCTTTAAGTGCAGATGCTAGCCGGCTGCGCCTTTATTAGATAGAGCCACAATGCGAACGCACAAAGAAAGAGTGAGCTTGAGGGTTAGAAAGAGACCGAGAGAGAGAGAGAGAGAGAGAGAGAGAAAGTAGAAAGTGGAGTGTGGAGTGTGATACAGATAGAGCCAGTTGGGTATTTGGACTGCTAAGTAGTGGGCAATTATTTTTACGACAACTAGTTAAGGGTGCGACGATGTGTGGGCCACTTGAAGTTGTTGCGCGTCTCTAATTGCGGACTCTTGCTTTGCCCATAGACAGTGACAGAGAGAGGGAGAGATAGTGAGAGAGAGAGAGAGAGAGAGAAAGTATACCAATTTATAACGTCCTGGGATGATGGCAAAACAATGGGTGAAGTCCAAGTGTGCTGATGGTCAGATATAAAGTTGGCATTTCCTTTTGCCAGCGATGACAAAGAACGCATTAAAGACAGTTTATTTTGATATATAAATGTGTTGTATATGTGAACTGGGCGAAACCAAAAAACTTGCTTAAAAAGTTACCAAAGATAATGAGTTTTTAAGACAGTTGTAGCCCCTCAGCACCTCTATTCTTTGTGTGTGTGTGTGTGCGGGCAGCCAACAAACTGCCCTGGCCAAAGAGATTAACTCAATGCAGCACACATATATAAGACTTTATATATATATATATATATATAACTCTAACAGTTAAACATTTGAACTGTTTTGTTGTTTTATGACTCGACTTGACTGTTTGCCTGACTGTGATAATGATAACAACGCGTTTTGTTATTACACACACACACACAGAGACATAGATATACACACCCTTACACACATATACAATGTAAAGAAAGCTCTAAAAGCAGTTGCACCCGAGGGTTTTCATTGTGGTCCCACAAATGTCAGCACTTGGATGCAAAGAGCCAAGAATCTGTTCAAGACATTTTAGGGGCTGCTGATAGCTCTGAGAAAGAACTTGAGTGTATCGCCCAGATAGCTTTGTGAATGCAGCAATAAGTCGAAACAATCAAAGTTAAGCATTTCTGTCTAATACAACTCGCACTCCACTCACCAAAGCACAAATGTCTGAACTGAACTGAACTGAACTCAACTGCTGAAAGTTGTGCAAACAGATTAAAAGATTTTCTGAACGTTTGCAACTTGTACACGAAGTATAATGTTGTGTTATTCCTCAGGTAAACGAGTCATCTCGCAAGCCCTGCCAAGAAGTTTAATTAAAGTTTCTCGTTGTGGATTACAACTCCATTTGAGTTATTCTCTGATTTAAAGAGCTGCAACAGCAAAGTTAGCTGAGAGCATGCCAATGCATTTGCTGCTGATATATAGCAAAAGTGTATCTAATTAAGGATATGTCACTTTTTTAGATTCTTAAGCTATTTGTAATCAAGTCTGAAGGACCAATTAACACTAAGATTATCTATTCAAGCTATGTATCAATGGTCGACTTTGTGTTGATAAGTATTTCAGTTATTAGTTTCTGTTGCAATGAATAAGGTATAGAAAGAAAAATTCTAATATTAACTTTAGTATATTTAAATTTTCAAAATTTCTAGTCAACAGTTAACTACATTATAAGTGTTATTCCTGAATTGTGTTTTTCGTATGGATAGCTTAACTCTCTCTCAGTCATCCCTCTTTTCCATTTAGCTGTTAAGCTGGTATCTCTGGCTCATTCTTTTAGAAATAACAAGTAAAGTTATTTTATAACTGCATTTTTATAATATTAATACTTCTTTTGCTGTTTTTATATCAAAAACACATTTGAGGTGTATAACTTTTGTGTGCAAATGTGTGCAAGAGGCAGATTGAAGTGTTTGTTTAAACAAATCGATAATTATTCCCGTTTTAATGTTATCAATTAAAAACGATATTGAAATTCAGTTATTAAATGATATTTAGTACTTTTTAAAGCCCCCCCAAATTTTGTATTTAATTTCATATGTACTTTATACAATTTTGATTTTTATTATATTTTGTATAACGCTATCCCATGGGCAGAGCCTGAGTTGAACCAAAGCAGAGCCATAGGCAGAGCCACAGGCAGAGCCATAGGCAGAATCATAGGCAGAGGCATAGGCAGAGGCAGAGTAGCGTCAGAGAAAGGCCCAAATCAGAGCCATAGGCAGAGCCACAGGCAGAGCCATAAGCAGAGCCTGAGTTAAGCCAAAGCAGAGCCATTGGCAGAGCCATTGGCAGAGCCATAGGCAGAGAAGCAGGCAGAGACCCAGGCAAAGCCTGAGTAGAGTCAGAGCAACGCCATTGGCAGAGCCTGAGTTGAACCAGAGCAGAGCAATTGGCAGTGCCACAGGGAGAGCCATAGGCAGAGCCATAGGCAGAGCCACAGGCAGAGCCACAGGCAGAGCCATAGGCAGATCCCCAGGCAAAGCCAGAGTAGAGTCAGAGCAACGCCATTGGCAGAGGCTGAGCTAAGCTAGAGCAGACCCATAGCCCGAGACACAGGCAGAACCATGGGCAGAGTAATAGGCACAGCCACAGGTAGAGCCTGAGTAGAGTCAGATCAGAGATATAGGCAGAGCCTAAGTTGACCCAGAGCAGAGTCTTACGCAGAGCCATAGGTAGCGCCTGAGTTAAGCCAAAGGCAGATCCACAAGCAGAGCCTGAGTTGAGTCAGAGTAGAGCCATAAGTAGAGTCATAGGCAGATCCACAGGCAGAGCCATGGGCAGAGCAACAGGCACAGCCTATAGGCAGAGCATGAGGTGAGCTTGAGTTGAGTCGTAGGCAGAGCCATAGGCACAGCCTGAGTTGATATAGAGCAGAGTCATAGGCAGAGCCACGCAGAGCGCGTACCTATGCATGTGTGTGTTTCTTTTATACATATATAAAATAAACATAAAATGTTTGGAATGCCGGCTTTTCGCAGGGCTCTGGAGATTTCCTAGTCGAGCAGTCTGAACTAGAACACTTTTCATTGTTATTAATATTATTTAATAAGAACAACTGTACACTATAGCTATCTAAATTTTATATAGATTTTTTGTAATATGTTAACTACACAAAATATTTCCAATATTGTATATTGTCCTGCATTTTCATTGTGCATTTATATAAAAAGTCTAAATTTATTAAATTAGAGCACTTCCTGCATGGAGCACCTTTACATACATATTACCAATGCGGTAGAATATCTTTTATAAATAAAACAAAATAAACACAAGTAAATTATTAGTCGTTTACTTTTAGGGACACTTTTAACTAAGCTAATATTAAAAGCGATGATTAAACTAATTATTATAATGTTTAAAGCGATGATTCAACTAATTATTATTAAAAATTTTAAATCACACACATATATATATATATTTATTTATATTTTGATATATGTCAATATTTTTTTGCTGTTTAGTTTCACACGCTTGGGGCTGCTCGGATTAGGCCATCGTCATACCAATTTTAGATATTTTTTGATTGGTGTTCTAATTGAAAAGCTTTCTGACATTGCTGTTGACATTTTTCAAATTTTAATTAAATTTATGACACTATCCTGCGTATGTAGTCGTTAGTTAGTTTGTGTTATTTACAATTTTTTGTTGCATTTTTGGTATGCTATTATCTATTTTTCAGTTGGTCGAACTGTCGCCAGTTTATGCTCGTAACTGTCATGGACAGAACTTTAACAAGAGTGAGGCGGGGCAGTCCGGTATATGCCCCTAAAGGCCCTGGGCCTACTCCACCCTTAAGGTAGTTACAAATTATGCCACGGACCGCCTGCATAGTTCTAACTAACTTGTTTTTCAACATTCACTTCATGCACATAGTTCTATTCTATTCCATTTTTTTTTTTGCAATTTGTATTGCTAGAATGTTTTTTGTTTTCATACGTTGACCACAAACTGCAATGTTTTAATTGAAACTAAATGCTGCCCTTGTGTAATGTTAAAAAACAAACAAGTTGCGCTCTGAAATAACAACAAAACAAACAAAAAAAAACAGCAAAAACAACAACTACAATAATAATAACAACATTGGCAATTATAACTGCATCGAACTCTGTACGCGTTCTCATCTCAAATGAACAACAACACAATAAGGGCGTAGCAGGACGTTGAGAATGATGTACATCTAAATATCCTGGAAGTTGTAAGTAGTTAAGAATTCAGAAGTAGTAGTTGAAGTAATTAAAGTAGTTGTAGTAATAGTAGTTCGTTGTAGAAGTGGAAGCCGAAGTAGTAGAAGTATTAGAAGTAATAGTAGTAGTAGTAATAGTAATAGTAGTAGTAATAGTAGTAGAAGTAGTAGTAGAAGTAGTAGTAGAAATAGTAGTAGTAGAAATAGTAGTAGTAAAAATAGTAGTAGTAAAAATAGTAGTAGTAGAAATAGTAGTAGTAAAAATAGTAGTAATAGAAATAGTAGTAGTAGTAGTAGAAATAGTATTAGTTAAAATAGTAGTAGTAGAAATAGTAGTAGTAAAAACAGTAGTAGTAGAAATAGTAGTAGTAGTAGAAGTAGTAGAAGTAGTAGTAGTGGTAGAGGTAGTAGTAGTAGATGTACAAGTAGTAGAAGTTGTAGTAGTAGAAGTAGTAGAAGTAGTAGTAGTAGTAGTGGTAGAAGTAGTAGTAGTAGAAGTAGAAGTAGTAGAAGTAGTAGTAGGAGAAGTAGTAGAAGTTGTAGTAGTTAAAGTAGAAGTACTAGTCAGAACAAGTACAAGTTATAGCAGTAGAAGTAGTAGTGGTAAAAGTTATAGTAGTAGAAGTAGTAGTGGTAAGAGTTACAGTAGTAGAAGTAGTAGTGGTAAAAGTTATAGTAGTAGAAGTAGTGTTCTATTAAAATTCCAAAAATTCCAAAAATGATATATCAAATTTCGTTTAAACTTTAAAACTACTGAATATTATATTTATATTATATTTTATATGAACCTGCATATATTTAGCTAAAGCTGGAATTGTGCCATAAGTATATATATCATAGATATATGTATATATATAAATAATGTAGTATCCAAAAACTTATATTTATATTGTATTAATTATTGAAGTAATATGCATCATTTTCAAAAACCCCATTTTATCCCTTTTTTTGAGTACAGGGTATACAAAATTCCCGGAAATCCGCTTTGCGCCCAATCCACGTGCTTTTAATGCCGTACGCATGTCCAGCGGCTGTCCGGCTCTGTAGCCGGGGCAACTCTCTTGTCCACTGTATGTGGGTGGCTGGGCATTTGTTGTTATTATTTGTATGCCTTTTTAAGTATAGACTTTTGCCCTGGGGCGAGAGAGTCACATTGAGCCGCAATACAATGCAGATTAAGAGTAGGATTTTGTTCTCGTTTTTTGCTGCTGTTGATTTACAATTGAAAAGCTCAATGATGAAAAAAATCATAGATAAATATTATGAAATGCAAGTTAAAAGTGCATATTTATTCAATTTAAAGTGCAATTCAGAATCAGTAAAGCTGATTAAAATAAAAATAAAAAAAAAGGCCTTCGTCGAGGAAAATTGGAAAATGTGTGCGTCCTTAAAACTCATAAAGCAAAATACACAATCAGAATTTTCAATAATAATTGTCGGGATAGAGAAAGCTTTAATTGTGCTCAGGCACAAAGCATTGTTTAAACAGACGCAAACAAAATTAATTATAATATTTTTCCAATACACATTTCATTTATCAAATCCCTCAAACGATCCAAATCAATTGACATAAATATTTCATTTAAAATCTGAGCAATATAAAAACACAAAGGAAAATTTCATAAATGCCAATGTTTATATGCCATAATTTGTATACCCTTCGCAAGGATACTTATTAAATTTAATTTAGAGTATATCAAGCTGTGAATTTTAATAAATTTATAGAGAATAATTTTAATATTTATTTTAAATGAATTTATCATGCGAGTATGCTCTAAGGCTTTGACTGGTATAGTTTCTTGGCTCTTTGTGTTGTAAAGAAATTTTCTCTGACTTTGAAATATATTTATTGAAGAAATTATATAATTTTTAGTGATTAATTTTCTTCCTTTAAAGGTTGACTAAACAAAAGACATTTATAAGAAAATAATTTATATATGGAAATTTTTTACGAAGCTCCAGCTTAGTTTAAAGTGCGTGAAGTCAGTAGACATTTTATCAAGATTTCAGTGCGTAGGCAACAGCTGAAAACTTTGAGCATGAAAAGACTCTTTTGGATCCTTAGCCAACATCTAGCCAAATATATGTAGCTACCAGGGATGTCAACTCAGCGCCAACATTCGAGACACTCTACATATTGAGCCGTCATCCAAATTCCATCTTTCACTGAAATGCCATTGGTAATGCTTCAAAATAACACCAGAATCTTACCTACCTAGTTTTTTGATAAAGAAACACTCTTATTTTGTTTGAAATTAAATATAAATACTGAATTAAAAAAAAAAATATTCATCTGTAGTCATTATGATATTATTTATCAATCTTAAAATCAGAGCTTATTTGCGCTGCTATTATTTTGAACACAGCTGTATATCTCAAACCATATTGATATTGTTCTTATTTCTTATGCTACTGCCTCTTATGGATAAACTTTATTAAAGCCTTACCAAATCCTACTTCAATCCCACTTAGATCAAGCTAATTTATCGTATGAAAAAATACTTTTTAAGTAAAATTTTTACAAGTGCATTTCAGCCATCGACGTGCTCAACTAACTATTTTTTTCTGCTTTCTTTTTTCATACCTGTACATAAATAGCAAAGGAGCTTAACAATTTGTATGTGTTTAAGCCAATAAACAAATTTAATTGTACGATTACCTTTTTTGCACCTTTTTTAAACATTTTTTTGCTATAACAATTGAATCTTTGTTTTATTTTATTTTTATTTTTGTTGAATGTTCATTACAAAATGTTTAAAGGGCAAAAGCTTAAGCCTTATGCGGTCAACTAAAGCTGGCCGCAATGGGGAAAATAAACATGGGCTCTGTGCCAGCGTACAATGGGGCAAATAACATTTTATTTGACTAAAAATATGTAAAATGTATTTTTATAAATTTAGCAAAAATATAAGAAATATTTATTTAATATTAAATCTTAAAATATAAGTTGTTTGTATATGCAAAATATATACAATTTGCAGCAAATAAATATCAATTTGTTACACTGTCCGTCCGTAAAGTAAAGGGCAAACACGTACAATAGGCAGTACGAGCTGGGCGCCGAGTCCTTTGGGTCCAGCACATAAAAATGCATTAAATAAAATTTGTCATATAAATCTTGCAATTTATATGTTGCCCTGGCAGCACGAGAAATGTAATTTACAAACCAAAAGCTGTTGGATTCATTTCTTTTATATTTATTTTATTTCAGTAGAGTTTCTCTGTTGCTTTTTTTTTTTTGCTTTTGGTTTTTTGCGTATTGTTACTCAAGAGCGAGTTGTCGTATAACTCATTAAGAACGCTTGTCGCAGGTGCTAATTCGTTAAAATGGAAATCAGAATTTTCCAATTAAACTGGATAATAAATTGGCCAACCAAGCAAGCCAGCCAACAAACAAGCAGGCAGACGGGGAAGCAGGCAGCAGCAGCAGCAGCACAGGAAACTGTTTTTTTGAGGGGGTTGGATCTGACCAGCAGCTGCCAGAAAGGATATAAATTATAAATACGCCGGAAGTTCCAAGTCAGCATGAAAGGGCGAAAACACACACACAGACGCACACACATACATATACATGCACGCACACTCATATAAGGCGTGTAAGCAGCAACCCCGCTCTTGGGCCAGGTTTGCAATTCCGTTAGCTAGCTAATTTGTAAAAAGCTGTTGACCAACACACACAACACACAGCTGAGACCCTCACTAAGAAGATAAACTATGCGCCGTATATAAGCAGATACTTTATCTGCTGGCGAAACGAGCGTTCTGATTAAGTGTGTGGGTGTGTGTGTGTGTACGTGTGTGTGTGTGACATGTGTGTTGCTTCGGCTTGGGGGCTAAATGTGGGCGAGCAATTAGATAAAACAAACGCAGCGCTGACAAAGGCATTGCAATTTTGCTTGCCATCCACAGCAAAAGTTGCGCATCAGTGTAAAAGTATCTATGAAATGAAGTTGAGATGCTGCAGCCGCAACTTCAAGTATGCGTGGTTGCAACTCCAACTCTCAATCCCGTCCAGCGCCAGCTTAACAATTCAATTTGAGCTTCGTGCGCAATTTGCGGAATGGAAGTAGAAGTTGTTAGTGGGGCGGGGCATGGAGGGCGCACTGTCAAGGGCGTTTGTGCGTTTCATTCTGTGTTAATTCATATAACAGGCAGTGCCTGCCACTCCCATGGCCTTCAGCATTACGCTGCATGCATCTTATATATATATATATACATATATAGCATACATTTCGGGGCGCATGCAATTTCGCCTCGCATGTGCCGCAAGTTTTTGGCGCGTTCACGCTACACTGAAAGCTGAACGCTGCAGCGCCAACCGACGCGTTCGCACAGAAGTGTTGCCGATTTTTTCAAGTGTGAACAGCTGCAGCTGAGGCAAGCGTATATGCTAAATTTGTTAACTGGCTTTAATGTATGTTAGTTGGCAAAAATTTCTAGTTGTATTTCAATTATGTTGTACTTAACTAAAGCAAATCGTTAAGTTGTTAATACATACTTAAGCAACTTTTGGCTGCTCGATATATTTGCCGAGGGCATTAGAAATTCAAAGCATTTGTTATGCAAACTTTGAGCAGTATAAATAATTAAGCTATCTGTCTGTTTGGCTCTGCAAAAGGGGCTAGATGTATGCCGGAGTCAAAGTAAATGCCTAAAATGGATAGAGCTTATGTGATTCGAGTTCATTATCCTTTGCTATGCATAAGTGATTATAATGTCATATAAGTTTAGAATATGTTATGATCATCTATGACTTTAGACCCTTATAACATTCAAGTAATCAATACAATTATGTGTTATATATATATTAACTTCATCTATGACTTTAGATCCTTATAGCATTCATGCAATCAATGCAATTATATGAAATTCTTCTTCCAGCATCTCTAACTTTCATTATTTCATAGATTATCGATAATTTCTCTTTAATCAACATCCATACACATCCATTGCATCTATCTATCCTGTACATCCGATGTTTACATATTACATATCTCGGATAAAGTTCTGCTGGAGTGTGTGAACGGTTGACAGGCTGCACTCAGCTGTCGTTCTGTCTGTCTTTCTGTCTGTGTGTAGCTTGTTTGGTTTTTGGCGCTTATCGCTAACCCGTTTGTTTGTTTGTTTGTTTGTTCGTGTTGCCTGTTTCCTGGGAATCCCGCAACACACAAGAGTTATTTGGCTTTCCAATGGTTTAATTAAAACATTGTTACTTCATTGTGAAAATGCGCAAAGTGTAATTATATAAAATTTGCACAGCCACAGAGACACAAAGATATGGACGAAGGACAACGAGAGCCAGGCGCAAGCACAGCACACAAGGCAGTAAGAGAGAACAGAGAGAGAGAGAGAGAGAGAGAGAGAGAGAGAGGGAGAGGGAGTGTGTGTGGCAGAGGGACATGTTGCTACCACATGCTAACAAACAAACAGGACGCCGCCACACAAAGTCTTCTACATATGTTGCGAGCGCAAGTGAAGCTGCTTTGAGCTTCACATTTGTGCAGATTTGTATGCTGTGTGTGCCAGTGTGTGTGTGTGTGTGTGTGTGTGTGTGTGTACAGGCGTAAATCGCTTGGCTTCAAAAGTTGACACGCTCATATGTAAGTAGGCATGCAAACATATCTACACGTTATAATAGGCAGCAATAAAATTAGACCCCAAGTGCTGAGACCCAAAAAGTATGCTACAATATTTGCACGCCACGCACACCAGAAGTTTTAAGAACCAGCGCACTGGGGAGCGCTTAACTATGTGTGTGTGTGTGAGTGTGCGTGTGAATCGTGTATTATATCAGAGCTGCTCATGCAATGGCAGCTTAATATCTTAATTGAGGTGCCCGCTTGAAAGATGCATGGTTATCCTCTGCCAAAGGATGACGTCGGAAAGTCAAGTTAAGGCCGACAGCAAAGGCTTGAAATAAATTAACTTTTCGCTGTTGATTTTATGTAAATCATCATGTAAAGAAGAAAAAAAAAAAACAAGAAGAAAAACAAAAACACAATTTCAGCCAGAGCCAAAGCCAGAGCCCCAGCGAGTGTCGCTGGCAGACAGAGCGGCGTCCCATTTATATTTATTTAATGATGTGACCTAAATTTATGTCTGTATGTGAGTGTTTAATTAGACGGTTCGCCTCACAGGCGACAGTTGGTGGTCTTTACGACTCAGTGGCCTAGAGCTCTCGCTCTCCCTCTCTCTCTCTCTCTCTCTCTGTCTCTCTGTCTCTTATTTTCACACTCAC
Organism: Drosophila nigricruria; assembly: GCA_037075265.1. Taxonomy (NCBI): domain Eukaryota; kingdom Metazoa; phylum Arthropoda; class Insecta; order Diptera; family Drosophilidae; genus Drosophila; species Drosophila nigricruria. The sequence continues at coordinate 1,802,302 of JBAMCI010000074.1, forward strand.
TCGCACATAGAGTCTATGCGTGCCAGACCCCAACGAAGTCCTTAAATGTTAGTGCTGCTCTCAAGGTCACACGATTTAAGTATATATGTATATGTATTACCGCTCCCTTTTTCCAATGGGGGTTTTGGTATATCGCTTATCTTGGAGGCGGTGGCCTGTGCCAAAAATTTACGTACTGTTAAGTAAAGGATTTGTGGTTAATGACGGTCGCCTGGCTGGGGGTCGTGGCACTTGGCCGCCTTCCAATGCCATTTCAAGCTACATATGTTGTGCCCAAAGCCTTCGAAGTTATTTTTCGCTTAGTGTGGGAAAGTAAGGGTCTCTTGGCTTTTGGGCTGTTGGGCGGCCCTCCACTGGCGATGCGGGCAATAAATTTGACTTGTAATCAAATTTAAATTAAAGTGATGGGGCTGGTCAGACTGCTTGAGCAGGGGACTTTCCAGCTAGTGTAATGCCACTGAAGTGGAATAGTTGTTCATTTTAAGCATGTCAAATTTTTGGGCTCGAAATGCGGCAGAAAAGAAGAACTAAGCAAGGGGCAAAAAGGTTTGAGATGTTTGGTTGGAGTTTGCTTAAAATTTCATATAAAGTTCACATATATTTGAAATTTATCGATAGGACATGCTCTAACTCCAATGTTCTGATGTTCATCTTTATTATTATTTTATTTATTATTGACAATTTTACCAGCTAAATCTTTATTGAAATCAAATCAATATTACTAATCCTATTTATATTTGTATATTTTCTTCAGACTTTACTTACATTCAACTTAGAAAAGTGACATTTGTTAAGTTTTAAGTTTAAGTTTAAGTTTAAAGCTACCCTACTCGGCAGTGCTCAACTCAGAAATACCCTGACCTCTGCGCATAGCTCCTATTCTAGTCATTCAATTCTTCCTTTATACATATATACAGCCAACAACACCTGCTCACACACACACACCCAACAGCTCCCCCATCGCCTACTATGGAGCGACTGCCTTTGGACAGCTTTATGGTCTTGACTTTAGGGAATTAAATATTAAATCAATTTTGTTCTGGATTCACATTTTTAATGAAATTTGCAGCACATAACAATGACATTCAGATGTGTGTAATTAATAAAGAACTATTTGAAATACATTGCTCTTTTTAAAATCAAGGGGCAGAAGGTGGAGGTATTTTAAATGCGAAATACTTCAAATCTCTAGCTTTTGTGGATTTTAAATTGATATTTAATGATAAAAAGTATAAAGGATGAAGAGTGCGCAAAAATGATAAGGTATGGTATACAGAAATATATATATTTTAAGTTTCAAGTCTCTAGCTTTTTTAGTTTACGAGATTGCTGCATTCGCGGCGAGCAGTCAGACAAACGGATATGACTAGATCGAGTTAGCTTGTTATCTTGATTTAGTATCTGTATATTTATATGTCGGAGAAAGGATTATAGAGGTTACTTAAGCTTTTTGGTAGATAGTATGCTTCAGTTCGAGTGCAGCGAGTTTATGTCCTTATTGCTCTTTTTCTTAGAAATCTCCGATTTTCCATGAGCAAATTCACGTCTGCAATGCAGTCAGAGACATGCTCGATTTTAGTGTTAACTGATATCCCACACAAACAGATTATACAACACTGCTTCTAACACCGATATAACTATCGATAATACGCTTCATACCGATACTAATTATATCCCCGACATATATATATATATATATACTTTATATTTATATATTATCTGTATATACTCTTAACGGATCTGCTACGTCTAATTCTACCTGTTAAAAACCATTTGCACCTGAACATGATACCCTAAATTCCCATTTTCCTTATCAATGTTACTATCCTTCCCATTGTCATTCCCATCATCATTATTATTATTAATGTCAGTTATCTTATTATTGTAATTCTAGTATACATTTTCCTAAATTTAAACGATTCATCTAGTTTTACAACAACTACCAATCGATCAATCAATCCATAAATATGTAAACTTAACAAGAAAAAGTATTTCCTTGTACTACAATAGCTTAAAGCTATAATTTTAAATAAATCAAGATTATGGAAATGCATAATACATTTTGATTTGTTGTCAGAAAAGATAACAGGAATATAATTGAAAGGAAAAAAACAATTTCTTTGTAGAAGAAGATTACGCAGACAATTTGCGGAAAAGAAATGTAGAAAAATGAAATCCTTGCATAGGTGGACATGTCCGGAGCAGCTAGGTCTGTGGCAAAGTGTGACAAATCCGCCAAAGGACTCAGCTGGCATGCAAAAAGCAATTGCTTGTGTTATGCCTTGCTTGCCCTTCGATTGAAGGAACGCCCCAGCTAAGCCAGGGCTTAGATGTGTTAGATATGTTCAACAGCTGCGCTATTTTTTAAGGCATAACAGCCATGACAGCTTTCAATTTCCATGCTGCGGCTGCTTCAACTTTCCCTCGACTCAACTCGACTCGTGCCGGGGCGTGGCACAATTTCAATTTGTCAGCTTGGGTACAACAGCGCACCACGCCTGACCACGCCCACCAGCTTAGAGGCCAGCAATATTCTAATCCAATCGCCGCATTTATCAGGCGCAACCGATCAACATGGCAAACTTGTGACTTATGCATCAAAGTCAAGAGATGAGCTAGCTGAGATACAATCCCCCTCTGGCCAATTACCCGCTCTGTCATGAATTTTGATGTTGTTTTAGTTCAGTTCTTTCTTTCTTTCTATTTTTTATCCTTCTATTTCTGTTGTGGATGTAAATGCAGCATTAAATCAAATTCGAAGACAAACCCTGCCACATGCCAACAATTTGGCTCAAGTTGACAAAAGCCAAAGTCGTGCGAAAACAAAAATCGAATATCATAAAAGTGAAACAAGTTATGGTGCAATAGGGAGTGTTTGATACACTTGTAGATACCCTGTTCATTTTTGATTGGACATTAGATTGAACTTTCTTCTCTATTCCCACAAATACAGACACGAAATTACTACATAGGTCAATACGATTGATTGGAAATGAGTGTAGGTAGAACAAGTTATGATGCTCGAGTTGTAGACACTCTGTAGGCTACAGATTACTATACAAGAAAGAGTCAAGTTCATAAATAAAACAAGATATGTTGCTCTAGACATAAGTATCCGGCTGTAAATTACCCCAATTTCTATATATGCAGTTGTGCTCAAAATAATAGCAGCGCATATAAGCTCTGATGTTAAGATTGATAAATAATATCATAATGACTAATATTATATATTCAGTAGAACAAATACAAGCATCAACTTATACCTCACAAGGTCGTGGCTGGTTCCTCCTGCTGTCTGTTACTCTCACTAACAATCATCATACCCCTTTTCACATACCCCTTTGCAATGGGTATGGCTAAAAAAAAAAAAACCGAAACATATCAAACAATTTTGCAGTAATGGCCGCACATAAAAAATACGCAAGAAAAATAATTTTTCACTTGCGTAACGAATCGATTGGCATTTCCATGTCCATGTCCATGCCCATGTCCATGTCCATGTCCTATCCCAGTTTGAGTTTCAGTTTCAGTTTCCGATTTGGAATATCAGCCGTAAGCGTCGCTCGATCTATCGTGCGAGTGTGTGTCAAAGATGAGGCCATGCTGATAAAATCCAATCACTATGAATTTACGCTCCTTTACAGGAAATGAAGCGGAAGAAATGTGCAAAATGTATTGGCATACTCTCCCCCTCGACCACGACTTCGACTCACACACTTGCCACTTGCCACTTGCCACTTGCTGCACGCTGTTGGGGTTGTTGTTTATCTGTCTGTCTGTCGGTCTGTCTTTCGGTGGGGTTCGTGAGGCCCAACTCCAAGTTATTGCCATTGCAATTCATAAAACAAATTGATATTGCCTGCTATTACACACGTCAAATGCCAACGCCCACGCCCACGCCGAACCGCAAAAGGCTCGCCCCCATCGACCGAATTAAATTAAATATTTACTCTCGCATTTGCGTGCGATTTTTATTTTTTTATTTCGTTTTATCGAAGTAATTTGCCAGCGACATGTTTTGCTTTGATTAGCTCTCGCCTCGCCGATGAGGTAATTTGTGTCAGAGCATGTCAACGCCCCGACTGAGCTCTCAGCTCCGTCACGAACCGAAGGTCCTGCCACAAAAATCCCAGGCGGTTCTAATTATATGCAACAAGCGAGCTGAGTAGCCCAATCGTTTCAACTTGGACTCCGGCTCCGGCTCTGGTTCCGTCGCCGTCTCCGTCTCCGTCTCCGTCTCCCGGAACCGGGGCTGTAGTTATAAAATAATTTCTTTCGAAATTAATAAATTGAAGCCTGCTGAGGTCGGACAGGAAATGAAGGCCTTTGCAGCAGCAGCAGCAGCTACCAATTGGGGGGCTGGCCAAGTCGGCCAGGCCTGACTGGTCATCATCAGTGCGGACACGTCCTTCACTTACTGTGCATATCATAAATGCGGGCCAGCGAGCACATGACAACTACTACAAAAATCTCAACAACAACAACAACAACAACAAGAGCAATGTCAGTGGCGTAGTCAAGGAATGCCAAAAGGTATTTCAACTGAATTTTTGTTAAACTTGTTGCATTTCTGCAATTGTTGCAGCTTACAAAGGCTGTGGTTATTTAAAAGCTAAAGGAATTTATGTATATTGAATATATATTTATGTTTTTTTTTTTTAGATATTTAATATAGTTGTTGCTAAGATTAAAGTCAAGTTAACTTGTTTGGTTTGTTGTATGTAAAATATAAACTGAGTGAAGCAAATGAAAAAGCTTTGATAAAATATTTGATACAAATTTATTTTTATTGAATAAATTTAAGTAAATACTGTTTGATGTAAGGGAATTTATGTTCCTTTTTGGCCACTAGACTAAAGAAAATATTTTAGAAAATTTTATAAATATTTATTTTACTAATTTTTTTCTTAAAATCTATTTATTTTTATGCCAGTTGGATTTGTATTCCATGTGTTCAAGGTTCAGACTAAGACTAAGACTAAGACTAAGACTAAGACTAAGACTAAGACTAAGACTTAGACTAAGACTAAGACTAAGACTAAGACTAAGACTAAGACTAAGACTAAGACTAAGACTAAGACTAAGACTAAGACTAAGACTAAGACTAAGACTAAGACTAAGACTAAGACTAAGACTAAGACTAAGACTAAGACTAAGACTAAGACTAAGACTAAGACTAAGACTAAGACTAAGACTAAGACTAAGACTAAGACTAAGACTAAGACTAAGACTAAGACTAAGACTAAGACTAAGACTAAGACTAAGACTAAGACTAAGACTAAGACTAAGACTAAGACTAAGACTAAGACTAAGACTAAGACTAAGACTAAGACTAAGACTAAGACTAAGACTAAGACTAAGACTAAGACTAAGACTAAGACTAAGACTAAGACTAAGACTAAGACTAAGACTAAGACTAAGACTAAGACTAAGACTAAGACTAAGACTAAGACTAAGACTAAGACTAAGACTAAGACTAAGACTAAGACTAAGACTAAGACTAAGACTAAGACTAAGACTAAGACTAAGACTAAGACTAAGACTAAGACTAAGACTAAGACTAAGACTAAGACTAAGACTAAGACTAAGACTAAGACTAAGACTAAGACTAAGACTAAGACTAAGACTAAGACTAAGACTAAGACTAAGACTAAGACTAAGACTAAGACTAAGACTAAGACTAAGACTAAGACTAAGACTAAGACTAAGACTAAGACTAAGACTAAGACTAAGACTAAGACTAAGACTAAGACTAAGACTAAGACTAAGACTAAGGCTAAGACTAAGACTAAGACTAAGACTAAGACTAAGACTAAGACTAAGACTAAGACTGCACTTCATTTCATATGGAGCTTGAAGAGTGTTAAATAGGTCAGGTCCTTCTGGTTTTATTTAACCTTTTTACCTATTGTAAAATTCTAGTCTAAAAACCATTTCAAATCGATTTAAAGTTTTTCAAAATTTTAATTTTCTATATTAATGATTCATATTAATTGACTAATTCATAGCTAAAACTGACCTATCTATACCCTACTCTATACCATACTCTAACTACCCATAACATACTATACCCAACTTTTAACCATACTCTCTACTCCCGGAGTATCATTGCTAATATTGATTACCCAACAATTTGCCCACATTACAAAAAACATTCTCATCGTTCTCAAATATTATGGCTGAAAAAGAAGAAGAAGAAAAATAAAATACAACGGAACAAAACACGAATCGAATTAATTTCGAGCAATTGTAACGGTTAAGTGAGTCAGACTTAGTTCGGCACGATGCCTACGACTGCCCGGCTTCAATTTAACTGTCATTCATTAACAATCGATTAGTCAAACACTTTCCGCTCGATGCTACCATTAATTATCGTCTGTCTGTCTGTCTAGCTGTCTGTCCGCCAACCCCCTTTGCCAGCCACGCCTATGGCTGAAGCTTACGCACTGACTGGACTGACTGACTGATTTGAGGCACTGTGTGTCCACAATTTCATATTGTCGCAGAGTGTCGCCTTTTTTTTGTCGAGTGCAGGGTTGCCAATGCAACGCCCCTCCTCTGCTGTGTGTGTGTGTAAATCGGGCAGACAGACGGAGATATGTTAGATGCAAGAGGCCGGGTCACACACTCAAAATTGTGCTGCTGAGCAGGGTCTCTCTAATAACACACTGCCAACCCCTAATTTACCCTAATTTCTTAACCAATTTCGACCATTACGACGGGTGTGCAATAAAAATTAAAATCCATGCCTTGCCTGCTAGCTCTGTCTCTCTCTCTCTCTTTCTCTCTCTGTTCCTGCCTCTTGCCGCAACATAACTCGTTCGCTGACTTTGACTGCGACTGCAGCTGGGTGTCGTGCCTGCCATAATAAACGCTGTCCTCTGACGATGAGTAGTTGCAAAAAAAAATACAAGAAAAAAAACTATTTTTGGCACGCCGAAGTTGAAATACTCTATGAGAAGATAATACTTAGAGACAGCTATATATATCCAGCTATCTATAAGGCAAATATGTTAGCACATCTGTTGGAATGGATTAACTTTTTGAGCCTTTCACTCAGATTGATTCTGATATACATATTGAGCCTTCAAAGTCGGACTCTGTCAAGTTTTATGAATGATTTATATAATCCATTAAATATATCATATAATCCATCTGAAATAGTTACTTAATTTCTCTCTCACATATATATATACCTAACACATTTGATGACTATATAAACATGCCTCAGAGTACAAAACAATATTCAGTGCATCCACAAGGACTTGGAGCTGAGCTAGTGTCGTGCCACGATAATGAAACCAGGACTTAGACGGAAATGTGAAAAAATTATAATTCGTAAGCTGTTAGAAATGTGTGGACGTAATACTTGATATTGAAATGAATTTGAATTGTGGTTATAGAGAAAAAATAATTATATGAAAATACATTTTATTGTTTATTGAGAGAATACAAAAATATAGGAAAATTGTATTTAAATATTTCAAATAAATTATATTTAATTATGTTTTAGGCAGCAAGATATTTTAATTTATTATTATTTTTTTTTGGGAGAATTAAAAAAATATAGATAAATTTGATTTAAATATGTAAATTATAATTACAATTTTATTATATTTAAATTATATTTACAGGCAGAAAGTATATTATTATTAATAAATATTATTAGCAAATCGTTTGGTAAATTAAAAAATTAAATAAAGTTTTTGTATATCGTTTACTACTTTGATCATTTTCAGTTATTTATATTTATATTATTTATATTGATATTTATTTTTTTATATAAATTTTTTTTTAACGTATTATTGATTTTTTAATAGTTAAGAATTTTAATTTTTTAAATATATAATAATATTGTAATAATACTTAAAGCTAAACAAGAGAGGTAAAGGGTAAGAGTTCGAGGCAAGTTGATGAATCTTAAGAACGTTGTATTATTTTAGTCGAAGTTGCTTTTCAGCACAGTTGCTCAAAGATTATAGATATTAATTTATAACTATATATATTTAAACAAAATAACTGCTAAACATTTATAACAATTATAATATACATAGAAATTATCTTGATTATCGATTCATTATAAATATATTTGATGACAAATAAAAGATAATATACAAAAACTTTCACAATCTTTATGGACAGACTACTCGAAGTTTTAAATTGCTTCAAATTAAATTTGATATTTCTTTTAAAGTAAAATATTAAATGGAAATCTTAAAGCTTTAAGGCTTTAAGGTTTATAACTCCATATATTCATCTACGTCCTCCATATCAGTCAGATATTTGATGATATCAAGCCTGAAAACCTTTTCAGTAACTGACTTAGAAATGTCAAAGCAAAATGTATGCTTTATGCTGATAAATTGATTTAGTCATTTTAAATAAAGTTTTCTTCTCTCATATTATTTCATTTATAAGCAATATTAACTTTAAGTGGAATGAACTTGTTGTGGCGTGTCACGCGCTCATCTCTAATATTTTTGGTAGCAGCTGTTCAGTTGGTCAGCCGTGGCGCATGATTGGCCACACAAACACGCAACTACTGTCAATTATTTGACTGTCATTGACGCACTGACTGACTGGCAGACTGACTGATTGACAAAGTGACGCTTCTTCTTTCTGCCTGCACTAACATACCACAACTCTGGCCATTTCTCTTGACATTCGCATGTGTCCATCTAGCTGGACGTCTGCCCTATGTCTGTCCATGTGTTTGTCTCTCTGTGTGCATGTGTGTGTGCGTGTGTGTGTGTGTGTGTGTGTGTATGATGTCTCTTGTTGCTGTCCTGGCAGTTTGTGCTTGCTTGACTGGCCATCAAGTCGCTAACCGATGTCGTCGTCCTCGACGTCCTCAAAGTCGTCCTGTACAGGTATGCATTGACGCAACTGCGACAAATTTAAATGCGGTTTTGGTCACGACGTCTCCTTTCTGATTGTGTGTGTGTGTGTGTCTGAGTGTGTGTGTGTGTGTGTTGGTCGCGTTTGCTGCCACGTTGCAGCAATCATCATTAAAACTTATTCAATGGCCCCCTTTTCGTCCTCATAACGGCCATTGTCCTGGCCTTGTTGCTGGCAATTTGGACCGCTGCTTTGCCAAGGCGGGCACATAATTATTTAAATAAATTAAATTAAATTTGTTCACGTCAAACATGTGTCGCAAACAATGCGTGCTTAAATTGTGTCCCCAACTCGCTGTCCACTGTCAAGTCAATAAAAAATTAAGTTTCTCGCTCTTCAACAACAAACACAACAAACACAAAAAAAAAAGCTGGCGGGGCCGAAACTGAGCAGCGACAACAAAAGTGACCCAAATATTTTGCAAGGACAATGCACTTGCACAATGGACACACACACACACACACATAGACACACACACAGACAGACAGTTGGACAGACAAAGCATAACAGCAAAAGGACAGAGACGAACAACAGTTGGAGTCGGGGGAGCCACCGCAGAGCGAATGGAAAGAATGAAGCTTGGTAATGGCCAAGTAAATAAACAAAAGTAATTGCATAAAATTTATATAAATTAATGGAAATGCATCATGCAAATGGCTACGAATGAATTTAAAGTGCAAAAACTTATTCAAGCTTTTCATTTCCACTAAATGAAGAATGATTAATTTCAACTTATTTCTCACATGAATAATTACAGAAACGAGCTCCATACTAAATATATATATATTTATATATTGATGTGTGTATAAAAATAGTAGGCATTTCAAAAGATTAACTCTTTGGGCTTTTTGAATAATATTCATACATTATTTTATTTTCGCTTTGAAATTGTGAATGGGAATATTTGGGAGGGAGATGGGTAAAGAAGTGAATAGGTATTATTAGGGAAAGGCAAGTCCATTGAAAATTTGTTACTGAAAAACATGACTTAAATTGTAATATGGCACTTAACTAATTAAAACAAGTAAGAGTGCTCAAGTTGGGGCTGCTCGACTAGGAGATATCCTGAATACTGTGAAGAGCTGATATTCCCAATATTTACTATTGCAACATAATTGTTGAATGACTTTTGTACCAGATACACTTTCTTAATAAAAATTTCAGAGTATGACAATTTCATTTATGTGTATGTATTTGCCAAAGCACAAGCTTTTAATATTTGAAATAGGTTTTTTTTTGTAAACTTGGGGGAACATGGGGAGGCCTCCAGGAGAATACATTGAAAATTTCAAGTCTTTAGCTTAAAAGGCTTATGAAATCAGTGAATTCATTCTGACGGACAGAAGGACGAACAGAAGTATCTATCTCTTATAGACTCTAGCGATGCGTTCACACATAAGGACAGACGGACGGACGGACAGACACATGGATGAACGGACGGACAAACGGACGGACGGACGGACGGAAAGGCGGAAAGATGTACAAAAGGACGGACAGGGCTAAATCGACTCAGTGCGTTGTCGTACTTAAGAATTTATATACTTAATGCATCTGCCATGCCTCCTTTTGCCTGTTATATACATTTTCACAAAATTATAAATTATAAATTATAAAATATAAATTATATAAATTATTGTTATACCTTGATCATACCCTGATTTCCCGTTTTCAATGGGTTCAGGGTATAATAATAGATTCCCAATATGAAATATAGTAAATGTCGAGTACTATAAGTGTCTAATATTTCAAATATAATTCTTAATTTAACGAATCGGAAATCTATTAAAGTCATATCTTACTCTTCAAATAACTCTAAAAATGCAAGATTTTCAGAGAGATGAGCTCTGCAGCAAAAAAGTTATATAAAATTGCATTTATTTAAGGTAGGCAAGCGAAATTCAGGATGCCAAGGAGAAGCCAGAAATATGTATCAACCTTACCCACTCTCTCTGTCTCTCTCTCTCTCCATCTCTCTCTCTCTCCATCTCACTCTCTTTCTGTCACTTAATTAACAGCCTAAGCAATTGCCCTCAAGATCCCGCATTTTTTCCTTTGATTCGAAATCTACATCGAAACATATACTTTTCATTTGTATAAAGACATCAATTTAGGCATCAACTGAGATAAAATGACAGATCGTTGCTCACAAATGGACCTTTTTGGGCATTCGAAGTGAGTTCAATTACCTTTCTTGAGCTACTCATGAGGGTAGCATCAAACGCCTCTGCTGACACTCAAGAACATTGGTCATTGTGACCACGCCCCCATTTGCCAGTTTCTTTGCTCACTCATAGGGCGAGCACATTAAACAAGTTCTTTATCTCTTACAGGTGTGCGAAAACTTAACGCTCTACCTGTTCGAAAGCAGTCCACCAATCAGCACGCAGCTGGAATTGTGAATGGATTGTAAATTTGCTATGCAAAAGAAAGAGACTAAGATGTTGTATATATAATTATATTATATGGGAGTTTTAAATTGGAAGGATACTCATTTTGATAGTCAGAGAAAAGTTAGTTATTAGTTGGTTTTGAATATAGTGTATATACCTTAAATAATCTATAATAATCGGAAAAAACTTATGATATAATACTTTAAGTTTAAGTATTATTCAAAGAGTTTCTTTCTTTTATAATATATTTTTGAGGAATATATATATATAATATATATGTTTATATTAAAAACTTTCTTTAGAGTGTCTTATGTTAATGTTCCCTATCTTATAGAGTATATATATATACTTTTTGATATTTAACAAAAGAAAGAATAGATATTGATATCTCTTTCTTTTCATCTTTCGTTTTATTCTGTTCTGCTTTATGGAATTATTGGAATCCGTGAGTTTAGAGGAATATATTATACCTCTGTCAAAGAAACCATAGTTTTTGAGTAGAAAAGTATTTTTTAATTTTCAGATACGCTAAGAACTCCGAAATTTTTGAAATTTTTCTATACTATTTTGGGTGTTAATACTAAAAATGTTATTAAAATCTTAATCATCCTCGTATTCACTGTAATATGATTAAAATATTGCTCTTATGTCCTTTCAAAGTGAAATTTTTCCAACAAATATTTCAAATCGTTCCACAATACTCCATATATATCCCTCTCTCTCTCTCTCTCTTTTATTATTCACAGATAATTCTTTTAAAGTAAATTGAATGCGATAACCTAGTGCCCGTAGTCAATAGAGTTGGCACTCTTTAAAATTGCAATCTATCAATTTGTGCTGTGATTGATTGATTGACAGACCATTTTAAATTGCTGCTGCTTTCATCATTGAAATGATGAAGCCAATTAAGGCCAATGGAATGCTAGGATCAGCAGATAAAGCCGAGTCAGCTAATTAAAAAAAAAAACGAAAAAGAACAGTGAGTAAAATATGCAATTACTAATGGTAAAATCAATATTAAAGAAATGAAAACAAAAAAGCATAAATAATTAATAATTTAAATGCTTTGAACAAAAAAATTTAATATATATAGTGACACAAAGCATAGATAAATGATGTGAAATGAATTCAAAATAAAATGTGCAGGCACGCACATAAATAAACACAGAGAGCAAATAAATAATAAATAATGTTAAACATACACAATTTAGTTAATATAAAACCCAATTAACCAAAGCAGCAGCAGCAACAACAACAGCAGCGGCAGCGGCAATAACAGCACGGCTAACAGAGACGAAGTGAGGCAAGGCAAAGGCCATTTAAAAAGCCATTGAACAAGCCGAAGAACACGAAAAGAGAGGGAGAGAGCGGAAAAGACGCCTGCGACGTCTGAGAGGGCGATGTGCGCGGCCGTCCGACGATGCCATGAATGAATGAATGTCATGAAGTCAACTAGGACAAAGCATATAACACTCATTTATTAATGTACAATTTCAGCAAGAGCAATAACAACAACAACAGCAATGAGGACCCCCCACCAGCAGCAGCAGCAGCAGCATGCGGAGACCGGCTAGAGCGAAAAGTAAGAGCAGAGCATTAAGTTGCTTAGAGCGCTCAGAGCTCACATGAGCGCACATGTTAAATTTACATTGTAAGCTCTGCGCTCTCTAATCAATTTGGTGCTCAGCATGTAAATGCTTTTGCAGAGCTATGCTCTCAGCGTGCTCTCTCACACATACACATGCTCACACGCACAAGCACCCACAGTAATAATGACATTGAAAACACAGCCTCGTCTTCGTCGTCGTCGTCGTCTGTCAACAGAATTGGGGCCACACTGTGCATGGGGGGCATGCTTTATACAGTGCCTTTGCCAGCGGGTGACTGACTGTTAACAGCAGCCGATGCTGTTGATGGGATAGCGATGCTAGTGACACACACACACGCATACTTGCGCACTCAACTGAGCTGGACAGGCCGTGCGAGAGGAAGAGAGCGCAACTGGTTAACAACAGCAACTGAGTGTGACATAATGCGAGAGAAGACCGGTATATTTAGCAGCTCACTGCTGTTATTTCAACTGGCATGCAATGCGCTCTCACTCTCTCTCCGTCTCACACTCTCTCTCTCTGTGCGATGGCATCTCTGTTCGATTTGGAACTGGTTTTCAATATGGATGCACTTCCCGCCTCACTGGGCTGCTGTTTGTGGTCAGCGACGGAATGCTGACTGCACACATTGCTGAGGCTTCCTACATATTCCACAGGCATATCTGCTGTGCAGATTGATGTCGAGCCATATCCATAGCACTTATGCATAGTGAAGGATTCTTAATGCGTTTCATGTTGCTGCCGTATTAAATACCAGTTTTTAATTGATCTTATGTGTAGGCTTTTTATTCCTCCTATCCATTGCAAAATTAATGAGAAAGGGTATATACGTGGGCATAAAAACTATTAAAAAGTCTCGACTAAAAACTAGATTTAATGACATTTTTTAAAGTAAAAGAACGATTAAAATTAAAATATTAATTAATTTTAAATTAATTTTTACTTCTAAATAAATATATTTAATTTTCTTAATTTTTTTCTAAATATTTGAAAGTTATATAGTATAAATACATTGAAAGTTTCGAATACTTGAATTTCGATATTTGTTTAAAATTTCAGCAGTTTTCTTAACATTTCCTTAGCAGCAGGAGTTTAGCTGCAAGTGCTTGCCATCAATTTAAATGTTAATGGCTCGTTTGGGTTTGCAATGTAAAAGCGACGGCTGCTGCTGCTGCTACGCTGCTGCGCTGCTGCTGTTAATGTCAGACAAATGGGTCGTTTTACGTTCAACACTGCCATGAATTTGAAATGTTAATGAGGCGTTGGGTGTTTGTGCGCCTTAACAGACTGCTAAAAGCAAAGGCTGCATTTTATGGAAGATGTTCCATGGCCATTTCCTCTGTCGCTGTCTCTGTCTTTGCATTTGTCTCTGTCTCTGACTGTATGTGGTTTGACGAGGCCTCATGTGGGCAATAATGGGCAGAAATAGAGTTAAGTGTTTCGTCAACAAATGGGTTAATGCTGCAAATAAAAATGCTTGCAATAAACCCTTTAGTTTTTCCTTCCTTTTTAAGACCCTCTTTAGCCAGCCTTAAACATTTTTTTTTTATAATTATCTAATGACAGCTCAGTCATTGACTCCAAATATAAACAAATAAATATTCGACACTGTCTTAGAATTTTGTCGGTGTTTAATGTACATTCATTTGCATTATCTTACCGGAAAATGTATTTATTTTGTCATAATTAGCATACGTGCTTGGCATTTGAACTTTAAATGCCAGCCCGGCCTGTTTAACAGCTCTATGTTGGCAGTAATAACAGGCGCAGCTGTTTACATACTCAATTACATGTTCGTAATGTTTTTGATATGCCGCAAATGCACCTGCTACGCTGCTGTTGTTGGCTGACTTCAACAGCACGTACATAATTTAACAGCGCTTAGCTCTGCTGATGTTAACATACAAGGCTCTCTGAATTCTCTCCGCATTTATGGTTCTCTCGGTATTTTGATTGCCACTGTAAGTGCTTAAGTAAAAGGAAATTAAATTATGTAAACGATAAGCGCTTCTTAACAGCGGCACTCTCACGGCCGCATTCTCTCTCGCGCTCAGCTGTGACGCTTGCGCTCTGGACAAAACAAACCCCCTCTTGCTGCCACTGTTGCCGCTAGCCGGCTACAACGTTGTAAACAAAAGTTGATTTTTTCTAGATTCTGCTCTCTGTTTGTTGCGCGCGCTCTTCTGCTCGCTCTCTTGCCCACACTCGCTCTCGCAGCAACTGCTGCTGCTGCCGCTGCTGCTGCTGTTGAGGTGACCTAACCAGGTGCTGCTCTGCTGAAAGCGAATTCAGTTACTTCCGAAGTTTCAAAGCGAGCGGTACACGCGTCGGACGGCGATTTGTATGACAATAGCAAACTCGTCGAGCTGAGCAAAAGCAGCAAAAAATAACGAAAAAACTCAACAGCTCTCGAGCATAGATTGACATATACATGTGCTAGAGCATTAAAAATCATCAAATTATACTGAAATGCATTTCGCACACTCTGTAAATAGAAAGTAAAGATATTTCGTGTAAATACATATATATTATAATTGCGGTTTCATATGCAAATCCGTTAGTCAACAAAGCGCGCGACTGCAGTTCGAAAAGCAATTCGAAATTAAATCAAAACACACAGCAGCCAAAAATCTCGCTACGTTCTTAACTGCGACGAGCATTTCGGACATTAACCGTTACGCTTACGCGCGGCGAACGCCTGTAGGTGTGCGTGCGTGTTTGTTTCTGTGTGAGTGTGTAAGTGTTCGGTACGCGCATTTGCTGTGTATATGTGTATGTGTGACAGAGAGTTGACAATAGGCAAATCATATGCCGCCCACGTAATGTGTGACGAAATTTAAATTCGCCATCTATGCAAATACAATTGCACGAATCGTATGTATGTATGTTTATATGTGTGTGTTTGAAGCATAAAGTGTTTCGGTGTGCGCCTGTGTATTGGTGCTAGTTGGATATTCATGCGGATTACCATAAACATAAACAAAGGATTAGAAAGAAACGGCAACAGCCGCAACAGAAGGGGCAGCATTGAGCCCACAGAAGCATTTTTGGGATTACAGCAGCCGCAATAGACAAAGTCGAAGAAGAAGCAGAAGCAGAAGAAGCGCAAGAAGGAGAGCTGTTTCAAAAATATCACTACATTGCAGCTAGTTGCCTCACAGGTGAGTCACCTACCCCCACCTACCCCACCTTAACAGGCCACACTTAAATGATGTATTACCTATGCTGCTGTGTGCAAGTTGCACTTGCGGTTTCTGCTCTGTCTCTGTCTGTGTGCGGAATGTGTGTGTGGCATGTTAAGTGCAATCCATTATGGAAATAGATTTATGTATACATGTGTGTGTGTGTGTGTGTGCATATGTAACCTGGCTTGCACTACCTCAGTCAGAAAATCTATCTCAAGTCAAAAGCATTTAACTTACACTTATGTTTACATATACATAGAAAGAAAAAATTCAAGATAAATAACCCAATAAGACGTCAATATGATATGGACTCTTCCTCAATCAGTTTGTAGTTTCGTCAGTACAGAAATATCCTCTAGAGTCCTAGTTCGCATGATTATTCATATTGATAGAATTTGACCTGATTCTTTCCATTTTTACATATTGCATATGCGAAACAAGCTACCCCACGGCAAATGTATATATATATATATATATAATATATACGAAAACTCCTTGAACTGCAGCAAAAACCAAAAAATGGAAATTTATTTGGAATAATACATGTATATATATATATATATATATCTATATATATGGAGAAGAGCACACGAAAAAAGGTAAAGAAAACTCCCGCAGGTGCTACAATAGATGCAAAAGTTTTCGCCCACGTTAAAAGTTGCACATTTTCAATGCGTAAAATAATGAAAAACTTTTGTTAAGAATATATGCATAAAGCATAAAACGAATAAGAGATGAGCACACGTAAAAACTAATTGAACAATTTTTGATATCAATTTTTTGGGCTAACCCAATTTTACTTTTCATTTATATATTTTTTTTTTGCTCCTTTATTCATGCAGTCGAGAACAAAAGTGAATGCCACAAGTTTTTCCAGCCAAACGAAAGTTTTTCCAACAATGTAAAAGCGTAGAAAAGCTAACTATGATTTTTGCATAGATTGTTATTAAAAGGGGAAATATCGAAAAGTTGCACAAATTTTTATGCAATTTAAAATTCAGTTTTTTTTTTTTATGAATTTTTAATAGAAATAGCAAAAGTATTTTGTTATTCCAGAGCTTAAAGCTAATAAAGACCATGAATATGGTTGGTTAAAGTTAATTGATTCTTAAATGGAAAGCAGTTGGAATATTAAATTCCTAAACAGAGTTTGATTTATTATAGCTTCGACTTAAATGACCAATTAGTATAATAAGAGTCAGTTTGGAAGGAATTAAGTTGTTAATTAGGAGAAAAGGTAAATGGTGGTTGAGTGCAACTGACTGCGCAATGCACTGTTGGTAGGTAAATAAGAGTTTAAATATATATGGGCTATGATTTTGAATGTGGATATATTAAGAAAGAACTGACCATATGCCATATATGCTAGGACTAGGTATTCAGGAGATAGACAGATGTCTATATCTATGTATAGGCAGAAAGGACGACTTCATAATACTCGTTAACAGCTCAATTTGTTTAAATATCTTTAATGAGTTATGGTTATGATATGTTTATCTAGAGAGAAGGTCAGCTTCTATCACAGCTCAATTTGTTGAAGTATTTCAAATTTATAACATATATTACATGTTTAGCTGTAGAGAAGGTCAACTTAAGCAAGGCCTGGCAAAGCTATAGTTTTCTCCGAATTTGCAAATATACATAATATTTATCAGTCAATAGAGGAAGTCAACCGTATAGAACTAGATCTAAAGATTATCCGATTAGCCAAAAGTACTTTACGCTATCTGAGACGAAGGAGTATAAATGACAAATGTTTAATATCTAGCTTTCATAGCAAGTAGCTTATCTTTCACAGGGATATACGGAAAGGAAGACAGTTCGACTTACACAGAGCCAATAAACTCTTTGGACTACATAAACGAGTATAAATATATGACAACAAAATACTTAAAAAACGAAGAACATATACAAAACCAAACCAATATACTCAATGCCCAACATGAACAGTGTATACAAATAGTTACAGTTTCTACTCCAAATACCAATTACGCTTGCCAAAAATCTCTAGCATTTCTCTGTAACTCTTCAATTGTGGCAAAACCTTTTTGTTTCGCATTTTGTTGTTATGGTTGGCAGTCGAGCAGCAGAGGCAGTCTAAACCCATATGTAGAATGAGTTGTTCAGTTTTTAAGTTGCTTAATCCTCTTATCCTGCTCTTCGTGTTTTAATCAATGCATTGTCATTATGATTGATGTAGGTCGTCGTTGCACCAATGCATCCATTCATATGTGGGCATTGTCTAGACTCTGAGCTCCCCTCGTAGCAATATATTATTGATTTCAGTTCTCCGTTGAGTTCAATATAATGCAAATGCTCTACGCTTTTGAGTGCATTCATTTCGTTTTCGGGCAACTTTTTTAATTACTCACATGCGCTTTTGCCATTATTATTCTTATTATTATTATTTTGTTTTGGAGCCATGCGCAAATATTGAAATATTGCTGCTGTTCCGAGCGGCGCAGCTCGGCTCGGCTGGGATGCTGCTGCTGCTGCTGCTGTTGGTGCTCTTTGGGTACCGCTTGTCATAAATATTTTAGCGAGTACGAACCACATATTCCCATACACGCACCCACACACACACACCCACACACACACACCCACACACACACAGACAGAATGACAACAGAAGCAGGATCTGGGAAAAAATATATATTCAAAATAAAAGCGTCCATAAAATTGGCGGAAGCCGAACGAGAGAGGCCGATGCAGAAATCCTTTTTTATTAGCCCTGCCTAACCAAAAAGAATAAAAAACAACTAGGCATGCTATAGTCAACAAAGAAAGCAGAGAATATAGTATATCCTATATAGGGTATTATGATAAAATATGCCTTTATATTATATTATGATCATATATAAAGCAAATATATCTATGATATCAATTTATTGTCAACTCAAGTTAATGCCAATGGGAGCAGCTTTTAGGCATATAGTATATACCCTTTTTTGGGGCTTCAAAAATGTGCAGGGTATGCAAAATATAGAGTAAACAAAAACGCATTTGGTAAAATATTTACACAAGTACCAAAAAACTGGGAATAGCAGAGACAACGTTAGAAATATAAAAAGATAAAATATACTTGATGTTTTTGAGCAAATACTCGACTATAGAAATTTCCTGTATTAACTGATGACCTGTAATTAACAGAATTTGGGAAGTAAATCTATAGCCTAGAAATAATTACTAAGAGAAATTTCTAGAAGGTAAGAGATAGATACAAGAAAGAGTTGAAGTAAGATAGAGAGAGCTAGAGAGAACTAAAGAGAGCTAAATAGAGCTAGAGAGAACTAGTGAGAGCTGCGATTAAGGTTGGTCGTAATGCTATGTATAAATTCAGTAAGACGATTAGATTTGGCGATAGATAATTCAGTTTATTATAATATAATACAATACAATATAATATATAATATATTCAATATAGTCATAAGAAAAGAAGGATAAAGTATAATTCTTATATATAAGTCAATAAACTCTAATATATATATAAATTTATATGTTAGTAATAAACTTTAATCCCCTTTTTATACCTTTACTATATTTCCTCATTCATAAAGAAATACATATACTTCAAATTGAGCACCTGGTACAGGGTATTAGCGAACAAAATCAAATAAAATATAAAACAGCAGCCATTTTATTTTTCGGCAACAATTTTTGTCGCCATCGTTGTCTTTTCTGTGGTTGTGTGGGTGGCCCTCACTCTGTGTGTGTGTGTGTGTGTGTGTGTGTGTGAGTTGCAGTAAATAAATATACGCGCGTATCTCTGATGGGGATTTATGGCGAAGCGGCGCGTCGAGCCACGGCTATGCACTTGTTGTTGTTGTTTTTGTGTTTTGTTGTATCTTTTGGGTAGGGCCTAGGACTTGAATAAATGATAGATTGAAATTTATATAGCCAAAGCTCGCGCGCTCTTGCCCGCCCCCAGCGACCCCGCTTCAATTGCACATTTTTAGACAATTTTCGACCTAAAAATGTATTTTGATTTGCTTTTGCTTTCATTTCTTATTTTTCTTTTTTTGTGGCAAGGCTAAGTGAGCGAGAGAGCGAGAGAGAGAGAGTGCGAGATTTATGCAATTGTTGGCATATAAATTGTCTAGGTAACGATATATATATATACGTCTGTTTGGCATTTATATAGTCGAAACTTTATATGTACTCCTAGTAAAGTTATGAAATATGCCCGTGAAAGTTTTACTAAAATCTATTTCACGTTATTTTTAGTAGACAACATAAAAAACCCTTTAAATGCCATGTTTATGCAGGCAGTTTGAAGGGTTTTCCATAGAGCTTGCTTGAACAAATTCATTTATAATTGAAACATTAGCTGAACTCAATTTATTTTTTTCAGTTCAATTTAAAGCCTTTAGGTAAAATTTGTAAAAATAAAATGATAAATGATATTGTGACTGGAACAGAAGTCAAATTCAAATTGGGAAATGAGAAAATCTGAAAAATCAATTTAAAATTATTTATTATTTATGCCATTAATTACTTGGTACACGAAACTATACTTAAATTCTATTAGATATTAAATTCATCTGAATTCATCAGTGCAACAAGTCAATCAAATATACTTATTCTTTTTTGCTTTATAATTATCTATAGTATAGTATAAGAGATAAGACCTTAAAGGTCCTTTAGCTCATTATAGATTGTCATGATAAATTTTCTGTTCACAGTAGATCGATATCAAGCCACATACATAACTCATTAGTCAGATTCTCGAAATTTGTAATATATATAGATTTATTTTCAACATCCCATTCAATTACCACCCAAGGACTCCAGGGTATTTACTAGTCGTTCACTCCTTTTGCTAGAACAATTCTAATTTCTTGTAAATGCCACTTCTGTCAACAATTGAATTTATATAAATATTTTGACTACAATAACTTTTTATGTTGGCCGCTTGTTAATGGCGCACACAAATTGTAAAATTTATAAATCACTTTAAGCGTCGCATTGTATTGTTTCTAAATGAATTTTTCTTTGTCATTTGCATAGTTTCAAAAATTGTTTAATTATTAAATTTTGCGCTTTGCTTGTGTGCCAATGCCGACGGCTTTTTAGCTAACTCCCAACAAATAGCAGAAAACCAAAAATTCTGACAATAGCAAAAGTTTAATAATAACAATGGACAAGAACAGAGACAGAAAGAGAGAGGGAAGTCCACATATATATATATATACACATAGATAGATCTAGATAGAGTGAGGTAGACAAATAAAATTAAATCATATATCGTTTGTTTTCTAATAATTAAATTTGGCAACGCTTTGGCTCGGCTCAAAACAATTTGTATTGAGCCAATTGAACGGGACTGGCAAAAATGCAACTTAAAATTGCTAAAATTGTTCAAATTGGTAAAATTGGGAAAATTTGGTGCATGCAGATTGCAAATTGATTTTTGTAGCTCTTTTGTTTTTCACTTTTAGCAACAACAAAAAAATAATAAAAATGGAAAAACTAGAAGCCAAACAAACCCAATGCGAAAAATTTATGTTTATTGCCAATGAAAATAAAAACTGACAGAAACCAAAAACAAACAAAAAAAAAAAAAAAAGAATAAGGTAAAAACCTACACACCTGAATGTTAACGAGCCTAACAGCTGCACAGGTATATTTTTGTGTGCCACTGTTATCAATGGAGTTGGCAGCACAAATATTAGCATTCCATTATGCATTTTGTAATTGTTTTATTGCCAAACGATACAAAAGCTCTCTTCTCTCTACTAAGTTAGCAATTGAGTTAGATGTTATTTTCCAGATTGAGATCAGCTTTAATTTGAAGTAGTAGTAGAGCCTGACGGAAGCTAGTTTGTGTAGGGACTTATGAATTTACCTTATATTAGAATGTAGTTAGAGATTATAAAAGTCAGTTTATTGAAGGTTGCTTCAAATTGCTCGTATTGAGGCTCTGAGTTCAAACTTGTGCTCATAAGAAGTCTGAACAAAAAGAATGGAAATGGTGATTAGAAGAATTTATTTCATATTTACTCTTATTAAAATTAATTGTAATAATAAAATATAAATTTGTTAAAAAGCTTAAACAGTTCAAGCAAATTCACGGATAACTTTGATGTGCTTTAAAAATAATCTTTGATTTATGTGTCAAAGACCCGAATGAAGTTTTTATGTTTTTGAATAGTTTTTCTTAAAACTTTTTAAATTTTTTTCTTATTAATTATATAAATATATTATATATTTTCTAGAAAGTAAAAGAAAATTTATTGAACTTCTTCAATCCACTTTATTTATAAATAAAATATAAAATAATCATAGCTAAAGCTTTCATGTGCTTTGTGTGCTTTTAATCTTTTTAAATCTATAATAACTCATCCTATTCCTTTAAGGTTCCCTCTTCTGTTCTCTTAAGATTTCATTGAAAATAGCGGAAATGTCAACTGAGTATGTCCAGCAGAAGCTTTCATGTGCTTTGAGTGCTTTTAATCTTTAATTCCTATTCCTTTAAGTTTTCCTCTTCTGTTCTCTTAAGGTTTTATTTAAAATACTTATATACTTATTATATTACTTTTGACTATTATTTTGACATTTGATACATCATATATGAACAGCGTAAATATCAACTGAGTATGTCCAACAGAAGCTTTCATGAGCTTCAACTGCTCTTATTTCCTACTTTAACTCATTCATCTAAGCCTTGACTACGCTATATTTGTACAGCATTTTAATTCCAATATATATATATATTATGTAGAACAAAGCTGTCAAGGTACACAACAATCCCAGATGTTGTAGCTTTTGCATACTTAAAATGCCGTTTCTTATTTTAAAATGTGCTTAGCCTACTTCAGAAATTCATTTTTAAAGCTTATTTGAAATTTTATCGCTGTGCCTGCGAGGTATTATAATTTTGTGGCAGACATATCTATTGCTTTAATAAATATGCGTGGCAAGTCCCAAAGCTCCATTAAGGCGGATTGGTGTGCGTGTGCGATGTGTGTGTGTGTGTGGTGGATGTGGGAAAAGTGGCTCTTAATTTTGGTCTGCACCACTCAAATGTTAATTTCATTTGTCGTGCGCCTTTTGTCTGCAATTGCGTTTAAGGCAAAATAGGTTTAAAATAAGAAAAAATTATATTCGTATTTAATTTCAATTTCAAAGGATTTTCCATGTATTTATTCAAGGACTTTATCTTAAGCATAAATTACGGGCCAACGAACGGGTGCGGGTCCCATTTGTGCGATGTCTCGTCTGTTGGCTCCAGCACCGGCTCCAGCCTCAGCTTCAGCTTTAGCTCGAGCTCCGGCTTCGGCTTCGGCACCAGCAGCACCTTCTCTTCTATCTGCCTTTTCACCTACTTTCTAGCCATGCATAAAGGTGGCCTCCATAGTCCTTACCCAAACATTGTCTGCCAGCGGGCGACGCTTTCTCTCTGTCTCTGTCTCTCTTCGTCTCGCTGTGTGTGTTTGCCAAACTGTGGCTGCCAGGTTATCTTTCACAGTTTCTGCTCTGTAGTGGATGGTGTGTCGTGCTCGTCCACCACCTACTCGTCCTGGTTGCCCGTTTGTCTGCGTGTGCATTTGGTTTTCATTTACATATGAAGCTCCTTAATAATCCTTTTGTGCAGCAGTCAGCCAGGCGGATAGGCGGATAGCAGGAGGGCGCACGTGCATACATTTCGTTTTCCGCTCAGTGCGTATAAGGAAATGTTTAAATATATGCAAATCCAGTTAAGTGTAATCATTTAGCGCAAAAAATGCCAGCAATACACAACAAAAGCAAAACTTCATCCAGTCAGAAGTAGCTCTGCTCTGCTTACTTTTTTTTTGTTGTTCCCAGCCCTTCTTACTGCTCTGGCAATTGCGAAAATTAGAATTTCAATGCAACTAATACAAGGCAACAGCAACAACAACAAGTCAAATATGCCTTTGTATAAAGCTTTTACAGTTTTACAATTTCATTTCTGTTTTTATATTTTTTTTGGGGCTGCTTAAAATAAAAATAATTATATAAATATGCGCATACATGAGTTTTTAGGATATTCCAAAAATTTGAATGCCATTAAAAAATGCTGCCTACTTTTTTTTTGGCTGCGACGCGTCCAAGTGCTGCATTAGGGTGTGTCAATGTGTGTATTTTGGATTTGTTTTTTCAGCTTTTGTTGTAGTACAAATATAATACAAATAGAAACTGCTCTACATAACTCTCAGGTATATAGCTGTCATGAGCTCAGTGTAGAACTTGAATATTTAACATTTAGTATTTAACATTTAGCATTTAACATTTGCTATTAACATTAAGCTCTTCAAATATTTCCTTGAGCTTTATAGAATTTAAATATTTTTTGCTTCTTTTAACAGAAGTTTTATTGATTTCGACATAGTTTTGGGACAGAATTAAAATGTTTTGTGAACATAGCTGTAATGTCAAGGAAGCATATGCGATTACAAGAGGATTATGTAAGAAAAGTATATTATTATATACGATTATATATTATATAAGAAAGGTCTATTCTGAAATTATTATTAGTTTTTACTACAAATATTTGTATATATTTAATGAATAAGCACTTTCTAGCTAACTAATAATCAATAATATATATAAAACTTATATTTGCTTAAAGAAATATTTTATAATATTTTTTACAAACTTTTATATTCTTTCTTTTACAAAGTCTTTACATTTTCCTTATACTACACATATTAAATACTCCAAAAATTATTACCTATAAATAAATTTCTGATGTATAAAATTGGAATTCAAATAAAATTTCTGCACATATATTTGCATGCCTTAATATGAACACACAACATCTTCATCTCCCTCTCACTTTTCCTTGGCTGTATGTCTGCTGTATACATTCAATTTTCTGTATAAAAATATCTGCATAAGTATGCGTTTTTATACGACTTAATCCTCTATATACATATAATAGTAAATGCGAATGCCTCGCGTATTCGCATATGCTATTTGGCAATCAATTAAAATTTATGAGTGAACACCCCTACGGATGGCGTGTATATATGGCAAGAGCAATGCTCATAAAAATTACGCTCAAACATATGAAACACATTGACACATATATACACACACACACACACACACATCGTATTACCAAGTGTAAATAATAATAAAAATTGCAGAGAGCGAAAAAAAAAATCCATTAACGCTTTGTGGCATTGCATTTAAGCCGCCTCATCCGGGACAGTGGCAGGGGAGGACGGAGCTAACGAGCGAAGTTAGTTTAAATTCTAACGCAGAAGCAAACAAAAAAGTACAGCTAAAAATGCTAAAAAAGGGGGAGTCTGCCCGACTTGGGAACACCCTGTATTGCAGTTAGCATTTTATACCTAAGCTGAATTATTATTTTGGTAAATCTTTTCAGATAATTATAACTCTCGCCGCCCTTAGTGGGTACAGGGTATAATTATGAAAAAAAGAGGAAGAAAATAAAGCAAAATGTTATACATAATGAATGCAAATGCTTTGCGCTCGTAATTTCATCATCATCAGCTTTAGCCAAGCTTTCATCATCGTCATTATCATGATGTTGCCTCATCTTTGCGGTGGCAATGCAGACTACTGTGGTTTGGGGCAGCAGGACGTTTCATGTGTCTGCAGCGGATATGAAGGCATCACAAACAGGCCGAGCCGAGTCGAGTCGAGGCGAGGCGAGTCGAGTTGAGAGGAGCCGAGGTTGCCTATTTTCAAAAAACACGGCATAAGGATAACAACCTCTTAACCTAGTTTGGCTACGTCAAACGGCGGCAACTGCGAGCCGACTGCAGCCCAAGCCAGGCAGGCCATTCCGTTACTCCTGCTGCTGCTGCTGCTGCTGCTGTTGATCCTGGACTGGTATATCATCCCTGGTACCATTTTAAATTGAACTGTGCGCATTTAAGCGTAAAGTGACAGCTTGGAAAATCGAAAGCAAAATAAATTGTCTAGTGAACTTGGTGGTCTATGGATGGCACAACAGCTGAGCTGATTGTAGCCGTTGGGCTTACTGTCAGACAAGCGGCAGCCAGGCAGCCAGGCAGCTAGGCAGCGAGCTAGGCATCCTAGGCAGCCAGGAGCAACAACAGCTAAGGCAGGAAGTGGCTCTCAGCTTGGTCTCCGCATGGCTATTAATTGAAATTCGTTGCTTAAAGGCCGTGCTGGGCAAAAGTTTTAAAAGCTGAAAGCCGCACTGTCCAGGACCCGTGCCGGCGAGTGTGTCACACGCAGCCTGAGCCTTAAAGGACATTAGAAACAGGCGGCGAAATTTGTCGCCTCACTCACTCACATTCGCCTCTTACCTCCCTCTCTTCTGTCCAGGCGCAACTTATGGCACTCAACTATTCAGCTACCCCTGTATAAAATGGCATTTGCATATATATATATATTTATATATATTTCTTTATATATATATCTCTCTCGCATATCCTTTTTCGGTGTGTGAATAGCTATGCGGGTCACATAAAAAACAGCCATTACCTAGCATTTGCATATCTATGACAGAGAGCTACTCACAAATTTAGCTAAGATAACCGGTTTCCTTTCTGGCTTGTTAGCACAGTTCCTGTGTCCTTGATGAAGTGCAATTGTGTTGCTGTTTCTGTTCAGGCATTATCGAGACTGTTTTACCTGAGCACCCGAATAGTATTTCATACACTGAAAATGTGTTTCTAATGATCGAACGCCTCTGTTTGATTAAATTAGGCATGCGAAAGGGTTTTTATTTTGGTTTTGATGTGCGTGCGATAGGGCAAAAGGTTAATAGCTGCGATAAGCCTAATCCAGTGACAGATGCACAACCTCAATGCTGGCTGTCAATCTGTGATTATACTGTATATTGACATATCCACAATTGTATATATATATATATATATATGTATATATATATATTTAAATATATCTTATATCTATATGGTTAGTTTTTGTGTATCAGCTCTTAAAGTGTATCATATTGAATAGAGTAAGATATGCAGTCAGCTTAGTCTGGCGAGCTCAAATCTGATTTCAATGCTCTTCATCTCATCAGTTTTCATTTAGAAGATCTTGGTTTAATATATATTCTATATAGTATTCATTCCAAAGTATTCAAGTTTTATCTTTGAATTCTTATTCATAAACTTTAATTTGTTTACTTTTACTTTGTATACTTAAAATATGATTTAAGTCAATTTCTCTTCTGTAAATTTCAAATATTTTCTAAGAAGCTATTAATTGTTTCAGTTACTTGATATTATTTATTTTATTTATTTATTTTATTAATTTTTTTAATTTAAATTATTTTATTTATTATTTTATTTATTTTATTTTATTTTATTTATTTATTTTATTTATTTATTTTTTTTTAATTTATTTTATTTCATTTATTTCATTTATTTATTTTATTTATTTTATTTATTTTATTTATTTTATTTATTTTATTTATTTTATTTATTTTATTTATTTTATTTATTTTATTTATTTTATTTATCTTATTTATCTTATTTATTTTATTTATTTTATTAATTTTATTTATTTTATTTTATTTATTTTTTATTTTATTTTATTTAATTAATTTAATTTCTTTATTTAATTTAATTAATTTGTTTATTTATTTATTTTATTTATTTAATTATTTTATTAATTTTAATTTTATTTTTTTTATAATTAATATTATGATTATTTTAATTTGTATATTTTTTTCATATTATACTTATATATTTTATAATTTATTTTAATTATAAAAGCTTTATTTATATATAATTTATAATTTATTATTTAAGCTCAACTCTTTTGCATCATTCATACATTCTAAACTCACTTTCTCATAGTCATAATCTAACTTTGCGCTTCTATTTTATGCCTTGGCACACACTTGAATGGCAAACAGCTATTATATCAATGAAATCGAATCTCACCTGCTCTACGACGACTTCCCCCTCTTCGCACCAACTTTAGCCGTTAACTCAGTGGCGCCTCTGCCACTGCAGGGGTTTTACGGCTAGTTTTCGAAACTTTTGCGCACAGCGGTCTTCCTTTGTCCGGGTCGACTGCAAGCTGGCTAAAAAACTTTTGCACTATACCATTCATATATACGTACATACGTATATATATATATATATCTAAGTGTATATATATACTGCTTTTGTTACTTAAAGTTTGCTTTTTGTCTTTGCATATTTAGCTTGCAGAGAAAAAAAAGGTAGATAAAAAGCGGGAGACGAAAAGTTGACGGACTCGGCGGGAGCTGGTGCTATCCAAATTGTGCGCAAATTAATTGAACGCAAAGAACGCAGCAAGCAAACACAGCCAGGTAGCCTCCACCTCCACCTCCACCTTTAGGTTTACGTGTCCACCTCAGCCTGTCCCTGATCCTGTGCCGTGTGCTGACCAAACGCTTTGCATGTCCAACTTAAAACGCTTGCCACTCCGTCGAGGCAAATTGTGCGGGGAGGCGAAAGAAAAACACAAAGTTTTCTTTCATTTTTTGTTGTTTTTTTTTTGCTTTCTCTCACTTTTTTTTGCCACTCATTTTTTACAGGCTGCGGCAGTCCCTAGTCTCCGTGTGCCTGGCAGTCGTCCGCCTGCTAATCCAGGACAATAAGTGTTTGTCGTTGGGATTTAGACAATTATTCACGTTAAGTTGACGTCTGAGACGGGGCCCACGCAGCTGACAGTCGCCAACGCCGTTTTGTTATTTTCGACTTTCGAGACTCGAGAACGTTTCAATTTGTCCCGGTTTTGGGTCTCAATGCTACCCATTCGCCATTCTGTATACCCAGCCCCAGCTCGAGCCCCAAAATCCACACGCAGCCTCCTTTTGTTCCAGCGACAGTTTGTATTATAAGCGCATTAGGTTTTAAGGTGTCAGCAGTGGCACTCGCGTTGATATGTCATCTGGAAGTAATTTTTATTTATTCGTTCGCTAAGTCGTCTGGCAATTTTATGATGACATTTCGTTTCCAAGGATTTTCGCGAACATTGCGCCATATAAATTTTAATATAAAAGGCCCCGCACTCGAGAGCGCTTTATTTGATATCGTCGCCACAATAAAAGAGGCGAGCACAGCTGAACCGAACCGAGTGTGCAACTTTTTACGCACTGACAAGTGCTGCTGGGCCCCTCTCTTAGTCTGTCTCTCTGTGTCTTCAATAACCAAAAGCCCAATCATCCAATTCCACTTGCATCACATGTGCCGCCCAGTCTCTGGTCACGTACCAAACATAAAAGTATTTACAAATAATATTTCCATATGGTAAGACGTGACAAAGACTCAAATTAGCGTTTGCCGTTTATCTGGCCGGCTCCAGAAAGTCCCCTCCAAATAATAAAATAACCTCTGCAGGTCGCCTCCATAAACTTCCGGTCATAAGCAGCGGCCCCGCCCCGCCCAAATGTTCGTCGCATATTTTTATACATAATATTGTACCCGAAAAATGTTTGTACATAATTTTAATGTTTTCTGATTGAACCTTTGGCACAAAGTTTGCCCAGCCATAGCCATAGCCATAAAAATTAAATGCCCCAAAATCGGTCGAGGATCTGGGCAGGACGAACTCCATTGGGGCATCAATTTAATTTCATGTTAGACTTTTTTATGGTCTCTCTCAGTTTTTTTTTTGGTTTTTTTGTTTTTTAATAGTTGATTGCCGTTCGGCAGTTTCGCGTTTGTTGCGGTCGCTTTGCCAGGTTTTTGGTATTTGGTTTTGGGTTTGAGCCTTGGCCATTGAAATTGCCAGTTGGCAGTTTTAATGACTGCATTTGGCAGTAAACTTTTCCAGTCAAGTTAAATGACTCAAATTTGATGCGCACTTAGCTGTGGGAGGGCTTTGCATTGCTTTCCTTATATTAAATCAAAATGTTTTAGTTTATTTTGTGACATTTTGTGCGGACAAAAAAGCCTTCAAACAAAGAAGCTTGTAATAATAAATGAAACATTTCTTAAGCTCACAAATCAATTGAAAGACAAATAAATAATGAAATTGTATTTTAAAATCTAAATTGAATGAATGCGAAACTGAATGCCAGATAATTGAACACCTTTGTGAATATAGAACTTTTATGGCAGATTATTCAAGTATTTCTTGACTGATTTTTGATTGATTTTTCCAAACACAAAATGACAACAAATGTTATTTCATTTTCCATTTAATACAAATTAAATGAATACTTAATTGCAGCTGTTGAGACAGATACAAAAAAAAAAAAACATTCTTTCAACTTTCTATTTAAATCGCTTTAGATTTGTTCGAACAGCACTTGAATGGGCCTTTTTGGTTATCGAAGCCCCTTATCAGGCAGGCAGTTACGCAACAATGTGGAGAGCTAGCAATATGCATTCATCATACACAAAGATTTATCTAACAACATACACCAGGTGATTTGATTTTAAATCGAATACATTCCCGCAAACCCAATCAATTTCCAATCCCAATCCCACTTCACTGCTATAATTGTGTACGCACAGCTTGGCTTTATAAGTCGTCGTCTGCTTTGGTGTATTTGTTGCCCACCCTCCTTCGTGCATTCCTGAATTCACCCTTTCTGCAAACTGGCTTACCTGTCGTTTTGTAATGCAAATCTTTTGCTTTCATCTGCTTGTTATATATCGCAAGCTATTAACCAAAAAAAAAAAAATGAGAAAAATAAAAAACGAAGCTGAGAACTCGCATTTCTATGCTGTTTGCTTCCTTCAGGCAGGCGTCCCACTCTCACAGCCTATGTGTTTGCATTTGCATTTGAATCATTCGTTTGTGCGAAATCAGATTAAATCGCATAATCGAATCGTATGCTATATATAAACGATGACAAAGACCGATGCAGGCAGACACCCAGCCAACCAGCCAACCAACCAACCACCCACCCAGCTACCCACTCAACCAATCACCAATAATCAACGACAACAAAACGGCAACCAGTCAACGAATAAAAAAAAAATGTTGAAGAAATTATGTATTATATAAAAATCAATAGCGACGTATTGAAAATCCTATGCACATAAACCCGAGCACGTACAAAACGTTCTGTAAAATAAAAAAAAAAGAAAACGTAAAAAAAAAGCAGCGAAAAACCACAGCCAGCCACAACAGCAGCACCAAAGTTATCCCAGACACATGCGGCAAATACTTTTCCAAAGTGAAATCTCATGCAGGAGAAAAAGTAAGGAATATTCGAATATATATATGTATGTATATATATATATGTGTGTCTGTGTAAGCGTCTATACGTGTGGCAACATTGTGAGCGAAGGGTTGTGAAACCAGTTGAATCTTTGACTTAGTTTTTTTTTTGTGTCTCAGCTGATCAGGAAAAGGCAGAAAGAGAGAAAAAGAGAAAATCGAATCTAAAGTCTCTAATGACACTAGGTTCTAGAGCATAGGATTCAGCCTTATATCCTTTGTTCTATTTTGGTTTTCTAGCTTATCAGCTTTGGTCTTTAATTTTTCATTATTCTTTTTCATTTATGTATATATTTTTTATTTTTTATATTTTATATATATTTATATATATATTTCTATATATTAATTCCCAGTTGTCTTTACTTGTTCTCTATTCTTTTGATCTTCTCTCATCTCTACTCTCCCATTCTCATGTTTCACCCCGTCTTCAGAATATTGCGCTACAATAACAGCTATGAAGTATCTAAGGTCCATGAAGCATTCATAGTCTCTTAGTTCATGACCTAGTTAGATCTGTTTGTATAGCTCTTAGCTTAACTTAGCTTAGCTCAGTCTAGTCTAAAGCTTCAATTCAATAACAAATAATTCAAATACTTTAAATTTATTAATTTGAATAATTCATAAGCTCCTTTATATGACTTGACCTTTTCTTAATAATTTTCAAAATTTTTTCAAAATTTCCCAAGCTTAATCCAAATGACATTTGGCATTTACCCAGACTCTCCTTGGCTTTTCAGCTGTTTTTTTTTTGTCATTGTTATAAATTCAAATTAACGCGATCATAAAAGGCAAGATGAGACAAAGTCGATACCTTTTTGACAGCGCTCACATTTGCACTGAGCTTAAGCCACCCTTGGCCACACTTTGTGCCACATTTTTAACTTCAAATTAAGTTTGTGTGCACGTAGCAAACACAAAAATAACAACAACAACATCAGCAACAACAACAACATCAGCAACAACAACAACAACAACAATGGCAATAGCAATTCAAACTGAACCTTTTTTTTCTGCCTTTGATTTTGCTTGGTTTTTCCTTTGCCACGCTTGCACTTTTGCCAAGTGGCCTGAGCAGCAGCTCCTCAGCCGAGGAGCTACTCGAGGCTGTGAAAATAGTTCGTTAGCCTTTCAAAAACTAAATTGTATTTTCCCCAAAAAAGGGCAGCCAACCAACCGCCAGCTGAGCTGAGCTGAGCTGTTGGAGTGCTGGCGCACGGTGTGGGTGATTGGTTTGAGCTGAGCGAAAACCAAATTATTGGCATTTATTTCTCGTTTTGAGTTTGAGACACCCTCCTCCTCCTTCAGTCGCTCTCGTCTAACAACTCGCAACTAACAACTGAAGCATCTAATGCGCTTTTGCCGCCAACGTGGAGCTTCCAGCAGGAGGTGGAGCTACCCATTTTATGCTTCTAATGCCGACTAATTAGCAGCTTGAATGCGCTAAGACTACAAAGCAGCTGTGTAACAGCAGGCAGTCAGTCAGCCAGGCAGGCAGTGATGGAAAACTTTTGGCAAATTGAAAATGCGCAAAATGACTTTGACCAGAAATCCCAAATGCCAATTGGCAAGTCACAATAGCGGCGCAAAAAATTTTGCTGACTAACCAAAAGCGGCTGACGAAATACCCTCTTGTAAAGGTATCAAATACGGGCGGGCTACTGTGTGTGTGTGTGTGCAGCTCTGTGTGTGTGTGCGTGTGAAAATCATACAAACTGTTTACCTAGATCATTATTGCAGCAGTTGTTGTTGAGGGTAAATTAAGTTGGCATCGGATTAATCAATTGGGTAGCCTATATCAAAACACATGCATGACTGAACTGCATCCAATTTGCGCATGTGATCAATGATGATGATCGACAACAATAAAGACTTGCACACACACACACATGCACATACACATACACACATACACACACATACATAATACATAAAAGGTTTGTGATTGTTCTTTTTGGGTGAAGTGAAAT
Source organism: Drosophila nigricruria (assembly GCA_037075265.1). NCBI lineage: Eukaryota > Metazoa > Arthropoda > Insecta > Diptera > Drosophilidae > Drosophila > Drosophila nigricruria. The sequence continues at coordinate 1,835,472 of JBAMCI010000074.1, forward strand.
GGAAATGGTGCAGATGTTTCAAATAGTTGAAAGCATTTAGCGCGCGGGCTTAGCAAAGGCATGAAATGCCAAAAAATTTTGTTATATATATGAATTGTTATTTTTTTTTTTACCCTCGAATAGAAAGGGTATTGTAAATTTGTCAAGAAATGTATAGAACATAAACTATATGCAATCGATATTATTTTCCTTTCATTTTTCTTTTTAATAAATTGAGAAATAGTTTAGAATGTTTCACATACTAAAGATCAGATTTCTTTATGCCTTTAAAATAGGGTGACCATACGTCCTGGAATTCCGGGACATGTCCCGCCTTTGTCAAGACAAGTGAAGAATTTTTTTGAGGAAAGCAGCGCAGATAAGCAGTTTTTTGCAACAAATTCGTCGACCGTCCCGGAATGGCCTGAGGCCGATCTGGTCACCCTACTTTAATACCTTGTAGTGCAACCTGCTCATATTCTCTTCTCATCCCATTTAAAGGGTATTCAAACAGCTTTGCTTTCTCCTGCTTAATTTCCATTACATGATTTTTTATGGTGTTGACAGTTGCTTTTCACTAAAGGCCTGACTCATGCTCTGTGACGCGCGCTTAAACCCATTGGGAATTATAAGCAGCACACACACACACACACACACACCCGTGCGCTATGCCAATCAACATGATATCTCACTATGCCTGGCACACATCGTGATCATTAGTTTTGTTTCTCTTCTTGCACTTCAATGATTATTATTTCTGCTGAGCGCTGATCCTAGGCAACTCAGTCCTGTCCTAACTAAGTCGAAAACCGAAACTCGTTCGTCCTAAGTTGCCCATCAACTCGCGCCACATTTGCAAGTTGCGCTATTAAGCAACGTTTATGATGCTCACCTTGTTAAGCCTTGCTTTGCCTTACCTTGCTTTGCCTCGCCTTGCCTTACCTGCCATGCCATTAAAGTCAACCGCCCCCAAGTTGGCACCCACTGGGCCTCCCCCTTTGGCTAATCATTAAGCTGTTTTTATGCGCCTATCAATGTCTTGGGCCAGGCCACCTTTAAAGCACTCTTTTAATTGCTTAAACTTATTAAGCAGCTGCCACTGCAGGTCCAACTTTGGACCTGCCACCGCCTTGTGCTGGCAACTATTTTGAATTTGCCTCATATCCTTCAAAAACATTTAAAAAAAATGAAGAGAAAAAAGAAAATGGAAGGAAGAAAAATACAAGACTTTGTCGTTCTTGTTGTTGTTGTTGCATAGACAAAGACTCTCGTCTGCAGCTCAGTTTTTAGCCTCAGCCTCAGACTCAGACGTAGCTAAGGTCAGCAACTTTTATTTCTTGGCCAACACTTGCGCGCAAACGCTTTTTGTTGCAAATGGCCAAGGAGCACGAGGAGGCAGGCAGAGGCTCGCTCTGCAGCTCAGCTAGCTGAAGTGGCTGGAAGCATCGTCATCGTTGCTGTTGTTGTTGTTGTTGTTGTTCAGACAGCGTTTGCTTATCTTTTTTATTGTTCTTGGCCAACATCGAAGCAAAGTCTGGAGCTGCATTTTGGCATTTTGCAACGTTTTTGAAGTTTAATGCCAGAGTCGTGCCTCATATTTCGATGGAACAATAGACGGCGACGGCGACGGCGACTCAAGGCGTGCCAAAGGGGGCGGAGGTGTCTGTGTGTGTGTGTTGGTGTGTGTGTATATTTTGGTGGTTGTGTTGCCTTTGCCCTGCCTGGGTAATCCGCCTCAGTTTAGCACTTGAGCAGCATCAGCAACAGCAACAGCAGCAGCGCGTCCTCAGCTTTGGCCGGGGCGCACGGATTTGTATATTGTTGTATTGTTCCTGCTGCTGCTGCTGCTGCTGCTGCTGATGCTGATGCTGCCCCCCATTTCAACACGCGGCGATGCGGCTGCAGATTGAGCAAAAGTTGCTGTTGCCAGTTACCAGTCGATTGTTGTTGTCGTTGTTGTTGTTGCTGTTGTTGTTGCTGCCATTGCTGTTGCCGCTGGGAAGTGTGAACATTTTGGGCAACACTCTCAGGTGGTTGCAGGAGAGCTTGCTCAAAAGGTGTTGGTAATGATGATTTTGAATTATTCATGATTCACGACGATTGAAATTATTTGCGCGCGCCCCGTCTTCGTGTTGTTGTTGTTGCTATTGTTGCTGTTGCTGTTGCTGTGGCTGTTAAACTTTTGCGCGTGTTGCCTGGTCGTGGCACTTATAAGGCCTGCCACAACAATGCCCCGCATTATGCGAGGCTGCCTTCAGCTTGTGTCTTACCTTTTCTGCTTTATGTTAAATCATTCAAATTGAAAAAGAAACAAAAAAAAAAGAACTACAATAACAGCTGAGGGCTCCGACGATGTGCCAATGTTTGTCCAATGTCTGTGCGGTTGACTAGAGCAGGGAGCAAACGGGGTCCAATCGGAATGTTCTCAGGGGAGGCAGTCTGCAACAGTGCGACTTATCGTTAGGGCGCAAATGTCATTCAAAATATGCTGATGTGCTGCTGATTGTGACTGCGAGTGAGTGTATGAGTGTGTGTGTGTGTGTGCATTGAGTTGCTGCGGGTATTTCGTTGAATTGCTTTGCCACTTTAGTTTTTGGGAATGCTCTTTGTTTGATCGTGGCATTAAAAATTTGAGTTGGGTTTGATGCTTGCGACTTTTGTTTGCTGAAAGATGCAGCCATCTAATTATATATGTATACCTTTGCCATAACGAAATCAACAAGTTGAATGAAAATACTAACAAAAAATATTTTAGATTGTTTGAGAGAGAGAATGCAAAATGTCTCGAGGCAAGAATTGATGCAAGAATATAGAAGGCCGTCAATTCCTATATAAAATTCTTTTAAAATTAACCTAATTCTAATATAAATCATATTATATATTTCTCTGCTACATTTTAAGTACTTATATGAATTTGCTTGGCTGAAATATTTCTACAGTTTCATCTCGTTGATCTGCTGCAGCTAACCTTATGAACTCATTGTGCCTTAGGTTATTGTTCACATTCATATATTCCTTTTTTTTTGCCTTTGCTGCATAATCCTCAATTATGTTGTTCATCAGGCACTTGCTCTCTCTCTCAACACTTCATTCAACTCAACTCTACACAAAACTTCCCACAACTATCAGCTCGAGCAGTTCCACACAAGCATTGCCCCAATAATTTCATTTGCAGAATCAAGATCTGCCGCGTAGACGAACGAGACGAGTCGAGTCGAGTCGAGTCGAGCTCGCTGGTATTTTGTACTTCCCACAAATTATCACAAATTAGACGCAGTTGCGAGATCCTACATGCTTTGGAGCACATGTTTCAATCAAATTAAACTCGAACTCTGGCCAAACAGACATACATACATACATACAGACTTATAGATGTAGTTGATGCTACATAATTTTGCCATATGTACTTGCCGATGCGAATGCTGATAGCACTCGAGTGTTGCTGGGGTGGGAGGCAGAGAAGCCAACACTATAAGCGTTACCTGATGCCTTCCTCATAACCAACACGTACGAACAATTCACAGTCATCCCAGAGGCTCACTCGATAGAGGTGCTAATGCTGATCAACAGCAACTGATACCAGTCGCAGTTGAAGTCAGAAATAATGCAAAGAGGCAGAGGCAACGGCAGAGTCAGCAGCAACAACAATGGCCATAGTCATATAACAATGCTCTCCTGGCCGTAGCACTTTTGCTATAGTTTTGAGCTGCCTGCAAATGTACGAACAGAAATTAAGTCAGAGTCGAGCCGTCGAGTCGGGTCCAGCCAAAAGAAGCCCAAGAAGCCAAAACAATGCAGCCGACGACCGGTCGCAACGCCCGCTGGACGTGTATCTGATGCGGTCTCAACTTCACAACAGAGTTGAAGCCACAGTCCCAGTCCCAGTCCCAGTCGCAGACCCAGTCGCAATCCCAGTCCCAGTCGCAGTCGCAGTCCCAGTCCCAGTTCGTAACACAAATCATCTTCCAGCGCTCACGAAATTGTTGCGCAAACTAAAAAGCCAACGAAAAAACAAAACAAAAAAAAAAAATACTGAAATCAGAGTAAAGAGCCAAAGCGTGAGGCTGGCAAAACAAAAGGAGGCGTTGGTGTTGGTGTTGGCTGATTGTTGTTGCCAGTTATTGTTGTTGCTGTTTGTTACCTGTATGGCAGCAGCAGCAGCAGCAGCAGCGGCAACAGCAAGCTGGCAGCTTAGCTTTTGGCCAGCGATTGGCCTGCAGTATGTGTGAACTGGTAAAACGTGACACATTTATATCACTTCGTTTGAATCACAAAATAATAATAAATATAATAGCAAGCCGTCGTTGCCGTCACCGTCTGCGATTCTCCCAGGCCTTGGGTCTCGCTCTCTCTCTCTCTCACTCTCTGCTGAAACTCTGCCGTGCCCATGTGCACAAAGAAAAAAAAAAAAAACCAAACAATTTTCGTATATACAAGTTTTGACCTGGGTAAAATCGACGTTTTGCCTGCCAGCAACAACTACTAAAAAATTGAAAAACTAAAAAAAAGGAAGGCTATTGGAATGTGTTGATAATCCATGCAATACCCTGTAGCCTTTAGCTAGATTTATGTATGTCTATTTGCATATCACAGATAGATTTTATTTAACTTTTCTTTTTTTTTTTTTTGGTTTTGGGCTAGCCAAGCCGTCAAGCTCGAGCTAAGAGTTAGATGACTTGGCTGCAGGGCATTGAATGATTTGGAAGGAACTTAAATTGCATAGAGTTTTATATAAGGTGTAGTTGTGAAGAAATAGCTTAGAAATTGCAAATGTAAAGAAATTATAAAGCAAATATATGAAGGTGTAAAAAAAAACTGAGTAGGAATAAATATGGAATAACAGGTTCATATACTTTTTAATATCAGTTGAGCAATAAAAGATATTTTTTGAAATTTTTTAAATTGTTTTATGAAGCTAAAAATATATTTTTAAAATTTTATTAAAATTATTTTATAAAAAATATATTTAAAAAAATTTTTTTTTTTGAAAATAAATATTTGAAGTAAAAAGATAATTTAAAAAAAAAATTATTTATTTAAAATATTTTATTTTAAAAAAGTGTTAGAAATATAAAAATATTTAAAATACATTAATATATTTATTTTCAGTATTTAACTTAAACTATTTTATAAAAATATTTTTTTTTTAAGCTATTATATTTAAAAATTTTATTTAAAATATTTTATTTAAAAAGAAAAATTTTAAATACAAAGACATTTAAAAGTGTTCTATTTTATTTAATTTCTTATAAAAAGTAAGCAAAAAATGTTGCCTAAAATATTTATAATAATATATAGTTCAAATATTTTATTAAAATATTTTATTTGAATTTTTTGATTAAAATAATTTATTTAAAATATTTGATAAAAATATTTTATTAAAATATTTTATTTGAACTTTTTGATTAAAATATTTTAATTTCAAATAGTTGATTAAAATATTTTATTTCAAATATTTTAGTTCCATTAGCCTACTCTATTCATATCTCTGGACATTTTGTTGTATTCATAATTTATAAAATTACCATAGGGAATATATATATATTCTATTTATTAATCTTTTATATATATATTAATAATTCATTTATGTATAGAAGCAATTTCTACAGTCGTGTGCAGTTCCCATCGACCATTCTGAAGCTACTTTCACCCAACTAACTAGCTCTATTTAGCAATTGTAGGGCATTATAAAATTGGCCCAGACACTTGGCTAGCGTTTGGTCGACATTAAAAAAAAAGAGTGAGAGGTTTTACTTATTGTGGGTTGTCGCTGCTGCTGCGACTGCTGGCCCATTTGACAATATACGAAATATTGCACCCCTGGGCATGGGCCTGCCAACAGCATCAGCAGCAACAGCAGCGGCGGCGGCAGCAGTAGGAATTGCGTCCTGACCAGAGTTGTCAACGTGCAGCAGCAGCAGCAGCCAGAGACGAACGTCGGATGTATTTGTGGCGTATAATGTTACATCTGCTTAGCGGAAAGATAAATCAACGAAGCCGCTGCAACAGCAACAGCAACAGCAGCAGCAGCAGCAGCGCCAACAGCAGCAGCAGCAGCAGCAGCAGCGCCAAACGTCGCACTCAAGTTGACAATGATAAATAGTGAAAAAGCGCCAGGCAAAGCGAGCAACAGACGTAGATAGACAGACAGACAGACAGAGAGCAAGAGAAAGAAAGAGAGAGTGTGCAGTGAGGAGGCTGCGATGGTGTTGGAGATGATGGACCCAGATGGGTTGCAAGCTCGGCCCGTGCTGTGTGGCAAGTGGTGAAAGTTTTTGCGCTCGTTTCGTGTGTAGAGCGCGTTGATTGAAGTAAAACATTTCGATTAAAGTTTATGAAAATGGCAACTTTTGTTATTGCTCTTCTTCCTCTGGTAGTTGTAGCTGCAGAGCTGCAGAGCTGCAGAGAGTGCAAATAACAATGAGTTGCTGACGACATTGTCGACCATAAACTAGCTACGTTGAAATTATTATATATGGGTGGGCCAACAACAACAAAAGAACTTGAACCTAACGAGCTATGAGCGCAGCAGCAGCAGCAGCAGTTGATTAAAAGTTTCCACAACTTATAAAAGACTAAAGGGTGTTGGGGGCGTGGTGGCAGAGGGGGCGGGCGCTATATCGAACAGGAAGCACAGAAAAGTTGTCGTTGTTGATGCGATGCTGCTTGCACTTTGGCCAGAGGCATCAGCTCTGGTCTGGAATAGATCAGGTGCCGTTGACAGTTGCTTTTTTTTGATGGCCAAAGTGGAAGAGACAGATGGAGAGTGTGGCAGACAGGAGCCAAGTGGTCTCGGCCGCAAAGACCAAAAAACTTTCCAGGACAAAATATAGAAAATAAGTAAAAGCTTAAGGCGTTGAATTGGTTGTGACGGGGGAGTGGGAAGGGGGCGGCATGGCTATAGCTATAGCTGGCAACTAAACACTCTTTGAGATACAAAATTTAAATATAAATAAAGTGCCAAAACTAAGTCGCAAAGAAGTGTGCAACAAACTGTCGACTAGTTTAGGTAAGACAGAGCGACAGGGAGACTGGAAGACAGGGTGAATTGGAGCAAGGAACGCGACTGGAGTCGTTGAACAGCTGCAGGATTATGCAGGAAGCTGAGGCGACCGGGGCTGTTAAGAATCCCTAAAGGACGCAACACTAAAATAAATAAATAAAAATGCTACAAAATGGTATTAAAGGTAAAGCGACAACGCAAACGCAAACGCAGCAACAACCCAACGCCGAGCTTAAAGGACTAGGTAGTCGTGAGCTCTAGGGTAGCCCCGATAGGTGCCAAAGGTTGTGGCAGAGCGCGCAGGGAGCAGCCGAAACGAAGGCGGAACGGAGGCTGCACGGAGTCGAGCAATTGTAGGGCGCGTAGGGTGACAAGAGCCAACGACTAGACTGAGCATAGAGTATATAGGTATATATATATAGATATGTATTTTTATATTGTATAGTTAGAGAGGGGCTAGAGCTAGGCTCGGTCCAGTCTTCGGTGAGGGTAGTTGAATGCTCAACTTGAATGCAAATAGCGTTGGTAACTGAAGTGAAAAAGGGTTGACATTTTTAGCTAGGTAAGGGCAGGCAGGGGTGGAGGTGCCCTATCCAGAGACAGAGGCAGAGACAGGAGTCAGGGGGTCGCAAGGCAGCCAAGCGAAACAATCAGCGAACTGGACTTGATGGGTAAGTTGGTGCTGTAACGATGTTCGCTGAGAATGCGTCGCGAGTAACTACAGCGGCAACATCTTGCCCTCGGCTAGATATGGTTAAGCAATTAGCCACGTTTGCTTGCGGCTAAGGGTGGCCCGAAAAAATTGTCGCGTAATGAATGGTTCTCCTTTCGTGGCAATACATTAACTAACTGGTTAAAGGCACAAAGGGTTGCATAGAATGCCAGCTGACACTGTACTCCATTGGTTAGCTGCAATTGGATTGACTAAAGCCTTGACAAGCAGCACTCTCAGCAGGACATTGCTGCTGTCTGAGTGTCTGAGTGGAGGGAGCTAGCTTCAGTTGCAACTAAGCAGCAGCCGACGCTGTGTACATTGGGGTATCATAAAGCAAAGTATAGACCAATATAAAATGCTAACTGGGTAGCACACTATGCACATAAACAAAATCCAAGCATGACCCAAGCGCTGATGCACTGGCCTAGCCAACAGAGAGAGAGAGAGAGAGAGAGAGAGAGAGAGATGGGGAGATGGGGAGATGGAGACGCTGTAGTAGTTACGACGCCTGGGCAACATGTGCGCTCTATAGAAGCTACCTCTATATGTATATAGATATATGTTTTTATTTACACGATTCGTTATGCTAGTGCATCTGCGTGTCCGTGTGTGTGTGTGTGTGTAGTTGACATGATAGCGTGGAAAGAAAGCCGTTGACGAGTAGGACGAAGCATTGAAAATTTTTGAACTAGTTTAAGTGGCCCATCATAAAGTCCCAAGTTTCTCGTTTTCACCAGGATTGTTTTACTTTATAAAACACACAAACACACAGACACACACACACACACACACACACACACATTCACACTCATACACACACATGTATATGTCTATGCACACAAGCAAACTATCGCTGCATGGTTATGCAAAGTAATTTTGTTGTGCTTGGCTTGGCGCAGGGGCGGCCGAAGGGAGGGGCACATAACGAGGCGGGCGCCAGAGCAGGAGCAAGTTGAAGCAGCAGCAGCCGGCAAGGACAACACATAAAGCATGCACAGCGCAAGCCAGCGGGAAGCTGAAGAAACAAGAGAGAGGGAGAGAGAGATTTGAAGTGAGTGGAGGCTGTAAGAGCGCTTCGCACAGTTTACTTTTTGTCTACTGAAGAAGCAGCAGCGGCGGCAGCAGCAGCAGCGGCAGAGCTGGGTCTTAGAGGGTTAGAGGTTACGAGAGTAGTTGGTAGTTGGGGTATTGCTATTGTAAACGGGCGGCTGTTGGTATGGGCAAGGTGCTGCCGGACTGTGTAAACAGCGTGGAAGCGTTGAGCTCCAAGCGCGCTGCTTTATTTTTTATTGCCGCACACAAATTGGCAGTGTGCGTGCCACGAGAAGCTCCAGCTCCAGCTCCAGCTCCACATGACCCTCTTTTCAGCAGCTGCACAACAAAATGCAGCGCGCTGAAATGATGACCCCCGATACCTCGCCCCCGCTCTGCTTCCTTGAGCAGCATCAGCGTAGATAATTTCATTTGAAGTATGGTAAAATAAAAATTTTTGCTGCGTTAAAGTTTTTTGCTCCCGTCGAGTAATTTGTAGCGGGAGTTGTGAGCTGCCAGCTACCAGTTTTGCAGTTCTGCGCAGTCCTTGCTCCTCCTCATTTGGATATATATATATATATTTTTTTTTTAGTTTGGTTTTTGGGTTAGCTCAACTTGGTGCAGTTGAAAAGCAGCTCATTTCCTTTCGGCTAATGATGTGGGTCAATTATGGCAGCAGTTGGAGCAGCATTTTCCCAGCACTCGTTCATTCGGTTCAGTTTTTCGGGGCTATTCAGATTTTGTCTACTGGAATTAATGGCATTAGTTTTGTGCATTTAGTTTTGATTAGTGCGGGGACTTTGGCTACGAACTGTTTTCGGTACGGTATATTTGTTGGCCATTTGCATTTGACTGCTTTGCATTTGTGGAGTCCGATTCGAGTCGCAGTAGTTATACAGTTTTACAGTTTTACAGTTTTGCCATTGAAATCAATGTGCTGCAGATTGTTTTTGTTCTCATGCACTCTATGATAATAATAATGTCAAGTTTTGAGGACGTATTCAAATGCTGATGCAATTGCGGGAATTATGTAAAGCCAAGTTTCCCCCCCAAAAGTTGACCAAAACTGAGCTTTTGTATTGTAGTTGTTGTTGTTGATAATGAGGAAGGTCCACAGCGAGGATAACTAACATAACGGAAGTTTCATAAAGGATATACGACTTAAAGAGCACTTAAAGGACATAGAGGAAATGGAAGTCAAGCGGAAACTAAGTTTAGTTTAGCGCAGATGTTGCTGATGTGATTTAGAGACTATAGAAAACTGATTTTGTTTTAGTTAAGTAAGCTAGCTGAACTTTAAAGATATATTATACAAAATTTCTTTATCATTTATTTCATTTAAAATCTATATTTATTCTCTAAGAATTCCCTTTGATTAAACTAATTAGTTGATCTTTTATGTTAGCATTTCCTTTTCATTTCCAAGCTTTACTTTTTCATTTTGGCATCAGCTTCTGGTGCCGGATTCGCTTGTTACTCTACATTACCCTTAACAAATATCTTGGCTCAGTCAGTAACCGCATGCACGTCTTTTTTGTTGGCATCTTCAATGGCAGCCAAGCTGCCACTGTGAGGAGCCCCCTCTGCTCTGCTCTGCTCCTCAACCCCTATTTGGGGACTGGGTCTGTATACGTGCATAAAAATCAAATCTCTGTGTTTGTTATTTGTAATTCCTTGTCGTTTTTTATATTATATATGTCAACTGCAGTTTTTCTTCACATTTGGATTCTTTTTATTTCTTTTTTTTCTTTCTGTAAGGGCTTTTTTTTTTCTTTTCATTTTTGGCAGAGGTGCGCGCCCTTTTGTTGCGGCAGCCTGGCATTTTTTGGCTTCAGTTCAGTGGCTCCCCCTTTCTGGCTGCGTCCCTCGATCTGTTATATTAATGCAGCTTCAATTGTGCGCTGATTGGCAATCGAGAATGTGACTTGCATGCGGTACGGACAAAAGCGCCAAAACTCTGCTCCGCTCACCTGCCCGCCCGCCCGACAAAGAAAAAAAAGAAAAACAAACGTGGTTCGGGTATTTGAATAGCGCTGGCGTTTGCGCCACTTATTAAATTAAAAACATATACACACACACACATATATTGGCAAAATATATATATATAGATAGATAGGGAGAGCGTGGAAGGTATTCGAATAAATATCGTTGATGCTTTTTACTATTTAACGTGCATGCTTCGGCAATTTGATTGTGGCCGAGCAGGCGTATGAAAATCAATTTCACGCTGAAACGCACCAAAAACTTTAATAATATTTGCGTCGCGGCACTTAACAGACAGATGGACGAAGAGACAGACAGAGGCAGACAGTCAGGCAGAGGCAGATAGTCGGACGGACGGACAGACAGTTGGAACCGGATGGGAAGATAACAGGAAAGAGGGTCCAGCTGCATAGCTCTAGAGAGGCAAGAAAAAGGGAACTGTGTGTTGGCTGTGGCGTGTTGCGTGTTGCATTGCATCGATTTATGGGACATTGGTTCTCAAAGCGAAATTAAAATTCAATAAATGACACTCGAGCGCCTGTCGGGGCAGCCTACGCAGGCGTGTTGAATGATTTTTAATGGCTCTCAGCCAGAACCAGAAATGCATTACATAAATGAGTTTATTGCAAAAGAATTCAATTAGACTATAAGCTAGAGCTGCAGCGCGCAGTAGGATGAAGTTCAACTAACTTTAACATATATATATATATATATATATAAGTTTATATAGTATAACTAGATAACTTTAAATTGGGCTAGGCCAAGCTGACTTTGAGCTCAAGTTTGAAGTTCTCTTCAATCTTCAAGTGTTTGGCAAGAAATAAACTCAATTTTCTTGCCAATAATTAAGTGGAGTATAATAGTTTTAGAACTAAAATCTGGGCTTAGAGAAATATTCTATTCGGTAGAGCATATCGGCTCACATAATACTCAAATCTCTTTTTATTACCTGCTTGACAAGCACCAGGAATTTATCACCTGGCCAACGCAGCGTACTCGCCCTGTAACTAGTAGAAGCCGCGCGCGTCAGACACTTGGCATAGTTTGTGGCACAGGCTCGAGATGCGAGATGCACAGGACCTGGGCCTGGCAATAAGAGCTCTACTCTGGCTGTGGAACCTACACGTAGCACTAACTTTTGCTTCGAACATAAAGTGCGCGCAAAGAATTTACCGCATAAATTTCAGCAAGTAGCAAAAGGCAAGCAAAATGGTTAAGGTAAAAAGGTAAAGGTAAAGGTAGAGGCAGTCGCTGCAGGTAGCTCTGCCAGCAAAAACTTGCAAACCGCACTTTGGCATAAAACTCACAAGACACTCATAACTTTTTATGTTGGTTCGCTGCACACCCCAAAACGGAGGAGGACGAGTTGACCAGGTCCCTGGTGGGCAGCGTGGACCGTGGACCACCCCAAGAATGCAGCTGCTGGCTGCAGTTACTGCGCGCGCCACTTGGCCAACTCCCAGGGTTTGGGCCTTGCAGAAACTTGGTTTTTGGGTTCGTTTTTTTCTGCGTCTGGGCTTTTTATGTATTTTTCGCTCTGCTCATGTGTTTACAAAGTAATTACGCTGCCTGAAATTAAATTCATAAGAAGACTCGAGCTTGCGCCGTTTAAAAAACGCTTCTTGTTTGTTTTTCTTATATTTTTATTTGTTTTTTGTTGTTTTTTTCTGTGTCATAGTTGCTGCAGTTAATGCACGTTAAAAGGTTTTAGTTTTAGTTCTTTTTGTGTGTGCGTGTGTGTGTGTGTGTGTGTGTGTAGTTGGCAACAGTTGCGGTCCTCGTTCAATGCCAAGTGGGGGAAAAGCGCTATGCAGATTAGTGGAAATTAAGGCGAGGTATTTAAACGCGGCTTAGGCAGCTGCAGCAACAACAACAACAACAACGACAACAACAACGGCGACGACAACGCCTCCAACTTGGGTGGCAAGCTGTGAACGAGCGGACTTATGCGATGCAACGATGCAGAGTTAAATTGAAATACGAGAAGGCCAGAAGAGGTGGAGCGAGTGCTGAGTGCTGGGGTAAAGAGCCAACTGAGATTATGTGGTATCAATAAGGTGGTCTAAAGCAATTTGAGACAGTTTATGAACGCCAAGTAACCCGAGACAAGGCTAACACCACAATATTCTTGGAAATCGAAGGCAACTAAGTTATAGATTATTTAGTTGTCGCTGGTCAGTGATAAACATGAATGCCAATAGGAATTCAAATTGTATAGATCTGATTACAAAAGATGTGCTGCTGCTTACAGGACCTTACAGGTGCCGAGAGTTGTGTGAAATGAAAACATGGAAAATTAATAAGAATCAGCTTAGGCAACACTCTCTTTACAATAGAATGTGTGAATTGAAAGGCAGCGACAGCGGCAGCTGCTCTAGTCAATGGGGGTAGAAATTCTTTTGAAAACTAGAAACAATATAAAGGAAAGAATAAATGTGCATGGGATGTATGTAAGGAGGCCCATAAAGGAACTGACTCACAGAAAAGAAAAACATATAATTCTTTTTTTTCTTTTCACTTTTTCGTATTATTCTTTGCTAGGCTGAGGCCTCAGCAAATGTTACGAATTTGGGCTTTAGGTTTTATGGGCTTTAAGCTGTATAAACTTAAAGAGCAGACAGAATAGACAGAGATTTCCATGCGGAACAATGGAAATGCTTTTGTAAGATTCTGTTTTTTTTATGCCTTGGCAATCTGAGCTAACCACCCGCTTGGCATTTTACAGTTTTGAAAGCCGCACGGGGATGCGGCCACGTGCGGCAGCGACGAGTTGAGTTACTTGCTACAAATGTGTCTAGGATATGGCGTAACGTATTAATTTTGAATATGTGGAAAATCTCGCGCGCCTGCTGCCGCTGCTGCCTTACGCCCAGGAAATGGCAACCGGCAAAGCCAACAATGAAAATGAAGATGAAGATGCCTCACGCAACAGAGGAGAGGAGAGGCGAGTGGCGAGAGACATGAGACGACAACGACAACGACGACTTTTCCCATTGAGTGCTGTCCCTGTCCCTGTGAATGTGCCTCTGCCTGCGGGTCTGCCTGAGCACAGCCAGGCGACGGCTGCTGTAGGCCTTTTATTGCTATTGTCAAACTATTATGTGTGTCTGAGAGACTCTCTGTGTGCGTGTGTGACTCTGTGTGTGTGTGTGTCGATGTCTACTGCTTGAGTTGCTTTTTATGAAACATCAAAATGTCAGTCAATGTCATTAAATGACTTTTATATTACACCTAATACGATGACAAGGCCTCTGGATGACTGTCTGCCAGGCTGTCTCTCTCCCTGTCCCTCTCTCTCTGTCTCTCTCCCTCTTGTATCTGTTTGAGTGTATCTTAAAGATTCTAAAATTAAACAATTGTGTTGTTGCTGTTGTGGTGCACGACCCAGAGAGTCTGGCGTGCATATGCCAATTGCGGTAGGAGCAAAGGCAAAGACTGTAAAGCGTGGAGCTTTGGAGGCCATGGCTCGCCGCGTTGACAGCCAAACAATTTGCTGAAATAAGTTGGAAATTGAATGAAATTGTCAAAAAGCATTTCGCACATTTTGTGCCTGGCGAAAAGTTTTTCTTGACTCCCCCGCACGCGCCCTCTCTCCCTCTCTCTCTCCTTGTCTCCCTCTTTCTTATTTTCTCTGTTAAGAGTTTATTTGTCGTGGCATGTTGAATTTTTGCATCTGTCTGGGATTTTGTGCTGACTGCGCGACCAAAATATATGAATTGTTCTCATGTGTGCTTTAATATGGCCAACTGGCTCTTACACTGGCTCTGGCTCTGGCCCTGGCCCTGTCGATGTGTAATGAAAAGCATAAAATATTTAATAAAAATATTTATTATGCATTTTCATGCCAGTCAACATCGTCATGGGTCGCCTCATAAATTAGTTGTTTTTAGTGTTGGCCAAAAATGTTGACTTGGAGCCAACTTGAAGCGCTGTGTGGCTATTGGGGGCGAGAGCTTGATTTATGTCCGAAACTTAATATCACGTTCGCTCAAGCGTTTTCCCTCTCCCTCTCTTACTCTCTCTCCCTCCTCTCTCTCTCTCTCTCTGCATGCTTTATTTTTATGTAAAGCGCATAGAGAAAAAGTTTTTTAGAGTTTGTGCCGCCATAAACTGATTTTTATTTATGAGTCTCGGAGTGTGTGTTGGAAATCGAAATCGAGTCGTCATCTGATGATGAAATGAGAGCACTTTCAGCAGAAATGATGAGGCAGGCGGGCGGGCGGGTTCGGCCCCCCTTTGGGGGATAGTAGCCGAATGATGCGTGCTGCCTGCTGCACGCCCTTTAATTATTACAGCTCTTTAGTTAATAGTTTTAGCAACGCAGCTGGGGAAGATTTGTGTATCGTTTTTCTCTTCATTTTTTTCTTTTCATTTTCATTTTTCGAGGCGATTTGCTTATGGGGGCTTAGTGGTTGGGGGCGGCGGCGGCTTATTATACATAGTTTTGATATATGGCAGCTGTGCGCATTTGAGACTCATGGGATCAGAGTTGGGACGGTAGTGGATATCAGCATATGAATAGCTCTAAAACGCATTAAAACTTGACATTTATGATGATCTATTTAGGCAAACAAACTATTGAAGAGGCTTGTACTGGCTGGTGTGGCCCTAATAAAGTCAGTTCCCGCAGTTTCTATTCAAATCGGCTTTGGCTCTATGCAAATGCTCGTGCTCTTTGTTGTGGCATTAATGAAAGAGAGCTCCTTGAGGCTTAAGATTTAAGCTGGATGAAGTTATAAAATGTTAACAGTGGCTGAAGAAGAAGAAAAGAAGAAGACTTTTCTCAACTTTTTTCTTATATAAAAATACTTTCTAATTGAGTTATTGTTGCAGCAATATCATTTCAATTTGTAACTAGTTTAAACGATATCAGATAGGTATATATGTATATATATTCTATAGACCAATAGCTCTATCTGGCAACTTCCTTCTCAGTTAATTTCATTGCAGTTTCTGTTTTTTATCCATTTCTTTTTATCTAAGCTCTTTGGCAAACTTCGGCCACAGCCTAAGAGGAGTTTGTTAAATTCAGATTCTCTTTGGACAGAAACTTCAAGTCATAAAATGTTAGCTAAAAGATCTTATGGCTTGTTGGCTCTGGCCAATGCTTTTAGCTTACATTTTCTTTCAAGCCAAACTCCTTTTTTTGCCACAGCCATTTTTATGGCTCATTTTTTGCTTTTTTTCTTTAAGCTCTGGATTCTGTTTTTTCTTTCATTTTGCTTGATTTCTTTTAATGAAAAATTTGTTATAGAGTTTTATATAACAAAATGCTGGCTGGCTGGCAACAATAACAACAACATTGTAAAACAAAGCAACGGCTGCAGTTGCAACCAACCCCCATCCCTACCCCCACCCCCTCGTCGCCACTCAATACTCCTCTTAGCATCTGCTGGTGCCGACTTTCATTTGCTTTACTTTGGCTTGGCTGATTATTTTTAACTGGCAAACAGCTAATTAAGTATGGAGTAGCAATTGTTGTTGTTGTTGTTGTTGTTTTTGTTGCTGCTGCTGCCGCTGTTCATTTTGTTAAAAACGGTTGGCATAGGGCGCTTTTGTTACCCTGCCTGCCTCTTGGTTGGCTGGGAAGATGAAAGGTGCAGCAAAGGCGCAAGTGGAATGCCGGCACAGCAAATGGTCGGCCGCCCCAACAAAGTTGCAATAAATGACGTAAAATGTAATGCGGGCTCTGCTCCACCGTTGTTGTCCTTTGCTGGTAACTCAGTTTGTCGTAGTTATGTCGTTTATAATAAAAACTCAGCGCGACTTTAATGGCTGCTGCTGTTGCCGCTGCTGAGCTGTTGTTGCCTCGACGTCTTTTCAAATTTCAAATGAGTTCCATTGCAAGCAGAAGCAACTGCAACAGCAGCAACAATAAACAACAAGTGCTTGCGCGGCATATGCACGACTATGATATACCCTAACTGAATGATATACCCTAACATATGTCATGCTTAAAGAAATTCATATATGATAACTTGATAAATTAATAATTAATCAGAATATATTCCAAAACATTTTGCATAATCTCTAAATTCAAATATCAATTGCCCTATTTATATATACCCGACTTAAAGTAATTTCTTTGCTGGGTATAATGAAAGCAGAACCGAACACAAGAGTCCGCCAAGTAGTCTGCGTTGGAGTAGCTCGCAATGCCATCGCCATCCCCTATCCCCTCATCAACTTTTCTGTGCCTGCGCCTTTGTGGCTTGTGCTGCTACAGATGCCTGCATGTAAGTGGCCTGAAACTGGATGCAATGCTTGCTGCCAGGACACCCAATGCTCCTTAGTACTGACTGTGTGTGTGTTGGCTGCCTGGCTGCCTGGCTGGCATATAACTACATTTAGCATTATATCGACATCTGTTCGGCGAAAGTCATCAAAAGTACTAAAAAGCAAAACAAAGTTGCCCCATGAGCAGCCGGCAGAAAAGTTTTGCCAACGAAATGCTCCCGTATGCGACTGAAGTAATGCAGCCACAGCCACTCCTTGGAAAATTGAACTGAGCTGCCGAGCTCAGGGCAAGTGCAGCGTTGTGCTTTCACTGACATTGCAATTTTCGGTTGGATATATCGCACTTTTTTCTGTTCCCTTAACAAATACTCATTAAAAATGAGCAATGAAAATGAAAGGAAAACTTATGGAAGGCAGTTCTATAAAGCATATAACTACTTGACTCTATAGAGTTGGTATAACTTTACTCTAAGAGGCAGCAAAATAGTAATAAAATATATATAATAATATAATAATATTAATAATAATAATAATAATAATAATAATGATAATAATAATAATAATAATAATAATAATAATAATAATAATAATGAAAATGATAATGATAATGATAATGATAATAATAATAATAATAATAATAATAATAGTAATAATAATAATAATGATAATGATAATAATAATAAAAATAATAATAATAATGATAATGATAATGATAATGATAATAATAATAATAATAATAATGATAATGATAATAATAATAATAATAATAATAATAATAATAATCATAATAATCATAATAATAACAATAATAATAATCATAATAATAACAATAATAATAATAATAATAATAATGATAATGATAATGATAATGATAATGATAATTATAATAATCATAATAATAATAATAATAATACACAATAACATATAATTATTATTATTATATATATAGACAAATTATAATTATATATATAATTATATATATAAAACTTTAAACTTTTATATACTATATTAATAAGTTTTGTTTTGCCCTGAATACAAATAAATTTTAAATATTTTATTGAGTTAAAGTTTTCTAACATATTTAAACAAATTTTGTATACTTCAAGAAAATTTTCTTTGATTTATTCAAAGAAGAGTCAGATTGTTATTTATTTTCTAAACTGTCATTCTCCCTTTCTCCCCCTCTCTCACTCTCTCTATTCTTTATTTACAATAATAAACTATTACAGTGGCTGTAAATAAATATGTTTCTCTGCTGTCATTCAACTTAAGATGCTTTGGTTTGCTTTGCTGCTGCAATTGCAGTCGCACCCACGTTAAAGATTTCTATTTTTATATCTTCACTCTTAAATAGTATCGTATTATTTTCCGCTGCTGCAGTTGTCCTCCATCGCCGTCGTCGACGTCGTTGTCTGTTCCAGCATCTATTTCTATTTCACTTCAGTTTTGTTTAGTCAACGTAATGAGCAGGGAAATTGTACTCTGCTCTGCTCGGCTCTGCTCTGCTGTAACTGGCTGTGAAACTTTGGCTGGCTTGTTGACATTTTTTTTCAGTTTTTCCTTTTTATTTTCCATTCGCCAGTCGCTTGTTGTCGCTGCCAACTCGCAATCCCGTCTGATACCCAAGTAATGAGCCGCAGCAGGCAGCAAACTAAATGCATTTCAAACTGCATTTCCATTGTACTTTTTGCTCTCACACAGCGGATTGAAACATATGTATCTCTGCCGTTCGACATTCATAGACATACGTATATAAATATGTATATATGTATATAGACAATGATACATATGCATATCTCTGCATACATTTATGCAACAGCACAACAATGGCAATAATGTTTATGATTATGACAATATTTGCACTCCGACTGCACACAGACGGACAAATGACGGAAGTTGACTTTATGCATTTGTAAAATGTTGACACACTATTCAAAAATTATTGCACAGCTTTTTGTCATCAAAGTTGTCGTTGGTTGTTGTTTCTGTTGTTTCTGTTGTTGTCGCTGTTTATTTAAGCATCGACTAACAGAAATCGCCCCTCAAACGGTTTACAACTCATCATAGTCGGATATTTAAATAACAAATAAACTTTTTGCCAAAGCTTATAACTTTTATTTTCAATTTATATCATTGCAGGTATGTTAACAGGCCGTAAATACAGGCGTTAAATTAATTAAATCAACAGACAGCACAAAAACTGGCTAACAACTCAGCAAATGTACGTATGTATATCAAAAAATAGTCTATGTTTTAATTAGCCAAGAAGGAAAAGTTTTGAAAGCATTTCAATTAGCACTATAAACAAATGCTTTTAATACTAATTGCAATTTCACATATTAGGAAAGTTCGGAAGAAGTTATATATTTATCTTTATTTATTTCTTTTATCCAATAAAAATGGAATAGTTATCCTAAGGAAATCTTTAGTGCTTGAGGTTTCACCGTCATTCAGCTCTGCCAATTGATTTGATTGAACTATTCTGAAGAGCGAACCAAGTTCACTTAGAGTTTAAAAGAAAGGTTTAAAAATCTTAACTCTTGTGTTCCAAATGCATTACTGAAATTGAAAATTTATAGTCGAATTTTATATAAATTGAAACATGCTTTAAAAATTCTACTCTCATTCATTTCTATACCTTGTCGAAGAATTTTCTCACAAAAAGTCAGTTGGAAAAAACATTTTCTTTCAATAACTACTACACTTGGCATGTCAAGCAGAAGCCTTTATGCAGCCTACACAAATTATGACAGATATTTGCTTTCAGAGTTTAAAAGCCGTTTATCTGGGCTAACAAATCTATTTATGCCTTCCATTTAGGCATTTGCTACCTGTTTGACCTATTCTCTAATTGTTTTTCCATTTCATTTTCATTTTTTTCCTTTTTTTTTCTTCCACCAATCATGAATATTCCATCGTGTTATCTATCAGATGACTCAGCTAGTTAAACGTTCTGATGAAATGCACGCTTAGTGCCCTGAACATATTCAATATGCATTCTCATGGCTAAACCCAGTCCAGTCCAGTTCAGCCAGTGAGCCAGTCAGTCAGTTTGTTTCCTGGCCAGAGATAACAGCGAAACTTGGCTAATGGCTAGTCTTTAACCTTTTAATGTAGCACTCTGTGCTTATCACAGTAGAACTTTATAGAACTTTATGCTCGGCGAGCCATTAAGCCGACCTCGACTACCTCCGTGTGTGGTTTATGAAGACTCAGTCAAAGTCGAGCCCAACAACAACAACTTTCATTGCTATGCGAGGCCAATTCATGGCTATAAAACAAGGCCAGAGCCACAGTCGACCAAGAAGCGACTATAAGTCCAGACACTCAGAAATTGTTTAATAGACAACGCCTTTTAGGTTTTATAGGCATTTTTCATGCACCGTTCTGTAGGAGGAGAGTGGTAGTAGAACGGCCTTGATGTGTCGCCTATGGCTTACTGGGGGGGAGTAGGGAGTATTTACATATAGAAGATGACAAACAGATTTACATATATAAATATTGAATATTACTAAAGGAACTGAATATATAACTGTTACATAGCTGATATATTTATATATTTCAAAAATATTTTTAGCCAAGCTAAAATTTATATTGAAGAAATCAATCAAAGTCCTTTTCCTACCTGGTCAGGTGTTTGTAGTACTTTAAGTACAGGGTATTTGCTAGGCTAGCACATGTCGTAGTCTATTATTGTTTGTTTTTTGTTTTGTTTTCATATTATGCGCCAATTTTTATGCATAACACAGGCAAAAAGGCAAAAAGGGGCACCGATTTTGGAGCCCAACCGAAATTGTCAAATAAAACTAAAGGCTCTAAAATAGCTTTTAAAGTAATAAAATTACATGACTTTTAAGTCATAAAAATTAACGACGGGTGCGTGTGGCAAAAAGCACCAGAGAGCAACAGAGAGAGAGAGAGGGAAAGAGACACAAAGGAACAGAGAGACAGAGAGAGAGAGAGAGAGAGAGAGAGAGACCTGCTTTCATTGTTTTGTTTGTTTTTTTTATTCTATTCGTGCCCTTTTTAATAGAATTTCGCTTAATTTGAGCAGACAACAAAAAGAGAGAGAGAGAAAAAAAAAGGCAAATGAAAAAGTTTTTCCAACTCTTTTTAATTAAATGGTTATTGGAGGTTGGCCATTGAACGCACAACCCTATCAGGCAATGTCGATTGGGTCAGCGGGGCGAAGCCGAGAGCGGAGACATCAGAGCAAAGCGTAAAGCGTATTAATGATGAATATTTATGTGGCGGCCCGAAGCGGAAACGCTGCGAACTCGGACAGCGCAATGACTGTTAGTGAGAATGAGAGAGTGAGAGAGAGAGAGAGAGATGAGAAATGCGGCATAAATTAGACTAAAGTGTGGTTAGGGTGGGTCAACGTCAACTTGGCAATTGGCCGAATGGCTGAGTGGCGGACAACTGATAGCAAGAGCAAGGCGAGCTGTGGGCTCTGCAAAAGTTACTGGCTAATTATGCAATAGTGCGTAAAGGTCCAACTACGCTAGGGTGGGTTTCCCTGCAACCCAAATAGTTGTGTTAGTAATATCAAAATATATATATATATATGCACATGTGGCATAGAGGTGCGAAGTGCTAGAAAAGTCAATTTATATTATTGAATATGTACGGGCATGTGCGCAGATAAAATAAAGATCTAATGATAGGCGTTAAAGTGCACGGAAGTACGTAATAAACAAGTGAGAGTGCTAAAGTGGACTGACAGTTGCTCGATTACAAAATACCCTGTACATTGAGTTGAGTAGTAAGTGAAAAATATTCAGATAAGTGCATGGAAGTAAGGATTTTCTTTAAGTATGGACAGATATTGATGAGGAGAATTGTAAGATGAATGTAAATGAAGTTAGAAAAGGATTTCTTAATGACTTTCCTTGTGGTTTATGATATATAATCTTTTTGGAACATGTGCTTATGTCCAACCATGTGTATGAGATATGGGGAAAGCGTTAACAAAAGTGAATGCACATACTAAATAGAAAACTTTATACTAACTTAAGTATATAAGCTTTTATATTATACTCGAGTTAAACTCCAGAAAGTAATGAAAAATATGATATCTCTTATGTGATGATATAATATAATAAAATATATTTGGTGTTTGTCCCATTTACTTACTTCGAGAACCTTATATGTTATATATGTTATATAGTATGGACTACTTGAGTATAATCCTTACTTTCTATCATATACAATATCTTTTTCTTTACATTTTTCACCCACAACAAACACATTTACCTGAGCTGTTTAAACAGAAATTCTTTCGAGTTTACCCTCATCTAACTTAAGCTTATCACATTGAACACAGTCTTAAAACAGCTGAGATAACTGAACTCGATATGATTTACATATTACTAATATATATTTATAAATGCGATTACTTAGTTCCTGATTGCATGCATTCACATCGCTCGATGGGTGATAGGTTCATAAAGTGTTTAGGTGTTTGCTTCTGCACTTATCATAGATCATTTTGCTCGGCATTTTGCTGCACACACACACACACAGAGAGAGAGACTGGCTAAACATCGGCTGTGTGGCATGGAAACCTGCGTAAATTCCGTTTGCCACACGTTGCACGTCAAATAAATGGCCGCACGCACAGTGCCAGCTGCCTTTCCTGCTACACACACACACACACACACACTCACACTCACTTGCACGCACATCTTGACACTTGTCAACCCCCCTCCGTATGACTGCCCCAACACAATAATCCTGCAACTCAACGGAACGTCGCCAGCAATCTAAGAAAAACGCCAATGCCAGCGGTACATGGCCCAAACTCCCCCTAAAAGAAGCAGCTGCTGCTGTCGCTCCTTCTCTTGCCCCATTGAAGAGTGTAGAGGGACGTCTGCCCCCGACCACAACCCTCTGGCGGTTTGTCATATTCAAGCTGTGTGCGTGTGTCGCCGAGAGTGTGTCTTCTAACCATCAGCGGCGAATAAGAAAAATTCAAGTAAATTGATTTTTCTCATGCTTGGCTTTGACTGCGACCCGCTGCCCGTTTCCGTTCCCCTTCCCCCTTTGATAACCCAACGTCCACCTCCTCCCTGCACCCCTTGTCGTAGTCCCAATAGCTTTTGGTTCTGTCGCTGCTAGCTGTCAGTTTCAAAACGCGTTGCCCGTCGTTCTCGGCTTCCCTAGCAGCGTATTGTATTTGTCCTCTATACTCGCTCATCTAACCCCAACTCCTGTACCTCACCCACGCCCTTGTCCCTATTCCACGCTCCAGCCATTTTTGCCCATTGACTGCCCTGGCTTTCATGCAATTTTGCTTTTGGCGCGTAATCGACTTCATGCTTTTGCTTTTAATGGTATTTTTCCTGTGGTTCAAACTAATATCCATAATGCATAAATATGGGAAGCCTGGCCCTGCAACCTATCGAACTTAACTCAACTGCCGCCTCCTCCTCCTCCGCCTCCTCCTGTTCAAGCTCCCCGCCATTTCGCCCTCAAAGCCCCTTTCGTGACCCTAACCATGCGTACTCTGAGCTGTCTTGGCATTTTTTCGCTTGCTCCTGATATTTTTTCTCAGTATTTGAAGTCGTTGGACGTAGTCCGTAGTCCTTGTCGTTGCCTATCTTTCTTTCTGTCTTTTTTTTTTTTGTTGAATATATACTTTTATATATATATAAAAAACATTTTCTGTTTTTTTTTTTTTTGTATCATCTTGAGCTTTTTATACAATTTATGCGAAAAATCTATACTACGTCTGCAATTTATTGCATTTTCGTAAGGAGACCATTGAAAAATACTTGAAATAAAAATATATAAAAATCTGCTGATTTTAATGTTTTGTCAAAGTTACGAGCTTCGGCTGTCGTTGTTGTTGTTGTTGTTGTTTCTTTTGTTTTTGCCTTTGTTATTGCTGTTGATTTGTTAATAAACAATTTTATGCCCCATGGGCTCAGCAGAAAACTCACACGAAAAAACGAATTTTATGACCGAGCCGCTTATTGTTTTTATATCCTTGATTGATAGGGTAGCAGAGAGCATATTAACAATGGCAACGACAACGGGAAAAGGTTCTAAGAATTTATTAGGATTACAGCTTTGCTGAATTTACAAAATGTATTATTTATTATTGTCATAAAAGCCAAATGCCGAAATAATTGTTTTGACTGGCAATTAAATGCCTTGAGGACAACTGCGACTATGAGCTATCAGCTCAACTGGATCTGATTAAACTTAGTTAGTGTTTAGAGTATAAACTCAAATATATATATGTATATGTTATACATATTATTCAAGTGAATGACATTTCGTTTATCAGTTATCAGTTTCTGTGATTTATGCGCTGGTTAGAGCACATTCCATTGTCGCATATTCCGTTTTGGCAATCTTGTATTTATTCCTTTTGGTATTTTTATTTGTATTATCTCAGCAAGTTTTTTTTGTCAGCGAGCGACCATGAGGCCAACAGCTGTCACACGTATATATTTTTGTTTTATTTTCTGTTGACTTTTGTTATTCGTTGTTGTTGTTGTTGCTGTTGCTGGGACATGTGGCACCTGGAGACGACATCAGTTGGCTAAGACGGAGGCTGCGTTTACTTCTTAACTGGCAGTAATATATCTTGCCACGCTCGCTGCTCGCTGCTCGGCTGTGCCGGCAAATATCTGGCCATTTCTTATACTAGTCACAGTTCTATAATTTCTCGATTTATTTTGCTGCCAGTCTCGACTGTCCTGACTGTTCTGACTGTCTGTCCTGACTGTCTGTCCTGGCTGTCCTGACTGCCTGCCTGCCACAGACAATCCAAACATTATTCAAAGTCAAACTTCATTCACACTCGCAGACTCTCACACATGCAGGCAAATTTTTAACCACATTATTTATTTACTGCTCTCTCTGCCCCACTTGCCCCACCTTGCTCAGCCCCCCACTCAGGCCTAGTCTATCTGTATCTATGCTAATATGTTGCACACTTTCGCCGTTGTTGTTTGGTTTTTGCATTTATATCAGCCACAATTTATCAGCGGCCATGACAAAAGGCGCCTGCTGCCATTGTCGCCAAGTTGGCTGCCAAAAACCAAAGCCACAACCAAAAACCGAACCGAACCCTGTCAACTGGGCCTCCAAAAAAATTATTTTTTATTATTTTTTTTTTATTATTTTGCGTGCGCCGCTTCGCATTTTCTAACAGCAAATAATAATTTTTCCATGGCGAAATTATATTTTATGCTCTAAATATGGCAAAAAAAGAAAACAACAATAAAACTGCCAAACACACACACAGCAGAAAAGAAAGAAAAATAAAAAAGAAAATAAAAAGAAAAGTTTTTTACGCTCTGCTAAAAATCTAATACTCTGCCTTAACTATGTTTAGGTAGATTAACTAGTTGATTGACCTGCACTAGAATTATACCAAATAGAAGAGGTCTTTATTAATTGATATTTGGCAAAGAATTGTTTAAGAGGTGAACTACATACTATTATATATACTACTACTATATAGAAAAGAGATTAAAGTTTTGCATCTTAAGTTTCAGAAGCAGCACGGAAACTATACAATATTGTGGGAAGACAGCTTTCTGAATGAAAAGTAGTTGGAAAGGTCAAACACTTTATGAGATTATAAACTGATTTTGATAGTCAAATTTGACTATATTTACAACTTGAAGTGAAGATGCATCAAATGCCTTTTTAGACACAGAAACAATAAACAAAATTTAATTGTCGATCTGCAGATGGCTGAGGAATGTAACCTTTGCAGGCTACAGTAACAAGGCAATATAGCTACTTTTCAGATTGTAAAATCTCTGAAATACTTGACATTTAAAATTTCAAAAGGTTTCAATCCAAATGTTTTTCCAAGTCCATGAGCTACAGCCACAACAAAAGCTAAGTTATATTTAGCTATATTTATTAAAAAGCATTCAAAATTTTAAAAGACTTCGAGAGCTACAGCTACAGCAAAAGCTTATTAAAGCTTATTATATTTATATAATATATAGTTATATATATTAAAAAACATTCAAAATTTTAAAAGATTTTGATCCAGATGTTTCTCCAAGTCCAAGAGCTACAGTCATAGCAAAAGCTTAGTTATATTTAGCTATATTTATTAAATGATATTCAAAATTTAAAAAGATTTCGATTCAGATTCGTATCCAAGTCCAAGAGCTACAGTCACAACAAAATGTCTAACCACATTATATAGAGCAAAAGATTTCTACTTAGTTATATTTATATATATTAAATGAAAATGTTCACTTTAAAATATATAAAATTGCATCTCAATTCTCAGCTCTTTCTCTCTGTTGATTTAAATAAGTAACGAAAATAAGCCACAAAGCAAAATAAACTATTTAATGTAAATGCTCTCTTTGTACTCTATTGTATTTTTACATGCATGCAATGTGTGTGTGTGTGGCTTATTGGCTTGTCCTTGCTGTTGTTTTGGCATATTTTATGCATGTTTATCATTTATACGCTTTTTTGTTCACACACACACACACACACACACATACACACAGAGAGGCAGACAATAAATTAAATAAAATGTAAAATATCACTTGAAGGATTGCGTGGGTTGGCCTGTGTTGGGGCAGTCAGCAAAGCTTTTATTAAATTAAATATTTCACTGCAATAAAGATTATCAGTTGGCAGAGGCAAATGATAAAGCAAATAGACACACAGACAGATGGACAGACAGACAGACAGACAGGCAGACAGCATGACAGACCTAAAGAGTCTCAGACAGACAGCCAATCAAATAGACAATGTGACTCGCTGACTCTAAAGCTTTTTGGGGGGCGTGTGGGTTGGATGGGGGGCGACAAATAGGGAACGTGTGTGTGTGTGTGTGTTCGCATACATGAGCGTTAACATTGTAAGCAGACCATATAAATGTAAATTAACTGCTCTGCCTGAGTTGAGTTGAACTGAACTGTTCACAGCCTGATGCCGTTTCCGTTTCATAGTCCTAGCTACACAGCATTTCCTGCAAACACACACACACACACACAGAGGCAGGCACATGCACACAGTTAGGCAGCCATTTTTTGGTGATGCTACTTGCATGTATATCAGGCACAGCCTCTCTCATTGTGGGAGCCAGGCTACTTTGCATGTGTCTCTCCCGTTTTTATTTGCTCAAACAATATTCGACATAGTAATTTTATGCTTCGACTGCGGAACACATAAAATTATCTTTTGAATAAATAAAGATAAGAGCCAGGGCACAAAATGTTTCCCCAGCACACACACACAGAGAGAGAGACACATATTTTAATGTTTTATTCAAAAGGAAACAGCATCGAGTCAGAGACAGAGATGCAAATTAAAATATCATTCAATGTTGGCAATTTAATATATAATTTTTGATAAATGAATACGACACACTGGCCACATATATGTGGAGATATACATTTATATTTGTAATACATTGAATGTCTTCTGTACAATATAATTGAATAGCACACACATACACACATACATAGAAACTGGCTTGTAAAATAAATCGTTTTGCTTTATGCATCGCCAAATCTACGAAATTTTGCCTAAAATTTTGTATTCTATGAAATTTTGGCCCCTTTTGACTCTGCCTTTTGTTTTGTATTTGCTTGTTTTGTTTGGTTTGTTTCATTCTGTTTGCTCTGGTCTTTTCTTGCTGCATTTTATTTTCTTTTGTCATTTTCACTTTTCAAGCAAACAACTTGTGCCTAAGCCAAAGATTAGCCAATGTAAAATTTTGCTTTTAACCAAATGAATTTCTCATGTTTGCTCAACGTAATTTATTGTAAGCAAATTTCTTAAGCTCCTCGCCAACAAATTATTGTTGACGTACATTAAATGCATATAAAGCTCTACAATTTAATTATAATTTTGGCCTGAAAAAAGGGTTTCGGCAATTGAATTACTTGAAGCGTTAAGTCTGACTGACGAGCGTTATTAATTTTGCTCTTAATTTGAAATGATTTCGAAGTCGAGTTCACTTGGCTAACATGCTTGAATAGCAAATTAATTATTTTAAATAAAATATATAATATAATATTAAATGTTATTTGAGCTCAAGTATATAGCTAATTCTGTTTCAGTTTGTAGACTTTGTGGTTTCAGCAACATTTTCTCGCCTGATTGCGACTCGTTGCATGTTGATTGGCAAATAGATGTGCTCATTGCCAGTTTCAAGGCTGACACACAGAGAGCGAGTGAAACGAATCCGATTCCGATTCAGATTCAGATTCAGATTCTCGACTCGGATTTGGATACAAAACACGCCAACTGGTCATTCATTTTGGCGCTTTTTATTGATTAAAAAATGTGCAAACATTTTCGCAGCAATTTCGTTTTAAAAACCACTTTCGATTCAGCTACACATGAGTGTAGGCGTGGCATGGCGTGGCGCGGCATGGAGAGCTGAAAGGGGCTTGTTGCTGCTGGTTTAGCTGGCTTTTAAGTTTGCTTCTTGCATGAACATCACGTATTTAATCAATTGCAACGATGTCGACGATGACGACGAGAGAGAGAGCTACGCTACGGATAGCATTGCGAGAATTGCGCTTATTTGGGTTGACCCATTTTGCAATTGGCCCAAAATGTCTGCAGTGAACCCGTAGCAAACTCTATTTTCAGTTTTTCGGGCCTTTGCCAGTGTAAAATTAAGATACGAGACAGGTCACAAAAGTGCAAGCTGATTGCTGGGACTGGCTAAGACAGCACACAAACACACACACACACAGAGAAAGAGATAGAGAGTGTGAGAGAGAGAGAGAGAGAGAGAGTCCTGCCTGTGAACAATGCCGCACGGGTGTTGACATTTATGTCCAATGCAGATTTTTGCCAGCCCAACAACAATGACAATAAAATTTGCCAGACCTCGAAACACAGTGACTGTGACGGCAGCTGCAGCTAGATCCTGGATACGAACAGGACGACCGATACGGCAGCCAGTGTTAAACAGGCAACTGTCGTCCTCGGCCACAATGTAAACGTTTCATGTTGTTACCGAAAGTTGTTATAATTTTTAGCCTTGCCAGCTTTAGGCCCTGCCATGGTAAGCAACTTGTTTTCGGCCATGAAAAAAAAAAAAAAAATCATTGCATACTGCGGGGCGCCTTTGAGCTGTGCACAAAATTTATTGGGCAAAGTTGCTGAGCTGATGTATCGCTGGGGTTGGCCAGGGGGCTGCAGCAAGGGGGCGGACAGTTGGCATACTTTATCATCAGTGACGACGACGACGACGACGACGTGGACGCTGAAGGATGGCCAAGCGCTGGATGCAGGATCAAACCACAAAATCCAAAGTGATGCATACAAATAAAAACAAGTAGCAAAACTTACAAGTGGCAATGATCGACTAGGCAATGCCCTGTTAGCAAGGGAAAGGGGAAATTTTAAGTGGAAATTTCCAGTAGAGCTGCCTCAAGCATAGGAGATAATTTGTTTTGTTTAATTTATTTAAAATTTTTAGATTCTTTGGATTTATATCAATTATTAATTTTTAATTATTAATTAATTAATATAATTATTATTATTATTATTATTAATATAATGGTAATAAAAATATTTTATAAAAATTTTTTTTCATACATTTTCTCAGTAAATTCTCTGAGCATCGTTGACTTACATTTGTCAGCAAAAAGTGTCGCTGCTATTATTTTGAACACAGCTGTATATCAATATCCTCGACATTTGATAGCTTTTTGCTGTTTCTTCAAATTGTATATGCCCATTCTTGGGCTACTTTTGTGTACAGGGTATACAAAGCGAGGCAAGACTGCACATACATAGAGTCATGCTGTGCTTCTTTTTTACGCTCCCTCTCCTCACTCTCTCTCCCATACTCTCTCTCTCTCTCTCTCTGGCAGTCTTTACTGTGCGCCCTTTCACATGTGCATTACTGCAGGCGCGGTGGGGCGAGTTTTTTGGGGGAGGTCGCATTAAACGGAAGTTGCCGCTTCACTATGCGTTTGTGTGGTTGCTGTTGTTGTTGTTGCTATTACTGTTGCTGCTGCTGCTACTGCTGTTGTTGTTGTTGTTGGCATTGTTGTGTTTAAAAAGTTTTATGCTCGTCACGAGAGAAATTTATTGCACTCCTGTGTTCAAAGCTTTTATCCTTTTTTATCATTTTGGTTTTATTTCATTTTGCTGTTGTTGTTGTTCTTGTTGTTGTTGTTGTTATTTCTGTGTGCTCTCTGTCTTTCGGACTGGGCAGAACGGTTGTGAAAAAGCGGATGTGATTTATTTGGTAATGCTAATGATGTTTTTGCTCGTCGTCCCTACCATCAGTTTATTTGAGCTTTGGCTGTAACAATTTTTATCGCATGTGTAGCCAAAAAAAACCAAAAAAACAAAAAAAATGAATCAAATAAAAGAAAACGAAAATGGGAGAAGAAGAAAAAAAACCCCCAACGACGAAAAACCTGCCGAAACTTTTCGGTAGCGAGCAAACCGAACTGAAACCGTCATGAAAATGCTTACGCCAGCAGTTTTCAACGTGGGCGCTGCGGGGCGGCCGGGCGTGGCGGTTCGGAAAAACCTGCAGAAGGAAATGTAAACAGTTCGCCATTTATCTTGCGTAGCCAATAAATCGCATTGTATGCCGCACTCTGAAAGGACATTTAAGAGACTTGCGACTCGAAGTTAATTTTTTAAATGAGCCCAAAATTCGATACCCAACTTCAACTACGCTCTTCATATAGTAGGTTCTCCATTATGCATGTGTGTGCGTGTGTGTGTGTGTGTGACATATTCAATAGAGTGACATATGTCGCTTCTGCTGATATCGACAGCTCCTTTATGGCACGCAGCTTAAAGCTTTAATTGTGCGGCTTAAGTTTCTGCTTTATTACAGCGACTCAACCAAACTGAGCTTTATTAATTGCTACCCAAGCTGATTTAGTTGAGCTTCTGTTAATGCAGGGGATACTTGCGAATCGCTCTTGAAGAGGGTGCCTTCGTGGGAATAGCAGGCACTTGCACCGCTGACCCAAGTGTACACAGCACAGAGGTCACTGGCAAGGTCAAGCAGGGGGAAACATACTTCGTTGCTGCACTCAACTCCATAAAAGTTGTCAAAGTGAAGTTTCAAGAGGTTAAGTCTCGATGACATGAGATCGGTGGGGAGCATATGATATGGAGGGCAGGTTTGCTAAAAGAGATTCGTTGACAACAGAGCGTTATAAATCATCATGTTATAAATCATCAGGTTGTTTTTATTGATGCATTTTGCTTGATAGTAAACGAAGCTTGAAGCTTGGTGTAAAGAGAAGCATCGTCGTTCAATGCCATTTTAGAGAGCCTAAAGCACTAAAAACGATTGCATTCTTAGTAATAAGTAAGTGTTTTTCTGCACGTCCTGTGGGACATGCGTGTCTCTCAAGACGTGCATAAAACCTTTTCTTTATTGATAACAATGCAATCATTTTTTTTAGTTTTGAATAATTTTGACTCATATCAAAAGTTTGAAAAGTTATATCTCTTCAACGAAAACTTCGATTTGAATGAAATTTTTCATATACAAAAATGTATCAGCTTAGTCTTAGTCTTATATGCAAATTTTCATTTTTTTATGTTTTTTATTCATTTTTTCAAGAACATAAAAGTAAATGTGCTCATGTGAATAGATTTGGCTAGTAAGTCTTTTAAGAGCCAAATAAATATTATCATATAATCTGTACATGCAGTACACTTGCCTTAGAGTAAACGGACAAAAGTCTCACTGTGACTCCCCCTCTCTCTCTCTCTCTCTCTCCCTCTCACTCCCTCTCTCTCTCTCACTCTCTCTTTCTCTCTTTCTTTCTCTCTCTCTCTCTCTCTCTCTCTCTCTCTCTCTCCCTCTCACTCCCTCTCTCTCTCTCTCTCTCTCACTCTCTCTTTCTCTCTTTCTCTCTTTCTCTCTTTCTCTCTTTCTCTTCTCTCTCTCTCTCTCTCTCTCTCTCTCTCTCTCTCTCTCTCTCTCTCCCTCTCACTCCCTCTCTCTCTCTCTCTCTCTCACTCTCTCTTTCTCTCTTTCTCTCTTTCTCTCTTTCTCTCTTTCTCTTTCTCTCTCTCTCTCTCTCTCTCTCTCTCTCTCACTCTCTCTCTCTCTACCTTTCTCTCTCTCTCCCTGTTTATCCCACTCTCTCTCTCTCTAACTTTCTATCTTCCTCTCTCTGGTTCATGTTTATAGGCAATAACACATAGCTATATTAATGTCTAAATATTGTTCAAAATTTCTATTTCCCATATACAAAAGTAAATATATGTATATCCCACATAATAATAAAAAATTATTAGTAACCTGCGTAGGTGCCTTATTAAAAATGCATAATCATTTCTTTTTTTATAATTGTAAGAGTGAAAACATATAAAAATTAAAGTTTATGACAATTTTTATGGCTGTGCATTAAATGAAATTTCAACATTTCAGTCGCGTTTATGCACATTACATTATATAAGCCCTCAGTTCGGAGCTAGAAAAACAGTCAACTAGAATATTTCGTAGTGACATTAATTACAATTTTATGCAGCACACGTGGTATCTACGTCCGTTCCAAAAATTTAACCTGCAGCCAATGTCCACTTTGGGTGTTCAAACTCCAAACTCCAACGTTAACTAGGAGTTAGCGCCCTCCCCACCCCCAACTCCTGCTCCCAACTCTCGACTGAATTTAGTTTGACGGGCAGTTATGTTGACCGTTAGGCCGGCCGATCGATGTGTGTGCGGCGGCGGCGGCGGCGTGGTTCGAGCTCTGCTTCGCTCAATTCGATTATTTTCATTTTTCACCTTTCGTTTAAACTTTCACGTGTCGTAGTTGTAGTTACTGTTGCACATGTTGTTGTTGTTGTTGTTGTTGTAAATTCCATGTAAATTAATTAAACTTGCTTGGCATACAAAAAACAAATTGGCAGAAGCGGCCGCACGGCACGTCAGCCAGGATATGCCTAGGACCCGTTCAACCAACGCTCGACCGACTGGCATACATGGCAAATTATATATTGCATGTCAAAGGGCAACAGACAACGATGTTTGGTGGTTCAACCGGGTCACGGTAGCGAACGGGGTAGTGCCACTTAATATTTTTTATACGCCACAAATCGACCGCACTATCAGAGGCCGCCGTTGGCCATATGGACAAGCTGCCAGGCAGCCAGCCCGACAGACAGACAGACAGACAGACAGGCTGGTAGGCAGGCCAAACGACAGCACACACATACACACACACACATGAAACACGGGACACAGGACGCTGGACACAGGTGCGCGACAACAATTAACGAAATTTATTCAATTTGCACCGTCGCAGCGCTGAGTAAAAACTCGCATGCCAGGCCAGGCCTTTTTAAAACTTAAATAATAAATATCATATTGTGCATAAAGCCTACAGTTTTGAACTTCACTTTTGAGGCAATAAATTAATTTATTAAATATAAATACATTTATTACGACTGCTCTCTCGCTCTCTCTCTCTCTTTGTCTCTCTCTCTCTCTCTGGGTCTCTTAAGCTGCAAAGTTTTCTTGCCATCTTCCTGCTGCTTTGCTCGTTGCAAATTGCTTTTAATTTGAAACGAATTTATCATAGTTTATATATATTAATTATAATATTAATTATGAAAACCCCCCCATTTTCCGATTTTCAATTTAATTGGCATGCCTGTGCGTTTAAATTTCCCATTTCATATAATATTCCACACGAAATACGTGAATGCTTTTTGGCATGTTTGAAATTCAGGTTCGTTTTTTTTTTTGTTGTCAAATGTTTTGCCATTCATCAATAGGTACCGCCCTGCGGCCACGCCTTCTACCTCAAACATTTGACATTCAAAACAGGAATTGATGAAAAGCGATTTGAGTCCTTACTGTGGGTTCTGTTGGAATTTGAGAATGATATGAATCGATTTGACTTATAAAAGGTTTGAGATGCTGCTTGAACTATAAGAGAAACATAAAATAGTTGAATGAAATATAAATATCATTTATTGTCAAATATTGGAAACAAATCAAAAAGTAGAGTAAAGAGACCTCCACTCAGCACTTCTTATCCATATGGAGCTTAGTCAGCAGCAAAAGCTTGACAAAACTTAAGCATAAGCATATTAATTATTCGAAAACAACTCTTAACATTACCAAGGCCCTTTTGGCATCCTCTGCTGCTCCGCCCCGCCTCGCTCTGTTAGATGTCATATGCAAAGCCAACTTTAACACCACGGCAAAGCCACACTTTTCAGCTACATTTCCGTCATAGAGCTCTGGCACATAAAGGGTTCGCCCTCCAGCCATCCAGAGGATGACATTGAAGAAAACGTTTGGCAAAGTGGCAACGACAACAGCAGTGGTGTGGTGTGGTGGTGCGCTGGTTGCCTATGTGTGTGTGTATATCGCAGTCGAGTGCCATGCACAATTAAAAGCGTAGCCAAAGTGGTTATTATACATAATATTAACGCTTGAATGGGTGCTTTGTGGCCCGGATGTGTTGGTGATGGAGCGGAGCATGGGCTGGGGAGCTAACTGACAAACTGTGCATTGTCATTCATTGAGCGGCGTTGATGCCGCCTGCTTTGGAAAATTAATAATTTATTTGTTTTGTCATTCAGCATTGTAAATAATGAGAGAGATTTTCAA
The DNA here is from genome assembly GCA_037075265.1 of Drosophila nigricruria. Classification (NCBI taxonomy): domain Eukaryota; kingdom Metazoa; phylum Arthropoda; class Insecta; order Diptera; family Drosophilidae; genus Drosophila; species Drosophila nigricruria. Next base: position 1,869,993 of record JBAMCI010000074.1, read on the forward strand.
TAATCTTCTTTGTTAATATTGAAATTAATTTGTTTACTGTTATGCTACTTAATTAAACAAAACGCACACGCGCACGCACACATTGGCAGCCTGCCGTGTCGCACAGCTCTCAACTCCCCATCGGCTTACCACAGCCCATAAATAACTAAGGGCGCAAGTTGGGGGCTGCGTTAAGGCAGCAGCAGCACCAGTGGGCCTAGGCCCAGACCAATCTATATGTAAATAGTTTGTATTTACATGGCTGCATTTTAAAGCCTTGACTGGATTTTGTCCTGCTCAATTATGCAATAAATTTATCACTGATTCCAGTGCAACGCAATCCACAGATGAATGCACTTTCCTCCTGCTCGGCTTGCGGTTACCCCCAACCTCCTCTGCCTCTCATAAATGTCTGTTTTGATTTTGGCACACACACACACACACACATACACACACACATGCAGTATTTGCATTTGCGGCAGTTGAACAGACGTCTCAGATTCCATATGAGTAGATGCATTTAAGAGCTCTTCAAATTGTGAAATATTTATTAGCTTTTGTATGTGGAATATGCAGCTATTAATTATAGCTCAGCGTGACGCATTTAAATTAACATAAAACCACACGAAAAATACAACAAATTTTAATTGCGAGGCATTTGTTGAGTTTTTCAACACACAACAAATTGAGTGAGAAACATAAAATTTTGTACTCCCCGCCCCTGGTGGCTGCTGCTCATGTTCGGGATTCATAGTATCAAACCCACGACACACTTCAGCTTAATTTCCACGTATATCTATCTAAATATATGTATGGATATATGTATGTATCTCTGTTTATCTATATAAGTGAATAGATCTCACACCAGGCAAAGCAGCCAAAGACGCTGAAAAAAAAATTTAGCGACAAGGGAATTACAGAAAACAAACTCAACACACGCCGCTGTCATCATTTATTTTGTCAGAGTCTAAAAACAATTCCAACTTATGGCTGCAAACAAGATACTCTGCTCTGCTCCGCATCGGCATCGGCATCATGGTATGCGACAGCTCATAGATACAAATGAGATAAAAAAACATAGATCTAAAGCCACAACGAAGCAACGATGCTCTCTCAGTGAATGTTAATGAACTTGATGGAATAGATAGATTATACAGAGAACAGAAATGGGAAAGTTCTGCCTAGGAATCAAATCACAGCTGCAAATGTCTTTCGTAAGAAGCTGAGTTCATCTATCAAATCAAAACAAATTTGCATGCTATATAAACATAATCTCCTTTGAAGTGATTTTTACTCTCATATACCTGTTTCAAAATCAATTTTATTTAATATTTAAAAAGTTTCACTTATACATATATAAAACCTTTGCCTGACTTGACGATCTTCATTACATGGCTATCATATAAATCCCAGCTTTATAGTGTATTGTAGCTAAACAAAAGCTCTGCCAATGTCTTTGGGGTTTGAGTTTTTGTTCTCTTTTTTGTTGCTATCTCTTAATGATGTGTTGCCCTGGTGCTGCTGCAAAGATTTTGGACATCCCATAGAGAATTATCGTCGCATAATACGCCCAGCTGCCCCGACCACCGTTCTAGCACCTACACACACACACGCACACACAAACACACAAGTCATTAAGTGTTAATTTAATGGCCAAGAGATCTTTGTCACAGATAATAAATGCATGCATTTTTATATACACACAACACCCAATAGCCAACAGCCAACAGGCAACAGCAAACAGCCAAGAGCCAACAGTTGAGAGGCTACATGAGTTCTTTTTGGGCCTACTATCAGAGCCCTGGCATCTCTTACAAGTTTGTGGAAAACATTTTGTGCGCAGCAGGTGATATATGTGCTGTCTGCTTATGGAAACAACAACAACAACAATACAAACAACAACAACAGGCGAGCAACAACCAGCAAACAACACTAACGCCTCCTCCTTTGGGCCTGGTCATATGATATTTGTGTTGTCGGGTTGCTCGGTTTGTTAACGCTGACAGACAATTAAGTGTTTGCTTTATGTTTATTGGAATGGATTTGCCGCAGCGCAGCGCGTTCTTCTTAACAAATTGATTGATGGCCGACACCAGCGGATTGGACAGACAGAGTCAGAGATACACAGAGATTGTCAGTGAGAGAGAGCGAGAGAGAGGGAGAGCGACAGAGCGATAAGTTGTGAATAAAGTCTTGAATTACCTGGCAACTGGTAGCCCACCTGGCCATCAAAATTTCAAGCGAGCTACCAACGGCCATAAACGTAGCAAATAACAAGTAGTCCATATAGTAGCTGGTAGCTTGGCCAACAGAGAAGCGCATTCTTGAATGTACAGCCTAGAAAATGATGACGATGTAACGGAAACTTTTTAATTAAAATTCGAAAAATTAATTAAATACTTTTGTGACGCCCGCGCTGACGACGACGACGACGACGACGCCGACGATGACGACTTCAAGATTAAATTTCCAACCTGCCTACGAAATGCAAACCCTGCGAGAGAGAGTGTCGAAAACTTTGCCCAAAAAAATAACAACAGGAGGAGTAGTAGAGGAAGCTGGAAGCTGGGGAGAGAACAGCAACAACAACAGCAACTAGTTGGTACAACTGCCAAAGAAAAGGCAACAATATTAAGAGTAAAATGAGAAAATTCGCTTGTTGTAGCGAAACAGAAAAAAACAAAAAACAAAAATCAAATAAGCCAACAAATGGGTATGAGCGACTGCAAAATACTCTGTTAATAAGGTAAAAGTTGAAAGCTTACGACTGGCTAAGAGGAAGAGCTGACTGACAAAGCTGGGATGATCCATAGTTCTCGGCCTTTCATATACATAATTATATACATTAATATATCCAGCTATAAGTATGCCTCATATACTCCAAGTCAATGGCCAAACAGAGTATGCAATCTGTGAAAATGATGTGGAAGGTAGAAGAGCTGTAGCTGAAGAAGCAATGCTAGTTGTAAACAGGGGGAGGATGAAAACAGAACGCAACTCTCTAGCAATAGATACAAACACAAAAGAAAGTTTAATGCCAGAAAAAAAAAGTGAACGGCGCCAAATGCCAAAAAATGAGAAAGGAGTCATCAGCAAGCGAAAGATGAGCCAGAGTTGAAGAAGAGACAGCAGCAGCAGTGATGCACAGCTGATAAGTCAAAAAGATGACACAGAACTGCAGCAGGCAGAGCTGCAAAGATACAGAGAGAAAGAAGAAGATGAGGCAGCAGCAGAAGAGGCCACTCCAACTATGCTTCTAACCAGTTACACTGCGACTCGATGGGTAAAAGTGAGCCCCTTGCAACGGCTGGCTATGTAAATGCAAACAAACAAACAAAGAAAGAAGGTTATCAGATGGAGAACGGTGAAAAAAGTGTGTCAGATAATGGCAATAAAAGCTGACACAGTAGGCATTAGCTACGCTATGCCTTAGGAACAAGTACTAAAAGAAAAGTTGCAACTTTTGATTAATTACCTGAAAGACAATAACTATGAAGATGGCAATGTTTTGTAATTACAGCTCACAACTGTTCAAAAATTAACTTTAAACTCTCACTGGCATTACTCTATCAACTTTTTCCACTTCAGCCCATGACCTAGTTTTTTTCTTCCAATCTATAGATAAATCTTTAATTTAAATTATACAATCAAAAAGTAAAGCCGAGGCAAAAAGCATATAACCAGTTGGTGTCAATCCCTTGTTAATGTTCGTCATGATCCCAAAAAAAAAAGGGATAACATCAGAACTTTGTGCCAAAGTTCTCTAGTTAATGTTGCCAATCAATCATTCGCTCACATCAAGGGCTCTACAAAATACTACAAAAAGGCAAAAGCGAACAAGGCCAAAAACAAAACTGCAAATATCAAAAGCTACTAGGCCAAAAAAAAGGACATGGACATGGACAGTGTTTTGGATAATGGATTATTTGCTATGGATTTTATTTTTATCCCATTCAAAGAGAGTGCAAAATTGTGTTTAAGTTCTAGGAGATCTGTTACGCCTTGGCAAAAGTCAATTATACTAAAGTAAATAACAATTTGACTCGATTTCCATTGCATAGCCTCAACTCATTTACTCGCCGTGACGTCTGCGACGCGACGCGACGCGATGTTCCCATGCTTTCGCGAAAAATGTTAAAAACTTAAACAACGCTGACATATTTCCCCAGATGCCTTCAAACTTTTATGCCAAAAACTTCTGCAGCAGTATCCAAAAAAGCCTTTTGAGTGGCTAAACGAAAAATGTGATGTCAGCGCAGCGTCACAAAAACCAGTAGAAAAACGAGTATAAATAAAAAGAAGAGTGAGAGAGAGAGAGAAGTGAACTGAAATAGCAGGCATTTTCATTTCGTGTTTAATGAAAAATGTCAAATAAAAGTGCCCAAAACAGAAGCAGCAAATTGCAAAGCTTTGTGCGATAGTTTTGCAGCGTAAGTCCTTGAACAGGTGAGGCAGCAGCAGAGGCAGCAGCACAAGTAGGAGTTGCATGCCAATAAAAAAACTGCAAACAAAGCAAGTCGACGTCAACGTCGGCACTTTAGCAAAGATGGGCAACTCTTTGGTACACTAATTACTATTTATTTCAAACGAAAATTGCTAACGAGCAAAAGATATTACCATACTACGACGTACTCGTCTACGACTAGTATAATAATAATCAAAATGTTGAGAAAGGGTGGGCATATAGCCATTTGCTATTTACTTCTCTCTCTCTCTCTGTGCTCCTTTCATCCGCCCGTTAGAACAAATTATTATTTTTTATGATTATTTAAATTATGCGCCAGTGGGCATAGCCAGCAGGATGAGTTGCGTCGCTCCTGCTGCTGGAATGTTGGGGCAATTTACAAAAAGGTAGCTGGCACTTTGCAGCTTGGAGCACTTGGAGCACTTGGAGCAGCAAATAGTTTTCATCAGGCTGAGAGCCGTTTGGTTCGTTTGCCTGCAGCTTTTAGTGCAATTGGCTGGCAGCTTCCTTAATGATCATTAAAGATGAAGACGACACACGAGTAGCAACAGCAACAGCAGCACAGTTTTGATTCAAAGCGCTCTTGACCATACCTTAATAAATGAACACAGGTTGCCAGCCAGCCAGCCGGTCGGTCATTCAGCCAGCCAACCAGCCAGCCCAGACTTGTTTTTATGGCTAACTCTTTGGCTTGCGGGCAAGTGCCTTGGACTCACTCTAATTAGTCAATTTTTTTTTTTTTTTCTTCTTTTTATTTTTTATACTCAATTAAATCTGTAGTAGCTTCAGTTGCAAGCACTTGAGTAAGCAAATGATGAGCAGTAATTAGTAGGGGCCTTCATATATACATATACGTACCAGAGCACATCTACATATACGAAAATAACTCTGGCTGGGGGAGGGATGAGGTGGAGTCAGGGGTCTGACTTCAACTTCATCTTCAAGTTCTTCTTTGGCTGCGTCCAGCGTCGATAAATAATAATTTTCTTGCTGCTTGGGCAACTTTTTTTTCTTCTTCTTCTTCTTCGTGGCATTGCCACAGGATGACAGGTGCAGTGACAACCACACACACACGCACACACACACACACACACACACACACAGAGACAGAGCGCAGCATAAGCAATTTACAGAAATGACCCAGTGGGACTTGGGCATGCCAAAGTACTTCCCACAGGTAGAAGGTTCGCATGACATATGCAATTTAGCAATAGTAATTCTTCTTCTTCTTCTTTTTTGCCATTTAAGTTTGTAAATATACACAATATGGTCAAAAGGCAACATTTTGTATTTATTATTAATTGAAAAGTTCAAGTTCTATACAGAAATGTCAGTTCTTTTAAAGCCCACGGTTCCAGCTGGGGTTTCGCTTGTTCAACAATGACAACAACACACACACACACATACATACATACATATGTGTTTATATATAGATACACACAACTTACATGTCATACATGTACATTTATAATCAAGCAGCCAGCCGCAAAGAGCTCGGACTCCGGGCTGCTGCTCGTAGCACATACGCATTACATGGCGCATGATGAAGCATCTTCGAGTGGGCAAAACCGAAGCGATTTGATGCTGTTGCTGTTGCTGCTGCTGTTGCTCCTCCGAGCCCGGTAGCTCTTGCACTTAGTCGGTTGCTGCTTGTAGCTGCTAAATGAAAACATATATTGCGGTCGCAGATTGCACGGGCTCAACTCTTAAGTTAGTGCCAAGCAAAGCAAAGTGGCAAAGCGAGGCCACGGCCATGAAGATTGGCCTAACGCACAGTGGGATGGCACAATAACAACCAACAAGAGCTCAATTAGTAGATACGCTGGCATAGCATATGTTAATCGAGAGAATGCTTCACACATTATTCTATTTTCATTATTTATACTTAAGGCTTATACGCCTTTCCACAGCCCAAATGCTACAGGGTATATGAAATGAAAGCCTATTAAAGAAATGGGCAAGGCTAATTACCAGATGGGAATGGCATTTGCAAATATTATGCTTGGATACCACATGTATTAATGAGCCTTAGTTGCTGGCCTCTCTCTAACAATGTGAAAGTCATACGAATATTGGGGAATTTTTTACGAATTTGCTGCGTGAAGGTGGGAAAAGTTGGGGCTGGAAAACAATTAAGGAATTGTGATTAGTTTGATGATAATGCAAAATGCGTAATGGGCAATGAGATGATGAATGTTAGGCAGTATTCATAATTAGAATGGAATTGATTTTGCTTTCCAATTAATTTCATGACTTTGCTCCACTGTTCGACAGCAAAACATTCTCATCAATGTCGTTGTCGTTGTTTTCTGTGGTTGGCATTGCTCCCAGACAGACCCAGAGACAGACCCAGAGACAGTCAGAGAGTCAGAACCAGTCACTGGCAGAGTCCACTTGTCCACTTGTCCAGGCAATGCACCGGCAGCTTTTTCCATTGCCGACGCTTCCTACAAATCGTGCAATGATGAAAGCCATGGACAAAGTCTTTGACTTGTATTCAGTTTTTGTTATTACTTGCGCCGCAGCTTCTGTGTGCTTTTTTTTTTATCTCTCTCTCTCTCTCTTTCTCTCGTTTCTTTTTTGTCGATGGTTTTTTTGTGCCGCCTGGAACGCTTTTATGCCCATTCAGTACATCTTTTTGCCTGGCCCATCATTGTCCGTGCGTCCGTGGACCGTGGACGGACAACTCCGTTTTGTGTAAATGCGACTAATGTGTGTCTACGGAAGCCATTTCGTGCCTTTTAGCTGTGAGTCAGTGCAGAGAGTCAGGCCAGTCGACCTGTAACCAGTTTCCAGGCCAAGTCAGTTTCAGTTTGTTTTCTTGCGCAAAAATGAAAGAAACAAACGCAAACACAAACACACAAACAAAAAATGTAGTTAATTCGCCAAGTAATAATATTATACTCGTACTTATAAATGTCGTCTGAGCAACATGCTGTGCAGTCCCAGTCCAGTTCCGAGGCTCGATTATGGCCAGAAGAACCTGCCGGACCAGCCCCTCAAGCTAAATTGGCTTGAATTTTACGGCTGCTCTTGCTGTTTTTGTTGTTGTTATGATTGTCAGCAACAGCAGCAGCAGCTACAGCAGCAGCATCAGTAGAAGAAGAACGACAATCGACGATTGGCCTCGCCTCGGCCTCGGTCTGTATTTAAGCGACATCATTCATCTGCCCGCCCATCAACAGCAGCAACAGCAGCTACAGAAGAAGTAGCAGCAACAGCAGCGCCGGCTGCACAATGCCTGCCAATGACGATGTTCTGGATGGGATACGGATGACGATGATGATGATGACGACAGCAATAATAATAACAAACAACAACACAAACAACAACAACAGCTACAACAATGAGCAGCCAGAGTCTGGCTGCAAGGCAGCCCTCTGGCCCATCGGACAGCTTCGTACAAAGTACAAGTCCGCATAATTATAATCAACGTCATTTAACGTTGCCGGCCGTCACTCAGCGCCATCTACAACATTTACAACAGCCGCAACAACAGCAACAACAACAACAACAACTTGTAAACCCAGAGTGCCCCATCAAGCTCATTGTTGTGTATCTTTTGGATACATTTTTGATAACAGAGGGCATAATAACTTTGTCATTAGGTTAGGAATGCATTAATGGAATTACGGGCATATAACAGAACTATAGTCGGTATAACTGTAACTGTAAATGACTTTATCTTGCCGGAAAAACTTTGACGATATATTGAAGTTTTCATATTTTATAGAGTTTAGTTGCAGATGAGTGTGAAATTGAGCTGATGAAACTTGTGTTTTGGGTCTTGAAATGGAAGTTCAAATGTTGCTTATAGATATGAAATATAAATATATTATTAGACTTTTTTATTAAGTATATATATTCATGTATATGAGGTTACTTCTCTAATCAAGTCAATAACAATTTTTGGTCTCTAAATATATCTTGTCTTGTAGGAAAAATTCAGTTTTCGTCTCAGCTCACAGCTAGTTCATTTAACAGTCTCGATGATTGAACTGCTCTAAGCAAATTAAGAAACCATATAGATATATCTGACTTTAGTCAGAAGAAAAACCAAGCTGCTTCGTAAGTCATTTCTAATTATTCGAAATGCTCTGCTCTAATTGCCTGAAGGGCATCAGATGCTCGACTTTGTTGTTGGATTAGCTTTTTCGCTTTAATTTCTTGGCTCGCTCTTTCCTGATTGCTGTTTGTTGTACGTTTGTTGACCTTTGTCAACTTCAACACGCGACTAAGCGCTTAAAATTGGTGCAAATACATTCGTACTATATCCCAAAGTACTCCAAAGTGTGCCCGGCTGTTGTGTATCTAAGGCCGGAAGTGCGCTATTTATAACAAATTGCTGCGTGTTTGACATTTAACCAAACGTCGCGTCGCAACGGCCGGGGCCGGCAACTACGATGGCTCCGCGCATTAAAGATTTAAATGTGCTGTGGTGCGGTGTGGTGCGGTGGGTTGGGGTGGTGTGGGCGTTGAAATTGAAAATGAAGGCGCCGCTAGTCCACCACGCACTTTTGGCATGTTATCAAATGTAACCGCACACCGAATATACGCAAATGCCCGGGCAGACAGACATCTAGGGCCTTGTGGCTGATGGGTTAGCCGCTGCTATTTCATGGACTATATTGGACTGCGGCGCTTTGGCGCTGGGCGTAGGCCCGGCTCGAGTTCAGTTCAGACGACCTTCTTCATTAAAATTATGACAAGCCGTAATTATCTTCGATTTGCTTTGAGCTACGCATTAATTGCGTGTCAGACTGAGGGAATGATACTCGAACCAAGTGGATATATATATATAAGTATATATATATATATGTATCTAGACACATAATTGACGTACACTTCAAGTGTCGCTCAAGTGAATCCAACAACAAATGAAAATAAAACTGGTTTCGTTTTCGTTTTTTTCTTTTTGTTTTTATCAAAATTAGTCAGCGCTGCAAAAGATGTGACTGAGTTATGTCCGAGTTAGTCAGCTTGAAGTGAGTCAAAAATTTCGTATCTGTGGGAACGAACTCTATGAGTAATCTCTGTGGATTGCATAGCGGTAGATCTAAGAGTTGGCCAGCTGATCTCAAGTGTAGACAGCGGCTATAAAAGTTAAAGGTTTTTCATACTAAATTATTTACTTGCAATATTTTGATTGCGATTTGAAGAACGATCTTTGGCACTCCCTTAAGAGTGAGTCTTGTAGTTAAAAGAAAGCTTCTCTTTCGGGCTGTGATCATTGATCATGAATCTTTTTTATAGAAAATATTAAAAAATATAATAAATATTGCTTACTTCGTTCTACAACAGAGAGAGTTTGAATGCATATTTCTTACTTACTCTAACTCTCCTAGAAATACCTAATTTAGTTTGTTAAAATATGCAAGAACCTGTCACAACTTTGCAAGGTTTTTGTTTTTTTTTTTCTGAAGTTTTCTGAATTCCCATTGCTTGTTCTTTTTCAATTTCCTCTGCTTGTCGCCTGGTTAGCCATTAGCTCCCCTCCAAGTGCTGCTCTCCGGTCTGTCAGTCATTTGCTGGCCATGTTCTAGGGAAACTGCGTGACCGGGCTAATTAAAGCTACGGAATATGTTGACGAACGCCAGCCTGCCAGCCTGCCTGCCTGGTGGTATGCTCAAAAGTTGCAGTTCAACTAACTTGAGACGTCAACTATGTTGTAGAATCTTATAGATACCGGTTCATAATTTATGTAATTATATGCATTTAAACATTGCAGCACGCTAAAGTCTGTGTTGCTTTTATATGGCTCGACATCAAATTATAGCAATTATATAATTTTTCTTTCCTTCACTTGTCGTCTATTTACAGAGGGTCGTCCACATCCGTCAGCAGACTCCAGCAGTAGCTGTGTGTGAGTATCTATCTGTGTGACAAGCGCAACTAATGAGCAGCAGCGGCAACAAATCGGAAACAGGAAGCAGCAACAGCAGCAACAGCAGCAGCAACAGCAACAGCAGCAGCAACTTCGAATGAAAGTAAAACTGCGTGGCCATTATTATCATTACTAAATAATCGTAACTGTGATAGCACCAAAGAAGAAGAACAGCAGTAGCATCTACAGCTAGAGCAACAGATACAAAAGCTAAACAGTTGCTGCCGTGCGTAATTACGTTTCACTGATTTTCAAACTAATAAATGTCGTACGCGCAATCGCCAACAACAACAACAACAACTGTTTACTGAAGCCAAGCAGCCAACAAAACTCGCACAAAATGGCGCACAAAATGAGGCAAACAAAAGCAGTAGCAGCAACAGCAGCAACAGCAGCAGCAGCAGCAACAACAACAACACACACAACAGCAATACAGAGCTCCACAAGAGCAACACGAGTTGGCACGCATTCAAGTTCAAGGCGGTCATCGTTAATCACATGTTTTATATCCTGCCACACGTTCGCCTCGCTTTTGTTGTTATTCTTGCTGCTGGCCAGGGCACAAGCGGCCAGCAAGCTGACCACTCGCAGCAACAGCAGCAGCCCCAACAACAACAACAACAACAACAACAACACAACAACAACGGTAGTGGCAGCATCAGCAGCAGCAGCAGCTTCACAGGCGACGCCCGTCTGGGATCATGCCATCGATTTGAATGAGGATTTTCGCATACTATGGCAAATCATTAATCAGGATATAACATTTGAAATACAGGCACGTACATTGGGTTATGTCGGCTTTGGATTCTCGCCCGATGGGAATCTGGCTGGCGCGGATATGGCCATCGGCTGGGTGGACAAGGGTCAAACATATTTTCAGGTGAGTGATAACACAATAAGATAAGCGAAAGAAAAATCATACCCCCCGCCCCCACCAAGTGGAAAGACAACCATTTTTCATCCCGGGCCGGGTTACATTTTCATTTTCCAATGCGTGTGGCCGGAAATTAAGGCAGCTAGCTAAATGAAAAGTTGTCGCCCTAATCTCTGGCAATTTATTTTCAAGTCTTCAAGCAAACATTTTGATAAATAATATTAAAAAAATAAACACAGCGGCAAAAAAAAAAAGACGAGCAAAGCACACAAAAAAACAAAAAATTGTTGTTAGCTAAACAAGAAAAGCATTTTACCACTCAAGTTGGTTAGTAATTAATTTGTTGGGTGGCAGCAACAGCAACAACAACGGCAACAGCAGAAACAACAACGAAACATAAAAAAAAAGCCAGCCAGGATACGAGCCAAGTTCCGTTGAAAAAGCGCACAAAATATGTGCAAAGTCTCAGCTGGGCAGGTTCCTTGACAGCGCGGCATATGAATAATGACAGACTCATTTGTAACGACTCGAAGCTTTTTTTATTTGAATGTGCACGCGCTCTAACAGCGCCCACTCCTTTCTCTTAATGTCCTTTGTGGAAGGAACGTAGGGAAATTAGGTGATCATACCGAACATGAGGCTATGCATTAGTAAATACCTTTAACTAGATCTTTAATTAGATGATTAAGTCGAGATTTTTGAATTTTATTTAAAATATTTGTTATATTTTTACAAATTTAAATGTTCTTAAATTTTCTGAAATTTTATAAATTTTGTCTGTTTTGTTCAAATTCTCATAAGCAACTTTTTCTTAAATTTTGTTTTTTAAATTTTGAAATAAGTAATTTGATGGCTTTAATCAAATTTTACTTTAACTTAACTTAACTTTAACTTTACTTTAACTTTAACTTTTTCTCACGTATATATTTTTCATTCCTTTATATACCTGCTGTCTTGATATATATTTATATGATTACATATTGATTATGTATTATGCCTGAAAGGAAATAATTTTTTTTTTAAATTAGTTTATGAATATCTAAAATCAGTTAATAAGCAGTTGAAGTTGATTCCAATTGAATAATTCTTGAAAATGTCATGCAAGGCGTTTCCTTTGCGGTAAGAAAAAAAAAAAAAAGTTCACACATAATTTTCTACTTTTGTTCACTGGATGGAAAAAGTACAGCAAATATGGGATTGTCAAGTTCTTTTATTTTTGGGCAACATTAACAATTGAGTTCAGTCGCTTTGGGGTAGGTTCCTCGAGCCATTGCTGCTTTTATGTACCGTTCCCTAGTATACCCTTTAAAGTTGGCATGCAAAGCGGGGTATATATGTTGTAACTATAAATACATGATGTAAAATATTTGACAGATTTGATGTATATATCTTCAATAGACAGATTAACATCTCTCTTTATCTCTTTAAATGTCATTTTTAAATTAAGAATTGGCTTAGTTGAAGTACAAATTGAAAATATTTTACTAAAAACATTTTCCCTTAAATTAATATATATATATATATTAGTTTATAACTGAATAAGACTTCAATCAATTGCTGTTTACAGGGCATTTTTCTGGTCATTCATACTCTAGCTCTTGAGCTACATTCTTCTTCTTTTTTTTTGCTTTTGAGTAACGCCTTTGGCTATAACAACGATGTCTATTGTTGCCCTCTATTTGTGCCCCACCCACGGCTACTCCTCCTGGCGCTCGGCAAGAGTAATAGGAGTCGTCACTGCAAAGTGTCTAATGAAATGCGAGTATTGCGTGTTGTGGTTGCGTAGCTCTCTTCTGTTTTCCTTCTCTCATTCAGAGTGTCTATGTGTGTGTGTGTGAGTGTGTGTGCTAGCTTGCTGTTTGCTGCCTGGCAGGATATGCGTGTGGCGCTCCACGTTGGTGGCTGTTGGCTGACGGCGGGTGGGCGGCCAATTGTGTCGCTGACACAAACACATACTTTGGGGCCAGGCGCTTTTTTCTGCATTTTGCTTGTGTGTGTGTGTGTTTGTGATTTAATGATTTTCGAGCCAACAACGTCAACTACACACACGCCCAGACGGACACACACACACACAGACACAGAATGTGATTGTTGTTGAATGTTAAATACCAGATACATTAATATGTCTGTCTGCCCAACTGCCGCCCACTCATTGCGTCTGTCTGCCAGTCAGTCTGTCAGTTCTGGGTTTTGTGTGACGGTGTTAATTTCACATCTTGACGTGTCGTTGGTAATTGCGAGTCGCTTCAAATTGTACACACTCACACACACACACACTAACACACACTCACTCATACTCGCACACAATAAGCATGACGAGCCGTGACTGTCTGACGGTCTTTTTGGATAACCTGCCCCGACCGCTGTTACCTGCCGCCCAGTCAGCCCCTATTCAACTATCACCTTTGTTGCCTTTGTATGAGTGTTTGCTGATTTGTCAAAATGCTACGCTTGAAGCCCACACAATATGTCAAAGGTTAATTAGAGCCAAAATAGATATGCCTATTAATATAATAATTAAGTGTTGAAGTGTAAGTAAAAGCCTGGCATTAAAGCCATATCAATTGTTTGTTCAAGCTTGGGGTTAACTTCTCTATCTGACTGAGTATGCTTATTTGAGTGTGTGTGAGTGTGTGGGTGTCTGTCTGTGTGTGTGTGTGCGTATTACAATTATCTAATGGCCAATGCGTAATTGCATTCAATTCTTGAATTATGAAATTAATATTCAATATTTATTGCACAACAGTTAAACGCATTGCAGACTTTGCATTCGCGTTAATTGGAAAATGTTGGCAAAAGCAATTTAAATATGAACTGCCAAAAGGACATGAACAAAATTCAGCAATTCATAGTTGAAAGCAATGTTGAACTGAATGATACGCTGTAAAAGTCTCTATTGCTTATGATTGAAAATGATTTTAATTTGGTTTGTCTGAATGGGAGAATACTTCTATACTCTATATGGTATATGGAATATATGTATATATGTTTATAGCATTCTCATATAGCTACTCAATTACTTTATTCGAAATGTGATTAAACTCTTTTTGCACATTCATTGACTGCTGGGTATAAGAATTATTTCAATTGGCACATTTCTGGCATTTCATATATTCATTTCAATTTGGCATTTTCCATTTCAACCACAATTATATATATATATATATACATATAAATCTATCTATGTATCTATACAAACACGTACGTATTCTGTATGCAACCCAAACTCAGATTAATTGTTGAGTTGGCTTTAACAATCAAAAGTCCAAAATATTTGCAAATTTAAGTCGAGTCGCGCTGTCAGACCAACTGATGATGAGGCCGAGTCGTGCGAAATATCTTTGTTTACGAGCGAAAAAGTTGGCTTGGGCATTGGCATAGTTTCCAGTTGGCAATGTGTGGTAATTATGCATTGAGAACAGTTGTTGGTATTTCATCATTTTCGGATGTCATGAAATGGCTTGAATATTTCGACAAGCCAAGAGTTGTGGCTGTGAGAATGTTTATGACAAGTTGAGGAAAATTCTTGAAATGCAACAGAAAAATCTCTCTTGCTACTAATAATTATTAAATATTTTTACTATTTCACATGTTATTTACTTAAAATTAGAAATGTAATACAATCGCTCAATCTGAACATCCATCAATTGACTCTTGGGCTGTAGACCACGCCCACTTCTCGTTAAGTGTAATCCAATATTTGGAGGCACAACGATTCTATTCCGCATTCCATGAGCAAGCAGCTGCTAAATGGTGCTCGTTTTAAAGCCTGACAAAATGCTTCAGAGCTCAAAGCCGTTGGGCAAATGGAATATAGGGAGGAGGAGGAGCGGGGCGGGGTCTACAAGGTAGGGTGTTGGAGGCAGATGCCTATTAGTCGTCCATTATTTGTAGATACTTTGCGATAAGCCATGCCGCCGCGGCCGACAATAGCGCCACACCTAAAAAGAGGAGGCTAAAAAGCGAGGCACGACAACAACCACATAAAAAAACCAAATACAAATTTCGTGTAATTTATTTTCAAGTTTTATTGGAGCGGGCAGCTGGCGGGCGGCGAACGAGCGGAGGCTGGCGCTTATCAAAATTTTAATTAATACGCATCAGAGAAACTTTACGAAAATGGGTTTTAACGCTCCGGCAGCCCTAAAGCAACGCTGCGACGTTAATTAGTGCCATCCAAGTGGCGACTTTGTTGCACTCTCGTTTCAGCGACGAGAAGTACAAGTCCCAAAAACAAGCCACAACAAGCCATTAGCTAGAGAACCAGGCGATTAGTATCTTAAAAGTACTTAAAAGGTCATTACACTGCACGGACCAACCAGCCAGTCAGTCAGTGAGCCAGCCAGCCAACTGGCGGGGAAAAAACTTAGCCAACAACTAATTATTTAATTTCAAATTTTAAGTATGCTCCGCCAGAGCCAACCAGGCGAGCCAAACCAACAACAAGAGCTGTCAGTCATCTTTGCCTCGCAGCAAATGCCCCCCCTCCCTTCGGCTCCTGCCCGTGCTCACAAAAAGCTTTGGCCCCTTTGGCTCTAACCTAACCCATTAAGCACAGAGAGATAACAGATCCATTATAGAAGAATTACGAGTACGCAACATCGCCGATTGCCAGCGCCATGGCCATCGCCATCGCCTAACCATCTCCAGCTTCATCTCCGGCTCCATCTCCATCTCCATCTCCGACGTCGTCATCTTTTGCTAATGACCATCGATGTCGATGTCGATGTCGATGTCTGCGTGGCGTTTCGTTCCAACGTAGTACATCACTCAACCTCAACTGAATGGCTGACTGCTTGACTGGCCCCGGTTTGGATTGCGCTGGGCGCTCTGGGTTGGGCTGCTCTGCTCTGCGTATCTATTCAATATCCATATGACCAGCTGTCCATCCAATTTTCAAGTGGTTGTGCTGCACAAGCTAAAAACAACAGCTAAGAAAAAGAATCATCAAATACCATAACGAACTACAAATGCTCTTTTGCAAATAGAGTTTGCTGAATTGGAAGTAAGACTTGAGCGAGTGTATAAATAAATTTAATAAAAATATTTTTTAAAATATTAAATGTGATGTTTAAGTTATAAATTTTCTCTTAATTATTTCATTTTTAAATTCAGCAAATTTTATTTGAATTTTTTCTTTCCACATAGAACACATTTTTCGATCCTTTTTCTTCAATATTTAATTCAATAATTTTACTAAAAAATGTATTTATTTTTTGTTTATTTAATTAGTATAAAATAAAAATTTTTTGATGTATTTTAATATTTTTAAAATTTTTTCATTCCACAATAGATCAAGTTTTTCTTCAATATTTAATTAAAAAATTTTTACAAAAAACATATATTTATTTTTTGTTTATTTAATTAGTATAAAATAAATTCATTTTATATATTTTAATATTTTTAAATATATTTTTTATATATATTAATTTTTTGTCAACAACAACACATTTGCTTTCGCAGTTCCGGGTTCAAATCCGTTCATTGAATCAATTCTTAATGATCTCCAATGGGCTTGAGTTTTGTTTAGAATTTACAGTGAAAAGCGTTCTCAGCTTGACTCTTTGAATAGCCATTAGGTCCAACGCCCAAGCTAATATGCTCCTGCTGAGAACAAACCAAAAACAAAAAACATATAAAATTAGGAAGTGAATAGAAACAATTTGAACTTTTGCATTGGCCGCGGCATGACGTGTGCGAGTTTTGTTTTTTCAGCATACGCAACGTTGTTACGGTTTTTGCTGGGGACTTTTGTGTGTCTGTCTCGCAGATGATGAACATTAACGTTAACATTAGCAAGTTGTTCTATTTAGACGCGCTGCGCTGTTAATTATAAGTGAATGATTAATTATGCCAAAGCCAAAAGCATCGACAACATCACTGGGGTCAACTAGCGAGCGTTGCGGCTTACAATCGACTCGAGTTTGGGTTTGAGTTTGAGTTTGGGTTTGGTCTTGGACTCGGGAGAGACGGGACTCGGGAGAGACGGTATTCGGGACCCTTGATTGGCATATGAGTAATGAGCTTTTTGTTTCTCAGCGTATTCTGTATTTGGTACTCTGTGTGAAATTGGGTTTTTTTGTACATTACACAACAACTGCTGCCCACACACACTACACTACACTACACACAACAGCTTGCATGTCATCACTTGAGACGAGTTTTTTATTATAGCTATTTCGGGCGGGGAGATTCTATATATTTATTTTTTTTCTACATTTCGTTTTTATTTCTCGCTTTTTTTCTCTTCTACTTTCTTTGTTACTTTCTCACAGCTGTTGGCTGAAGAATGCGAATAGCGTGCTGAGCTTAGAATTCAATTAGTTTTTATAGACATTATCCAATTTGCTGTTGTTGCTGCTGCTGTTGGGTGCGTGTGCGTGTTTTATACTCTCTCACACACACACACACACACAGAGTGTAACTGTCTATTAAGCGACGAAACGATTCGCGTGCTGGGCATTGAGCTCGCTCTCAATGGCCATCCATTTTTCTATTGTTCCCTAAGCACTATTTGTAGTTGTTGTAGGCACGCACACACACGCGCACACACACACCACCTACACACACACTTAATAAATCATAAATACATGCCGGCAAATTATATAGATGAGTTCCCGTTCCCATTCCCATTCCCCTTCCCGTTCCAGTTGCCACCCACAAATTTCAATGACTGCGCATCGAGTGCCAGGCGAATAAATAATAGTTAAATTTCTTGTCTTCTTTCGTTTAGTAGACGCGTAAACATTTTGTTATTAAATTTTATGCTGCGTATATTTGTTGGTTCGAGCTTTTGCCCAAGAGCCCGAGGTCTTTTATTACATGAATTGTTCCGCAATAGAATGAGAACACCAAAAAAATACACAGACAGCAAATTGCCTCAATTGTGTATGGGGGGATGTCTGCTACGAAGTCGAGGGCTTAGTTTAAGATCATATTATATCTATGAATGCGTTTAAGCATCGCACATTGAAGGCATTCATGTTGGACTTTGTTATTTGCTCTGCTGACAAAACACATGACGCGCGGCCAAACACACACAGAAGAGATTGCTTAATAAGCCTCGGAAAATATAATGTGAATCGGCTTACGAAACTGCCAAGGCCATAAACAATTGTTGTGGGAGGGAGGGGAGGAGGCACTAAAGCAAATTGATTTTATAAACTAGCTTATGGCTCGCTCTCTAGCTTGTAGAATAAAATATATTTAATACCTTTGGCTTAAGCTCAATTTTCTATTTGAATTTTTAAACAACTTCGTTGGGCAAACTTTCAATCGATACGTCAACAAATCCGCCTTTGGTCACTTCAACTGCAGCTGCAACAGTCACATTTTGCAGTAATTGGAAACTCCTTTTGGAATTGACACATCTAATGCCGAGGGCATTAACTATGCATGTGTTACTTGGCCAACTGTCCAATTTATCCATTGCTTATCAATTTACAAATATATACTGCAAGGCAACCGAGCTGGGCAAATCAATTGGCAATGTCATCAGTGCTGATCAATTAACTGCTAAATCAATTTACAATTTATGCATAAACTTTATAATCAAATTGATTTAAGCGTCTTCGCATAGTCATGGCTTAACTTGAAGACTAGTTAGAATGCAGCAATTACCCAGTTGAGTTGGAGAAGGAGCCCAAAAGCCTCACTGCCTGTCTGATGGCCTGCCCAGTTGGCTGCTTGACTGCCTGGCTGACTGCCTGGCTGACTTGCCTTGCTGGCTGGCTGGTTGGCTAAATCCGTTAGGCCATAAAAGCTATAAATGCTCAATTACAGGAAGTAAATATGCACACTTGCTGCACAATCTTGCGTAGATGGTTTTGGTTGCTACAAAGTTGACTTTTAAAATTATCGCAGTTAGTCGAGTCGAGGACGAAGACAAGCCAAAGTTTAATAACTTGTCTGATGTCTAAGGCTTCAAGTCTCCCTCCCTCTCTCTCTATCCCTCTCTCTGTGTGTGTGTGAGAGAAATTTAATTTCATTACATTCATGTGACATAAACCGTTGGCATCGTGTCTATGGGCCTGGCATTTTGATAATCTATTACACATGGCCATGGCCATAACGCAAAACCTCAGCCCCAGACCGCAAAACAGCCGCCACAATCGCCGCAGTTGCCTTCAGTGTGTGTGCGTGTATTGCTGCCACATGCAAGCCAAAAAGGAGGACATACTACACATGGAGGCAGCGAGCTGGTGGGGACAGAGGCAGAGGCAGAGGCACAGTCACTGGGGCTATTAGTGCGTTGTCTTGCCAAGTCTTGAGCTGTCTTGAGTCTTCGCATACAATGCCAAGTGCGCATATTTGCTTTAGCGCTGCAGCAGCATCTTCTCGAACCCCAAAGACAACGATGATAATTGCAAAAAGTACCGTTTGCCGTATGCGAAAGATTTTCCTGGTACCCATCCAAAGCCGCCTCTCTCACTCTCTCTCTGTGTACGCCGCCCCAGCCCCATTCCCTGCCCCCAGCCAATACTTTCCTTTCATGTGAGCTGGCTTTCCCGCATGCGGCATGCCTCGCATTGCGTTTGCAAAATATTTTTTTTGCGCCACTCGAACAATTTATGAGCGTTGAAAAGGCTTAGAAGCAGCTGAAGCAGATCCACCACAAAGGTGCGCACTGCCTGCAGAGGGGGGCAGGCACTACCTGTTGATTATATTGATAATGTCGTATGATGGGCCCACAAGCAGCAACCAAACCGAGTCGAACCGAACCGAACCGGTTTTCCATTGTGCAGCATCTTTTGCCAGCTTTGGCCTGGTCTCCGTCCCGTCTCCAGGCAGCCGCAGTCTCAAGTTCCACTCTCAGAATTACGCTAGTCATATTAACGTGTACCGTTGCTGTTGCTCTTGCTGTTGTCGTTGTCGTTGTCGTTGTTTGTACCTGTTGTCGTCTCTCTGGTGCTGCGTGCGACAACAAAACAAACTGCAACAACATCAACAGCAGCGCCCCGAATATGGTCAACGCTCTTTTAGCCATGTTTACACGTTAAGTGTGTTTGTATGTTAGCTGTGTTTTTTTTATTTTTTTTGTAATTGTTGTTGTTGCTGTTGCTGGTTGCGCATTTCTTCCCAGGCTGTAGCTGGCTTCAGTGTTGTCATTGTTGCTGTTTTTTTTCAGGCCTTTCATGCTAATCACATTTTGATTATAAGACAAGAATATATAAAAGTAATATATGGAAAACTAAAAAAATACTCTTGCTTTGCACTGAATATGAGTTTGATATGAAATTTATGATAGCAAATATGTTAACATGATATTATTATTCACTTATTTAATAAATTTTCATTAAAAATATTCATAGTTTTTCGTTTTCCATTCAGTTTTCGTGAATCTTTTCATCAGACTGGTTACGCTTCAAGAGAGCTCGCTGTTCAAGTCCATATTATTATTGAATATTCTATGAAATATGAGCTATTATAGAGTTGATATTTATTATATGCAATATAAAATATATATATTCATTATATGTAATATAGAATTATTCTTAGACTATTATAATAGACATCTATAAAGATATTTTCTATTTATTTATTGTAAAGCATTTTATTCTAGTATAACTTAAAAACACAATAATGACATGAATTCACTTTGGTAAACACATATGAAATGATTCTAGCTAGTATTAGAAAGATAATTTGGAGGGTTAAGATAATAGAAGGAATTTTGGATAGTCAATAGTTGACTACATTCGCAGAACTTGCTAAAGAATGTTGTATAACTGATAATGATTGTAATGGAAGAATACTTACAGTTTAAAAGTTCTGAAACTTGTGTAAACATCATTTGTAGAAGGTCAGTCAGATGTTATCATTGGTAAAAAGTCTCTTCTCTAACAAAACAAGTTTAATCAGAAATTTCAATCCCATTTGCATACAAAGTTATAAACTTATCTTAAAGAAACAAAAGTTCTATATCAATTTTCTACCCGAAACTTAAAACTAGGCTTAAGCATGGAGGCTTAGAGTTAGGCTTTGAAAGGTATAAATTCTATAGTTGCAGTATTTCACAAAGATTGCTATCTTAGTTTCTGTCTCTCTCTCTTTCGCTCTGCCGCTAAGCAACAGCAAAACTTATCAATTTATCGTAATACCCGACGCACAATCGAGAGCACAGAGCAGCTTTGTGGGCAACAGAGCAACAGCAACATCTGCATCTGATACGAGTTGCTGGCATTAACGGTTCACCAACGACAACAACAACAACAACAATAAACTAGCAAAAAAAAAGTATCTGATATCTTTGGTAGCTGCGTGAAAGCATATTTATGTATAGATTTTGAAAGGCCTGAGCGCAAATACAACAAAAAAATCGCAACTTAAATGACACTGAGCGCAAAATTGGAGAATGTTGCAAGCTGATGTGGCTGTGGCTGATGCTGCCGATGCTGCGGCTGCTGGCAACTGTTGCTCACCCCCGCCGCCAGCAATGTGACTGAGAGTGCGTGTCGCAACGTTCCATTAGAAATTTCCATTAAATGTATCTAGATGTACGCACAGACATACATATGTATATGTATGTGTTTGCAAAGCAACTCATATATGCGGCAATTTTTATATTCATCATTAATTAAGCGCTAAACAGCCGCCCGCTGTGCGCATTTATGCCCCGAGCGGATTTCACTGCGAGTGCCGAGAAGCAGCATGACATCATTTCGAGAAATTGGAAAGGGAAGCCATCTAGAGTCAGGGGCCTATGAGAGTGTGTGAGTGTGTGTGTTCATATATTAAAAACTGCATGGAATTGATTTGAAAATAGCTGCGGCTAACGGCAGGCGGTAGGCGGCAAAAGAAAGAAAAAACATATATATATATGAAAATATTCTGTTAATGCCGATGATGATGAGGCTGAGGCTTAGGCAGCGGCAGAGGCAGATGATGATGGCCCGGTATGGAGCCCCCGCCGTCTCGACTGTGTGTTAATTAAAAGCCACTGGACGTTGGAGTTGGAGTGCAACAACCTTGGCATTTCCTGGGTACTTAGTCAGCCTCTTGATTAGTATATATAAATATATATGCGAGTACATCAAGTACTTATATATATATATCTATTTATATATATATAGTTGAGTATTTATATGATGCGTAGGCTGCTGCACGCGTCGATATGCGTAGCTGTGAGTCGTTCCACTCCCAGTTTCAATTCTAAATCCCCAATCTCCAGTAGCTGGCTGCCTGCCCGACTGCCTGCTTGGGCATTAATGGCCGCTGACTAATGATGAAATGCGCGGCATTTGCTCTGGACTGGGTCTGAGGCTGTGAGGCTGTGAGGCTGGACTTTGCCGTCATTTCATTTATGTAGAAAAGGATTAAGGCCATAAACCAAACGGTTGACGTTGGAGCTTAGCATGAAAAATGATTGTCGCTCGACAGCCAGCAGCAGTCAGCAGCAGTCAGCAGTAGTCGGCAGCAGTCGGCAGTCGGCAGTCGGAGTTTTAGGTAGGTGTTAAAGTGGCCGTGGCTTCTGTGGCTCTACGCGCATTTAAAAAATGTGACAGAGTCCCCCCCGTCCCCCCCTCCGACCCCACGACCTTCTCTAGCCGCAACCACTGCACAGTGGTCGGTACCCGGACGCTGGCTCATAAACTGCGACTCGAGACAAGTGCAGTTTGCTTGGCATTAAGAGTTTGTTTAGAGTTTTTTCCACATCGAAGGGTGCGGCATTTTTTCTCTTCTCTAAAGCTTCTCAGCTATGTGCATTTAATGGCATATGGCTGGCACCTTCCACCGACTTGATTAAGGCCAAATGCGCTAGAGGTCATTAGCAGAAGTGGCTTAAAAAAAAGCAACGCAGATTATTTGTGCCTCAGCTCGGCAGAAATGACGCATTTCTCAAGGAATATGATAAGCTGCAATAAGCAAATAAAACGTTCACATAAATCATCTTTAAGAAAGACGAAGAAATATATAAAGAAATATATGTTTAGAGATGAAGCCGATTAGTTTTAATTATAAGCAGACATTTGGGTGCGAATGCTGGCAATTGACAAAGGAGAATCTGATTTTATTATTAATAAAAATATTTTAAAAATTGTATATTACTCAGACTTTAAGTTGATCTCATGCTCAATCGATTCATTCTTTCTTTCTCCTTAAAAAAAACTCAGTTTCTCAACCTTTTCTTGCTCAACAATTCACTTTTTTTCAGATCATTTTCATTAAAAATATCCATAATATTTCATTTTCCATTCAATTTTCATTTTCGTATTTCATCAGGCTGGTTACGCTTGAAAGGCGCTCGCTTTTCAAGTCAAGCTCGAAATTCTATTAAGTCTTTGCCGCTTTTTATATTTATTTGTGAACATTGCATGCGATTTGTAAAGCCTGAAATCATTTCTACAACTTCTTGCTAATACATTTGTCCGTTTGCCGTACAAATTGTATAACTTAACAAAGTTTGCTGCTTGGGGCACTCAAAGGCCGACCCGGGTTCGTGGCTGGACCAACAAAGCTTGACCACAAAGCGAGCCAACAACAATGGCACCCAAAGGCGCACTTATATTGCTTCATGTTCACAAATCAAACTTTGAGTCGAAGCAGCAGCAGCCGCCCGAAGAGCAAAATATATATGCTGGGTATATCTAATATTTGGTACTTGCTGTTTGTATATATTTTTTTATTAAAAAACCGTAACTAATGATGCCTAAATTCGCAATAAAAATGACGCCGGCGTAAAATCAAAATAAGAAAGCGAGAGAAAGAAAAGAAAAACAAGCACAATATGGTCCATTAGTGTGCTTTTTGTTGTGCTATTAGAAGAGGCTAGGTGCCCAGCGCGTGGCTCCCGCTGCCATCTAGCCGCGACCACAACCGAACGACCTCAATTTGAAACAATTTTAATAAAACGCAAAGAAGAGAAGAAGACTTTATATAGCCGAAGATCTAATACACTCTTTATGGACATATTTCAAGCTAAGGTAACTTGGGGCAAGACTTTGCTGGTTATCTAAATATGAATACGATTGAGAACGAATCACCTCTACAAAATTTTATCATATATAGTTAAGCTAAGCATTCTCAGCTGAGACTAGGCTAGTCTAAAGTTTTTACCTTTGTTGCATGCTCAAAGATGAGCTCATTTTATGGTCAGAGTCTCAATAGAGGCAGGTGGTGGACACTACTCGGGGAATTAACATGAAAATCCTCTCACTCAGCCGCTGCCAAGTCATTTTTGAGAGCAACAGATTTCTGCTTATCTAAATATGAATCTAAGAATCTCAGAATCGAGTGAGAATCACCTCTACAAAATGTTATCATATGTATATAGACTAGCTATGGACCGCCTGTGAGCTATCTCAGCTGAGACTAAACTAGCCTAAACTCTTTGCTATTATTGCATACTCAAAGTTGAGCTCTTTAGCTCAGAGTCACAATAGACTCAGGTGGTGGACACTACTTAGGCAATTAGCAAAGAAAATCCTCCCACTCTGCTGCTGACAAGGCATTTTGCTGAGCAAGGCATTTCTGCTTATCTAAATATGAATCTAAGAATCTCAAGATCGAGTGCGAATCATCTCTGCAAAATGTTATCATATATAGTCAAGCTATGGACCGCCTGGGAGCTATCTCAGCTGAGACTAATCTAGCCCAAACTCTTTGCTTTGTTGCATACTCAAAGATGAGCTCTTCAGCTCACAGTCACAATAGACTCAGGTGGTGGACACTACTTAGGCAATTAGCAAAGAAAATCCTCCCACTCTGCCGCTACCAAGGCATTTTGCTGAGGAAAACATTTCTGCTTATCTAAATATGAATCCAAGAATCTCAGGATCGAGTGAGAATTACCTCTACAAAGTGTTATCATATATGGTCAAGCTATTGACCGCCTGGGAGCTATCCCAGCTGAGACTAGCTTAGCCTATAGCTTTTACCTTTGTCGCATGCTCAAAGATGAGCTCAGTTTATGGTCAAAGTCTCTATAGAGGCAGGTGGCGGACACTACTCTCCCAATTAACAAAGAATATCCGCCCACTGCTATATTGTATGATGAAATGAATATGCCCGCTGCAGGGTATTCATGAGCTAGAAAGCGTTGCGGTAGCTTATTGTGACAAATTTAAAGTAATTTTATTTTTATTTTGCCAACAACGGGCACAACTTTATATTGCTCTAGCACTTGGGTTACCAAAAATAGAACAGAGAAAAACCGAAAAGCAGAAGCCAGCTGGGAAAATGAGTAATAGAGACAGCAAGAGTCGTGGGGGAGAGAGAGATTTTTTTAAAAATCCTGTCAAAGTCAAAGCAGCTTTGTCATTTGTTTTTCTTTTGCTCCTCATTTTTGTTGTTTTTTTTTTTGTTTTTGTTATTTTGTGAAAAAGTTTCTTTCCGTCTCATTAAAGCCAAAAAGTTAGCTGACTGACGAATTCCCAGCGCATTTATTTACACCTTTTTTGACGGGCTATGCGAGGGTGGAGATGATGTGGCACATGCTAAGCCACAGCACCGCCCACAAAACTCAATTTGCAAGCCCTTTTGTTTTGCATGTGCTAAAGGTAAAAAGCCGCAGCTTGCAGGGCAACCCAATCGAAATCCCGAACCTTGAATGCCAAAGCCAAAGCCACATGGCTCTAGGCGCGTCAAAACCAAACGGAAAATACACCAATCAGTGTAAAAAACATATACAGGCACAAAGAGAGAGATAGATAGAGATTGAGAGAAAGAGAGAGGGAGAGGGAGAGAGAGTGTGTGTGAGAGGAACAGCTGCATAAAGGGCAAAGGCGAAGAAATAATCAGTAAAGTAAAATCTGTGGCGCACCCACACACATAAACAATGAAATGTCTGGCTATATACAATATATATATATATCTCTGCTTCGATGGACTACGAATATTATTGTTTTCAGTGTAGCCGCAGCCCCGCTCCCGCTCCCGCTCCTATGCGAAAAGGTGCAGTGGGTGAGCAATTGTGCTGAGCTTGGTAGCTCCTTGAAAACCTATTGAAGCTATAAATCCTTTGTGTTTTCAATTTTTATTTTATTGCTCTCCACAGGCACGTGTGCAGCAGGTGTGGGCGAGCTGTGTGTGTGTGTGTGAGTGGGGGTGTGAATGGGCGCCATTTCAGCGGCGTGACTCAGCTGGAAATAACAGGCAAAAAGCAAACCAACCGACAGACCAACCAACTCGACCAAACAGCCAAACTCATTGGACTTTTCAACTGGGCCACATTGGACATCCGATTGCACAAAAGTAAAATTTAAAAAGATACAAAACCCAAAACACTTGAGTGCCGCGTTACGTTTCGTTTCGATTCGTTTCGGTCTGCATTGGATGGGCCTGCAACTCCCCCCTTTGCATTGGGGTTTGTTTTCGCTTGTTATTTTTACTGTTGTCTGTTCGGGCGGGGGTGCACGCGCCATGTGCGCTACAATTTAAGGCAATTGAGTTATTTTAGCAATGAGTTGTTTGGCAGGTAAAGCAATTGTTTTGGATACGTGCGAGTGTGCGAGGGGTTGGCTGCTGTCGATAGGGGTTGCCCCTCACTCACTCACTCACTCGCTCGCTCACTCAGCAGTTGGCCAACTCTCAAGAGTGCGAATTATGCAGATGGCCGCATCAGATGGGGCACTTTTGGTAAAGAATACAATTATGTTTATCTTATGCAATGTCGAGCTCACAGATCAAATAACAAATTGATAATAAAAAGAGTCTGTTTAACTGTGCAGACTTTAGACAACTTAACTGGATCAGATTGAAGTGCTTTGAGGCTGATTTCCTACTCGATATTAGAATTCCAATATACTCTTAACTACTCAAGCACAGATTAAGCATTTACTATTAATATTCCTGCTCATATACCAAGGTTTCCTTGCGTGCCCTGCTCCATTGTAGAGCATTTCGAAATCGTACCAAAATTGCCTTGAAAGCTTTCAAACGCAGCCATTTTTCTGTTGTTTTCATTGTTGTTGTTGTTGTTGTTGTTGTTGCTGTTGCTGATTGTTGCAACTTTGTGCCAGCTGTGTGTGTGTGTGTGAGTGTTGTTCTCTTTTCCATTTGTTGCTTTTGCAGTTTAAACGTAAAAATAAATGACTTCTTAGCCTTTTCGAAAGTTTATTTTAACCTCAATGAGAGAGAGAGAGAGAGAGAGACCCGGGCTGGAAATAAAAAGCGATTGGGCAAGGGCAGGAGAGACCCACCAGAGCCCAAAGTGCACGAGAAATAATCGAATTTGAGTGAATTAAGATTGGGGAATTGATGCGAACAATAGACTAAATGGAATGGGAGTACGTGTGTGTGTGTGAGTGTGAGTGTGTGTGTGTATATGGCTGGAAAATTATCCTTAGAGCAAACAGAGAGTTAACAAATATGGCATGTGTGTGTCTCATTCTCTCTGTGTGTGTGTGTGTGTGCAGCTGCTGTTTTCTTCTTTTTTATTTGTTTACCGATAACACTTGGCACTAAAAGGGCGACTGCCTGCCAGGGCTGTCCTGGCAGTAATCAGGCGCTCTACAAATAGCAACAAGCCACTCATTCAGCAGCCTCATCTCTTCCCCTCTCCCTCCCTCTCTGCCTCTCTGTGTGTATCTTACTCTGTCTGTTTGTGTTTGTATTTTCATCAAATAAAATTGACACACACAAGTGTTAGCCGCTTTAGCTGACAGCTTTTGAGTAGCGAGCGCGAAGGACTTTCAAGGATCTGGGCTGACTTTAAGCGCTTGGTTAATTTTGCTTGCTCTCGAGCTTTTGATTTGACAGTTTAGTTAAATTAAATTGAGGACGAGCTAAACAAACCGCCCCACACAAGCAGTCGACAAGCGCAAATTGCCTTTTACCTACATCAAAAACGTCTTATATAGCAATCTAGTTATATCCTAAATCGCCGCCCACACTGAGACACTCAGTCACTCCCATCAGTCCACCCGTCCACAATCACAATCACACACAACCCTGTTAAAGTTCAAAAGCGTTTGGGGCGACAGCACGGGCAGGCGGGCAGGCGGGCAGGCGTCAATTGGAGTTTTAACATACAAATGTAATTAAAACGTTTTACGCAGACGCCGCAGGGAACAACAACAAAAGCGAAAGTATGTGTGTGTGTGTGTAAAACGGAATTGTCCAACAAAAAATATATATCGTATATATATACATATACATTTGTCTGTATATAGAGGGGAAGTCCTGTGTAGAAAGAAGAGCACAACAAGGCCGTCTCCAAATTGTTGCCGGCGGATGCAATAAGTTGCGATAAGGTGTTCATTCCCTGGGGCATATTTTGGGTGTGGGGGGGGGGGGGTCTTGGGGTCGAACCTTTTGCTGAAAACACAGTCCAAAATCAGGGAAAGAAATGCAAACGTGCTGCGAGCGAACAGCCAGGGCAGTGAGAGTGTGCGTGTGTGTGTGTCAAGGCGAAACAATGGCAAATGTCGCTGTTAACCTTTTTTGCACCAAGTTCAAAAACATCTTTGCCACCACCCAGCCAGCCCAACAGCTCCACTGTACCCCCACCGTCTCGCCCTCTCTCTACTATGACGCAAACAATGATATTTACATTTTTTATCTGCCTACGTAAAGTATTTTTTGTGCTTCTTTTTATTTTACGGGCAGCAGCCTGCGTAAATTTGCCTTGAAATTGGAGCGCACAGAGCGAGGCAAGGCAAAGGGGCAACGAGGGGGCGTTGCACGTTTGGGCATTTATAAAAATGAAATAAAAAGGGGCCAGCTCATATCAAAGCGATCATGGATTTATAGCCTTAATAATAGAAAGGGGCTGCAGGACGGGGCGGCGACAAGGAAATGCCACGGGATGCGGAAATTGGCAAAAAAAAAAAAAAAATGAAGAGAAATAGAAACGAAAATGAAACGAGTTTCGCTTGTTCGCCCAAAAGCCCAAAGCCAGACAAGTAATTAGGCAAAGGATTTGTGTCTTGCTTTGAAATAAAATTTTTTTATGTTTCTGCTCGCAAAAGTATGCTATAAAAAGGACGTGAGTGTGCTCGTGTGTGTGTGTGTGTGTGTGTGTGCGCTGGCAACAGGCGACAAATATTTCATTATTGAGATTTATTATGCATGCATAAGAAAATTATTTTAAAAGTCTAAAAGCAAAAAATAGCAGAATTTATATGAATG
Source organism: Drosophila nigricruria (assembly GCA_037075265.1). NCBI lineage: Eukaryota > Metazoa > Arthropoda > Insecta > Diptera > Drosophilidae > Drosophila > Drosophila nigricruria. The sequence continues at coordinate 1,899,264 of JBAMCI010000074.1, forward strand.
TATATATGAATAAATATATATTATTGAAAAAATAGATAAATTATTATAAAAAGCTGCTTAAAAATCACACACAGGGGACGTTAGGATTGAAAGAAAATATATTTAACTTAAAAAATAGAAAATATATTTATGCATATACATTGTGTAAAATAAGTACCCGGAATTTAAAAAAAAAACACATTTTTTCATAATTTTTATCATTATTTTTTGGATTGCCTTCAAAATAGGCTCCTTTTCAGCCGATCCAAATTTTCCAACGAACAATCCAATCATCCATGGCCCGCTGGTAGGCCGGCGCCCGGATGGCCTTCAGCTCCTTTAGCGAATTTTGCTTAATGTCTTCAATCGACTCAAAACGCCTTCCCCGAAGTGGCAATTTTAGTTTTGGGAAGAGAAAAGAGTCACAGGGTGCGAGATCTGGCGAATACGGTGGCTATTCGATAGTATTTATTGAGTTTTTGGTCTTGTATTCGTGTACAATCAAGGCTCGGTGCGATGGCGCGTTGTCGTCGTGCAGAATCCACGAATTGTCCTTCCACAATTCGAGCCGTTTACGGCGGATGGCTTTACGTAAACGCCTTAAAACGGATAAATAATATTCCTTATTAACCGTTTGGCCCTCTGGAAGGAACTTAGAGTGCACCACGCCTTGGTAATCAAACAAAACCGTGAGCATAACCTTCACTTTTGACCGGCTTTGGCGTGGTTTTTTCGGATACGGCTCGTTCTCGAAGCGCCATTCGGACAATTTCTGACTGGTTTGCATGTCGTACTCGTAGACCCATGTCTCATCACCAGTTATGATGCGTTTCATGAAGGTAGGGTCCGTATTAGCTCGGGAAACCATGTCTTCAGAGACCTCCTTCCGATGCTCTTTTTGCAAAAAATTGACTAAAATTCGCCGAGTAAACAGAAGATCAACTCACTTTGACTGTTGAAGTAAACACACTAAGTAATAGATCCCGTTCTAATGAGGTTTTTGCATTCAAGGACATGTGTCCCAACATGAAAAAACCAAATTTGAAGTGTCAGGTATTCCCGGGAGAAATTAAATTATAAATTCCGGGTACTTATTTTACACAATGTATATAATATATTAAAAAATATTATGATGGCAGACTGCTTTTAGCTCTAGTCTAGATCTAGTTCTGTATAGATACAATGTATATCTTAGATATATTTATACATACAGCTGTGTTCAAAATAATAGCAGCGCATATAAGCTCTGATTTTAGATTTATAAATGATATCATAATGACTACAGATCATTTTTGATTTTAAGATTGATAAATAATATCATAATGACTACAGATCAATAATTTATTTATGTCTACAGTTTGCATCCTCTCCTTTGATTTGCATTCATTTTGTCGCCTGCACAAGCATCTACAACACACGAACCTTTCGTGCGTGTCCCAATTTCCTTGGCATGCATTTTCATACACCCAATTGCTATTGCCTTTGTGAGTAAACTGAATTGTAAGGGCTCCACTTTGACAGTTTATCAAATTGTCACAAGCAAAGCCAAAAAGGAATATTACATACGTAAATATATACAAGATTTATATATATATATATATATACACATCATATGTGTGTTGAAAATCTAATGATTCAACCCGCCAGCTAAAGGCAAACGCGCAGAGCTCATTAAAATAATTTTTGCACGAAAAACATTAATGCCAAACACTTTTAAAATACAGACGTTGATGTTGCGTCTCTGCACTGCTGCAGCTGACATTGAGTGGTTGAGTGGTGTCTTGGCTGAGTGCGGGCGGAGGGGGGTGGCTCAGATAACGTTGCGGCAGAAGTGTCAAAAACGCTTAATAAACGTCAATGTCAGCATTGCCAAACAGAAAATTTAACAAAACACTTTCCGGCGTGGTTTGTCAATCTCCTGCTGCTCTCCCAATCCCACTCCGGGACTGTCAGCTGTTTTGCCTGGGCAAAAACAAAAAGAAATCGGGCTGAGCTGAAAAAAATCTCAACGCAATTGAATTGCGCACTCAGTCAAACAGTCAGCCTCGTCTATCTGTCTCTCTGTCTCGCCGTCTCTCTGTCTCTCTGTCTGTCAGTGAGTAACCCAAGAGCCGACCCATTCGCAATCCCAATCCCAATTCCAAAGCCAAATTCCGTATTCCAAGCTTCAGTTTCTGCACACTTTCATTTCATTCGGGGCGCCGTTCATTCACTTGACAAATGGAGTGTCATAAATGCAGCCCTTAAGGGCGCGCAGCCCTCGGCCAGCGGCCCAACCGCTCACTTTGCCTATCGCATTTTGCCTTTATGCTAAACGACACGTAGCCAGTCACACACAGAGAGAGAGAGAGAGAGAGAGAGAGACAGAGAGAGAGAGAGAGTCATCCACTCACTCACAGTCTGAGGCTGAGTTCGACTGTCGCTAAAAATGCACAAGGGGATTTTAAATTTATTTGAATTTGCTTTTAGTTTCGAATCGCTCTGTCTATGTGTTGATGTGTGTGTGTGTGTGTGTTGGTGTGTGTGTGTCACATTCAACAGATTTCGATGGCAGCCGTTACATAGCGTATTTAAAAAGTGGTCTCAATACACACACACACACACACACTAGCACAGTGTAAGCGACACCCACAACGTCAACGTCAGAAATCAGAAATCAGCATCAGCCAGGGCGCACCCAAAACTGACAGCCATCAGCTTAACAATATGACAAATACAATTTTTCGTCTTTTTATTATATCATCATAGCTGCTGCTGCTGCTGCCACTATAAAAACGCATTATATTATAATGCGCTGGGCTGGGACGGCCCCCCCCCCAGTGGTTGGGCGTGGCCGCTAACAGCGCTTGGGCGGCAACCGCTGGACAATTGAAAGTGATATAAAATAGTCGCACACTTTTTGTCATCATATCATATACTATATATACTATATATATATATAACTGTATATATATATATTCAGTTTTTTCCTTGGGTATTTGTCAACAGTGCTCGGGGTGTTGGTTGGGGTTGCTCTGTGTCTGTAAGTGGAGCGGGTGCTGCTGTGATGCCTCAACGCTCCAGAGTTAATTTTGAGTGACGTGCAAAGTTTGTTAATTGAATTTGCTTGCCTTTTGATATGTGTCTATGTGTGTGTGTGTCAGTTTTGATGTTGCACGAGTTACAGTGGAAACCAACTAAGTGGGTTGCTTACATGACATTAATTGAGTGAACGACCAGCCGAGCCGAGCCAAAGAGAGCAAACGAAATTGCTCAAAGGGTTGACTCGAGTATCAGCAAAAAAAAAAAAACACACACACAAAAATGTTTAATGCAAATGGGGCAGCCCTTGGCTTGCCCAGGGGTAAACAGCTGAGATTGCGGTCTAAGCACCACAGGGAATACACTGAACAAAATTACAGTGCTTGGAATTAGATTAGAGCTAGCTTAATGCATGCTATTTAGTAATTAATTTGAAGTTAAGATAAGTTGTAAACTATTTGACAGCAGTGCGAGTGGGGCATGGCGAGCAGTTACTACTGTCAATTTCCATTAATCCGGAAGCCACATTTTTTTTGTTATGGCCAACTACTTTGATTGTTTGCGCTGCACTGCACATTCTCCACAATATAACAAAGCGTATGTAATTGCATATAAATATATGCAGATATATTGATATACATAAATGGCATATGATGTCAAATATGTGGATGTGCACAAATATTTCTATACCCTGTAGTGTAGTGTAGTGTATGCATAATAGAAAATAGATTTTGAGACTTTATATTCATGAAATACTCTAAGAGCAAGCGTATATATACATATACATATACACATATTCCTATTCTGCATTCAAATTCTAGTTATATCATAAAACTGTTAAAGTAGAGGTATTAGCTAGTCGTGCACTCCCCACTGTTACTTGTTAATCATTTTAATGGGCCACTCAGTTTTTGCAAGTGACTTGTTAAGAGCTTAATGCACCAATGCGTACCACAAAGAGATGAATACAAATACATTTAGTTTTATTTATTGAATATGATATATATATATATATATATATATATATATGCATTATATATTACGTTAGCTTTAAATGGTGAATTTGCAAGTTTCGAATGCCTCTAATAATAATGCTGTGAATTGATCCTGAAAGGTAATGCTGTGTTTGCTAGCTATGCATACAGTCAGGTTGGCAAACATAATCATATAATACGATATATTGGCAGGCAGAAACTAAAGAGCATTGCACAATTTGTTGCTGTTTACTTTTATAAAATATTAACTAGCAATTTGCAAATTCCAAGATGAGATGCACAGGCAAATAGACGGACAGACAGACAGGCAGACAGACAGACGGGCGAGTCAACAAAGAGACTCGCCTCAAAAGTAACTCAAACGATTAAATTTGGCAGAACTGCAGGCCGAGCTCGACTGAGCCGACCCGAGCCGAGTCGAGTCGAGTCTGAAAGGCACTTTAACTATATTAATTGATATAGTCGCTTGCAGCGATAATTTGCACAAGCTCAAGTCGAAAGCCTGCCAATTCCAATAGCATCATCATAGGCAGTGGAGTTGGAGGAAGAGATTGCGAGATGAGGGGTATAGGGATAGGGATTGGAATTTGAATTGGGTTTGGAGTTGGTGTTTAGGGGTTGAGCTCTGGTCTAAGGGGTGTCTGACTTGATGGCTTTGCCCGCTGGCGTTCTCTCTTATGGCGCAAGGGTCTGCCAGCCCGGCGTATACGTAATCAAATGTACATGAGGCATCAACTGTGGCTGCTGACATCGTCGATTGCTAAGCCGAACAACACACACAGCGCCTTTAACATAGATCAAATGCAAAAGCAAAGACAGACAGACAGACAGACAGAGAGACAGACAGGCAGAGAGAACGACAGTCAGACAGCCCAGAGCGCAGGAAAACAATTTACAATCCCACCAAATGGCTGCGGAGGAGTTGCACAAGATTTTGGCACTGCCAAATGGTAATAGATGGCAGCAAGAGGGTCGATTCGTAAGTGGCCAAAAGGGCTTTCTAATCAAGCACACGACATGCTGCTCAAAGCTGAATGCAACTCTTCAACTCTTTCAAAAACAGGCAAACTGCATTGAATGTTATTAAAGCACAGTTTTTTATAGTAAAGAAACTTCTATGTATATATATATATGTATATATATATATATTCTCCGTATATCAAGTTTATCCATCACAGAACAAACTTTCCAAAAATAATTTTCAAATATCTGCCGTTTGTGCAGCTTAAGATGCCATTGGCTGGGTGAGAAAAGTATTCTCTTGTTCTTCTCAGCTAGTTAGTCTTGTGGTTGTTTCTTCGTACCCATCCAATAGGTTTTTTTTTTCGCCTGCCTACGCTCTCACCTGCTCTTTTGCGAGAACTTTTTGCTTTGGCCGCAAACCCCATGAGCCCCACTACATATAAATCAAAGCTGTCGGAGCGCATTTTGAGAACCTTTCTCAAAACTTCAGCTGCTGCACTTGAGCGTGGCACACACATGACAATAACTCGCCGACCCACCCACTGCAACTGAACTATATATACATATAGGCAAATATATATATTATATACACACATATATATATATATGGATAGATAGATAGCTAGCATTTTGATATTTGTGTGCTGTGTGCAACCAACCCTTTTGCTGTATGCATTTGTTTATAAAGCAAAATCTGAACATGTAAAGATGTTCTCTCTGTGTGTGTGTGTGTGTGTGTGTGTGTGTTTGACTAGGGGCAGGCAGAGAGTTAAGGGGTTATATTGTGGGGGTAATAAGTTTAATGTGTGCTACAAGCATATTTTAAGACTCTCTCGCTCTGTCTTGCCATATCAATCTCTTGCCCTCTCTTTCCGTCTAGCGCTGAGCTTTTCGCTGCTAGCCAGCTGTCAGTTGTTGTTGATGGTTGACTGCCTGCCAGCCAGCCTGCCTGCTGCCTGCCTGCTGCCTGCCAGCTTACATTAGCAGCATCCCAGTCATGGGCTGGGGCTAGGGGTCTAGTCCTCAGCCTTGATGCCCCTGCACTCTCGATATATAGCGAGTACTTCAAGTGTATACTGAACACTGAACTGTCCCAGCTGACGTTGAATTATCATAAATTGCTAAAGTTTGTTTTTGGCGTAACAAAACTTGGAATGCCACTTGCTGCTGCTGATGCTGCTGTTGCTGCTGATGATGGGCGGCTTGTTTGTTGTATGTGTCTGTGTCAAAAGTTTTCATCAAGCGAAAATCAGCACAATTAGGCGCATGTTATGATGCCGAAAGGGTTCAAGGCTGTGGAATGGGTTATGGCTATGGCTATGGGTATGGGTATGGGTGTGGTATAGAACCCCTGCTACTCTTAAGTGCAGTGACAGGCTTTGCATAAGTTTGTTTGGCTTTGCTCGCAACGTCAATGTTGCATAATCCTATTAAATTCCCGCTGCGGCTTGCTTGTTCGAGAAGCAGCGTAAAGGTGCTTAATTTGCCGTTGCTTTTATTGATTTCCCCTCCACTCACACACACACAGTCGCAGTCGCAGTCTCAGTCGCAGCTCAGTCTATATTCTACACTCTTTTTTAACGTCCCGCGCTCTTACACATATTAGGGGGCGGCAGCTAAAAGGCATTAAAGTCTTGACAAGGCTATTAAATGCTTAAGAGGCAGCGACGTTAATGACAACATCGAGCACTGAAAGGGCAAACGAGGGCAAGGAAAACAGCGACGGCGACGTCATCGTTGCTCAAGCAGCAGCCTGGCCTGGCAAAGAGCGCACAAGGATTACAATTTACGAGTCCTGCCAGCCATGAAGGTGTGATAAAATTTCAGCAATTAAAAAAACGTGTGCGTTGACAACGACGACCACGAGCAGGACGAAGTCCCAACAGAAACGAGCCCAGAAACTCCTACCCAGAAGTTCCCACTTTGCACGCACTACGCTCTCCTGGCATGCAACTTAAAGTGAATGAAAAAGTTCTTCAAACAAATTGACCGACGTTGAAATACTCTTTTCTCAGTTACTAACATCATTATGGTATCTTGAGTTACTTCAACTCTGTTGCAAACGACATGACTTGGCTGAGAGTACCCGCAGTGGGAAAGTGTTCTAAAGACGGAATTGGCGGCATTTGAGCTGCACGCATAAAAAGTTGTGAGCAGTTAAAACGTCGTTGGCATTTGAAACATTTTTGAAACACAAGAGAGCAACAGCAGCGCAGCAGCAGCAGCAGCTGAGAATATTGCAAATTTATGCGCCTTCCTTTTGCATAATTACCGCACAACGCGTCACCCGCAGGCAGCGGCGGCACTCCACTTCAGTTCTGCCTGCTCCCACTCAACCCTCAGCCCCTGCCACGCCCACGCACACGCTGATTTTGATAACGTCGCTTGGGTGCTTGCAACATTGCAGCGCGTATTTTTAATTTCCGTCGCCGCTCGCAATGCTCGCAATTCTCTCGGCATACGCGACGTATACGCGACTTTTGGCTGCTGTTGCGATAAGCGAGAAACATGTCAAGGTGTGCGAGTGTGTATGTGTGTGTGTGTGTGTAGAGGTAGATAATGTAAAATTAAAAGGGAAACTGTGCAAAACAGCAAAGGGAAAGAGGAAAGGGGAATGGGGAAGGGGGCAAGGAGGAAGGGGAACGGCATTGGCAACGGGAACGGAACTGCGCGTTACAGATCTTGAATTATGCGTTTGCAGATTGCAAAACAGTCAGGCGGACAGAGCGACAGACAGAGAGACAGACAGGCAGACAGTTCGAAATGTTCTATCTCTTGCATAGATACGAAATATATGTATATACTATATATAAATTTAGCAGAATTTATGTTAAATGTTTTGTGCAAACTTTTAATTAGCCAGCTAAATGGCAAATGGCGCAGCGTGTGATATGATTAATGAAATGCTGGCATGTAATTGTGGGCAACACACAACACGCAACAGGGCAACGCTGATGGGAAAGGGGAGTATCGGGCGTGGGAGGGTGTGGGAGGAGGCGTAGGGATGATGATATAAATTGGGGCAAATTAATTGCATCTGCCTCAGGTGTGTGAAAATTTCAGTTGTAATTAGATGATGGAAGCGCTGAGAGCTGTGAGCAGAAAAGTTTCACTCCATAATGTTTAGCAATGTATCAGTGGCAGAGTGGGTGGAGAGAAGCTTGAGAAACTGAACATCGCTTTGTATGAATTGTGTGCTAGCTAGGGATGAAAGATGATAGAACATTCACCAATACCAAGCAAATCCATATGGGTGTGTGAGAACATAAATTGACCAGCAGTTGCGATAAGATTATATAATGTTTGAGCACGCGAACGAATATTAATTGTAAGCATTAGCTGAAGGTAGCCGCCAATCGTTCATAAATAAATGGCGCTTAAAATGGGAGAAGACTTAAGAGTTTATTCTCTTCATCTACCTCAACATATCATGCGCGTTCTTTACTCTCAATACTCTCAAGCAGCACACAATGTCAGCAGCAAACACTGTTTGTCTCGCTCACACATACAGAATTACTTGTGTATGCTTACAAATGCATGAGCTGAAGTCTAATATTAGTCTTTTTAATCTTATACAACTGAATAGCTTGACTAGGACAAACACTATTTGTCTCGCTTACACACATACAAAAACTCTCAATTGATCGAACGCCAATGGGAAGTAGTCGACTGTTAAGTTGAAACAAATGATATTAGTTAGGCTGAAAGACTGGTTTGATAATTCAGCATTACATGACATTTTAGTGTAAGCTGTAAGTATATTTAACAGATTGCATTCCAGCCAATCAATTATTCAATTTTCGAGCCAGAACTAGCACACTCCTTCAAGCCTTTTAAACGATAATTTCATTTGAGCATCAACTCAAATAACACAGCCTAAATGTGTTCTGAAAAGCCACATATATACAAGCCCATTGAAAGAATATCGAAATGCAATATGAGCAGCACTCACTCTGTATATATACAGAAACATATTTGGTTCATATATGTGGCTGTAACTGCATTAAGAGCTGAACCACTTTGATATCAGTCAAACAAATGACAAACGACAACAAATAATTAAATCAATAAAAATTTGAAATATCTACATAGAAAACTACTCAAAAATTCCATCAGCTTCAATTACCCGTGCTCTGCTGGCAGCAGAGTGAAGTGATGTGAAGTGGGTATAGAGGCAATGGGGGGGCGAGCACTTTTGACTTTTGCAACATCATCAAAAAATTGTTGCCATACCAAAAACAACACAAGGGGTCCTGCCGCATCGAGGTCCTGGCAAGGATGTGCTATGAGCATAGCAAACACAACGCCCATTTGCAGTCAACTGCCAATATGCGAAGCAGCCGCCCACAATCACAGAGCATGCCCCGTCCCCTCCTCCCAACCCTTACCCAAAAAAAAAGCGACTCCCAAATATTTTCAACAGTGGCCTGTCAAAATACATGCATACAAATGTATTTGTGAGCGTATGTATGTATGCATAGGAATTTACATCGCACACACCCAACGCTCAGCTCAGACTCAGACTCATCTGGCGTCTGTGTCGAGGCCTGGCCAACATGTGCCAAGGAATCGAACAAGTCAAAAGCCCAAAAAAAAAAAAAAAAAAAACAGAAAACCTCAGTCAAGAAAGGGTTTTGCTGCCTATGAAGGTGGAGCGACTACTCAAATTTAACTTGGTAAAAGTCTGAAAACATTGAGTGGAGGCAAAAATAAAGAGAAAACGAGAATTCGGGCGACTGAAAGTAAACATAAGATGGGCCCATGTACATTTTAGGCATTAACACAAATATATTTTGAAACAATTTGAATGAAATAAGTAAAAACTAGTTGAGAACTAGGAGATATGCTCTTGAGGCGAATGGCTATGGAAGTGTAAAGTTTCTATATCATAAGTCTTCAATTTGTTTTTGTCCTATGAAATACTCCCTTTAAGGTAGTATAAATGCAGGGTATTACAAAAAAAAAGAAGACTGAAAAACGCATCGCACAGATGCTGCGTGAAAGTTATGCACACAAGTTTTTGGGAGCTTACGAAGTGCCTGTGGCTGGAAGCCAAGCTCAACACATATATATATAATTATATATATATACATATATATATATATATAGCATATATATATAACATATATATACATATATATACATATTGTTAAATGACATGAATGTGTGCCCGGGAGCTGTTGGGCTTCGGCTCGAAGGTCTTGTGCCTGCCGCACAAAAGTATGCTGCAAATTAAATATTTTCGTAAATTTTTCAATTAATAACCAAAATGGAAAAGCTCACACACACAGTTTTCTTTCCGCTTGCAGGATCGACACGTCACACGCAACGGCGACGCAGAGCCCGTCGTGGATCCCTCCCAGGATTACATGCTGATGCTGGGCTACGAGAATGCCACCCACACCGTCCTGCGCTTTCGCCGCAAGTTGGACACATGCGATGCCAGCCATGACATCGCCATAACGGTAAGCACCGTCGACGTTTAATAGATATATTGGCCAAAGTTTGTGCCAAGTGAAATTTATGCACTCACTTGTGCCATGCTTAACTATTGACTCACTCTCTTAACGAGTGTGTGTGTGTGTGTTGTTGTTGTGTTTGTGTGTGCGTCATAATTTATGTTAATAAAAAGTTTCTTAGGTCTTGAGTTTTGGACTGATGATATAAGCGCTGCCATCAAAATACTTAACTGATTCCCGGGGGGAGTAAACAGCGGCACGTACTTACACCCCCCCAAAACCTGTTAGCGGATATGTATGTATTTTGTTATTGGGCCGGAGCTGCCTGGGACGACTAACATGAGTCCTACATGAGCATGGACCAATATCCTCAAGCAAATATCAACAAAAGTTGAGCTGGGGCTGGGGCTCAGCTGCCAAAAAGGGCACGATTAAAGTTATTCACATAGAATATGCTGTTGGGCAAAAATATTTTTATCTTAATATGTGATAAACTTAATTGACTTGTGAGATGGCAGACATGGCCTAACAATACCCAACTCTCAACTGTTAATAAGAATAAGAATGTGCTGAAAAGTATTTCCATATCAGCTCGATTATAAGGTGGAATGCACAATGTTATCTGATAAGCTGATAATTGGAGCATCTGATATAGTCTTAGCTGAGCATATCAGTTGACATCACTTAAATTTAAAGACATATTAATCGTTGACAAATGCCAATCCAGTATCAGTTTCATTCTATTCACTATATATCGACAGCATCACTGTCTTGATTGGCTTGAGCAAAGCTCTACAGCAATCGCGCCGCACTTCTGCCAGAGCAAAATGTCATAGTGATAAAAGTTTTATCACGTAAAACTTAAGCGTAAATCTTTAAGAAAACTTTTTGGTTAACTAAAACAAACACGCACAGACACACACATCAAATAGATAGGCAGACAGTGCTGGCGACAATCCCCATTCCTAGAAACACATAACATATACATATATTAAGATATAGTCGGATGTGCTGCCCCTAAAATGGCAAGGAAAGAAAAAATTATGCACGCTCGCGTCTATTTGTTGTCTTTCTCTGTGTGCGTGTGTGTGTATGTGTGTGTGTGTGTATGTGTGTGTGTTTGTGTGTGTGTGTGTGTATGTTTGTTTGTGTAGACACACATTTGGTTATTGCTGTAGCTAAACGGTTTTTCCGACTTGTCTTTGGCTGACCATTTTATTTGTCTGGCGTATTAATTGGGTTTGTCGCGTCATCAACAGCCCTCGCCATTGCCATTGCCATTGCCATTGCCATAGCCATTGGCTAAGGGTATTTGGCCAACGAAATCTTTACTAAATCGCCAGACAAATTAGTTCGCAATGGGTTAGAGCTGCTTGTGCCTTTGGTTGTTGCTGTTGCTCTCGTTATTTTTGAAACACAATGCAAAGTTTTAATGAATTTTGTTGCTAGCTGGATGGCTGGCCTTTCTGTTGGCTTAAGTTTGCACAAAGTTGCAAATTTGGTTCTTACTTTTGTTTCCCCTGCTTTATTTCACTTTGCTTTGCTTCTGTTCGTTTACTTTCGCCTGCGCTTTATACCATCACCCATCTTTTGTGAATTTTCCAGTCAAGGTATTTTACATCTTTGTGCATTCGAGCGTTTCATATTTGCGCAACACCCACTAAAGCCGAATACAGCAAAAAGCCAGGCAGCACACACTGGAGATACTCTGTACTGTATCTTCTGAAGTGCATATTGATATTTCTGTTTCTAAAACTAGCAACTGCAAAGTATATAAAGAAGATTTGTCACAGACTTATAGAAACAGATTTATAGGTATATACTTAGCACCTTCATCTAGAAACTCATTTTGTGCTTGGCGAACAGTGTATAAGTAGTGAAGGAGAGAAAAAAAAAACATTCCAACTAGCCAAACAGAGGGAAGCGCCCAAGGACTGCAGGGGTCCCAACCATTTGGCAAATTAAGCGCCATTTGTTGTGCGTGCAGCAGGTCCTGAAAGAGCACAAGGAGGGACAGAGAGAGGGGCGGAGGGGGGTCGTTAAATTAATAATGTATTGTGTGCAGAGCGGTTTGCAGGTGCAGGCAACCAGGTGGTGCGGCCCACCGTTGACGAGCGTCGGTTTTTTGTGTGGAGGGGTCTTGAGGTCGGTCAAGAGGTGCATAATTTGCGCTGCACTTAAAAATTTATTAATTGTTTGGATTTTAACTGCGCTTAATGAGCGCCAATTGTGCAAATTAAATACAAAAAAAAAATGGGAGAAAGCCCCATTCAAATGGATCCACGGATGCAAATAATTTGTATGGCAAGAAAAACAAACCAAATCAAACGTGAAATTTATTGAAGCAACTCAAGATTGGGGGACAATTCATGCCAAGTAAAAAGAATATCGAATAGATTAATTAAATATTAATTGAGTATATGAATAATGAGTGTGAGACAAGGAATTATAGATCCCAGCTGCAGAACTGATATATCGAAATATCATCAGAAGTTGAGTTTCCTTCGCAATATGTTGCTTAAATTTATTCCAGGTTTTTTTAGCCAAAGTGTTTCCCAGCTTATCCCATGTCCTTGCCTTTTCTTTCTTTTCAATTTTTCAATCAAAGTTCTTGTTACAGCCACGAAAATAAAATGAAAATCATATTAATATGCTTATCATATTTTCCATGCCACTTCAAAGTGCACTGAAGCCAAGCATATGGTTTTAACCTAAGCCGCTCAAGTGGCATAATCAACCCCTAGCGGCCTGCGGTCCCGGGCCTGGGCAACCCCTTTTGGGCTCGTTCACTTTTATATTAGATAACCAAATTAACCCAAAATAATGCAAAGCCAGAAAAAAAAAACAATTTCTAAACAAACTGAAAGCGAAAGAGAAAAAGGCAAAAGAGGAAAAACTAAAAAGCCGCCTGCATTTTCCTGGCCACATTTCCAGCTGTTTAGGCGCATAATCAAATGCCCATTTAAATAACTCCCTGGAAGGCATAGGCATAGGAACAAATTACATGCTTCAAAGTTTCAAAGGTCACAAAACAAAAAAAAAATTGCGTTCCACTGGCTCAGTCAATCAGTGGATATGGCTTTCAAGTTGGCAATGTTCAATTAAGCGTGCACAGCGCTGCGTCAATAAATTTTATTTTCTTATTTCTTGTGAACTGCGGCGAACCCCTCGAAACTTTGCTCGCAGTTCGCCCCCCCTAACATATGTGACGCATAACCCAAAAAAGTTCAAAGTTTACTCGATAAATATTGCAGATATATACATATATATATATATATATATGTGTGTATGTATGTGTATGTATGTGGTTATATAAATATATTGTGTATTTATTTTTATAATTAAATGTATTAGGCGGGCAACCCTTTAAGTCAACGTATAAATAAATTGAGAAAAAAAACTGACAGCGCGTTTATTGCACACCGCAGAATATCAACCGCAAATCGTAAAAAATGTATATATATATATATAGAAATATATATAGAGAGCAATTTGTAACCGCCAGACGACGAGAAATATCAATCGATGTGGGTTCATTTGTGTGTAATGAACATTAATGAAGCGCAAAGAGCGTGACTAATAACAAAATTACCAATTGGCCAAAATGAATCGTGCGCGAGGGGTGACTATAGTCGGCGACAGTTGGTCAACCCTTCGTCCCCTAAACGCCTCCGACTGCCAAATGAACTGGCCAAAATGGCAAAACGTTGGAAAATTGCAAAGCGACCAGACAGCAGACAGCGGCACAGACAGACAGAGAGACGAACAGAAAGACAAAATCGAAGTCGCATTATAATAAAAATGCGCATAAACCATAAATGCCATTAAGTGCGTCATTTCAATTTGATTCTTGCGTTCAGATTTGGGTGGCCTTGCCGCAATGGCAACGCCCACTTTCAATGTGGCAAGGCGTGCGGTCCATTTGCTGAGTTTGTCAGACGACATTTGACGGAAACACTTTACATAAGAATACCACAAAAAAAAAAGCCAGAAATATAAGAGAGAGAGAGTGAGAGAGAGAGAGTTCTGAACATTAAGTACAGCGACAGCATTAGAGGGAGGTAGAGAGAATCGGGAGGGGAAATGGAAATGGGAATACCTTTTTGATTGCCTTTACAGTTGGTGTTTTCGCCTGTTCTTTGTTGAGATTATTATGAATTCGGTTCGTTTTGAATATGTTTAAAAGTCATAAAAAAAAAAACAAATAAGAAAGCTCTAGGAGCTCTCCCGACTAGGAGATCCCCTGAATCCTGCGAAGAGCCGATACTTCAAACATTCTATGCTTATTTAACATATACATATATACAAGCAATACATGCACACACACACGTACACATGCATGCGCTCTGCTGACTGCGCAGTCAGCGCAGCTACTGAGCGTGGGCTGCGAAAGGAAAGGCAAGGAAAGGGGGGATGGTATACAAAATGTGACAAAAATCAAAATTGTATAAGCTCCACATTATGTTAAATACAAAATATGGAGACGCTAGCTCCAAATATGTTGGGAGATATAAATTTATAACTGCATTTCGATAAAAGTTATCGAATTTTTTAAACAAACTCGATCTGCGCGTGCTATACACGGACCACATAAAAAATTTCATGTCTCTAGCACTTATGGATACTGAGATTGATGCGTTCAAACATACGGACAGACGGACGGACGGACGGACGGACGGACGGACGGACGGAAGGACGGACGGACGGACGGAAGGACGGACGGACAGGGCTATTACAACTCAGCTCATCGAGCTGATCAAGAATATATATACTTTATGGGGTCTGCCCTGCCTCCTTCTGCCTGTTACATACATTTCAACAAAACCATTATACCCTGATTTCCCATTTTCAATGGGTTCAGGGTATAAAAATAATCTCCTCCTCTCTTTCTTATATTGATTTAATTACATTTTCAAGGTAGGACTTAGTGCAACACACTCATATGATTATATATTTCATATTATTCTTCTCATTGAAACTCCCTAACTGACAGCAAAACATTCTCCCTTTATTCCCAGCTAATCTTCATTCAATTAATATTTCTCAATGAATCCGATTGCCTTCGTTTTAATTAAATCTTTTCAATTTTAATTGCCAGACATTAAAATCTGTAAAGTCCTGCTTAGTCCTTACATTAAGCCACTCATAAAACGCAAAGACGACAACTTGACGAGCTACATAAAATTGTCATTAAGTTGGAAGGATGATGATGATTTTCATCAATCTATCCAGAGCGATCCGCAAATCGAGTGCCATCAAAAACTTTTTTAATTGCCATTTCAATCAAATGGGGAAAATGTCGTTTTGCATTAAAATTAATGTTGGGCGCCGCAGCAACAAAACTTTGATTTATGCAAATAATTAAGTAATTACAATTAATGCATTAATGCGGACAGTTCGTCCATGACTTTCATGTTATTATTAGCTTAGGCTAAACTCAAATTGAAATTGCAAAATTACAAAAACAGAGCAGCAACAGCAACAACAACAACGGCAACAACAATAACAATAACAAGAAAGAAAAACTCATTTTAAATGCAAATTTTCTCTAAGCATGCCAAATTACAGAAATTCACGTACAGCATTCCCGGCCCGTAAGTGACAATTAACACTAATTGTAATTAGAATAATTTCATATTGTGCTGAAAACTTGTTGTTTTTATTATTCTTTCTCTTTTTTTGGAATTTTTTTGTTTTTTTTTGTTATTGCTATTGTAGTAATTGTTTAAACTAGCCACAATATTCCGCTGTCTGGCAATTTAAAATGCAAAAACTCGGCACAAAAAGCAAAACAAAACAAATCAAAATGCGCGAAGCGAGTGTACTTGACTAGGGGATACTCTGTTGGGATAAATGCTGAACCTTGTGACAAATGGACAGAATCATAGTTGAAGAAGAGTTAGTAGAGCAGTAGTTAAAGTCCTAAAAGGACTATTTTGATGCACTTGGCATATGAGTATAGAGAGTAAACTATATGCTTGCCGTGTTAACTTAAGTTGAAGACTTTGGCCATAACGCAAAAATATTGCTCTAAAATAGTTTATGGCTTGTGACAGGCAGGCAGGCAGGCAGGCGGGCAGCCAGTTCCAGGTGCTGAGAGTATGGCATGGGGCATGCAGCTCTGTAATGGAATTATGCAGTCTGCCTGCTACACATGCTGCTACAATTTTCGCTATGTGTTTATTATTTTAACACGAAACCTGCACTCCAAAGTGTTGGCGCTGGCGCTGGTGGTGGTGCTAGTGGTGGCGGCGTCTCTTTGTGAGTGGTGCCTGGCTGCCTGCCTGCTTCACTTGTAAACAGTAATTTTGCCCATTAATGGGCCTTTGGGTAAGGGTCTGGGATGGGTCCAGGTCTGGGTTCCGGTAGCAGCCCGGACACCCATAATAACTTTCAACACACTCACATACGTACCTCGTGTAATTGTTATTGTAGTTGTAGTTGTAGTTGGCATTGCAAGCTGGCAAAACAAAAAGGCAACAAGTCAAGTCGACAGTAATTTTCAACACTTACAAGAGGGTCGAAGCCCCATCGCCATATACTAATGCCAGCCGCAATGAGTGTGTTCGAGTTCTCGAAAACATTTTCTGCAACAATTTCGAACGATTTCGATAGGTGAAAATCTGAGTTGGATTAGTTGACCTTTGCCTGAAGAGATTTGGTTTGCTGAAATCGAGACGAAATGGATTTGGGGAATGCACACAGAACTTCTCATTACTTGATTTGACTTTGTGCAAAATGGTGCCATAAACATGAACACAAGCACTCCAACACACACACACTCACACACAACACACACACACAACACACATATGTGTGTGCAGTTTGTCACGACATAAGCTCGAAGCACAGCTGAGGCAAGGGTGTTCAGGGCTGTGTATATTAAGGCGGAATTCGCGTTACAGCAAAACGCAAAAACCAAACCAAAGCACTGACTTTTATAATGAATTATTAGTGGGGAACTGGAGCTGGGGCCGAGCGGAAGGAGCAATGAAGGCTAGCGGTTGCTTGTGTGGTATTTGCGGATCTTGTGGTTCCTGCTTGGCACTTAAAAATTTAATAGGGCTGTGACAAATAAAAAAAAACGTAAAACAACAAAAAGCAAAAAAACTCGTCGCAACGAACATAAAAGTGCGCCCGAAAGTATGCAGCAAAATTTAATTTAAATTGATTTAAATTTTAAGCTTTTAAAATCCAAAGTTGCTCGACTAAAGTGGCCGTGGCAAGAAAAAGCGTATATATATTTTTCTATATTTAACTGAAAATGGAAGAATTTGTAGAAAATGACGAAAGTTAAATACGCTTTCTAGCTTGGGATAAGATAGAAATTTTATATATATATATGTATATACATATATTTTATTTTATTTGATAAAATATTTATAGCTTAGTGTTCTGCTACCTTTTAGGCAACTTATTCTAAACAGAAATTAATTTAAAATATTTTTTAAGGCTATGGAAGACTGAACATATACAATACTAAGGTTAAGGCAACAAAGACTTAGAGGGTGTAACTAATACAGATAAAGCTTAAGGGAATATTTAATATTTTAAGTCAAGTTCCAATTCAGTAGAATGAGATTCTTCACCTAGTTATAGGTTCTAGTACATCGTTAGGCTGCAGTACCTAGACTCTTAGCCAAGCTGTTTGGCTGAGAATCTAGTCTTTTGAAGCATTTTCTGGCAACATCTTGGATTCTGTTGCCATTTGTTGACACTTTAGCGTTTTCGCCTGCAGACTATAGTTTATTTATAATCAAGTTTTTGGTTTTTGTATAGATCAAAACTAATAGGAGTATTTCCTTAGCATAAATTCAACTTTAAAGCTATGCTGTAGGAACATATCTCTCTTGAGCTCATGATTTCAATTGATTCTTTATAATAATTGTTCTATCTGACAGTCGAATAGTCTGGTAAAAAGCAAATGACTTCATATATTCAACTATTAACTGATGCAAAATAGTTTTACTTTAAAGTGCCAAAACTAACCATATGATTTCATGCGTTACATATTTGCTAAAAGATTCAAAGTAACCATTGCAAGTGTACTAAAAAAGAAAATGCTTTTAACTTTTTTTGCTGGGAAAAAATCACAAGAGCATTACGAAAATATAGCCGGAGCAACGCCGAGCTGCTAGTAACTGACATTTAGGCAGGCCGAAAGCCAAGTGGAGGTGTAGCCACAACAAAATTTTTGAGTGCGAGAAGCGAAAAGTGCTTTGAGTAAACCCTTTCAAGTCCTTGAGGCCCATTTAAACTGCAGTTGTGCAGTTGCTCTTGATGTAGCTCTTGCTCTAGCTGTTACTCCTGCTATTGCAGTTCCAGTGAATTTCGTTACCAAAAAACCAATTGGCAACTATTTAAGGTTTAGTTCTTAATGATGCTGGGCAAAGGACTAATGATTTGTTAGCAGTTATACGATATTTCGATATTCCTTTTGCCAAATTCAAAGAAGTTGCCTTCAATTTACCATGAATCTCATATGAGTCAATCGATTCCCTTGACCCTTTTCCCATCAAACTCTCTTTAAATTTGCTTCTTTCTTTATTTTCTGTGAGCCATTTGGCATGTGTGTGTGTGTTTTAGTTGGGCAAGAACCTTGTTGCCTAATTCATATTCATTTATTGTACAGTGCAGTGCAGTGCAGTTCTGTCTTTCAACTGAGAACTAGACCATCTATCTATCTATCCGCATTGCTCTGCTGGTCTCTTTGTGCCCCGGTTGTTGCTGACTGCAGAGCTCAAGCAAACTGGCATATCCGTTGCTTTATTACATTTCGTTTAGTTTTTGGCCAACTGACCACTTTTTTGCGGTTACTTTGTGTGTGTGTGTGTGTATCTGTAAGGACCCAACCCCCCTACACACACATGTGTGTGTGTGTCTTAGTTGCTTAGCCGCTCGGGTTTTGCGGTTTATTCGGTTACTGTTCAGCATGAAAAAAAGGCAACAACAACAACTGCGAAATGAATTTAATAAACGAGTTAGCTCGTCCCGGTGGGGGGGGGCTGCACCATTTAACCATAAATAATAAAATAAAATAACTACAGGTTACCAACAATGCGCACACTTTACGTCGCTCGCTGTCCGAACTCCGACGCAATAGTCCGGTTTTTTTTTTTTCATTTTCCTATAAACAAATTGGTTTTACAGCTCTGCTCGGTTGAATGAAAATGTAGCCGTATGATGTTTGTGGTTTTCCTTCTATTTTCCATTATTATTTAATTCTTTTCATGCGCATCTGATGGTGTGACGCTGCAGGGAGTAAGAGCAGCGGCAGTTGCCACTGGTTAATTACTTTCGCTCGCAAGACATATCAGAGCTTAGATCCTGATGTCCTTCGGTTTGCTGGTTGCTCTCCTGTTGCATTTGACATGCACGCAAAAAGCTTGAATGGGTAATCCAGCTTGGCTCTTTATTTATGGCCTTGGCTGTACCAAAATACACAACAACAACAACAATTTCATCAGCGAGTGAACTAACTAAAAAATGGCCAAAAATATCAGCCAGCTCTTAGTTGCTAGCAAAAAGCGAATCCTGGAGCTGCTCTTGACTCTCATGACTGGCTCTCACTGGTTGCTTTTGTTTGTCATTGCATTACTTTGGCTGTTAAATCCCTCACCGAGTTTTGTATTCCAGTTCTTTTACTCGTTCCCGTTGCCTCTCTACCAATATTTGTCGCTTTAGGGCATTAAAACAAACGTTTCTCGTTGCGTTTAGCTTTTGGTGTTGCCTGCACTTTTTTGTTGTTGCTTTGTTTTGTTTTAGCTTTCCTGTGTTTTTGCCCAGCACACGTTTCACATGCACTTCAAGTGCCCACAACAGGAGCTGCAGTTACAACAATGCACACACACACACACACACACACACATGCAGTGAGCAAACTCTGAACGCGAAACGCGCAAATCACGGCCCAAAAACTAAAGCGCAACAAGAGGAAATTGTTAAGTTCTACTCAAGCCGCAGAGCAAATGCTCTGCAAAGCTCAAGTTCTATATGGAGTGAGGATTACTCTAGTAGATTACATTGCTGAATCTAATAAGAATAGTAATAATAATATGAATATTCAGCTATTCAAGTCCATATCAGATACTCTCAATACAAAGTAATTATTATTAATACATATTAAATATCTAAAGATATTTGATTAAGTAATCCCTTCGTCTAATACTCTTCGACTCTATCAACTGCCTCAACACTGCCCCACTTCAAGTGCACATTCGATTCGATAAATTGATATTAGCCAACACTTGCATAGGGCATTATAAGCTCTGACCATTTCGATTGCCTGTTACCGTGGAGCTCATGTGAATCTCTGTCAGTTTATACAAGTGGAGGCTGCTCGTAACTTGCAACTCACAACTCATGTGTAAAATGGGACAATGCAGGTTTTAGCTTTAATAAAGCGACTATGCGAGCCGTTGCCAGACCCACAGGCACACACCTACACTCACACACACACACAGACAGTCAAACACTCTCACAATACCATGATGGACATCAGAGCGAGTCCCTGGTACCCACCAGCGACCACTTTTTGGGTCCGGACTACACATGCTCCAGCTCTCGCACCAGCTCAACTTCAGGCGCAGGATTTTGGCTGTTTTGGTTGTTAGGTTGCTGGGTTGTTGGGTTGTTGGGTTGTTTGGCTGTGTACTTGATTTTTGGGCAAAGCGGCAAATAACATTTTTGTTTGGCTTTGACGTTGTTGCAATTGCAACGGTTATTCCATTTGCTTGACAAATATACGCTGACGAGAAAGAGAATGGGAGCGAGAGCGAGAAAGAGAACGAGCAGCAGTAGGAGCAGGAGCAGGAGCTGGAGTACGATGGTAATGGCCATGGCAATGGCTATTGCTACGCAGCGTTTAGGCCCCGGCCTGTAGACCTGGTAGACTAACTGCACAGTGTGTCCGGGAGTTCAAACTTTTAGCGGGAATTATGCGCATTTTTGTTTGGTTGGCGCTGGCAAGTGGCAAGTGGCATGTGGCATGTGGCGAGCAGAGAGCAGAGAGTGGAGAATAACGCTTAAATCCAACTGCAATGGCTGGGTTAATGGCCATGTGAGTGTTTCTGTCTGCCTCGGCGAAATGCTCTTTCATGCAATACAGTTTCTATTGCATACTTTTTTGGGCTGTTTAAACATCAAAGTAATAGACTGCCGCCATAAGCTATGGTCAAGGATACAATATTCAAACACTTAAGCTCTTAATTGTTTTCATATCAATTTTGATACAAACACCAAGTCTGGTAAATTGTTGAATAGATTTCGAAATTTGATATAATAAGCCCAGCCGACAGCTTGCTTAACTCTTCTAATTAAGCATAAAATCCAGCATTAGCAAGAACAATAGGCACAACAGCTGCTGAGATAATAGAGAGAACAATTAATTAGATTGTGCATTTAAATGCAAGTCAAAGAGCAACAACAAAAGCTGCAACACTTGCCATAAATAATTTCAATTAATGTCAATTCAAACAAGAGCATTCAACGCACTCACACACCCACACACCCACACACACACACATACACACACACCCACACACGCACACACACACACATAGAGCATTAATTAAAGAGACTCAATTGAATGCAACAAAAATCGTTAAGCCACTTAGAAGCCCACATTAGAATAATAGCTAAAGGGGGAACTAGAGCAACACAAGCCGAGCGATTACTCTGAGATTTTTGACACATACTCACACACACACACACACACACACACACACACACACATACAGTCAAATGTATGTGATTGTCGGTTGCATATGAAAAGCTTAACAACAAAGTCTTGCTGCCGACTGCCACAATCAGAGCAACTGACACGGCAATTAGAGCACAACAAAAAGCCAACAACATCAGGTATTGGGCTGTGGATGGGGGCTGTTGGGGCCAAGCTGTTTAGGCCAACTGGGCGTAGTATTGTCAATCTGCCACTTTGCATATTAGTTATTGAAATCAGCTGTCAGAAAGTTGCAGGCCACAGACGTTAGCAGCAGCAGCAGCGCACGAAAAACCCATTGATGATTGAATTGCCAATGGCTCACAGAGGAATAAGAGCATAGGCAAACACACACACACACACACACATACACACTAAAGTGCTCGACGTGACCATGGCAACCAGGTGCACACAGACAAAGACAACTCTTGAAATGCTTCTGGGGAACGGTTGATTTGATTCCAGTTGCCAGTTGCAAGTTGCAAGCTCAGCTGCTGTTGCTGCTGTTGCTGCTGCTGAAACTTTAACAAAGCGACTCGTTGCTTTTATTGTTCGACTGGCTGCGGAGGGTTATATAGGGACTAACAGCAACAGAAGTGTGAATTTACGTACATGTGTAGGTATCTGCATGTGTGTGTGTGTGTGTGTATTTTGTTCTATTTATAATTCAATTGTAAATGCATTTCAATTACGTGCACATTAAACAAGCTTGGCAAAGAGCAAGTTTTGTGGCCCCAACGCCAGCAGCAGTAGCTGCAGTTGATCTAAACTGGGCTGGAGCTGGGGCTGGGGCTGGGGCAGGACCTGGACATGGTTCAACTTGACCACTTGACCATTAGCCATTAGCAGCGCCAACTTGGCGTACGTTACGTTTCGTTTGCGCTTCTGGGACAATTGGACCATTATTAAAACGCGTTGAGATGGCAAAACGCAAGTGGCAACAAAACAAAGCAAAACAAAGCACAGCAGCAACTCGACTGAACTCAACTTAACAGCAGCCAAAGAGAGCAGCAGCAACACGAGGAATAACAATGCAATGCCAACAGCAACAACAACAACAGCAACACAATTGTAATGGGCTGTAAAGTTTAAGGTGTGCGTGTGTGTGTGTGTGTGTGTGTGTCTGAAAGAGTGTTGGATATTTGGACAAGTTAAACAAAATAATTTACGTCAGCACACACAAGCAATATAAATAAAATTCCAAGTTATTTAATCGATGTGCTCCTTAGAATGATAAAATCTTTCAGCTTTCGTTTGAAGTAGTATAAATTGCATTTTTATTTCATCGTCTGCGACTTTTACTTTAATTCTTGTAAAGAGAATGATTATCTCACTCCCTCACATACGCGCTGGCAGCATTGATCGAACTTCAGCTTTAAAACCTATGCGTCTCACTCACACATATAGGACACACGCAGCTTATGTTTAAATACAAGTGATGTAAATGAATTGTATATTCTCGTAATAAAAGATAATTAAAGATAAGCCAATATTAACAGATATATAAGTATGCAACTGCAATCAAATTGTTTAATGCGACTTAATATTGAAACATAAATAAATAATATTATCAAGTATTTACTTACACTTAACGGAGTCTATTCGTGAATGTCCTCTCTTGTGCTTGAATTGCTTTTCTCGCTTACTCTAACAATTGCCAGAGCTTATTATGTGCGAATATTATTTATCTCACTCGCACATACTGCATGGGTGTAGAAGACCTATGCTAGACTCTTGTATATGTACTTTACTCTTATACTGGCAAGAGCTGGTCTCGCAGTATTGATCGAGATTCAATAATGCGCCTGGCAAGCAGTGCGAGTAGAAGACTTATGCTGGACTCTTGTATATAAACTTTACTCTTATACTGGCAAGTGCTGGTCTCGCTCACAGACTTATGCTAGACTTTTGGATAGGTACTTTACTCTTATACTGGCAAGAGCTCACAGACTTAAGCTAGCTTTTTGCTTACGTACTTTAGTCTTATACTAGCAAGAGCTGGACTAGCTCTAACATATATACATGTTGTCAGTATTGATCGAGATTCAATAAAGAGCCGGTCAAACTGTGTGAGTAGAAAACTTATGCTAGACTCTTGTATATGTACTTTACTCTTATAATGGCAAGACCTCACAGACCTATGCTAACCTTTTGCATACGTACTTTGGTCTTATACTGGCAAGAGCTGGACTCGCTCTAACATATATGCATTTTGTCAGTATTGGTCGAGATTCAATAATGAGCCGAACAAACTGTGTGAGTAGAAGACTTATGCTAGACTCTTGTATACGTAATTTACTCTTACACTGGCAAGAGCTGGTCTCGCTCACAGACTTATACTAGCATTTTGCTTACGTACTTTAGTCTTATACTGGCAAGAGCTGGTCTCGCTCTTACATATATGCATGTTGTTAGTATTGATCGAGTTTCAATAATGAGCCGAACAAACTGTGTGAGTGATAAGACTTTTGCTTGACTCTTGTATATGTTCTTTACTCTTATACTGGCAAGAGCTGGACTCGCTGACAGACTAATGCTAGCCTTTTGCTTACGTACTTAGTCTCGCTCACATACATATATGCATTCTGTCAGTATTGATCGAGATTCAATAATGAGCCGGAGAAGCTGATTCGAGTTTTTTATTTTTTATCTCTGCTTTGACCTACGGCCATGAACGAACAACAAATTTAACATATCATTAACCAAAATTCATAAAACATCATCGCCATATATCATATTTGCCAACTCTTGAGCAGCGCAACCATCTCCCATTTTTGGTTTCTTGCTTTTCTTTTGTGCCACTGCACTCGACTTACGTTTGGAATCGCTTTTCACATGGCCATACCGACGTTTCAGTAAACGCCACATACACGGTACACTCATGTCTAAGAAATCTCTCGTTATAATTGTGGGCTCTATGAAGCGAAACAGAAACAACTTCGCCATGCGATTCTAATACAAATGAATTGATTACCCTAAATACAGCCTAAATGCATAATAATCTCAACTCTTACCAACATTTCGGGACACTGAATGTAAATGTGTTTGCGCGAAGCAACATACATGTAGTCCTCCAGCTCGAGCTCCGTCTTAATGGGCACCGGTGGTCCCATCACTGCTGGCCATGTCTTCTGAATACGCATATGCAGCTCCACCTTATGGCTCCAGTCTTTGTAGTTCCCAGCACCAGACAGACGCGGTATAGCCGCAGCGCGCCGATGACCCAACATGTTCCTGTTCAATGTCAAGTCTGTATCATTGAGAACTATTGTGCCGCTTGACAGCTAAAGAAATGCCCTGTCTGAGCCCCAAACAAAAAGCAACACCTTAGACCTCATTTGGGGTTCAGTCAAGCGTTTAGCTGCCATTCTCACAAGTTTTTTAGGCCTTAACCACGCGCTAATGAGTGCATTTTACAATTAGCCAAGAGTCAGCAAAGTGCGGCCCACCTTTAGTCCTGTTGTTGTCCTGAACAACACTCACACACACACACACACACACACACAGCTCGTCTGGCTGGGCAGGTCCTTCGTTCACAGTCTTTGGCAATTAAGTGCTGGCCAAACGTTGACCACAGGCCAAATGACTGGAGCCAGTTTGCTTTCATTAATTTTTGGCTGTAATCCTTGCTGAAGCTTTTCATTTCATTTTAGTTGTCGACTCACATTTGCTGTTGTTGTTGTTGTTGTTGTTGTTGCTTCTGGCACGTTGCACGTGCGTGTGCATAGTTCGTCTCAGGCTTTTTCACACTTTGTTTCTACGTGCTGATACCCTTAGATAACCCAAAAAGCCTTTGGCTACTTTATGGGCTTGTGAAGTTAATTATATAATATTTATAAAAGTCACAGCTGAGGACAGTTTGTTGTTATTGTAATAAACTCTTATTGCAATCAGTCAGTGAAACATATAAGCTTTCTACATGGATTTCAAAAGCAGTCTAAAGAGAAGATAGGAAATCTCCTAAGACTTGAGCCACAGAACTGCAGCTGCTTGAAATTACATCACATTTCTTTGATATATATATATATATATATATAATCTTCATAGTTATGCTTTATATTACATCGTCCACACATCTGATCTGTCTGTTCTCATATGAATTCCGATGCTTCTCAGCATTTTCCACCTTCTCTCACTCTGCTCGATTTCAACTGCTGCTATGAAGAGCATTTTAAAGTCGAGTTTAAGCTGGCATTTTCGTTGGTTTTTTTTTCTCTGTTTCTGAATGACTGTTGAGTTTTTTCACAGTGGTCATGTTTTTACAACTGGGCCATGTCCAGCGGCGTCCAGGCTACGTTAATGACTTTTGTGCTGCGCCTGTCGCACGGCAAATGTTTTAAAACTGCCCGCTCGTACTCCTCCTCTTGTTGTTGTTGTTGTTGGTAGCCGGGCAGCCGGGCAGCTGGGTAGCTGGGCAGCTGGGCAGCGATTGCCGGCCGGTTAGCGCGTTTGCCACAGACGCCCGCAGTGTTTGCCAGGACAGCGGGCAACCGAGTCATTTGTACAGGTTTTTTGCAGACTTGCTATGAATAAGGCGTGGGCGATATGGTTACAGGGGCTGGGCTCGAATGGCGAGCGGTAAGGGAATTGTTAATTAAAGTATTGTCTCCTCGTTGCTGGCAAAATGAACAAGTAGACAAGGACTCGTCGTCGTTGTCACTATTGTTGTTGTTGCTCTTGTTGTCACTATTGTTGTTGTTGTCACTGTCCTGGGCATGGCCCTGGCTGCCCTGGCCGTCAATTGTCGAACATGGTGCTCTACAGTTCCACTTAACAGCTACAATGGGCACTTTGCCACAATGAATTCAAATGGATGCCCTGACCGGGTTGCAGATTTTCTCTCTTTTTTTTAACAATTTCCAACACTCTTCACTCTCTGCCCCTTCTCTCACTGCACTCGCTGTCTCACGGTCACTGTGGTGCCTGCCATGTTTACTACATGTGTTGTTATTGTTGTTGTTGTTGTTGTTGTTGTTGTTGTGTCGCATCAGACACACACACACACACACATATATATATATAAGTATATATATATACACGTGCACATGACATGCACACAATGACAGCTGACTGTTGGCTTCCAAAAGCCCCCGAGGCGCACGAGTCAAGTACAAACAGTCGACGGAGCGCAGGAGGAGGAGGAGCTGCAATGAGGTATATTTCCCGCTCACGGGCACATTTTGGCTCGACGCGACGTCCGTCGTGTTGTGATTCTTTAATGAAAGCTTTAATTTGGGTTTACCAATTAAAACTACGTGGCAAATGAAATATACATGCTCGCCACACACACACACACACACACACACAGACAGAGCACAAAGGCACATGTGTATCTAGTTATATATTTGAGTCCGACAGCAAACGTGTAAATTGAAGCTAAGATGTAAGGACATTCGTTGTCCTTCGTTTGAGCAAAACGAATGAAAAATCACTAGAGATTCCAACTGCACAATTTCGGTGAATGCTTAAGTACAGTCTGCAACGAAAATAGTAGCAATTTCCTCATGAAGTCTGGCAACGCTGCCCGAAAATGCAATCGCTGAGTTTAAGCAATTAAACTAAGTGAATTTTTATTAGTTAGCATAGATCGGATTTAGTTATAACTCTGCTCAGAATGCAAACTGAATATATGAGTGAGGTTTTGTTAAATGGAATTAGAGCAGATAAATATTAAGAAATCTGACTAGGTTACCTTACTATTGCAGCTGCCTTTGGATAAAGTCAGGCTAATAGATTGATGAAAAGATACTTGTTTGAAATGTTTTTTCTCATGTTTTCTTCAATCCTAAACTCCGTATTTATGTTCAACATGTATTCAAAGTTGCATTCATGAACATGTATGATCTTTGCTGGGAACGTTTAGACCTTATCAAAAGTTTAAAACTTGTTCTGGCTGCCATCCATTAATTAAGGAAGGGCGGTACGTCGCTCTAGTGCCATGTCTTACGCCACCATTACAAGCACGTACATACTTGCAAGACGAAACAACACGAAGTCCTTACATGGCGCACTCGAAGTTGAGCAGAGCGAACTGCAGCTGACCAAACAACACCTGCTGCCCAGCTGGCAATGGCCGCAAGGCGACTTCCGTTTCCTTCCACTGCTCAACTCGTGCGCACCTTTTCTTTTTTTATTTATTTTTTTTTTACTTTTACTTAATTTGCCCTCGCATGGCTCCCAGCTCAGTCCAGACAGTCCATCCGTGTTCACGTCAGCAACGACATTATTGCTGCTGTTGTCCGGCTGCAAGCGGATGGCGGCTGGCTGATGGCTGTTGGCTGATGGGTTGTTGCCCGCTGTTGCACGGGACGCCATTATAACGCCATTTTGTGCACACACACACACACACACACACATACAAGCACACACACACACACACACACACTCTCTCTCACGTTTGGCCACTAATTTTTTACACATTTTTCAACTCTCCATTATCCTTGACTATGTTTTTTTTTTTTCTTCTGTGTTTTACAGAACGACACGATGCGCTTGCTGTACATGTATCACGCACAGGATCCACCTCACGGCTCAGTGCGTCCTGGCACCCTGCCCGATCCGGGCCGAGCCTTTCGTCCTTATCGGCCGATGGTGCTGATGCAGCGCGCCCAGCTGCAGTTGCCAGCGCCGCATGACGAGCGCGTCCGTGTACTGGAGCTGCGTAATGAGGACGTGGAGCTGCCCGCCGGCGATACGCCGCTCTTTTGGTGCAAAATGTTCAAGCTGGAGGATATCAATCGCAAGCATCATCTCATTCGGGTAAGGCATAGCCCGACAGCCCCACAGCCCCACAGCCCGTGGCCATGGCTAAACGTTAATACTTATATACAATTCATAATTGAGGCCAAGTGCAGTCTGCTGCTGCTGCTGCTGCTGCTGCTGCTGCATTCGGTATCCATTTTCTTTTCTCTGTTTTTTTCCTTGTGCTTCTTCGCCTCGGCATAACCAAATTGAAATATTAAAAATTTATTTATCTCTGTCTCTCCAACGCTCTGCGACGCCCTCTGACCTCCTGCTGCCCGGATTGTCTCTGGCTGGCGCTCATTTTCTTTTCATGGGACCGACAGTACGAGCCGATTTATGATTCATCGTCCAGCGTACACTACTTGCAGCACATAACGCTACACGAGTGCCAGGGGTCGCACTCGGAGCTGGAGGAGCTGGCACGCGAACAGGGCAGACAGTGCATGGGCGCCCGTTCCATACCGCTGGCATGCAATGCCATTGTTGCCTCCTGGTCGCGGGGCAGCGAGGTAAGCATCAGATTCAACTGCACTCAACTCAGCTGAACTTTCTCATCCCCATGGCCATCAGTGTCAGAACCATAACCATGCAATATTCATTTAACCTTCGCAAATGCTTCCTTTCAACACAAAATACAAGTTAGCTTTCATAGCAGAGTATGGAATATTAAATACCCTTAAATCAAAATAGAGTTAGGATTTGTGAATCTTTAGAAGAGATAAAGGAATACTTTGTCAAGATCTAACACAACAGAATAATCTAAAAGGAATCTAGTCTAGTAATCTAATCAGTCTTCTTAATCCATTTAGGCTCTACTAGAGTATTATATAAAAAATCTTATTCTATAAAAAGAAAATATAACTAATATAAATTCATTTGATTTCAGTTTCTCTTAGTCAATTACATCTTCTTCGTAGACATCTCCAGACTCTCCCAAGTCCATCCGCTAGCTACTCGAACTCCAATTTCTGTCAGTGTATATTCACGCAAAAAAAAAAAGAAATTGCTTGGCCTTCTGCACTTTCGGAACCTTTTTGCCATGCTTTTCATAATTTCATCACAGGATCGCTGCCATAATGCAGTGCCATGTGCTGCCGCCAGGGGGCGCTACAGACTGCATTGCAATGCAATTGAATGGCAACGGCTTGCGTGGTGACTAGGTCCGAGGCAGCGGCTGGGGCCTGTACGGGGGGCAAGGCTTTGGGGCTGCTGCTGCGCATTTAAATTGCACATGACCATGGCATCAACTTCCGTCCTTTATTTGCCATCCATAGTGTATATAAATATATATATATATACAAACCGACATATATAAATATGTATATTACAAACAACAGTCGTAGCTTCTTTTTTTGTGCACTGTTTCAAAGTGAAAGCGGGTATATTGGTGTTGTATAAGATATAGAGACAGCTAACTATAGCTAAAGATATGCATTCATCAATTAGTATTCAGTATATCAATTCTCGAACAGATAGCGATATATATATTTTTAGCTAAATCAAATTATCAATATCATCCGAACAGTGTATTGGGCAGTTGGCTATGCTCAACTAGTCGTTTCTCCTCGTTTTGGTGAGGGCCTTTGTTTCATTTGTTTGCATTTCTGTTTTGCAGGGATTTACGTATCCACATGAAGCGGGCTACCCGATTGAGTCGCGACAGGCCAAATATTATTTAATGGAGACCCATTACAACAATTTGAAGCCGGACTTTGCCCAATTGCATGCCAGACAAATGGCGGATAATTCTGGTTTGAAAATCTACTTTACGCACGTGCTGCGACCAAATGACGCTGGCATTTTGTCAATCGGTAAGTTTTGGCTTGGGTATATGCTAGATATATATATATACATAGATCTATATATATATATATATATATATATATACATATGTGTATAAGTGTGTGTGTTACTGCAGTGCCTGCTGCTGTGTGTATAAATTTTATGCGATGCGATGTGATGCGATGGGTTACGATGCGATGCGAGGCGAGCTTTCATATATGCAACTCATGTCATGCAATTTATGAGATTGCCGAGTCCAAAAAACGACCCTGGGAGTTGCTCCGTCGGACGCTGGGAACTGGGAGCTGCAGCCCTCCACAACTGCCAACCACATTGGTGGCAAGTAAAACAAAAGCTTATGAGTTTTGTGTCCATACATAAATGGGAGTGTGAGTGTGTGTGTGTGAGTGTGTGTGTGTGTGTGTGTGAGTGCTCGTTGTGGGTAAAGGTAAGTCCTGGCGGAACAGTTGCCACAACAGCGTCATACATTGTCTATCGGGCCAGACTGCTTTCACGATTTTGTACAATAGAAATATATTTTTAATTGCTTATCAAGTGCGTCTCTGAGGTTGCAGTGCAGACTAAACAATTTGTTTAACCGACGGAATTTGCTTGTATTTTTTGTTAAATTATTTATTAGTAAATGGCGTGGAATGCACGCATAAAGCGAATAAATAAATTTATAATGACCATCTAAAACTTTGTAGCATTCGATATACTTATTATTAGTAATTTAACAAGCCTATGAACCTGAGGGTTGAAAATACATCAATTGAGTTAAGTTTGAATAGTTGTAATGACATAGAGTATCCACGAGGGCTAATAGGAAAATAATATATATGTAGTTGAGCTCAAGGCGAGCATTATTAAATAAATTTAAATTTATTATGGCATTGCATAGAATCTCGCAATATTTTCTATAATTTATTTGGTCCAGCCTTTCAAATGTTCAATTTTTTATGCGAGACTCACATATTTACTTATATATTGATATGACCACTTTAGCTATGATATATAAGCATTCTTTACAATTTTTAACTTCCGTGATCTTCTGATCAAAACTATGTTTGTTTGTCAATCATTCGGGTAATCATTCAATTAAGCAATCAGAGCAGTCAGCAAATAAGGCCCTCAGTCGGTTTATCAATCACAATACGTTAACGAAATGTAAGCCAATCTATCACTCAGTGTTTCAGTAAAAAAGTCAATCAAACTATCGAAGAATCAGCCAATCAGTCTCTCAGTCAAAACAATCCAGTGAATCACAATACGTTGACGTAATGTCAGCCAGCCAGTCAATCAACAGTCATGTAATCAATCACTCCGTATTTCAGTAAAAAAGTCAATCTAACTATTTGAGAGTCAGTCAATCCGTCTCTCAGTCAATCATCCCTACACTTATTTTCAGTCAATCAGCAAACTATCAGTCAGTTTGACAGTAAATCTTTCAATCAGTTAGGATGTTAATCATGTAATCGGAAAATTAGTATCTCAGTTAGTCCGCCATAGCTGCTAGTCAACCATTCAACCAACACTCAGACAAGCAATCAGTCTCCATATATTTGTTGTCAATCACTCAGCAGACAATCAATCATTCAACCAACACTCAGACAACCAAGCAGTCAGTCAATCAGTCTCCATATATTTGTTGTCAATCACTTAGCAGACAATCAATCATCCATTATGATTGTCAGTCAGTCCACCAGTTAAAAAGTCATTCAGTCAATCACTGAATCAATCGTTAGCTTGACAGTTAGTCAATCCACGACTCAAGCACTCCCATAATTAAAAAGTTATTTAGACTATAGACAGTCACTAGATCGACTTATAGACCAAGTGCAGAAGAAAATGATTTTACTAATATACGTCTAGCATATACTGCCAAGTGTCGCACAAAGTTTTCAAACAGCCCTCGCTGCATAAGCCACAACAAGAATATTCGTGTGTTCGCCTAGCTTAAGCGCTTTTTGAGTACATTTCCCGGTGACTTAGTACACCTGAACCGCCCCCACTCCCCTTGGCCCACGGGCAAGCTCAACAAATTTTCAGGTTTTCCCCACCCAGACAGGTGTGTGTGTGTGTGTGTGTGTATATATATTGCCTGTTACTGAGACTGTGCCTGCGCACAGGATAACTAAAATACTAATTTCACTTTACAATTTGTTTTCTCTTTTTTTATTGTACTTTAACTCCCTCTACTGCATCTATTTCTTATTGTTGTTTTTGCTGTTTGGTTGCTTCGTTTGGTTTTTCTATTTGCTTGTGGCCACCAGCCGAGTGGGCGGAGCACTGTGGTCGCTGCTATTGTTGTTGTTGTTGCTGTTGTTGTAATTGTTATTTTACTTTTGTTCATAGTCACGCAAACCAATATAACTTTGTTACAACCGCACAGAAACATGGCCAAACACAGTTGGGACTCTCTCTCTCTCTGTGTGTGTGTGAATAGGAAGTAAGAGAATAAGCCATACAGGATGAAGGTATAGAGGCAAGACCCCAAGCTACCCACACCTCGACCACCGCACGTTCTCGTCGATGCTTTTTGAGTAGGTGTTGCCAAAACTTCCGGAGTATTACGGCACAAAAGTAGCAGAAGTAGATTAATACATTCTGATACGCTGCAATTTCTAAGCGAATCAACTAAAATAAAAAGTAGCATAAAAATATATATATATAAACATTCTTTTAGATATATATATATATATATATATATATATATATGTATGTCTGCCACGTCATGCAGCTAGCTTTAGAGCTTGCTGGTTATGCTCGAGTGGGCTTTGCTCTGCACCTCTTCGAGCAGCTGGCAAATGCGATTGAAATATTTAATTGAAATTTAACGCATACCACAACACGCCAGTCAATAAATAAAAATATATATACGGACATACTTTTATATAAAAAATTAAGCAATATATATATATATATATATATATATATATATATATTGGATACATTTTGCTGGCACGCTATAAATTGAATTACGTTGGCTCTATGCGCAGTGGGCGGGGCGGAGGCAAAGCTGCTCGACGCAGTACGCGTAAGTAGCTGTGAAATTGCTACGCTTCCTTTGCTGCAGGACTACGACTGTCTGGCCATAGATCTGTGGGTCTCTGCGCTGGGCCGTTCTCTCTCTATCTCCCTCTCTCCATCTCTCTCTGTCGTCCGTGTGGCAAAATTTAATTTCAATTTAATTGGTTATTGATATAGCGCCCTGGTGTATGCAACGCCGCTTTGATTAATGTTGCTGCGGCTTGGCGAATTTTTTATGGCACCTTGGAGATGGCGCATGGCGATGCCGATTGGAGCTTATCAAAGAGCCTACGAGCCTGTTAAGCCCACTGGGGCTTATAACCGAAAAAAAAGCTTAAAGAAACAAAAAAAAAATTTTTTTTTAATAAATAAATTGTTGGAAATTAACAGAAAATTCCTTCAATAATGTCAACAAAATGCCAGATATCAGAATTTACACTTGAAACAAAAAGAATTTCTTTAAGATATGTTATTTATTTATCCACTAGTGTTCGATCTTTAAGAATGAAATATAGTCATATATGTCAGCAAGAAGTGCGCTGCTATTATTTTGAACACAGCTGTATATATAAGAAATTTGATGAGAAAGTATCTAGAAATCATCTCAGATCCCAGTCTAAAGCACTTACCACAATCTCTGCATATAAACTTAGTGGAATTTCCTATTTCATCGCGTCATTTTGCAATTCAATTTTCAATTAGGAAAATACGAATTTCAAACTAGGGGCATGTGGAACGAAGAGCTAAAGCGAGTCCTGTTCCATTTTATCTATCGTTGGTCATTTTATAAAATGTCATCAAATGAAATCAATCAATGTGCTCTGCGCAGCATCGTCCCCACTGGGTGAAATCATCATCAATTTAATGCCAAAATGCAATTCATGCGCATTTATCAAACAAAAATTTCGTAAATTAAAGTCGTGAACAACTTTTAGACCAATTGACAGAAAGAATTGCGATTGTGCCATGCGTAATTTAATTACTGTATCTAAAGCATTAATTAGCCAGTCTTTTTTCCAATATATTCCTCTTCTCTCTCGTTCCGTATACAGTCATAAAACATTCAGTTCCAAAAAGTGTGCTTTGAAAATGTTTATGAAAATCAACTGAAAGAGATTTCAATAACAGTTTGCAACATAAATTACAGTCAATGTTTGTCACAGTCTCTCTCTCTCTCTCTCTCTCTCTCTCTCTCTCAGTCTCTCTCTCTCTCTCTTTGTCTACTCTCTCTACGCTCTTTTGATGCTTTTTGGCAATTTCCATTCATTAAATCAAATTCAATATTGGCCAAAGCGACGCAACGAGCGAGAGTTTGATTTTTAGCTTAGCTCTGCTGTTTGGTCTGGGCATGGGGTGTGGGTTGTGGGCGTGGCGAGCGGGCGTGTGGGTGCCGAGGGCTTATAGTTTGGTCTATTCGGCTCTATATCTATTTCGATTTCTATTTGAGTTGGCCAGACGACTTCGTCAAGCATAACACAATTCATAAATGCATATTTTTCAAATCGATATTTAACATACGAACAGTGGTCGAGGTGAGTGGTGGTGCGTGGGCGTGGCCGTGGTTTGATTTTTTGGTAATGTCGATTGACGTTGCATTTGCCACACCACGCCACGTTGACAGCAATGCCAATTCGAAACGCTGGCCGTATCAAAAAATCGACAGCAACTTTTCTAATTATTTTAAATGGCGATTTGTATCGCACCTGGCGCACCTGGCCTACCTGCTGCAAAAACTCGATTTCAGTGTTTTTCGGGTCAACATTTTTACCTTTTATTTTTACATTTTATTTATTTGTTTTGCTTATTTCGTTTGTGACAATTTGATTAGCCTTTTAGCCGGGCCATGCAATTGGCCATTGCCATTGCCTTTAACTAAAGCGCATTTGCCAGAGTTGCAAAATATTTAATACAAAATATTTAGTTAATTTAATGGGGATCTGTGCCACTGGCCGAGGGCTAAACAGCACAGCGAGCTGAGTCCCAAATTAAAATGGATTTTATAGCTGTATGCCAGATACGCTCAGATGACCTGTAATTGAAATATATATATACATGTATATATATGCAATTGTAAATTGAAATAATGTTTGCATAATGTCAAATAGAACAAAAAAAAATATATATAAAAATTGTATTATAAAGTCAAACTAAATCGTGCAATTCTTAAATTGAAATAGAATTTGATTGAAATTGATACGATAA
Source organism: Drosophila nigricruria (assembly GCA_037075265.1). NCBI lineage: Eukaryota > Metazoa > Arthropoda > Insecta > Diptera > Drosophilidae > Drosophila > Drosophila nigricruria. Next base: position 1,935,158 of record JBAMCI010000074.1, read on the forward strand.
TTGAACTGCAATTATAGTCTGAACTGTAAATACCTAAGGGAAGCAAACTTCGATTAGGCTTAGGCATATCATACATTTGCCAAAGTTTAATGAAATAATTCAAAATTGCATTTGATATATGTATATATGTTGGAAAATCATTTCATTCACTTTAAATGTTAGTTCAACTTTAGTTTGAAGAGCTGTTAAGTAGCATTAAGTTATGAAAGGAGACTTGAATAAAGCAGAGTAAAAGGAAGAACCAATGCTAACTGCATAGGCTAATCTTCTAGTGTTCTAGCTCTGATAGCGCAAGAGTCGCTTTGAACGAGTGAGGAGCAATTATGAAAGCCACCGAATGGGGCATTAGCAGAGAGAAGCAGAGCTAGAAGCAAGAGAATGGGTTGGCATACAAAAGGAGAAGGATAAGAGAAGACAAAATTGCGTCTCGCTGCGTTTTACGCCTAATTAAATAATACAAATAAAATGTAGTCTGAAATGCCTACTAGGAGTGCAACTGGATCAACCCATATATATAATGTCTTGTTTAATAATATAATATAATATAGTATTATTTATTTTATTGTCTTATTGCCTTATGACTCTATAGCTCATGTTGATTTAAACCTTAACCTAGTTAGGTCCTATGAGGCAGTAAATTCAGCGTTAATTTGTTTCTTCTTCTAAACTATTTTAGATGCCAAAGCGGCCCAGATGTAGTCTTTTCAGTCTTTTTCTGCAATTGTTTATCCATAGTTGAGATATGAGTTGGTTTAGAAATGCTGTTAGTGTGTCCGTGTAACTAGAGCTAAGTCATCCAATGAGTTTAGCCACTGTGTAGATCACGAAGTCCTTATGCACCAGTCGGCTCTACGAACTTCATTCAGTCTTCTACTTTCCAGTAAAGTCTTGAGCTGAGAACATAAAGTCAGATCTGCATTGTATAGTTCCGGCTAACTAAACCAATTTATTGATGTTTTAGCTGCGTTCAAATATTACTAAAAAAAATCAGCTTAAACTCGTAACTCAAACTCTTTTTTGACTAATGCCATTTGCTTTGTCATTCATTCGCTTATCAATAAATAAATTATAATTGTGGGCTCGAGTCGATTCTTGACTTCTATCAGTCATATTTTTTATGCAACAGTCACACACTCCTGAAAGAGAACAAAAAGTGACTTGTGCGCCATTAAAATTGCATTGCAGTTATGTGAGTTGGCGCTTGGCGCTTGGCGCTTGGCGCTGCGAGTATTACAGAAATGCAATCAACTCGATGTCACTCGCAATGCTCCCCATATATATACATATATAGAATGTTGCTAACCGAGCATGACTAAGCTATAAATACACACATGCAATTCCTTTACCGTAAAAGGGCTTTAAAAAACAGACGCCCATACGGATTTTTACAATAAAAATCAATTGCTGGCAGGGGCAAGGGGCAAGGGGAAAGGGTTTTTTTCGCTAGCAATGCCAAGCATTTGACGCGGGTAATTTGATTGGCGTACTCACAGCACACACATGAGCAATTGAAATGCCAAACAGTGGTATATAAAAATATGTAGCACACATGAATTTCAAATATTTTTTCAACATGACGCGCGACACGCGGCCCTAATTGCGTAGCCAACTCGAGGAGGGTGGCTAAGAGCCCGAACACATAGCGCATCGTATGAGCAATATTTCGCAACATTTAACTAATGGATATAGCGCATAACAAATTCAGTTAAGGCGAACACTTACACACACACACACACACAGACACACACACATAATTCGATTACCGAAAATTGTTAAAAGACTAGAAAGATTCCTAATTGATACGGATGCAGCCTCTCGGCTGGCTCTGGGTGGTGCTGCTGTCAGTTGGCGGTTTTGTCTGCGTTGCTGCACTGACAAAGTTGTTAACAAACATCAAAAGCAGCAATTAAAATGTAATTACACGTTTCCCTACAAATCGAATTAAAAAATCAGCGTTCAAAGCTAAGTAAGTAGAGTGCTTGGCTCTGGTCTGCCCCGCCTCTATGTGTGTGTGTGTGTGGGGGGGGCTTGTGCATGTCGCGGCTTTGATAAAGCGCGCTTTGCGCCACTCTCTAAAGCGTTAATTAAAAGAATTCAACACACGCTCTCTCAACATTTGCAGGCATGGATCCCAACTGGCGCCACATTATACCGCCGGGACAGAAGCGCGTGATATCCGAGGGCCAATGCATTGAGGACTGCACCGGCTACGCCTTCCCCGGACAGGGCATCAACATTTTTGCAGTCATGATGCGCACACATCAAATCGGCAAGGAGGTTAAGCTGCGTCAGGTGAGTGAATAGGACGTCCTGCTGACGTCTCTCTGCTGCCCTGCCCTGCCCTGCCCTGCCCAGATTTCCGCTGGGTATTGAGGACGAAGCTAAGCCAAAGCCAATGCTAATGAGCAAACTAACTTTGCAGATACGACAAACCGAGGAGCTTCCGCCAATTGCACACGACAGCAATATAGATGTGGCCTATCAGGACTTTCGACGTTTGCCACAGTCTGTGCATTCCATGCCCGGCGATAGACTCATCGCTGAATGCATTTATGACAGTTCGTCACGAAAGGCAATTACGCTAGGTAAGTGCTAGCTGCTCCTCCAGCTCCTCCGCTGCTCCGCCTCCCCTGGGGCCGCACACAAAATATAGGTAGAGTAAATAAAAAATAGCAAGCAGCCATTGTCGTGAGCAAAAGTGCAAAAATTTCAATGCTCAACCGTCCGGGCAAACAGGCGAGTCGTCGTTATGACACATTTAAATCAGCCCAAACGATATGCGACAGCCGGCAACCGGCAGCCGGCAGCGAGCTCCGAGCTCCGAGCAGTAAAGTAAAAAGGGAGCAAGTGCAGCAAGACTGAGAACTGAGAACTGAGAGCTGAGAACCAGGCACCGTCAGTTGGAGTAACAGAAAAAAAAAAAACTGAAAGCAGCGTACAGCGCACGACAGGCGCCTGGCAAGTAGATGAAGGCAAAAGTAGATGCCGTAATGGAGGAGTCGCTGACGACCTCATTGTAAAATACATAAACCAAGACATTGAAACATTTCACTTAGCACGAAACAGTCAGGTGTTAAGCGGGGTGCAGATGCACAATTGTACGAGTAATGTGAATGTGGATGAGGATGAGGATGTGGGTGTCGGGACGAGCCAAGTGACAGGCGGTGGGACGGAACGGAACGGGAACCAAGCTGAACTGACAGCTGAGCAAGTCCCCAGCAAAGTGGACAATGTGACAGCCAGATGTGAGAGAGAAAAAGAAAGAAGCGCATTGGTCCAATTCAAAAGGAAGCGAGAGATGGCACAGACAACAATGAGAAAATGTTGATCACGGCATAAATGGTTATTCATTAAATGAAGTACAGGAAATTGCATTAAATATATATATATAGAGAAACATATGACAATTGGTAAAGATGCAAGGAAATTTCTTGAAAAACATACAGATTACAACTGAACTATAGGTCTTATAGATCATTCAGTATAAAGAATATATATACAAAAGAACTTTATGTCGATCTTAACTACAATTTTGCCAACTTGCCTATAAAATATATCATATATACGTAAAGTCTACTAACATTCTAGCAGTTCTCCTTGCCTCCCTTTATATACAAAGTGCAGACAGAGCAAATTTGACTTTCTTGCTTGATGCACACACAATTCGTAGCATTCACAAACGCGACTAAGTGAATGAGCGTAGCGGCAACAATTGAGTGCAACTCTATGGAGACACAATCGTAATAGACCATTGCTAACGATGTTGCACTAAAGGGCGGCACAGAGAGATACGAAGAGATGTATGCTCGCGCTCAGCCAGACAGACGGACGGACGGAGGGACAAACAGAGAGACGAATAGAAATGCTCTGAACTGAGCAGTAAAACAGGCAGTCAGGCGTATGCGTTGAAAACATAAAGCTTCCAGCTTCCAGCTCCCAGCTTGCAGCTCAAATAAAGCAATGATAATGACGCAAGCGATGAAGATGCCGATGCCGATGCTGCTGCCGCTGTCGATGCCACTCCAACGACAACTGTGCACAGTTCCAATACATCCTGCATCCTTCAGCCTTCAGCCTTCATGCTTCATCCTGCCTGCTTCAGTCTGTAGACTTCAACTGACATCAATGTCTTCTTGTGGAATATTATTATGATGGCGCCTGCTGCTTTACGGCCAGCACTCGCTTAATTTTCTCCTTTGTTCATAGCCAGTGAGGCGGCGAGCCATGGAAATGAGCGCAGGCGATATCTGTTGGAGGTGGAGACAGGTGTGGAGACATCGTTGTAGACGACTTACCTGGCCAGCCAGCCAGCCAGCCAGCCAGCCAGCCAGGAAATTGTCCTCGCTGGTGACTGTCGCCAAAGCTGGTCGTTGTATTTATGCATTTTGTGTGTTGTCAGCCGTGCAATATTTTCATTCTTATTTCAATGTAAATTTCTGCCCTTACAGAGGGTATAACAACTATGTTATGTAGGAGATATGTAAGGCATAGAGCTAGCTGAAGTCCGACTTGACATGGACAACTCATTGCATAGAGTATATATTTATATGAGATCAATATGAAGTCGAAGAGAATGAATATAGTCTATCTGTCTGCTTCAAAATTACTTTATTATATGGCTGCTATAACAATAATCTATAAATTTCGTATAGAATCATTGGAAGAGTATATATTCTTCGGCTTGCCGTCGTTTCGCTCTCAATTCATTTTTATTTGTGTGTATGTGTTTTTTGTTTATTTTGTTTCCGTTTACTTGTTGTTTCCGCTGCACTTCTTATGCGCTTCTCATGCTCGCTTCTCCCTTACAGGTGGCCTCACAATGAAGGAAGAAAGCTGCACCGTGCTGACACTTTACTATCCGCGCCAAAAGAAGCTGACAACGTGTCACTCACTACCCAGCCTGCCCACTGTGCTGCATTCTCTTGGCATCGAACAACTCGCAACGTAAGTCCCTCACTTGTATTATACAAATTTTATACATACATATATACACATATATATATATATAGTAAATGGGGGAATTTGCATGAAGCCGCCCGCTGTAGAGCCAACGGCTTTGGCCACACAAAGAGACGCGAATGTCGAGTGACGAGCTACATTAAAATTGACATAAAACTCGGCAAGGAAAAATGTTCAAGTATCGAAGCAGATTATGATGGGAGAATGAATCACAGTAAACAATATACAAATCGAGTGTATTGGCTAATATAATCAGCAATATTTAAACTAGAAAAGGAATTGATTGAGAGAAATGATAGCTAGACTGAACTAATTTATATATATTAATTTATATATTTTCGTAAGTTTTTTTGGATTCAATTAAGTTTAAGTATATTGATCATTTTATTAGGTTTAATTATTAGTTTAGTTTTTTTTAAATATATTGATCGGTTCAGTTGTTATATTATGAAACGTAGTGTCCCATTTACTTACTTCGAGCACCTTAGTTAGAGAAGAAGTATGTGGAATCTTTTATATATTAATAAACTATCTTATATTGGAGTATAATTAAAACTATACTCAATGCTAAATGATGATGAAATGGAAAGATAATTTATTGAAATAAACCTACAACAGAAGAACTTTATAAATATTTCAAAATTTAGAACGATATACTACAAAAATATATATGATTTATTTCATATTTAGACAGACTATATGGAAGAATTAATCGATGGATCTTCAGATAGATACATAGATTGATAGAAAACTTATAGAATTGATAGAATGATATAGAATTGATCTAAGCTCTTCAGGACATTATATTTAGATATCTATGAATATTAATTTCTATCTATATTATATATAAAATATATTATATTATTTCTTTTATATAAGAAATAAATAGATAATGTCAAGTCTACAACAGTCTACAAGACTTATATATAAATTCCTCTACAAATGATAATCACTTTCAAGAAATTTCATCAAATTTGTTCCCATTGTACTTTGGCTTATGCACTGACAGCAGCCACACTCGACGTTCGGTCTTGTGTATAAGGAAATTCACTTTATTTCTCTGTTGACTAAAGTAATTGGTGATTTAATGATGTTGCTGCATAACCAAATCACCTAACGAAGTCGCAGTTGACAGTCAACTAGGCGAGGCACTGAAGAGCAGCCGCTTGAGCTGAGCTGGGCTGAGAGAGAGAATAGTTGGTGGAGGAGCAGGGCATCATCATCGGGTGTATTCATCGATTTGAAGTATTTGCGTAGCAAACAATTGGAAAATGAACTGAACTGTTCTCTCTGCTCAGTGCTCTAATTGTAAATGTGCAAAAAGTAAATTGCGAGACATGATAGAGGAAGGGGGTAGCCGAGTAGCAAGTGGCAGCTGAGCCACAACCTCAGCTCCAACCTCAGAGCAATTCGCTTTATTTAGAAAATATTGATTTCTATTAATGCCGAGTGCTAAGCAAACAGACCACATGGCCAAAGCAGCCAGTCAGCCAACCAACCAGTCAGCCAGTCAGCCGTCAGGTTGTTCGGATGAGGATGAGGCAACCGCCAGCTCTTGACTCCTGAATGGCTTTGGCCCCGTCTACCAATTCAAATGCGGTCGGGCATAATCACCTCGGGGAGCCCATAAATATTGTATTAAAGCGTGCGCTGAAAATTAGTCCAAATTAAACCTGAATGCCAGTCGAGAGATTCATTTTGAATTGATGTGCCATGCCATGGCCATGGCCAGGAGTGGGGCAGGATGCCATTTCGATTCGGGTGGAGGGTCGCACGCTCCCTTAATCACTTCCTATTGACACAAGACCGACGCGGCGGTCAAGTCAAAATCAAAGATAATTTTCTAAGAAACGAGGAAGGAGCGAATACTTTTTTTTTGCCTTCGTACCTTTGCGTAAATCAAAGTAAACGCCATAAATGGATTAGGGCAGGTGGAAACGGAAACGGCGCAAAACATGGCCATTTAAATGAGTTATGCATAGGAAGTAGCGAAGGCGCATGGCCTAAATGGCAAATAAAACGGGCTAAAAGCGATTAATTGACGATTTGTTTATGGCTTCAATAATGGGTTATTCCAATTAACCTGCGAAATTGATTGGCTTAAAAGCTTAAGCTGTTTGAAAATGAAAACAATTTGCCAGGTTTATACATTAAGGAGTAGCTGAGCTTGGCTCAAATGTTTTAGGGTATTAGTGAGCCCTTGTCAGGAAAGGGCCTTTAACAGAAGTTTCTATGAATTGCAGTTCACACCGAATATGAATAAACTCATTTCGAATCATGTCAAATCATTCAAGTCCATTCGCTTTGGATCATCTCGTATGAGCCGTGAATCCATTTACTACAAGTGAATATTATGAATGAATTCGCATTAGATCATCCCGTATGAGCTGTGAATCCATTTACTGCAAGCGAATATCGTAAATGAGTGATAGTTCATACTTCATATGAATGAACTCATATCGAATCATGCCAAGTCATTTAAATCCATTCGTTTTATATCATCTCGTATGAGCCATGAATCCATTTACTGCAAGTGAATATTATGAGTGAATGATTGCAGTTCACATTAAACACGATTGAACTCATTTCGAATCATGTCAAATCAATCAATTCCAATCGCTTTATATCATATGCAAGTGAATATCATGAGTGAATGATTGCAGTTCACATTAAACACGAATGAACTCATTTCAAATCACGTCAACTCATTCAAGTCCTTTCGCCTTAGATCATCCTGTATGAGCCATGAATCCATTTACTGTAAGTGAATATTATGAATGAATAATTGCAGTTCACATTAAATACGAATGAACTCATTTCGAGTCATGTCAAATCATTCAAGTCCATTCGCCATAGATCATCTCGTATGAGCTCTGAATCCATTTACTGCAATTGAATATTATGAACGAATGATTGCAGTTCACATTAAACACGAATGAACTCATTTCGAATCATGCCAAGTCATTTAAATCCATTCGCATTAGATCATCTCAGAGCATCTCTTATGCACTTAAGCATCTCAAAAGGCACATTTCAGCGCTTTTCCTTTGGCTCGGCTTATGTCCTGCAGCAGCAGCAGCAGCAGCAACAGCAGTTGCTGCTATTGTTGTTGTTGTCATCATTGTTTGCTCTGTTGTTGTAGGTGATTGTGAGACCCTGCCATACAGTGGCTTTTTGTCATGACATGGCCATTCAATGTGCACTCACACACCCTCACACTCACACACACTCTCACTCACACACTCACAGCTGAACTGCGTGTACTGAAAATCGACATGAATTGATAAAGTCATTTGCAATTGTCTGTCGTTATGGCTCGCTCTGCCAGTTGTTGTTGTTGTTGTCGTTGTTGTTTCGCGCGTTTGTTGTTGTTCGTTTTATACAATGGCATGAATGCTTGCATTGGCGCTGTTGTTATTGTTGTTACTGCTGCTGCTGCTGCTGCTGCTGCTGCCGGCCAGTTATTATGGCTACTGCAATTTTGTAGCGCTTAATGTTTCGGCTCCGGGTTCGGCGTCCCGGCCCGTCTGTCTGTTAGGAGCCAGGCCTGAACCGAAAGTGCGAATGCGATATGAGGATTAAAATTCATAATGAAAACCCCAACGATGCAACAACATCAACAACAACAACAAAATGGAAATGGAAATTGCTATAGTTGTTTTTCAACTACAATCGCATGTGAAAAGGGGTAACAGCCACACACACACAGGGCAAACCAGTCAGTCGAGCAGCCCGGCAGCCCAGCAGCCAGTCATCCAGCCAGACAGAACAAAATCAGTATTTGGGGAGGCGTATGGTTCTAGATCTACCACAAAACCGCTTGTGCGCTTCAAGTTTAATTAAACATTGACAAAAACTAGACAATGCCACAATAGACTGAGCTCTCTAGGTAGATTACAATTAAGTTTTTGGAACTGCAGCGAGGGGCGGCGAGTGGTGCAGTCAACTCTGATTGAACAGCTGCTAAAATATTAAACAACAACAAAATATGTTTAAATATGTTTCAGAAGTTGGCATTTATATTTGAATGTCCAGGTATGAAATTGGAGTAGAATGAAGAAAGTGAATAACAATGGAATAAGTAAATAGTAGTAGGAAAAATGAGTCTATAATTAGGTTGTAGTATATACAATATAGTTGGAATTATAAGTAGGGTCTTAAGGATATAGTAGTGCTAAGAAGTAGGAGAATATGGACAATGTACCTTTAGGAAAGGAATAGTAGTATAATTAAATGTTAGTAAGTTAAGAAACTCAACTTAAAGCAAAACAATAATATTTACTAAAGGTATTGTATAAAATAGTAGTTATACAAATGGTAGTATACAAAACAAATACTAGTATAAGGAAATAATAAAAGCATAAAGAATGGTTTGTATAAAAAAGAAAAAAGTAGTAGAAAAATAGTAGTAATAAAGAAAAATTAGTAATAAATATATGCACAAACAATAAAGTAGTAGTATAAAAGATAAATATTTATCTAAAGAAATACTAATCTAAGGATTTCCTTTAGTAGCATAAAGAAATAGTAGTATAAAGAAATAGTAGCATAAAGAAATAGTAGCATATATAAATAGTTACATAAAGAAATAGTAGCATAAAGAAATAGTAGCAAAAATGAATAGTAGCATATGGAATGGTTCTATGATGAAAAAAAAAGTAGTATATAGAAAATGAAGTATGCAGAAAGAGTAGTATATCAAAATGAAAAATATTATTAATATAAAGTCGTACTATAAAATAGTAGTATAAAACTGTTATTAAAAAATTGATAAAAAGATAAATAAGGAACAGAAATATAGTGAAAAAACGCTTATAGATAGAGTTTTTTAAAGAAGATAAAAGTAGTATACAGAAAAAAAAGTACATGGAAATAGAACGTATTATAACACAAGAAAAAGTAGTATGTAAAAATAGTAACACTATGAAAGCGTAGTATAACAATAGTATTAAAAACATAAAAATAGTATTACAAATAAACAAACAAATAGTATCAGTATACTAATAAATAATTATAAATAAGGAATAGTAACATAAAGAAAGTATGAGTAAAGAATGGTTTCCTTAAAGAAGGAAAAAGTAGAATAAAGATATAAGGGAGTAGACAAAAATAGAAATAAAACACAAGTAAACAAATAGTAAATCTATTTTTACTATTTTAGTAGTATAACAATAGCATTACAGACATGAAAATAGTATTAACCAAAAATAATTGACTGATTCCAAAGTAGTATATAAATATAGTAAAACTATAAAAATAGTATTATAACATTAGTATTGAAGGCATGAAAATAGTAGTAACAAAAATAACATTAAGTTATCAACTTAAGGCGTATCAGACTCTCCTTTCGCTCAAACCCTAATCCCTCAAACAACAAACAAACAAAAGGACAAATCAATGTCCACTTTCCATATCAAACAAACACACAAATAAGTAGTCAAAGGATATCGCGAGCAAATTTACTTGTTTATAGCTGAAGGAAGCTAGTCGATTGAGCTTGCGGTTCAAATAGATTGCAATTTGGCATGCAGCTTAAAGTTTCCTGCAATGCGTAATTTGGTCGTCTGGTTGCCAGCTCATGAATGATAAGCTAATCATGCATTGGCCAAGCCTTGGGCTTCCGTACTAATGTAATTATGGACTACTTGCCATGACAACCTTTTGCCCGCTGCCTCTTGCTGCCATTGCTTGCTTATTATGGTTCGAATTCAATTTAATTTGATACGCACGGATTTTGCGACTAGTTGCAGTGGCAGAGAGTTCGGCAGTTCGAGTCGATTGAGGTCCGTCTGCATATACCTACATATACATATAGCCCAAAAATTGTTTGCAGTTCAACTGTGGCTCAATTGACCAGCCCACACACTAACGAGCAGGCAGCTCAACTGGCTGAAGTTATGGCCAGACGGGTCACAGTCCGGCCTGGGCAGGCCAGGCCAGGCCAAGCAAGGGCAGGGCAGGGCTGGGCAGGGCTGGGCAGGGACGTTGCAGCAATGGACAGAACAAGCAATGTTGTACTCATCGTCGTCGTCATCATCATCGTCGTCGTCATGCAAAACTCATTGGAGTCGTTAGCGTGCGTTGTGGCAGGCTCCAACGCCCAGCCAGCCCAGAGCCAAGGACATAAAGCACAATGCAGGCACACACACACACACACACACACACACAGGCGCCTGATTGTAGTGTGTGTCATGGCGAGCATTGTCGAGCTACCGCTTGGGCTTCATTGATCACACACACACACACACAAGCACACACACACTCACACACACACACAGAGTCGTGCTGGCATACGCTTGCCCATGACCCAACAGTTATTGGCTTAATTTACGTTTGGGTTTTGGCTGCCTGATTTTTTTTCACGGGCCAAATAATGTGATAGTGGTTTTTCACAATTTACGCACTGGCCATGGCACCGAAATTAATTTTAATTGTATGCTCATGTGTGGGCACGTGTGTGTGTGTGTGCGTCTCTCTGTGTGTGTGTCTGTGTTGGGCGTGTTCCATTTTAAATTACCCAACATTAAAAAGAAAGTAATTATTCAAGTTGTGTGCCTTTCTCTCTCTCCATCTCTCTCTCTCTCTCTCCATCTCTCTCTGTGTCAATAAAATTGGGTTCATTATATTGTTGTTGTTTGTTAATTGCTGCAGGCCCTCAACATTGATAAGGATATCGGGCGCTTTAATGGCGCGCTCCTGTTTTTACCTTTTTTTGCGCAGCAGCGCACACAGCTCATCAAGGACTCGATATCCTGCCTGATATCCTTTATCGTGCTTGATGACTTCGTCTTCTTTTACACATTTTCTTCATCTTCGTTCATTATGGCAGCAAACGTCCATTCGATTGATCCGTTTCCTTGCGCCTTTGCCGCTCGCCCATCATCGACTCTTCAGCTGTGAATGGCAAAGGATATCAAATTGCTTGACAGCACGTGGTTGGCATTTTTAATCTGTGATGGTTTTTTTTTCTTTTATTGTTTTTGCGTGCCGTAATTATACTTAATGAATTTTTTTTGGGGGGTGGGGCAACAGCTTGAACAGCAATTATATTTGAATTTTAAGGGGGGTTATCTTGGGTGGATCATGAATAGAAATCAGAATTAAGGAGAAGTGACTATAATGTTATCATTTCACATTGCACAAAACCAATATACTCCTTTTCAATTCATGAACGAGCATCGTAGCAAAGCACATTTTACACCGAAGCTAAAAAAAAACTGGAAATGAAACTCAATGCCAACCCACGCCTCAATTATGTTATTTATTTAGGTATATTTTGGTTAATGAAAGATTTAACTTGTTCAAAATTAATAATTTCTAATTAAAATTTGATTTGTTAAACATAAATTTAATTGCTTTACTTATTATTAGAAATATATATTCAAGATAAATGCAATGAAAGCTGAGATCTTTTCAAGTACTTAAAGCTGCTACAAGAAAATTGCATTTGATGTTGGCCACAAGTCAATTGATTACTATATAATATAGCAGTATATATAGATATATATATATACACACAATAACTAACTGCACTTACAGCTATCTATAGACGTTTATATATGCACACAAGCGCCATTGTCTATTTGGCCCTTAGCATTTTGGCCATTTGTGCAATTTAAGTTTTCATTTGTCATTTGCTTTTTGCCGTTGCTGCCAATTGCCATTGCGATGCCAGTTCAAAATTGAATTTTGGCCCATAAATGCAACAACAACAACAACAACAACAACACAGAGAGGGGAAATAGCTGCTGCTGCCATAACGCTACATAAATAAACCCATTGCAGCTCGCACTGCAGTTGCAGTTGCAGTTGGAATTGCTCCTGCTGCTGTTGCTGCCGGTCCATTGGCCCGGCTGTTGCCCAGCTCCCAGTTTCGTATGCGGCTTAGGATCTATGGCCTGCGGGCCTTTGCCGCGGCCAGCCCCACCATAAATGCATGTGCATTGTGATGCGGTGGCAGCTATTCGATTTTATAATCAACAATGCCAAACCAAAGTAGAGTCACAGCTATTGTCCTGCTGCTGCTGCTGCTGCTGTTGCTCCTGCTGCTGGCTCATAATTTTAATTATACTGAGTGCCAATGAAGTCAACAGCCATAAGACTAAAACGGGCAGCGATTGATGTGGCGGTTGGACTGCGGCTAGAGTGCTGGAGGGCCAAGGGGCTGCAGAGGATCAGCATAATCTATGTATGGCCACTGCCACTGCCATTGCCATTGCCTTTTAGCATTAGCAACAGCTGTCTGACTTTCCACTGCATTTATATTTATTATGATGCCGCACGGTTCACGGTTCACGGTTGGCGGAGGTTACGGTTCATGCATGCGGCGCCCGGATATATTAGCGACGCGTTGAGCGATGCGATGCGATGCGATGCGACGCAATGGTTCGCTCAATAAACCGCAAACACCGACCCAAGCAGCAGGGAGGGAGCAATGTCAAAAGATACACGTATGCAAGACACAGGAAACAGGACGCAGGCAGCAGGACACAGCAGCCACACACACACACACACACAGAGGACACGAGCCACAAACCGTGCTGAACATATGGATGAATGCAATATTTTATTTTATATATTATTATTACGAGCATTACCGTACGGCGTACACCACACACACACACACACACGCATACAAGTGTCCAGTTTTTAGTTTTGTGGGTGGTTTCAGTGGCTGACAGGGGGCAGTCAGGGGGCGGACTGCAATCAATCCGCAGACATTAATATTTTCGTGTTGCCAACCGCAAATTGTTGCGGCTCTGCTGCAGCAGCAGCCACTTACCCCATCCCCCTAGGCTGGACTGTCTGCCCCTTGTGTGATATCATGCAACCCTCGATGCGGATTGAGTGGAATCATAAATTAATTAAAAGAGATTTGTTTGCGGCTTGCAAAGGATTCGGCCACACACAGTCAAACAGGAAGCTGCCAACCGAGCAACAACAAAGAAAATGTGCGTTGCCTGATATTTTACTGTTACACTGTGTATTGGGTGGGTGTCTGTGTGTGTGCTAGAAAATTAAAGCAACATTTTTCGTAATGCCAGCCAAAGAACAAAATTAATTAGCCTAATTGTAAGGGCGGTCGAGACGGCGAGCGAGCGAGCGGTGGAAAAAAGACTAAAGCATGGCCCGTGGGGCCAGTTGGCAATCATAGATGGCGCTAACGAAACAAAACGAAACGAAACGAGGCGAAATGAATGAATAGAAGAGGGAATGAATGAAATGAAATGAAATGAATGTATAAGGAATTTATATGGCGCGAAAGACGCAGTGGCGTAGCTGCCAGCAATTGTCCGGGAGTCTAACGAAACTATTACAATGTAAAAGAATTATAATATGTATTTATATCTATATATAAAGAAGAAGAAGTGACAAGGCAAATTAATGATGAGTTAAACTCCAAAAAGGGTTCTCACAGCTGCCAACTTAATACCCAAAACCAACAACAACAACAACCACAACAAAAAAAGAGGGAAAATATATAAACAGATCAGAAAAAAAAAACAAATCTAAGCCAGCTCATTAGTCATAGCACCTTCTGCAAACAACAGCTATTTTTTGGCCGCATTGCCTGCAAAAGTGGTTGCCACAACGCCCCTGATTGCGGCACGGCGAGGCAACTGCTTTGAGGTTTTACACTTTTGGGCCATTTGCTGAGGGGGGAGGGGGTTGGGGTTTCCGAATGCCTGGTGTATATGCTGTCTGCCCTTTCTTTATTCGAGTGCGGTTTTTATTTCGTTTGGTCGCGTCACCCTCGGCACCCTCCCGTAGCATGCCCGAGGAGTAACGTATTTGACGCGTCACAAATGAAAATCTAAAAGATTAATTAGCTCAAGTTTTTGGCCGTTCGTCTTACCCTGAACTTCGCTTCGACAGCGCAAAGCCCGCGCAAATCTGCGCCGACTTACCAACTTGCCAAGCCCCCCCTCCGGCCGGCGGTCCTTGGCCCCGGCGGGAGTATTTGAAAATCTGCTGGCAAAGCGCCTTTTGGGGCTGTAATAAATTTTAAGTCCTAATCAAAGTTGACAATAATAATAAAGTTAATAATGTTATTTTGCTCCTCTCTTATGCCTTCTCTTTCTCATTCTTATTCTCCTTCTCCTTCTCTTTTCTCTACAGCGACTCAAATCCGGTGCTGATTTCATCACCGCCCGAATTGGCTGGCATGACTCTGGAGGCACGTCTGATATCCTACGATTGGGAAAATCAATTTGGCGAATTTCAAGAGGCAACACGCAAAGGCAGCTTTAAGCCCATCTGCTGGGGAGCCAAAAATCATGTGGTGCCGGTGAGTAAGCAACTTCGATTTATCAAAAACGATAAGTGTAGCCAAGTGAAAGTCACAAATTAAACGTAAGAGAATGAGAGGCGAAGGATATATACCCTAACCTCATGCCTACAGTGAATGTAAACTAGATTAAATGCCAATGAATACACATATACACACATACACATACCTACAGTCGCGACTCTATGCTTGACAGTTGATTTTAGAAATGCCAGCACTGTTTATCTCGCTCCCACACACGCAAATACCAATGCAAGCACACGCAATCAGTCTGTATTGGAGGCAACAACTTACCCTTATTGGGCACTTAGAATTGCGCGAAGAGCTTGCCAAGTGCAATTACTGTTTATCTCACTCATACATACGCAAAACAGAAGCAGTCTGAATAGAGCATCCTCATTTCAATGTCTCTCCTTTCTCCCATTACTGCTCGTCCCGATTATACGTATTGCATATGTAGCGAATGCGAGCTGCCGTCTTGATCAAGTATAAGAGTGTAGCTAAAGCTCTCCTACTTGCTTAAAGTGTTTGACAAGTGCGATTACTGTTTATCTCACTCACACATGCATAAAAGATGCAGTCTGATTAGAACATCCTCATTTCAATGCCTCTACTCTCGCCCATTACTCTCTTCTAATTCAGTCTCTATGAACCATCACGATGCCTTACATGACAGTACATGAAATGTGAAGCATCAAAAGACCTTTAATAAATTGCTAATTATTCACTTACATAAACGTAAATCAGTAAAGTCCCTTTTAAAAAGTGTTCATTGGCGCTGGTATGGCAATTCGAATGGCAATATTTATATCCTTGAAGAGGAATGGCCATCGTAAGCTGCTGTCACAGTTGAAATCGCATTAACCCTTCGCTTGTCAACTCTATTTTATCTGCTCTCTGATCGCTGGCAGCATTTTTATTTTTTACATTTCTTTTTTTTTTTTTGTCGCTGCTTTTCCTGCTTTACATCCATCAGCTTAATCAGCTAAATTGCTAGACAATATCTGGGATAATTTTTCTTGCTGCCGTTTGGTTTGAGAGCCAGCGACCCACACATACACGGACATGCACACACACACACACACACACACACACACAGATGGTAGACAAGTGCTCATTTATTCATCGTGAGGAGCATGGGCAAAAGACATTAGAGGCATCCTAGTCTCACAGTTGGCGTCCGCAGCCCCACTGGCTACATCCCCCTATCTCTCTCACTCTCCTTTGCTCGCCGTGAGAGGGCTTGGATAATGTGGCTGCAGCAAAGCGGGTAATGTCTACCGGAAACCGCACGTTATAAAGTGCAATCAATTGCAGTTGCTGGCTGCCTGCCGCCTGCTGCCTGCCTTCTGCCTGCTGCCTGATGGCTGGTTGGCTAGCTCGATGGCTCGATGGCTGGCAATGGGCAGCATTCGAGTTTGTTAGCGCCACTTTACGGGCCAGACGCGGCTCAAGCGGACCACACCACACCACACCAGAGCAGAGTCAACCAGGTCACATATATATCAGCCGGCGCACACGTACAGCTTCGACAACGATCATTCTAATGGGTCACACACTAAAACCAAGTCGCTAGCCAGCTGCCAGTCAGCCACACTAATTCACGTCCAATGGCTCAAGCGATTCGTCCAGCCCATCCACCCACCGAGCCACCAACTGACTGCCTGGTTGGCTGACTGAATGCTCCCATATGACCATGCTTCTAGTCGCTGGAAAATTGTAGGAAATTGCTTAAGTTGGGAATTGTTGCCATTTTCTTCTCGATTTTTTTTTGTTTGTGCCCCTAGCTGGTGGGAAGCAAAATTATCAACGCTTGAATTGTCATCGATTTTCCGTGCTATTGCGTTAAATGTTGTTGACCATTTCCAGCTTGGGTTGGGTCTCTCTCTCTCTCTCCCTCTCGCACTCCCTTTCCCTTTTTTTCTTCAGCTGTCAAGTTAATAATTCATTGAGGCTGCCTCGAGGCATCAGCCGGCCGGCCATACCCATTGAATTTATAAAGCCTCGCAGCGTTCAAATTAGCAGCGCGAGAATAAACCTTATCCAGCCGATAAAATAGTTGTGCTGCCCAGGCAAATTATGAGCAAACATGTCAACCAGATTGAAAGGTAAATGCCGTTCAATCTACCGTAAAAATTTACAAGGCACCTTTACGGAGTGAGAGAGAGAGAGAGAGATTGAAAAAATGGTGGCAAAAACTTGCTCCATTTGGCTAAGCTGACTAAAAGTTGGCAAACAAAAAAAATTATCAATCGCTCAGGAGTAGACAAAGGATTTGATTTTTTCTTCCCTTTACAGATGCTTTCAAAGTCGTTGGACTGGAAGGCCTAGTTTTCAAATATAGAAAAATATCTATTTAATAAATTTGATTTCATAATTTAAAATAAATTTTAGAAAATTATGAATTGTTCAGTTTACGCTTATAGCCAGCTTTCAGCCTTGATAGGCTCTCCTTGGATTAAAATTCCAGTTTCAAATCCCTTCTCTTGTTCTGGCAAACCCATAGTTCAGCTTCTGTGCCGTTAGTAAACTATTTTGAGCTCATCCCAACTAGATTCATTTCGAAATTCCACCACATATGAAATTCCAACCAAAGTTACACCTGCCTGACAACAAAAATTGCCTGGCAACACTAATTAGGATAAAACAGGGTGAGGGAGACTACAAAAAAAAAAAGAAAAAAAAACATTTTGAGATACTTGGGATATGGTTGACATATCAAAAAGTCGCTCTAAATGGGCAGCGCTCCAAAAATCAGGGTTAACCCCATAGCCCCACAGCCCCACAGTCCCACAGCTAATTAGCATGTCAAAATCCGAAAGGAATCTATATAAAATCCTGGCCATACGTGGGCTTAAAGCACGGCAATTAAGGCCTTAAATTTATGCACATTTTATAATTTTGTTGGCCCCGTGAGCAAACCCGTGCATTCCTTTTCAATTATGCTGTCGCTCTGCCCCCCCCCCCCCCTCTCTCTGTGTGTGTGTTGGTAGCAACAATAACAGGAAGGGAGGAAGGCAAACCCAAACCACAGACACCTTCAAAAGCCACCCACAAAATGAAAGCTGTCCAAACACACCTGCAAATGTCTGTCAAGTATTTTCTTTATTTTTTTCCATTTTTTTTTTTGCTGTTGTTTTTATACCCTGAACCCATTGAAAATGGGAAATCAGGGTATAATGTTTTTGTGAAATGTATGTAACAGGCAGAAGGAGACATCGCAGACCCCATAAAGTATATATATTCTTGATCAGCTCGATGAGCTGAGTTGAAATAGCCCTGTCCGTCTGTCCGTCCGTCCGTCCGTCCGTCCGTCCGTCCGTATGAACGCAGCGATCTCGTAAACCACAAAAGCTAGATATATGAAATTTTCAGAGAATACTCGTCTATAGCCTACGCAGTACGAGTTTTTTTTAGATTTTCGATAACTCATCCCGTTTCCTTATTATCGATAAAAATCGATAACTTTTCTTCCGCTAAGCATACCGTAAAAGCTAGAGACTCCAAATTTACTGTGTAGATTTGTGTAATGAGTGCGAACATTTTGTCATTTTTGGATTTTAGATGCCACGCCTCCTTCGCCCCCAATTTGCAAAATTCGTATTTCAAATATTAGAGACTTGTGCTTTGGCAAATACATACATATGAATGACATGATTACGCTGCGCAAGTTTGATTAAGAAAGTCCATCCACAAAAAAAGTTATTAAACATTTAATTTCCCATACAATTGGCAAATTACAGCCCAAGCGCAGTCGCTGCGTCAACTGCGCAGTCAGCAGAGCGCGTGCTTATGCGTGCGTGCGTATGCATGTGTGTGTGTGTGTGCGTTGCTCGCAATATTTGTATATGTAAAATAAGCATATGATGTTGGGAAGATTGGATCTTCGCAGGGTTCAGGGTATCTCGTAGTCGAGCCGTCTCGACTAGAGCACTCTTACTTGTTTTGTCCTGTTTCTGGGGGTGAACGTAAAACGATTCTGAAAATGCCTTTTGAAAAATTCAACAGCCAACAGCAAACAAACGAACGAAACGTTGGTTCCTGTTGCCAATGTTGTTGGCCCGTCGCACGATTTGCATAATATTATTAGTAAACACTCGTTATGAAGTCTCTCACGCCCATCGCGCGCCACGCCCACTGGGCAAAATGCAGACATTCACTCGACTCGATTTAGATATTTTTCGACTGCCATAAAACATTTGACCGCAGCCCCAACAAAGATCCCAAATCCAGAGTCGAGTCTCGCGAAGCCCACCCACAAGCCGCAAACAGACAGAGACGGAAAGAGAGTGAGAGAAAGAGAGAGAGAGAGAGAGAGAGAGACAAGACCCTAGCATGTCCTGCCCAGGCCCAGGCCCAGTGCCATTGCCATTGCCTATTTATAAACACAAATTTATGCAGCGTAATTAAAAGGCAAAATTTTGCCCGCTGGATCTGGATCTGGATCTGAGGAGTGGAAAACGACAAATCTGATGGCTTCATTGTGTTCTTATTGTGCTTGGGCATTTGTATGTATAGCTATAGCTATAGGTGTGTGTGTGTGTGTAGGTGTGTAGGTGTTGTAGATTTGCGCCCTGAAGCCAGAACGAACGAAGCGTCTAAATACGGCATAAAGTATGTTTAATCACGGCAATCGTCTGGAATGGCGCCCAACTCGGAGCCACGAGCATAATTTAATTTTGAGATTTAAATTCCAATATGAATATGTAGATTAAATAAAGCAACTCTATATCAGTTGCTTCTTAAACGAGTTAAGAGTAGACGAAATGGAATTGGTTACTTTTGATAAGTTTGATGCTTTTAATTAGATTTATGCATAAATATGTAAGTGAAACAAAATAGTTAAATGTTAGAAATTTAAAGGGAAATTAGTTTAAAATGAAAATATATAAAAAAAAAAAAAAAAAATCAATATATATAATAATAATAATAACCACAGTAATAACATTAATAATAATATAATACGAGGTCTGTTAAAAAAAATCAAGAATTTTTGTTTTTTCCAAAATTATTCAATAGAAGTATTTATAAACTCAAAATATATTTATAATAATAAATATATATATTAAAAAATATTAATCTTAAATAATAAATATTTATTGATTTTTATTTTATTTTTTATAATAATAAATATAAATATTTAAAAATATTAATTTTAAATAATAAATTTTTATTTATTTATATTGGACACTTAATTTGATGAATTCATTACACAAGTGTTAGTGTTTAATATGTATAATTAAGAGTACAGGCCCTTGACCTTTCCTTCTTAGACTGTAAATAATAAATATATATAATTTATATACAATTCATCTCTATAAAGTTTTTGCATTAAGAATTCCTCCCTTAGTCACTTCAGCAGTCCGAATCAACTGAATACTTCACTCACCTTATTTATAGTCATATTTAAGTTTTTAATAACTTCAATTGCTGTCTTATACAAAACTCTTATGCATTTTTAAGCAGTCATATGTATAAATTTATATATAACATTTTAGTATTTATAAATGAGTCCCGAGATTGTGGCCCTTTCCATTTGGTTGGTTAGTCTCAGCGACAAAGACGTAAAAGCATTTTTCTTTTAATTTCCTTTCACTCTCAGTGCTCAGTGCTCAGTGCTCGGAGCTCGGTGCCTCTGTGGGCCATTTGCTTGAGTCAGTCTTATATAATAGTTGGAGAATGAAGAAAAATTTAATTAATGTTGTAATTTATTAGATGCAGAGCGAACGCTAATGTTTATCCATTTCCTTTTTTTTTGCAGGGCTCCGAGTTTCTCGAAGGCTACAGCATAAATGTGACCAAAACCTACAAGAAGCACAAACGCTGCAAGCCGAAGCGTCTCTTCGCCCCCATCACGGAGCGCACAGCGCCCGCTGCAGATCTGAGTGAGCTGCCGGTGCTCCACGAGCTGGACAACAACAACATCATCGAGGGAGCAGCGCGCAGCAGTCGCAGTTCGGCGACCGACGGCCATGGCGGACTGAGCGGTGCCAGCGGCAGCAATTGCAACCAGCTCACCAGCAGCAGCTGTCTGCTGTGGCTGTGGCTGGGCGCCGTCTCCTGGTGGCTGTTACTGTTGCCCAGGACGTGAAAAGCAGAGCAGTATCCACAGCAGGCGCAGGCACAGGCACAGGCACAGGCAAAGCAGAGAGAAGAAGCATCAGCAGCAGCAGAAGCACCACAGGCACCACCGTCTAACTACACTATATATACATAAATACTTAAAAAGCAAAAACAGAAAGCAAAACGCAACTACAACTCTTTAACTATAAATGACAGCTCTTAATCCTACTACAAAACAAGTACAGACAACAGACAACAGGACAACAACTTCAAGCACACACACACACACACACACACACACATACATAAAATAACGAAAAAATATATTAATTATTTATAATAAGCTAGATACCCTTTATGGCTCCACTACCCACCTCCACCTCCACCTCCCCCTCCATCTCCACTCCCCCTCCGTCTCCTGCTGTTTCCCACTGTTTTATTTATGCCGAAGTCTCGCAAATTTTGTTATTTTTGTTCTAGCTCTTAGTAAATTATTAATGATTTGATTTTAAGGTACCTTAAGCAAAACAAAAATAAATAATAAAAAAAAAGAGAATCAACATAAAATTTATAAAAAAGAGAAAAAAAAAAAAAGGAAATATTCGCGTACCGCATTTTAAAAAAACCGAAAAGCAATAATTAGTTGTTGTTGTCGTTATATGATATACAAGAAAGCAAATATATATACATATATAGAACGATACGATATTACACAAACTAGTGCAGTCATTCCTTCTACATAATAGTTTCATTATATAGTATATATATATATATAATATATATATATATATATATATATATATGGTATATAGGGTCTGACTTATGTAAAGCTTGAACGTCTGATGATTTTTGTTGGACATTGCAAGACACAATCGCAACTGAAGAGATTCAGAAAACAAAAGATAAGAAGAAGAAAAAACCACTTGAGCAAATGGCATCTAGATATAGGGCAACTAAGCTAAACATACATTAAAATACTCGTACATAGATCATAGAAGATAAAGCATAAAGCATAAATACACACACAAAACACACACATATTATTAAAGCCCCAGTTAAGTTTAGTCACTCGTAGTGTGCGCAAACTAAGGAACTAAGTTCGAAGCGTAGATAAGCAAACAACACATAAGAAGAAGGCATTACAAAAAACAACTACATACATACATTACACATATATAACATTTATACGTCCATATATAGACAAGAAAACAAAAGAGCAAACAAACAACTAAGTAAAGTAAAGATTTATTTAGTTAGTTATAGAACGTTTGGAAAGACTTGCTTTTGAGACATGGCGTCAAAGACTAAACGAAGTTTTGCAATTAACTATAATTTCACTTAAGTATAGCCGATACCCAGACGAAATTGATATTTTACTATATATAGAAATTCGAACTAAGCGAAAAGAAAGTTTCTTCAATTATCTGTCATCTATCTATAATAGTTCTCTACTGTATATTTTTGTTGATTTTCCATAAGCTATGATAACACTCGCTGAATATGATTTATGTATTTAACACTAAGTTGTCCTTCAGTTACTATTCTAAACTCAACTCAACTCAAAAACAAAATGCTCTACACTCAAAGTGTTGCCTTTCTCTCTACTTATATATATATCGTTCAACTCTGTCTCTCTTCTAGCTATAACTAATTGTATGCTAGATCTAACTTGTAAATACTTGATATATATATATTAATAGATATTCGATAAGGCAACTTCTAAGGCAAAAGCAAAAAGCAAAAACAAACTCGGTTTTCGGTCAGATATTTCGCCAATGAGAGGAGCTAAGCATTATACAGGGTGTGTGAGTAGGTATTTCGAATGGGCCTAGATATATATAGAGAAGTATATATATATATATATATATATATATATATATATAGGCTACTCCTAGACTATATACATAACTTCTAGCTGGAGGTAGCTAAAATATACCATATACATACGTGCATACATACGATTACGATATATATATATACATATACACACACACACATACACACAC
This sequence comes from Drosophila nigricruria, assembly GCA_037075265.1. Classification (NCBI taxonomy): domain Eukaryota; kingdom Metazoa; phylum Arthropoda; class Insecta; order Diptera; family Drosophilidae; genus Drosophila; species Drosophila nigricruria. Next base: position 1,958,474 of record JBAMCI010000074.1, read on the forward strand.
ACACACATGACATACATTTATATATACATATACATATAAATAACTATTAACATAAAGTCTATATATACAATACAATACATCTATAAGTAGTTACGTGGTTCGTAGTTGTAAATGTGAATGTGAGTATTTTATACAAAACCGAAAAGAATATGAATAATAATAATAAAAAAGCATGAAGCAAGCAAATAAATAAAAATTAAAAAAAAAAAACAAATAAAAAAAACCAAAATCCCAAAAGTAAAGTTAAAATTTTTATACAACAAAAAAAAAACCAAAGCAACTCGCGCGATTGCTATATGAATATATATATATAACTTAAATGTATATATATATATTCAATATATATATATATGGAAAAACTATATAGTATATATATTTTTAGGATAACTGCTATTAACTATGGCATTAACTATGGGTTAGAGACAAGTTGGCAAATGCAAAGTTGAAACAATCAAAAAAACAAACAAAACAAAACAACAAACACATATTAAATGGAACGTGCGCAAGCTGACAAAATGTTGGTCACAAATAAAAAGATATATATATATATATATATCTGTATATATACACACACACACACACCTAGATACAGCAAACACCTACAAAATAATTTTGAGCTCTGTTAGAATTTGAAAAAAAAAACCAAATGCAAAGTTTGTTGTGCACAACGCTCGACTGCTACGCCTCTGGGCGTGGCCGCTAAATATGGGCCAAAATGTTTGAGGTTTTTTTTTTGTTTGTGTATTTTTCAGCCTTACTTTTTTTTAGTTTTTTTTTTCCTGCATTCAGTCCACTTGACGTGCAACTTTTTGCAGGCTCCGCTCCGCTCCGCACAAAGCTTTGACCCAGTAAAAAAAAAAAAAAAACAACAACAATGAGTGTGTCTAATTAGGAAAAAGCACACCCCCAAGCCCACCTGCCCACTGCCCAAGCCCTGCTAGACTGGTTAGCGAAGGAAAGCCGGCAAGTGTGCAACAAGCAAAAGGTATTCACAGGTATTTTTTCAGTTTTTGTTGGCTCGAGCTCTGTGCCAATTCGAAGTCTCGCTTTGGCAAGTTTTTTGTGCGGCATTTTAATTAAGAGTTACAGATTCACAAAATGCACAGAGAGACAAAAGCTTTGACGATTGAATATTTGTTTTGGCCTTTGGCAAAGAGAGCAGCACCCCCCAAAACAACAACAACAACAACACAGACAACATTTACACTAAACAAAAAACCAAAAAGAATGTAATGATAAAAAGTATTCATATAATTTAGTTAAATGCTAACAAAAACGGTTTTGGAAAATGTACTTGCGATAGCTACGACAACAAAAGTCAGAAAATAGTTTAAAAAACTATAGAAACAAAAACTAAAAACTAAAAAAAAAACAAAAAACAAAAATAAAATCGAAATGAAACTAAAGTAACAAAAAAAGTAAAGTATGTAACTCTGAAGCTAAAAAAAGTAAACGAAAACTACATATACAAGTCAAAGGCAACAAATACACACACACACAGAGACACAGACACGCACACACATACAAATATAAAAAAACTGTAGCGTGCTTTTTGGCGTTTGGCCTTTGGCTTTGGCTTTTGGCCTTCCAAAGCAGATTTGCAGGCGATATTTTTGTGCAAAGTTTTCTTACTTCTTAATGAAGTTATGTGCAGCAGAGCTTGACTGAAACTGAAAACAATATGAAAAAGAAAATATATATATATACATATATATGGATATTTGTAAAGTTAGCGAATTGATTTGGAGTAATCAACAATAACAAGCTCGAAGCATAGCTCTTTAGCTAGCTGAAGCAGCTCTCAGTGCTCTTATACCTATTGACTACTCAGCTATAACTAGTTGAGAATTCTATGGCTAAAGCTTTAACAGAGAGAGAGCCAACGCAACTGTGTCTGAGCAGCGAGTGTTCACAGCTCTTCCATAACTGAGCTATACAGAAATGCTTACATTTATTCATAGTTGAATTTTAAATACAGAATTGCTCTTCTCTTGACCTACCTTTACTCCCCCCTCACCTGCACATAGAATCCTTGCATTACTCAACTAATGCTGCTCATGCTCAGGCTCTACTTTTCAGCCATTCCTAACTCTATTCAAGTCGGCTAATATGTTTAGTTTGTTTCTTTCTTTTTTTTAAAAGCCCTTCCAATTAGCTGCTCGTTTGTTGCAATTTCAGCTTCTTAATTTCCTTGCCTCGCCGCTGCCACAGTCAGAGCCAGAGCCAAAGCCAAAGCCAAAGCCAAAGCTAACAAATCCTTTGTCTATGGCTGGCAAGCAGCTCGTAAAGCTGCTACCTGTACAATTACCTGGGCACAGTCAAAGTAGCACAAAGCCAAACAGCACACAACAGCACAGAGAACACAATCAGCGTTGCATGTTAGTAGAGTACTATGCCATTAAGGCCCCTTTATTGAAAGTTTTCCATTTTTCTTTCTTTTTTCTGTTTCAAAAGGCATAGAAAGAACATAAAATTAAAAATAAAATAAAAACACACACACAAAACCTACCTAAAGCGAGAAAGTAAAAACCTAACTATTTTTAATGTGTACCTTAATTTTGAAAAAAAAAAAAGAAAAAGAAAAACTTAAAAAAAAAAAAATAATGAAACGTAACAAAACCCTGAGAAAAGCGCAAAAAAAAACTCCCTATACAAAAAAACAAAAACAAAAAGAAAAGCCTAATAGAGAACTAAACTTAAATATACATACATACACATATATATACATACATATATATATGCTAAAGAGAAAAAATGAAGAAATATAAACCTAAAAGTTAAAGTAAAAGCAATAAAAGGCAAACGCATAGCTATCAATATTGAAACAAAAACAAATGAAAAAATAGGTTAATAACAAAATGAAACATGACAAAAGAAAAACCAAAAAAAAAAAATAAGAAAAGAAAACAAAACAAACATAGAACGATAGCAAATAGTTTTGAGAATTGAGTGGAAGAGTGAATCGTGGAAGTGTGAAGAGTGTAGCATACTTTGTGGGGTTAGGGGAACAGCCTATTGGCTCGAGAGTGTGCGAATGCGTAAGATAATGTGAGGGTAAGTGAGATAGTGAGATAGTGAGAAAGTGAGAAACTGGCATATGATATAATGATATAAAATTAAAAAACTATTTTAAAGTAGAGCAGTTGCAAATATTTAAATGTGTCGTTAGTAGCTGAAAATAAATAATAAAAATTGAAAAATTGAATAATGAATGAGAGAAATCCAAAAATAAAACATAGTAGTAGCAGTGTCTTTAGCCATAGTAGAGGAGGACAAAGTAGACAAAGACGAAGCTGGAGAAGAACATACATACCATTACCATTACCATACATACATCAATCAATCAATCAAACAAACAAATAAGCAAAAGCAAATGGCGAACGGCATAGTTACATACATACATACATACATCATAGCATTAAACTAAGCATCAGTGTTTGTGTATAGCTCCTGCATGAAATGTAATACAAATACATATTCGACATATGCATTATATATATACATATATATGATCCCCACAGTTAGACTACTCAACCAACAGCCCGAATCAATGCAGACCCTAAGAAATAAATACTATTTATAGCGCAACAAACCAAAAGAAAATCAACAGAAACCCATTAAGAAAGAAAACTAAAACTTAAAAGTAAAACAAGTAAAAAGTAAAGCGTAAACTAAAGTAAATCGTAATACCGTTTAAGAGACTCGATCATAAGATAGACACAACAATGGCATCGAGTGCGAGCTGACTGTGGGCAGCTGTGCGCCTTAAACTATGTTCTTTGGTTAATTCGTCTGACCTCAGTTGAAAGCTAACAAAACCTTCCTTTTAAAATTAATAATTAATTATATTTTGCAAACCTCAAAAGAAACCCTCAATCAAACCCCAGCCAGCCCAAACGCCACATTAACCACAATTTCAACAGCCCGCTGCTCCTCCCGCTCCTCCTCTGTTAGTTCCAGTCTTAAAATTAAAGTTCGCTCACAGCTCACAGTTCAAGCATTCGGCCATTTAGACATAAACCAAAAACAAGCGACCGACTCATTCTTTTGATACCGCTTACCAATTGTGAACTAATGCATTGTTTGATTGTGAACTAAGTTCCGGAACTAAAATCGTTTTAAGTTACAACTGACTCATTTTGTAATATACTAAGCTCTATTTACAACAACAATAAGAACAACACGTAAGCAATATGAATACCGTGACATAAACTCTTATACACTTAACATATGTAACTGTAAACCTTGTTTACTCATTCATTCTGTACTGTACAAAACAACGTAGTTAAGCTCAATTGTGAATGGTGTGTAATTGACGCCCATAACGAGGCAATGGTTATTGTCTTTCAACTTGCCAATTGCAACGTGCAACTTGCAACTTGCCACTTGCAACATTCAACGAGCGAACCAAATGTATTGCGTACTTATTTATTTATGCAAATTTAGTTAAATACGAATTAATTATATATGACTGCTAACTGCCAAATGAAACTGAAATAAGTACAGAAAATGTTTACAAACAGCAACAACAACAACAAGAACAACAACAACAAGAACAACAACAACGGCAACAACTGCAGCCATTTTCCCAGGCACAAAACGGCAAAGCCTCGAAGCAAAAATTATTTTTGCATCATTAATTTACATTTATATTCAATTAAAGCGCAAACACATGCCGCATTTAAGCAACAACAACAAAAAAGAACACACACAAAAAAAATTATAGGCGCATGCCAAGTGGGCGTAACTGGTTGGGCGGCACGGGCCGTGGTTGGCAAACAATGCCAAAAGTTTAAAGCAAACAATATGAGAAAAAAGTTCAGTGCCAACTAAGAGCAGCAAGTTGAGGGTGGGCAGGAAGTGAATCAAAGAGAGAGAGAGAGGAGGGGAGTGAGATAGAGCGTAGAGCTGCTGTATAAGTCCCACGCACAAGTCCACAAGTGACCCAGTTCTTATGCTCTTCTGGCAGAGACTAACATAATTTAGAAGAGCGCATAACTCGATTAAGTCATTTAAGCACTTATCAGTTTGACTTATAAAACAAAACAAAAAAACGGAGAGCAGCTGCTTAGCGAGTATAAGAGTGTTTATGTTAGAGCTTACAGTGCTTAAAACTCTGAAGATAACATAAAAATATAATGTTCCAAAGCATTTAATCTGCTCAGTTTTCGATCTGTTTTGGCAGCAGCTGTTAACAGTGAGCAGCTGATTAACGAGTAATAGAACTTTACACTCTGTTAAACTAACTCTCTCTATAGATAACATAAAAATATAATGTTACAGGCATTTAATCTGCTTCAGTTTTCGATCATTTTTGACAGCAGCTGTTAACTGATTAACGAGCAATAGAACTTTACACTCTGTTAAGTAACATATACTGTTTTGATTAGTTTTAGAAAGTATGCAGCGAAAGTGCATAGCTGAGTGCTGACCGCAAAATGTTTTGGCAAATTCAGCCAAAACGCACCACGTGCCATTTGGCTAGCGACAAACTTTTCATATAATTTATATTAATCAACCACTTTTAAATGCGTTTTCACATTCGGTCTCATGGCCACTTAAACAAAGTCAACACGTTTAAACAAAATGCATAACTATGGCACGAGTGAAAGAGTTTGTCAACTTTTTGGCCAGCCTGTTTAAACTATTCGCAAAAGAGAGTGAGACAGAGAGAGAGAGAGGCAAAGAGGGAGAGCGACTGCGAAATTATTTGTTTGTTTGTTGTTTGTCCATTTTAATGTTGCGCTTGTTGCGGTTGTATTGCACTGTTTAAAATCAGTTTAAGTTTTGTGCAGTTGTCAGTTATGGGAAAATTACTTTACAAGTGATGCATTTATAATAATTTGCATAATAAATTATTTTCAATGAATTTTACGTTACAACAACAACAAAGACAACAACCACACGCACACAACAACAACAACAACTATATATATATAGTCTATATATATATATATTTAAAATTACAAAAGCAAAAAAATCCCTCAAACAAAATGTGAAAAATATGAAAACCCAGCAAAATGAAAACACACAACAACAACAACAAAAACAACAAAAATTTGCAAAAATAAAAAGCATGAGTAAAAAAATTATAAAAAAAAATACATTAATATTAAAAAGCGTTTAATTTGCCAACATTTTAAGTTGCGGCGGCAGTGGGTGGGGAGTGGGGAGTGGGCGGTTCGAAGGGTGGATAATGTGATAAATGTGCCGAGAGCTTTGCATGCGTAGCAAAATTTCCTGCCTCTGTGTGTGTGTGATCATTAAGAATTATTTTAAATGGCATTCAATTGCAAATGTTTTTTAATTGAATTATGTGAACAGAGCGACAAATGTGAGAGATAGCCGTGCAGCCCGAGGAATTTCCATGGCAATTTGCCAACATTGCGTATGCTTAATGAGCTGAGCTCACAAAATGGCCACAAAGAATGACAATTACTCGCCCAACCAGGATCCATCCGATTTGAATAGAAGCCAAGCGCTGGCAATGCACATCCAATTCACATGCGAAAATATGCCAATCAGACAGTTGCAAACATAATGTAAGGAAAACTGGCGAGGGCAAGGGAAGGACACTGGAAATGGAAAACAATCAAAAGTAGCAACTGCAAATGCATATGAAATGCTAAGTAATAGGCTTTGAGAGAAGAGCATGAGTAAACCTTTTACTTACACTTAAACAAAGTCATTAAGTCTTGAGAATCGCATAGAACGGCATTATTCATGTTGGAGAATGCGACAAAGTTCGTTAGATGCTGTTGCAGGTAAAGGCATAGCAGATGTAATGCAAACGAAAGAGAGGAAAGTTGTGTAAACTTAATATGTGAATTAAATAAGTAAGTGTGCTTTAGTCGGGAGTATCCGACTTGCAAACACCCTTATGCCTTCGCTGTGACGCACTTCCGATCATTCTGCACTTTAAGTCAGCTTATACAACAAACAACAAATGTACACACACATATATACACACACATACACACAGATACACCCACATATACACAAGGACACGCTCCGCTTACTGCACAGTTTATGCAGCGCCTGCACTTCAGCTGCATTATGGGCTGTACATGGGTAAGTTAGTTAATGAACAACTTTTGTTCCTGGTGCAATTTCTTAATTGAACTTTGTAGAGCGTAATAATAAAAGCGTCTCTACTACTTAAAATGCTTATTTAGCTTTTAAAGGAATGGTGGGGGTGTCTAAAATTTAAGTTATGTTTAAAGAATCGAAAGAAAACATGAATTATTAACAATAGTAAGAAAATAGTAGTAGTAGTTATAGTAGTAGTAGTCATAGTAGTAGTAGTAGTAGTAGTAGTAGTAGTAATAGCAGTAGTAGTAGAAGTAATAGCAGTAGTAGTAGTAGTAGTAGTAGTAGTAGTAGTAATAGCAGTAGTAGTAGAAGTAATAGCAGTAGTAGTAGTAGTAGTAGTAGTAGTAGTAGTAGTAGTAGTAGTAGTAATAGCAGTAGTAGTAGTAGTAGTAGTAGTAGTCATAGTAGTAATAGTAGTAGTAGTAGTCATAGTAGTAGTAGTAGTCATAGTAGTAATAGTAGTAGTAGTAGTCATAGTAGTAATAGTAGTAGTAGTAGTAGTCATAGTAGTAATAGTAGTAGTAGTAGTCATAGTAGTAGTAGTAGTAGTAGTCATAATAGTAGTAATAGTATAAGAATACACATTTAAAATTGCAAGTCTTCACCTTTTGTAATTTCCGAGATCACTGCATTCATAAGGACGATCAGATGGACCGACTCACTCGAGTCAATATAATATATATTTTATGGGCTGTACAACACTTCATTCTGCTTGTTACATACGCTTACTCAAAATCATAATACTCTGCATTAAACCCTACATTTTCAATGTTCAACGTGGCATATAAATACCCGATTGAAGCTTTAGTCAATCGAAGTTCAAGAAAGTTAATTATAGAAACCTGTCGTTTAGTTCAAAAGCTAAAATATCATTGAAAACTTTAGATTACAAATTAACTCTCCAGATTAATACACTTAAAAAAAGTTAAGCCATACGAACCCCTCAAAGTTATTGGCCTTCCCTCAGCATCAATGCTATTCAGTATAATTGCTCTGGCTCAGTTCCACTTCAGCGTATTCAAATTTCATTATGAGAATCTCAAAGTTGGCAAACAAAAAAACTGACTGAATCCTTTTGACACTGGACTCTTTGACCCCAGCAAAAAGAGTTTGTTTTTTAACACATTTTGAAGTCTTGCGACTGAGACGCCTAAGTGAAATGGCGAACAATAAAGCTGGCCAGGAAATTGATATGCGAATGTAATATCCAATTCGGCTTCAACAATCGAAACTTACTCAGCCACTTGGCATAATTTGAGCCAAAGAGCGTGATACGAATTTTTCGTAAACTACTAGCCATAAAAGGGAAAAAGGACAATGCAATAAAAAAAAGAAAAAAAAAAGAAAGAACGAAAAAAGAAAAATAAATAAAATGCTGTCACATCAAATTCGAGTGGCAATTCCATCAGCCAACCTAAGGCCTATTAATTTTCAAAACACACCCACCAAAAAATGTGAAAGAAAGGTAGAAAGAATAAGATAAGAGAGAGTGGGAGAGAGAAACTCCCAGAAGGCAAACAACGCCTAAAAGTATTTCAATAATTTGGCCCCAAGCCGAAAAATGAATGCGTGGGAGGGTGGCAAAAATGTAATACCTGCTGACAAGTTTCGCATTTCTATGGCCATTAAACCCTTTTACGACCGATACCTGGAGCACAGAATTTTAGCATATTTCAACAGTTTATAACGCAAATAATGCTGAATTGTGCATTTCTAATAGGCAACGAGCAACTGGCAACTGTCTAGCTGCAAAGCCAATTTCAGCACTTGCCATTGCCAACAGCCTCGACTCGAGTCATAAAAATCTAAATTTCAAAGCGACAGCAAACATCAGACCATGTGGGAGATGCTAGCAAAACAGTTTGAATGACAGAAATTTTCGACACAAGACATGTGCGGCATTTAAGTGCAACAGCAGCAGCAGCACCAGCCGCAGCAGGCATAACACCAAAGATGGCCAGCAGGACGACATGCCTCGAGAGTTAACCTGTGTGTGTGTGTCTGTGTGAAAGTCAAGGTATGCAAAAATCTAAGTCATCTTCTGATGAGCCACATATGTATGCATGTGCATGCTACAGCCACATCTGTCTGTGTACCGGTGTGTGTGTGTGTTTATTGGTGTGTGGTTAGCAGCAATCACCTGAAACTTGCACCGACTCTTCTCTATGTGGGGGGCCCAGAGAGCTGAGGACGCAGCTGCTCGTCGTAAAGTGCAATAATGCCTGAATTTATGCAACTCGAGTGTAATAAAAATATGCATAATTCTGCAATAAATGATTTTAAGTAACACACACACTCACACCCATACACAGTTGATTTACCCGAAGCTGTTTGCTATAAGTGACAGGCGACAAAATTTTCAATTTCAGGAATAGAGAAGCGTGGAGGCAAATCGTGCATCAGGCTGTACTCCGATAGGGGTGTTTTAGCCAATTAATAATAATAATATCAATGTGTATAGCTTATGAATATTATGAGTTTGAAAACTGATATGATAATGAAAATATTCAAATTGTTAAGTTGGTAAGTCCAATATAAAAAGTGACTATTCCGATTTGAATCAACGCCCAACTTTAAACTTCTGTTCGTAGCTAAATCTTCTTGTTCACAATATTGTGCCCAGAGCAAGGCTAAGAATATGCAATGCATTTACTTTGATTTCTTTATATATTTTAATATCACAGAACCAATACTTGTATTTAATAACTATTGCTGGTTAGAAGCAGAATGTAAGTTTGAGTCTACATATTGATAGTTTATATACAGCTATGTTCCTGAAAATAGTAGTGCGACTAAGCATCAAATGCTGGACAATGAAAGTTTATCGTTCACTTTCATTGTCCAGCATTTGATGCTTAGTCGCACTACTATTTTCAGGAACATAGCTGTATATAAACTAGACAATATTCTGAAAACAATTTGAAATAAATATTAAGATAGGCAAATTTTATTCAATTTTAGATATAGCTAGGTCATGTACAGATCTTACTTTAATAAAGAAATTATTAAAAAATATTTATATTGGTTTCTACCTTCGTTTTTGGAATTCATAGTGAAGAGTTGAAAGAGCCATTTCTGTTTAAATATTATGACTAACAGATTAATAATAAACACATACATTTTAATTTTAAAAATCCGATTAAATTAAAAACAATATTTTTATGAGTAATTCAGATTTAGCTCATAAAATACATTTTTTAAATGTATTTTGATTTTTGCAGGAATCTCTATATCTTGATTTCTCTTATTGATACAAATTTGAAACTAGATAATTGCGATCATATCAGATTTTCAAGATATGCAAAGTGTAGCCTAATTCTTGACTAGTCAAATCAAATTTCATTAACCTGTATAATTTGTCGATCTATATTATTTATAATTAAAAGTTTTTTAATATATAACTATCTTTTTTAGATTCATATATTTAAGACTTAATTCGCAAGTTATTCCATTTCATGGTTAATTTGTCGGCTGTGCCCATCTGGCGCTTATTCAATGTTGCTTAAGTGTTATTGCACTTACTGCATGCACTGGCATAAAGGCGAAATCTTTTGGATTACAACATCAGGGCAAATATGCTACCTGTGCTAAGTGAGTGGGTGAGGGGGGGTTGGAGTTGGGGTCGAGAGCGACACTGTTATGGCCGCTATGGCCATAACTGTTGTAGCTTGGCAAAACTTAAGCCGTTTGCAGGTGTTGCAGCCCAATTGCAGTTTATCTGGCCGAACTGGCTGCTTTGGCTCTACTGGCTGGCTATTCTTTTCTTTTTAGCTGGGAAAACTTAATGATCTGTGCTATATGTTGCGGGTCATCAGCTTGGCAGTGGCAGTGGAAGACGTGCGGCCAGCAGGAAATTAAGTTTTGGCTTGTTGTATTGCGTAAATGGCTTTTTAGTTCTTTTTGGCTTGCGCGGAAGTGAATTGCATAAATTGCAAAGCGCGTGTAAAAGCCATGAAATCGAATTCGAAACTAGCTACACACACAAAATCACACACACACACTTACACAATGAGAGTGATTGACGAAAAAACGAAGCGGAAGCAACTGGCCCAAAAAGCAAGAAACGTTACTGAAGCCGACACATAAATCTTCATTGAATTTCTCGTGGCCAGAAAGCCGTCGAGTCATGCCTCGGACCGGGTCCACATTGAAAATGGGTGCTCAACGTCCTTCTCTCTCTCTCTCTCTTTCGCACTTCCTTTGTTTTTTGGTGTGCAACGGAACGTAAGCGGCTAACGGGAAGCTCAGCAGGAGCAGCAACAGCAGCAGCAACGTTGCCCGCCTCCGTTGAGGCGTAGAACAAAGGGCCATTATTTACAGGTGCTGCGCGCCAAAAGTGCCAAAACAAAACAGACGCCCCTGCTTATGGCCCAACACCCTCACACACCCAACACGCACACGCACACACACACACACCTACACCTCCTGCACGCATCTGACACACGCAGACAAACGCACAGGCGCAGACACATTGATTAATGAATTAATGAGGTAAACTTTGCACCTCAATGACAGAAAAGGTATCACAGGTGGAGCTGCTTCTGCTCCTGCTCCTGCTCTGGCTGCTACTCCGTGTTATTTCCTTCTAATACGTTCCCTTTAACGTCACGTTACGTTATTTGTGTCCACCCCCAACCCCTACTCAGTTGCTGTCTCTGATTTTGGTTTGCTAATGTATCGGTTCAAGAGGTCAGTCAGCAGCTGACAGCCAAAGAAAACTTCCAGCGCATAAAAGTAGGCAATGAAAAGCTACGTCAAGCAGTGCAGCCAACACTCACACACACATACACGCACACAAATGTAAGTTGACAGCAGATCGTGAGCCTTGGAGTCGTGCGTGAGTTTCTAAGGTTGAAGTTAGGAGTATGAACTATGTGAAAGATAAAAATAATAAAATTAACTAAGCTAAATCTATTAAAATATTTATTAAAAATAATTTCATAATAGTTTTTGTATATACAGCTGTGTTCAAAATAATAGCAGCGCACTTTTTGCTGACAAATATGACTATATTTTACGCATGTTCATTCTTAAAGATCGAAAACTAGTGCATATTTTTCTTAGAATATATAAATTATATAAAGTTAATTTTCATTCTTATGGAAAAAGGAATGAGTTCTTGAGATCTTCTTTTAGTTATAAGGATTTCTAATCAATTAGCATGTTGTTTTTTGTATAGAAGAGTCTAGTTCTCTTAACCAAATAAGAAGCTTCCAAATACATTGTCGCTGTCTTCTCTTAAGCAGTCATCAGAATTCATTATAAAAAAAAACACTTGTTAAATCTTATCTGAACACTTATCAAAGATACTTCGATTCACGCACCCATCTCTAACACCCACTGCAATGGGGGCGTGTCACACAAGCTCAAAGCCCGATGCTGTTGCTGACACGTGATAAAACGCTACCAACGAGGCCGCATGCTGTAGCTGTAGCTGTTGCTGTTGGCAGTTGGAGAGGGAGCTCCTGCAGATGAACGTGAGGTACGGCGCATGGGACGTATGGAGTACGCTAAAGGTGCATAGGGCACGGGCATTAACATTTACATGACACTCAGCCCACAAGTGGAGCGTACGGAGAAAGAACAACAACTTTGCCCGCCCGCACACACACACACACACACACACACTTCACATATGCTACGAAAAACTTGGACGATTCTTTTGTGATTGGCGCCCAGGTGGTCGCTGGGTTGGTCGGTCTGTCGTTCGAGGCATGTTAGTCAGTTGCCCAACGCCTCAAGGCGAACGGAAGCTGTGTAACTGACGCTACGATCCACACTCACGCACACATGTGCTCAGACTGGGGCTGAGGCTGGGGCTGGGGCTCGGCATTGCCATTAACGTTTCTATTGTGAGCTCTTGGCCTTAGCGAAATAAATAAAATTCGACAGCTGGGACTGACCCAGCCAAGCAGCGAGCTGCGAGCTACAAGCTAGACAGCCCACCCACATGCCAGACAGTTTGTGGTTTTCAAATTTCGCACAGACAAGCTGGCTGACTGGCTCACTGGCTGGCCTGTTGGTTGGTTGCCTGGCGGGCAGCAGCGCCACCAACACCTTGTAGAGTCGAGCGTATTTATCTATTCATGCTCACAAAAAGCAATTCGTGACCAAGGGGCACCGGGTGCCGGCACGAGGGTAAACTTCAATGCAACTAACGATGTAGCAGACACAGCAGCAGCAGGAGCAGCAGGAGCAGCAGGAGCAGCAGCAGCCGCTGGAGCAGTTGCTGTAGCAGCACCCAGAATGGACTCTCGTGTCAGCCGCTCACCGCGCAGTTGATTCCGTGATTTTTCGGCAAAGTTTTCTGGCGCTGCTTTTTCGGGAGGGTCGTGCCGGGATTGTTACGGCTGCGTTTTGAGCTTTTATTATGTTCAATTCCTTCCACTTCTTTCTTTTTTTTTTATTTGGGATTGCCCCCGCTGCGTGTTGGTTCAAAATTGAAGTTGCACCAAAGTTGCAAAATAAAAGAGAAAAAACAGCCGAGTTTTCAATGTTTTACACAAAAGAGGACTCCGGACTCCGAACACGGGACACGGGACTCGGGACTGCAGACTTTGAGCTGCTGGCAACTGGACGAATGGTTAGACGCTTCGCTGGCTACAAACAAATAGACATACAGACAGTCGAACGAACAGACGGACGGAGAGACGGACGGACAGACGGACGGACGGACGGACAGACGGACGGACAGCGGAGCGAGTGCAAAGTTCGGTGCTGCAACATACATTAGATTGGCAGTTGGGGATTTACTTGTAAAATGCAAATGCAATGAATGTACAATTTAGAAATTTTTACACCAAAAATGCAACGAGCCAGGACCCCAGTCCGAAGGGGGAGAGAGCGAACAAGGACTTGCAGTCAGCTACACTCGCACTGGGTTCATTTGACATGCAAGTCTGTTGCTTTTGTCTGAACGACTCGTAATCTATGCTAATGAAATTGTTGCTTTCAAAATCAAATTCTAACAAACAGCAGCAGGACTAGCACCAGCAGCAGCACTAGCAGCAACAACAGCAACAGCAACAGCGCCCCAACTGCAGCGACCTCCGAAACTTTTTGGCCAAAAATAAACAAGGCGAGCCCTATGCGGATGCAATCTATTTGGGACTTCTGCAAATCAACACAATTATAAACATTGTAATCTTGTATTGAAATTTGCAAAGATTAAAACATGAGCTCAACTTTAAGGACTTGAGTAAATAAAGTAAATAGAGCCCGTCTATGCGACTCTCAAAAATACATTATTTGACGAAATGTTAGGGAGAAAGGGAGAAGAGAAAAGGAGGGAGAGCTAAATGTGTCTGTATGTATGTAGCTATGAATGTATGTGTGTATGTGTGTTTATGTATGTGTGTGTGTTTATGTATATATGTGTGTGTATGTATGTATGCGTGTATGAGTGTGTGTATTAATGTCTCTGTGTGTCTATATATGCAATTAAGTATGTATGCATTTATGTATGTATATATGCATGCATGTTAGCATGTATGTATATATGTATCTATGAATTTTGGTATATATTTATATATGAATGTATATCTATATGTATGGTTTTATGCTTACAACTACACTTGAAGCTAGCTAACTTATCGCTAAGCTGTATATATATATATATATATATATATCAATATAAGACGTTCGAATGATGCATTACTAGGAAACTCTCATAAACTCAAGTAGACATGAGAGCATAGCTTGCAAATAACAGTTGCCCGTTTTATTCTCTGTTCTCTGCTCTCGAAAACAATCGCTCTCGTTCTGAGCAAGAGACTTAAGTTCGTTTCGTTTTTGTTTTCTGTTAAGCGCCTTGAGTTGAACTATTCGTGTGACGCTCATTTAGCGAACATTTTGTAGAGAGATTTACAGTTGTTTTCTGAGTTTTTTTCTCTGTGTGAAATTTGCTTATTGCTCAATTGTTATTTGCAAGCTATGCATGAGGCGCTTCAAAGTGTTAGTTATGAATGTTGCGCCTATCAACAGATTATGTTGGAATAAGTTTTTTCTTTGGAATCAGCTACGCAGTCTCAGCCACTCTCTAACTCGCACTCTCGTTCTCTTTCACTTTCTCTTACGCTCTCTCTCTCTCGCCAGCTCTAACTCTTTCTGACTGTCTATCACTCTCTATCTGTATATAACTCTTCTTCTTGCCTTCTTCTAATTTTTTTTTTACTCTGTCTACCCTCTTTTGCTTACTTATGTATAAAAGTCAATTCAATCACATTTATAATAATATTTCTGTACAATTTGACTATCAGTAAGCAAATACATCCAGTATACATATATATATATATATGTTAAACGGCCCCTCCTCTAGAGTAATTCAGCACAACATGAAGCTGACAGTTGTTTTGTATTTAAAATATATTTATGAATGTGGGCTTAAATGTAAATATAATTGTCAGAGAATTTGTGCTTGGGACTTCTGTATGGAAAATCTGGACTGACTCTTGGAAGGCAGCCGCCGGTTGGAGTTTGTGAACGCTGCTCGCCAGTTAAAACGCAGTCGTTGAGCACGCTAAAGACGCAAGGCACAAAGAGCATAACTTCGTCAATCGTATGGAGCACACAGTGTGATGTCAGCAGTTCACAATTTGGATATAGTAAATGCTCGAGTGCTCGACATGCGCATGTTTGAGTCAATGCTCTAACAGTTGCAGTATTAACTTAAATATATATACACTCATCTACATGTCGATCGACATAAAATCCGATATGATATGTAAGCTGCTTGAATATTTTCAGCTATCATCCAGTTGCCGCAATTGCATTATTTGCACAAAACTCTGGAATTTTATTACAGCCACAAGTTTTGCTTGCCATTCATACGCGCCACACACACACCCACAAAGCTCCGTTCGCAGCTGCAATATTACTCAGGATCAGCTTTGTGTAAGATAGACAGACATATGTATGCATGCATGCCGGCATACATGTCATACATGCGTGCATATAACATGCGATATGCGCGCACATACATATATTGAAGGCATTCATCAAAATCACCAAGGCAACTCGAAATTCATCAGGCACCGCAGCGCTCAAATATTTTGGGAAACTCGTTACAGCTACACCTACAACTATACACATTGCAATGGCCACCACCAACAACAACAACAATGGAGAAAAGTCTGAGGATGCGGCATGCTGCTTAACCCTTGAGTGGTTTGCCAGGAACTTAGCTGCAGCCTTTCTGGGCGCTGGCTGCCAACGGCCGTCGCATGTGGTGTTGTTGATTACACTGTAATGTTGTTGTTGTTGTTGTTGTTGTTGTTGTTGTTGTTGTCGATGTTGTTGTTGGTTGGTTGGTGGTTTTGTTGTCTGCGGCATCTACCCACAGCTTCCTGTTGTAGTTGCTATTATTGCAGTTGTTATTGTTGTTGTATTGCTCCTGTTGCCCGCAATATAAAGAATTTGTAAAAGTTTTTAACAATTTCTGCAGACCGCGCACTTGACGGCGACGACTTCCTGCTGCAATGTGCCTGGTGTTGATGCTTTATATATACACACACACACTCGCACACTCCCACACACACACACAAAGAGAGACATACTTCTATAACTTTTGGCTGCCTCTTCACTGAAGCGTCAATAGTTATTTTTACAACTACAACAAAATGAAAGTCGGCTCTGTTGTTGTCGGCGACAACGGATGCGAAATACACGAATTTCTGCGTTGTTGCTTTACAACTAACACAAATTGATACACACACACACATAGACACTCTTGCACTGCTTGCCTTCTTGTGTGTGTTTGTGTGTACTGCGCCCCAGGGGCTTTGACGTTTGAGAGCAGCTGAAAAGTTCCATGACGTTAGCTGCCGCCTGCTCGTTACCGTTGCTGTCGCGTCGTAACATTACAGTGATTACGTTTTGTAAGCACTTACGTTTACGATTTTATTGTAAGCAGACGACGCTTTCTCTCTATCTATCTATCTCTCTCTCTCTCTCTTTCTCGCTCGCTCTGCCGTTGTTGATGTCAGCGAAACCGGCAAACAGCGTCCCAGCGTCGAAGTTTGCAATTGTGCGAATTACGTTGCACAAACTTGACGAGTGAAAATGCACAACGGGAACGACAGGGAACACAAGGAGCGACATTGCCAACTAAAACTATCTACCTGCACAAAGTCTCCTTCTTCACCGCCAAATCAAGCGGCCCACGTAATGAATCAGTCACAGTGATTAACTTTTACAGCAGCCACGAGTTACGGCCCAAAAGAGTGCCGAAAAGTCACATGTGCTCGATTGGCTGCTGTCAGTATGTGTGTGTGTGTGTGTGTGTGTGTGTGGCTGTGTGCAATAGTTATTGCAGGGTGGCCATTCTGCGTTAAGCTTGGTATACGCTGAGCGCGGCTTGCGCAAACCATTCCACAGTCTTTCTGTTTGCGCAAGCGGTGTCCAATATAAGAGCAGTGCACAGCAGGCATTCAATACATACATAAGCATAGATCGTTTTTATACCCTGAACCCATTGAAAATGGGAAATCAGGGTATAATGTTTTTGTGAAATGTATGTAACAGGCAGAAGGAGACATCGCAGACCCCATAAAGTATATATATTCTTGATCAGCTCGATGAGCTGAGTTGAAATAGCCCTGTCCGTCTGTCCGTCCGTCCGTCCGTCCGTCCGTCCGTCCGTCCGTCTGTCCGTCCGTCCGTCCGTCCGTCCGTCCGTATGAACGCAGCGATCTCGTAAACCACAAAAGCTAGATATATGAAATTTTCAGAGAATACTCGTCTATAGTCTACGCAGTACGAGTTTTTTTTTAGATTTTCGATAACTCATCCCGTTTCCTTATTATCGATAAAAATCGATAACTTTTCTTCCGCTAAGCATTTGGATGCCACGCCTCCTTCGCCCCCAATTTGCAAAATTCGTATTTCAAATACTAGAGACTTGTGCTTTGGCAAATACACACATATGAATGACATAATTACGCTGTGAAAGTTTGATTAGGAAAGTCCATCCACAAAAAAAGTTATTAAACATTTAATTTCCCATACAATACGCATATCGCAGCCCGAGCGCAGTCGCCGCGCTGACTGCGCAGTCAGCAGAGCGCGTGCTTATGCGTGCGTGTGTATGCATGTGTGTGTGTGTGCGTTGCTCGCAATATTTGTATATGTAAAATAAACATATAATGTTGGGAAGATTGGATCTTCGCAGGGTTCAGGGTATCTCGTAGTCGAGCCGTCTCGACTAGAGCACTCTTACTTGTTCTCTTTAAAAAATATAAACAGAACAATAACAGCATCAAAAGCGGATCATATAATACGTACCTCATTATGTACGCAAGCAGTTCATACGAACGCAAGCAGTTCATTTTGTATACATCGCTCACCAAGCAGTGCAACTGCACTTATACAAATTTCTCTTGAAGAATAAAATGCATTTTCCCAACTTATTGGTAAAAATATATTTATACTGTATATTTATGTATAGAATCTTGTAAATTTTTAATTAACAAATATTGCAGCAAATTTCATCTATTAATTTATGAATAATTACATTTACGTATCTCTTAATACAATTTTTAATTTGCTCTCAACGATGTTCGCTTCGTTGTCCGTTCCATTGAGTTGGGTTAACATTTAACAAATCTTTCAACAATTACCATATATATATATATGCAATATACAGCAAAACGAAAAGAAAAAAAACAAGAAATGTGTATATTACGTACATGCACTGAGTATGCTATTTCCAATTTTATTATGCACGTAGCCTTACATTACCCCACAGCCATCGCGTGGAGCTTCTCGACTGCCACGGCGCTGCAGCTGCTGTGTGGGCGTGGATTGCGTGGAGGAAGGATTTGTCTGATTGCCATTGGTTTTCGATTTGGATTCGAGACTGGCATGACGCGTCAGACGCTGCTCTGACGATCGCTGAATGCCATTTGGCAGCTGCTGACATTTTGGCACAAAATTATTATTGCTTCCATCCAAAGCATCGTTCTCCAGTCCGGACGCTCCATCGGCGCTCAACTCGTTGCTATCGTCTATGCCATCGTGCATCGTGGGCGTCTCGCCCAGCGACTGTATGTACTGCTCCAGCAGATAAATATGTGGCTGCAGCGTCATTACAAAGCCGCGATACATGGAACTCCCGTTGTCGAATATGCACTGGCTGAGCTGCTTGAGGGCCGCCTCTATGCGTCTGCAGGCGCCCACGGACTCGCTGCGTATGACCACATTGACAATGCGTGAAATGGAGGCCGCATCCTGCAGCAGTATGGAGAGCATCAGGGCATAGTCCGTGCAATTGGCCTCGATGAAGAGCTGCAGCAGGTAGCGCAGCTTAATCGCCAACTTATCGTTCAGATAGCTAGCCACAATATCGCTGTTGTCATCCTCCGAGGCGGGCAGCGAGTAGAGGCGTCGATAGCGAAAGTTATCAAATGACAACTGCGAATTGGACCGATTTTTTAAGATCGGCAACGAACTCTGCTGCAACTCCTCCTCCTCCTTGATGCAGGGCTGCAGTTGCGGCGACTCCAGCTGCGCAGCCAGACTAAAGTAGCCCGACTCTGACGTTTGCGACGACGATCCACCAGCTACTCCCACCCGGGGCAACGTGCTGCGCAGCTGGGCAAAATCATCCCGCCCTGCAGCTGGAAACGGACTGGGCAGCTGCAGCTCTGCATGCAAGGCTTGCAGCGCCGCTGCTATATTATCCAGCCGAGCCGCTCCCGTCGACTCCTGTGTTAGCCAGCTGACCACATGGAAGTCCAGGTAGGCGCACATATAGCCCAGGTCCAGCAGCTTGTGATGCTGCAGCAGCTGTCGCGCATGTCGCTGCAGTATCAAATCGATGCAAAAGATCTCCCGTTGCTGCCGCTCCTTGGTGGATCGACGACGCACGACAGTCGCTGCGCCAGCATTGCTGCCAGCGCTAGGCGCCTCGCTGCGCTCCACAGATGCTGCCATGCTTTGCTGCTTGTTGTCCTTGGGCAGGTTGCTGGTGACGGTGGTCGAGTAGCTGCGTTCCCGCGTCGCTATGGGTCCCAGAACTAGGTTAAAGGCATCCGCATTGGGATTCACTTGCGCTTGCGTCTGTGGCTGAGGTGGTGCAATTTTCACATTCAACACCATGGAGCAGCGCGGCGAATCAATCTCATTGGGATCTATGGCTTTGAGGAAGCGTATTAGATCCTTGGCCAGCTCCCACTTGCGCTGATTCAATGCGATGTCCAGCAGCATATTCGCATGCTGTTTGCTCACAGAGGAGGGCTCCAGATTCTGTATGATGATTAAATAGCTGGCCGCCGTTTCCAGCTGCTCCGCCTGCAGGCATAGATGGAACAGCTCCTTCGGCTTGCCCGCCATGCTGAACAAATAGGGCCAAAGAGCAATTTCTGTTTTCCTCGCACACTGCACAATCGTCTGTAGATACACAGGAAACTCACGGATGAAGTCCAAAATGCTGGGCAACTGTGCATCGGGTATGGGCTGCTTGCTGCTGGCCTCCTCCTCCAGTACCTCGTGGAGCAGGAGTTCCAAGGCATGTGGAAAGTAAGGCAGGCTGCGACAAGACTGCGCAATCTCCCAGGCCGAGTAGCCCAAGTTACGTTTGATCAACTGCCTGAGCACCTTATGCAAATACACCTGCGACTTGCGCTCCATCAGAGCAAACGGAAGAGCAAAATGTGAATTGGGCTCATTCGTGTACAGCGTGCTCTCATTCTCTACGCCCAACACAATGACATTGTCGAAGAGTATGACGAGTGGATAGAGCTTCAGCGGAAAGCTGAGCATAATGCGCTTAGACATGAAGCTGTGCAGTCGCTGTGCACCGCTCTGCTCCGATCGCTGCTGTAGTATGGGCAACCAGACGCGCATTCCATGCGCTCCGGAATAGAGCCAGAGGCAATCCCGCATAGCGCAGTGCTCCAAATTGTGGGAGAGCCAGAAGCACTCCACACAGCTGGCCAAGCAGGTAGCAAGCAACGTGTTGGGCACCTGCTGTGTGGCCTCGTCTCTTTGGATCATCAATACGCGTCCACAGACATTGACCACAATCGTCTCTGCCTCCGCCTGTTGCTGCTGTGGCTTCAGCTCGTTCCGAAGATTCGTAACTGTGAGACTCACAATGCAGGCGGGATGTATGCAAATGCTCTTCACGTCCAGCTCATAGGCGCAATCGATGTTGATAATGTACGCCGACTGCCTGTGCATGTGGAACAGGCTGACAATGCCATCAGCTGTGAGCACAATCAACTGATCTCTGTATACATTCAAGCTGATGACAGGCGCGCGCACCTGCAGCTTATGTCCGAATTGATTATCCAGTTTACATTCGGCTGGATAACAGCGCAGCTCATCGGTGCGATCTAGCAGAGAATAGCAGCCCATGACAATAAAGCCCTGCCACCAGAGCAAGCCACCAGACACTACAAAGTCCTTCTCCTGCGACTCATTGCCGAACAGCTTCCACTTCTTGCTGAGCATAGCATAGTGTGCCAGACCAGTGCGTCCTGCTACGGCCAGATGTAAGCCGGCGGCATCGATGGCTGCATAGCGTATCGGCCAATTGGTGGCAGCGTAATTGAGCGGCAGCTGCAGCAGGGTCCAGTATTTGCTTTCGGTCAAAATGCTGCCCATGTTGGGGCTTTGCTTTAGCTCCAGGCAATCATCGTTTTGGCCAGCCGTGGTGCTGCTGGGGAATGTACATTTGGCATTGCCGTAAGTCTGCTCCAGATTATCACCTTGATTGATGTACAAACAGTCGTCGCCTTGCAGCAGGATATGCGGATGTGCGGTCATGCAGGGATTCATGCTCAAAGCGCTCTTCACGAACTGCAGCTGGAGGACATTATTCTTGCCATCGCGCGTGGTCATAAATAGCTGATAGCCCTCGGTAGACCATTCGAGACGACGCAGCTGCAAGGGATTCTGTTTGACCAAATCCACATGCAGTCCAAAATCCCAGCTCAAGGTGGACATCAGCAGTGCTCCAAAGGTGCTCCACAGCGACAATCCACCATTTTCCCAGCTCACGGCGAGCACACAACCATCGGGACTCCACTTCAGCTCGTTGACAGCGCCCAAGCTGCCAGGCGGCACATTCTCCGTCAAAATGAGCCTGTGCGAATACTCCAGGCCAGCTGTGGCATCGTCTATGGCGTACACAGCCACCGCCGAGCTCTGCTGGCCGTAGGCGAGCAGTCGAAACTTGTGATTCACGCTGCAAACGCTCGCATCTAGAACATCTGGCACCCAACAGCCGTGCATATGCGCCGTTTCGAAACGCAGATGATCGGCTATGAGGAATGCCGCACGCTGATCGCTGAACACAGCTGCACAGCCGCCAATGAAGGGCGAGTACTCCAGACTGGCCACAAACGCTGAGTTGCCCATGGCGGGCAGATATTTAGCAGGCTGCTGCTGCTGTTGCTGCACATAGAAGGGAATGTCACGCAGTTTGATCACAGCCAATGGCTTTAGATCCTCGCCAACCGTTTCGAGCTGTGACCACTGCAATCGCAGCAACTCACATGTTTCCGTAGCCAGCAGCAACTCACTTAGACTTATGCAACAGACTGTGGAGATGACAACGTCCAGCTTTAAGCAACGCACTTCTCTCAGACTCAGGCGGGGAATGTTCTCCTTGATGAACAGCTCGGCTGAATCTCTTTTCAGGCTCAATGCAGGCGGATCCACCTGCATCAATATTCCACTGCCATTGGCATCGAAGTCCAGTTGATACAGCAACAAGGCGCCGGCGTGCGTCAACACGGCCAACTGTCTGGAGTCGGGCTTCCATATGATCAATTGATTGTGGCCAAACTCCTGGAGAGATTCGACGCTGCGACGATAATAGGCAATGGGCAGCAAAGGGTTCGCATACCAAATGCCCAGAAAGTCGGAGCCAACGGCCGCAACGAGTATTTTAACAGCATCACAGCTAATGTGATTTATGTGAGTCGTCTCGCCAGGGAGCGCCAGGCAGACGCGCTTTGGCCAGCCCAATGGAAAGTACATTCTCTCTCCAGCGAGCAAATTGCTGAAAAAGTCGCTGTTAAAACAATTATCAATCAATTTGAGGTTGTTAAGCACTTACACTTTAGGTAATAATAAGTTACACGCCAAAATTTACATGTCTAATGACTAATTAGCACTTTAAAAAAACACTTGCCATAATTTAATAAAAAAAATCACTACAATTTACGCGTATACAAATATAAGTGATGCATAACGACAGACGTTCAACAGCTGTGATTTTTGAACGTTTTGCAACACTCCAATTGCGTCTGGAAAGTTGGCAATTTGATAAGGCTAGTATGCTGTCATTCTAGATTTTGCTAGAGCACACTGATGAACAAATATATTTAGTTTCATTTATTGCCAATTGCAGTTCCTGACAAAGAATTTTTGACTGTTAGTCCGTTTTGTTGGAAGCTTGCCTAGCGACTGCTGTCAAACATCAGCGTATGCTGCTGAAATGAGTACTTTGTGAATAGCAATTGAGTACTTTAGTGCAAATGTTGTGGCCGGTCTAAGAAGTGCAGAATTGAATAAAAATAATTTATTTTTAAGTGCATAAAAGCAATGACTGCATTTGAAGGCAAGTCAAAATAGAAATAAACTTATTTAATATTATTAAAATTTTTAATTTAATTCCATTGCAGAGTTTGGTGTGCTGCCAGAGCTAGGTAAAGCAACCGATGAATTGGACTGGACGTAAGTTTACTATATTTATAAAATAAAATTGATCTATAAATGGACTCTCCTTAATTAGCTTGCCAACGGATGTGCAGGCAGAGGCCATTCCACTCATACTTGGCGGAGGCGATGTCCTAATGGCAGCCGAAACGGGCTCCGGCAAAACGGGCGCCTTTTGCTTGCCCATTCTTCAAATTGTGTGGGAAACGATTCGCGATTTGCAGTCGGGAAAGTCGAGTAAGGGTGGAGGTGGAGCAGCTGGAGCTGTGGCACCTTGGACCATGTCGTTCTTCGATCGTAATAATGCATTAGCCGTGACTCCGGACGGCTTGCGTTGTCAGTCGCGTGAGTTTAAGGAGTGGCACGGTTGTCGAGCCACCACCGGGGTCTACGGCAAGGCCAAATTCTATTATGAAGCTACGGTCACCGATGAGGGTCTGTGCCGTGTGGGCTGGTCCACTCAAATGGCCAACTTAGATCTGGGCACGTGTCGCTACGGCTTTGGCTTTGGCGGCACCGGTAAAAAGTCCAACAATCGTCAGTTCGACGATTATGGAGGCGCCTTCGGTAAGGCAGATGTGGTGGGCTGTCTGCTGGATCTGCAACGGCTAGAAGTGAGCTTCACCAGGAACGGCACTCATTTGGGAGTTGCCTTCAAAATACCCGAGAATCTACGCAATGACACCTTTTATCCAGCTGTCGTTCTGAAGAATGCCGAGATGCTCTTTAATTTTGGCAAAACAGATTTTAAGTATCCGCCAGGCAATGGCTATGTGGCTGCATGCCAAGCAGGGCCTGACCATAGCGCACCTAATCCTTTGGCCAGCCCCGCAGCCAACTCTGCAGCTAGCAAGCCGGCGCCCAATGCACCACAAGCCATCATCATTGAGCCGAGCCGCGAGCTGGCGGAGCAAACCTACAATCAAATTGAGAAACTGAAGCTTTACGTGAACAATCCCGATGTGCGTCCACTGCTGCTCATTGGAGGCGTGCGTCTGGAGGAGCAGAAAGCGGAACTGCAGAAGGGCATACACATTGTGGTGGGCACTCCCGGTCGCCTGGAGGAGCTCATCAACAGCGGCTTCGTGCAGCTCACTCACTGTCGTTTCTTCGTCTTGGACGAGGCGGATGCACTGCTCAAGCAGGGCTACACAGATCTGATTGAGCGTCTGCACAAACAGATACCCAAGATAACTAGCGATGGCTGCCGCCTGCAGATGATCGTCTGCTCCGCCACCTTGCATGCCTTTGAGGTAAAAAAGATGGCCGAGCGCTTGATGCACTTTCCCACCTGGGTGGATCTGAAGGGCGAAGATGCAGTGCCGGAGACTGTGCATCATGTGGTGTGCATGGTCGACCCACAGATGGACAACAGTTGGCAGCAACTCCGCCAGTCGCTGCGTACTGATGGCGTGCACGATCACGACAATATCCATCCCACCAATCTATCTCCTGAGACCCTGTCCCAGGCTGTGAAGCTGCTCAAGGGCGAATACTGCATTCGAGCCATTGAGCAGCACAAAATGGACCGTGCCATCATATTCTGTCGCACCAAGCAGGACTGCGATAACCTGGAGCAGTATCTGCGCCAGCGCGGCGGGCAGCGCTACTCCTGTGTCTGTTTGCATGGCGATCGCAAGCCGCAGGAGCGCAAACAGAATCTGGATCTGTTCAAGCGCCAGCAGGTCAAGTTTCTCATATGCACAGATGTGGCTGCACGTGGATTGGACATCACAGGATTGCCATTCAGTAGGGAGTCCATAATATATACTTTCATATGAATATATATCAAGATCCTTCTCTTATCCTTGCAGTGATCAACGTAACGCTGCCGGATGATAAAAGCAACTATGTACATCGCATTGGCCGCGTGGGCCGTGCAGAGCGCATGGGTCTTGCCATCAGTCTAGTGTCTACGGTGCCGGAGAAGGTCTGGTACCACGGCGAGTGGTGCAAGACTCGTGGACGCAACTGTCACAACACCAATTTGACTGATGTGCGCGGCTGCTGCATCTGGTACAATGAACTCAACCTGCTGGGCGAGGTGGAGGAGCATCTGAACATAACCATACAGCAGGTGGACAAGTCTCTGGACGTGCCTGTCAATGACTTCGATGGCAAGGTAGTCTACGGCCAGAAGAATCTCAATAAAGGCACAGGATATGTGGATCATGTTGAGCAATTGGTACCCACGGTACGCAAATTGACTGATTTGGAATTGCAATCACAATCTTTATTCTTGAAACGCTTAAAGGTCTAAAGTGGTTCGATTTTGGGTTGTCACAGGATCCGAAATACTTTCACGGTTACGGTTACGAGTACATAAAATACATAAATAAACTAACATTAAAATCTTGTGTTTAATGAGTACAGCCTCAGTATGAAGTTGTTTTTATCGAAGAGTTCAAGTCGGTTACTCATCATCATTACTCATCATCCTCCTCCTCGTCCTCTTCGTGGAATTCAGTGCGCATTTGCTGGAGTTGTCGTAGCTGCTGGCAGAGCTTGTTCCCAAAGGATTCCACGTAGCGTGGACTAATCTTATCCAGCAGTGCGTAGGGTGTCTCAAAAATCTCTTCCTCCTCTGGCTCCTCGCCAGGGGCTAGGGCACTTTCCTCATCGATGGTGTCATATTGCGAGGAGACTATTTTGAATCCCCGGCCAGTCACTTGTACGCAGCAGGTAGCGCTCTCGATGGTGCGAATGTTCAGATAGATCTTCGTGGCACTGCTGACCAGTTTGGAAGATATTACAATCTCGGCTACGTGCGCTTTGACATCGTTTATGATGGCGTTAGCCTCGTCGATGCAGTTAAACACTTCATCCCCAACCTCTTGCATATTGGCAACGTTTTTAATTGAACTCTTCAACTTTTTACCAATTTTACAAATGCAACATGTTTTTTTTCTGGCTGTGTGTCTTAAAACAGCTGTATACAGAACAAAAAGTATCGACTTGCAGACCGCAAGTATATATCGATACTTTTTGTGTATCAAGTACTAAACGCCATTCGATTAAGCAATGTTCAGTTATCTCAATAAAATTTTTATTGCTCTTATTGTCTTTTAAAGTTTCTGTTTACATCGTATATAAAAACATAATATAGTTTGTTTTTCAAAATATCGATACCATGTGCAGACTAGGGTTTTCATCGATAAATTCAAATAGTTATCGATCTGTACCTTCATGCCATCGGCATGGCTCAAACTCAAATTGAGACAGCAATAAAGCTGCTGCTTCAGGAAGCTCAAGAGCTATGCATTGGTGGACAAATAACGGAACTACAGGAGCTGCCTTCCGCCTTGGAGTTCGCACGTGACTACTATGCTAAGAACGCACCTGTTGTCATACGTCAGGCTATAGCCCATTGGCCTGCGGTGCAGAAGTGGACACCGGACTATTTGCAGACTACCTTGAATGACAAAGTTGTGGATGTGGCTGTCACACCCAATGGCTATGCCGATGGTCTGGCCACTCAAGCAGGCAAAGAGTACTTCGTACTACCGCTAGAAACGAAAATGCCTCTATCTGAGCTATTGGAGCGTCTCGATGATCCAATGGGCGCTGTGCACTACATTCAGAAGCAGAATTCCAATTTCAGTCTTGACTTCCCGGAGCTGGCTGGTGATATTGTGCCCAGTGACCTGGATTTTGCCCAGCAGTGCTTCAATAAGCAGCCAGATGCAGTCAACTTCTGGCTGGGCGACGAGCGGGCCATTACCTCCATGCACAAGGATCCCTACGAGAACCTTTACTGTGTCATTTCCGGGTACAAAGATTTCATATTGCTGCCTCCGCATCAGCTATGCTGCGTGCCACGCGGCAACTATCCTACTGGCGTGTACAAGCGCAAGTCCTGCGGCCAGTTCTACATAGATCCTTTGATTGAGAACGACGAAGTTCAGCATACGGAATGGGTTAGCATCGATCCATTAGCTCCGGATCTGGGCACATATCCGCAGTACGGCAAGGCGCGTCCGTTGCGCGTACGAGTTCATGCAGGAGATGTGCTCTATTTGCCCAACTACTGGTTCCATCATGTGCGCCAGAGTCACAAATGCATCGCTGTCAACTTTTGGTACGACATGGACTACGACAGTCGCTATTGCTACTATCGCATGCTGGAACAACTCACCCACCAAATGCATGTAAATAAATAGCTAGGAATCTGTGTTCATTCTTGATTTGTAAACTAACTTTTTGATACATTTGTAAGCGAATAAAATATAAAAGAATATCCGGAGACTCAGTGGAATTCCATTCTTTGAATTTGCTCCAAAATGTCTTTACAACAGCCATAGCTAATGCCTTGCCTAACCATCACAAAGAATTTGCTTGTATTTTAGGTGTACATATATAATTTAATATAAAATAAAAACAAAGTCGAAATTGGGCCGCTCTTTGCGGCTAGTAACTAATCATGTTAGTGTATATATGGGTGATGTCACATGGTATATGGTATATGTATATATGAGTATATAATTGCATATATATGTGTATACGGATAGGTTGGGAATGTTGCTTGGGTGGGGGGTGCCCTAGTGATCTAATAGCTAGCTAAATTGTATTTGATTTAATCTAAACTGATATTCTGAACTTCTTGAGCTGCCGCTGCGCTGGCCTCCTCCTCCGGATTCTCATTGTTCTCGCACTCTGTATCGCCCCCATTGAGCGTAACCTTCTTCTGATCTGCCTCGGCCAGATCGGCATCATTGTTGGAGTCCTGTGAATTCGACTGGGCACGCACGCGCTTATTGACCTGCTTTTTGGCAGCTTTCTGCTCCTTAGGTTTCGTATTGGGCATGCAGCCGGTGGCACCTGCCTGTTCTACGACAAAAAGCTGCTCTAGATATGTGCGATACCAAAGCAAAAACTCGTCGCGTTGCCTTGGCATCTCCATCTTCTTAATCTTAGCATAAAAGCGCTTGGGCGAAATGAGCGGCGAAACGGCATTTGGTGTCCAGCTGGCGGCCGAGTTTTGTGCTGCATTTGCCGTCAGCTTGGAGACCTCAGCCAGCAGTGAATCATTGATGATCGTGTTGTTATGGGTCTGGTTGCGTATGCGTTTGATTATGTACTCGATAAGCTCGTGATCTGGCGACAGCTCAAGGCTGGCCGATGGAGGCGTAGCGGCCCGTTCAATGACCACCTCAATGATTTGCTTGAAAAGAAGGCATGTACTATGAGCAGCTGGAGCAGAGCATTAGCTATGGCTACTTACATCATCGTTATCCAAGGGTGCTGGACCAACGCCAGCTGCCTCTGCATATTCCACCACTGATGCTGCCTCTACTGCTGCAGCTGCAGCTGCAACTGCCGTTGACATAACCTGCATTGGCAGACTATTGTCATCTTCTGGCCGATCGTTGGTCGATTGAGCTTGTGGCGATTCAGTGCCACTCTCCGTGGCCTCTGTTGGCTCCTTTACAACAGCATTCTCTGCCGGCGGAGCGCTGGGCACCTGTCCCTGGTTGAGCGTCTTGCGCAGGCTATGCACCTCGTTGTAAAGTTGCTGTTCGCCGAGCTGCTGTTGCAACTGTTGCTGTTGTTGTTGCTGCTGCTCGAAGAGAGTTTCCAGTCTTCGATACACATCCTCCTTGATTGACTCGTAGAACTTTGTGGTAAATTTATCATTCTTCAATGCATTCACTAGCAAATTGCGATTCAGTTCCTCTGAAGCAGTCTCCTCTGTTTGCTCCAGCATCGCATTCGATTCATCTGGCACAGCGGCAGCCTCCTGTGCTGTAACATTGTACACGGGAGCAGCTGGCGGGGCTTGCATTGCTGGCGGCTCCGGTAGGTCATAGTCCATGTATTGAGCTGGCAGCTCGAAGTCGAAGCGCAAATGACGCTGCTGCAGCGGCGTTAGAGACACCGCCGACGTGGTCGGCTTAGCTGGCACCTTGTTGCGCTGATACAGCGGGCTGTTCACGTTCATGTTGAAGAAATTGGATGAGCCAGCCGCTAGCTCCTGCAACGAAGTCTCCTCATTGCGCAATGTAGGCATTGGACGCCGGCGATTGCGACGTCTACCTCCACTGCTGCCAAATATTGAGGAATCATTGTTTTCATCCTCATCCACGTCCTCCTCCTCGCCATGAGCATTATTGCGCCAATCGCGATTGCTGCTGCTGCTGTTGTTCAAATTGTTGCTGTTGCTGCCGTTGTGCAAATGTTGCTGCTGCGGCTGCTGCTGTTGCTGTGGTTGCTGCTGTGGTGTTGCCTCATAAAAGTGACGATGAGTCTGAGCCTGTTGCTGCTGTTGCTGTTGTTGCTGCTGCTGTTGCTGTAGCAAGATGCTGCTTGTAGAACTGCGCGCGGTGTGTGGCAGATGCGTCTGAAAATAGCTGGGACGCTGGCGCTGGCGCTGTATCTGACGATATTGATGCTCCACATTGAGTTCCTCGTTGCTTTTGTTAGATAGCAGATTCTGGCGTGTATAGCTGCAAAGCGCACAAATATTAATGGGTTAATAAAAGCGAGCAACAACAAAATCAAATAAATTTCATATGCAAAACGGAATAATAATCTAAATTGATTTTTAGTAGAATATAATTAACAAGTCTCTGCCAATTAGCGATACTCTAAATACAATTCTAAAAACGTTTTTGGTTATAGAACTGTCTACAGTTCAGTTACTTAAAATAAATTAATTTTATAGCCAGTTAGCATTAACTAAAAATGTAGTTATTAAAAATTAAAGAAAAACTTAGTTAATATAATTAGTTTAACTCAGTTGAAATGCATTTCAAGTATAATCGTAATGCTCTTAAATGTTTTCTTCTTTCTACTTACTTATTTCACGCACTTTCGGAAATTTTGTTTTAAAAATAATAATAATAAATCAAAATTATTTGTATCTTTTTTGTCGTGGCACTTCGTTCTATATATATATTTGTTTTTATTACTTTGGCAAGGTTTTTAATTTAACAGCTCTTTGGTTCCCATTTCTCAGAAAATAAATAAATAACTGCCTAATCCGTACGATAGAACCCGACACCATATCAAATATATGTGTTTTGTAAGGCGCTTTACCTTCGGAAGTTATCCCAATAGTTGTTAGCCCGATTGCCCGGCGGCACCTGATTGTTCAGAGTGGGCGGTGGCACCGCATCCTCTGGCAACGAATGCAAGTTGTTCGCATGCTGGTTCTGTGTGCGCAAATTGGCATTATTCTGGTGTATGGTATTGTTATGATGATTCATGAATATGGGTCCCGGACTGGCACGATACGAGGGCGGCGACAACGGCGTCTCGTTGTTATAGTGCGTTGCTGGCGGCGGCGGTGGTGGCGGTGGCGCCGCATTGTTCAAATAGGTCTGCGCCTGATGCGGATCGTTGCTGCTGTAGATATTGTTGCGATGACTGCTGCGCTGATAGTTGCTAAAGGCGCTCTGATGCGACGAGCCGAAGTTGTAAAGTTGCTCCGATTGGGCGCGAGCACTAGCACCCAAGCAGAGATTATTGGGAGCCAGACCGCCAGCAATGGGCGGCACGGACTCTGAGCGAAGACTATAGGCGTGCTCTTGGCACGAAGCGTTCAAACGTTCCTGCAACTGTTTAAATGAAAGGTAAAAATGGGTTAAAAATAGGAATCCAAAACAATTGTATGCTATAAAAGGATATATTGGACTTGATGCGATTGAATTAGTAAAGCTTAATTCTCACCGAATGTATTTGATTGTTGAGACTATCAATTTCTCGCTGTTGATGCCACAATGTCTGATTGCACTGACAGACCGAGTTGATGAGCATCTGCTGAGTTTGCATGAACTGCTGCAAAAGCACAGCGTCTGGCGTCTGATTGACACTCGAAGCCTGCGAGGAGGCAGCGACCCCCGGTGCAGGTGGACCACCTGTTGGAGTTGCTGGCAGATAGCCAGGCTGCGAATGCCAAGTGTTGGTAGCAT
Organism: Drosophila nigricruria; assembly: GCA_037075265.1. NCBI lineage: Eukaryota > Metazoa > Arthropoda > Insecta > Diptera > Drosophilidae > Drosophila > Drosophila nigricruria. The sequence continues at coordinate 1,990,141 of JBAMCI010000074.1, forward strand.
TATGCGTATCTATTAATAAAAGAGGAAATGTTTAATAGAAGTGACCAGTGACTAATTGCTGGTGGATTGCTTACTCCACATGCCTTGAACGGGTGCCATTGGCGGTGGCATATACTGGGATCTAGTGCTGCTTGACGGTATACTATCATTGCCCAGCGAAAGGCTATCAATCGTCAGATTCATATCGTCTTCGTTGTTTGACATGGAGTGAGCATTTGGTGTTTGATGTTGTTGTTGTTGTTGTTGAGATTGTTGCTTCTGTTGTGTTCGTCGCTGTTGCTGTTGTTCTTGTTGTAGCTGTTGTTGGTGCTGCTGCTGCTGCTGTTGTTGCTGATGTTGCTGTTGCTGCTGCTGTTGCTGTTTCTCCACAACGGTAACAGTCGAGGGAGTTCGCTTCAATGTGGCCGACGATGAAGTACGCACATGTGTAAAATATCGACCGCTGTCTGTGTCATCATTTCCCTCATCATCAGCCTCTGAAGTGGTGTTGTTGCTGCCATTGTTGTTACTATTGCCATTGTTGTTTATATAATGGGCATCATATTCGCGCTGTTTCTGCTCGTATTCCTGTCGCAATTTCTCGCATTGTGCTCGCAACTCGTTGCGCGTTTGCAACTGAATTTGCCTGTTTGCTTCTTCCTCCTCCTCATCATCCAGTGGACGCTGCCTAATGGGCGTTGGAGTTAGACTGTTACGTTGCAGCGCATCATCCCCCATCTGTACCGCAGCTGCTGCCTGCCTCTGGCGGCGTTCAATCTCAGCCTTCAATGCAGAAATTCGATCACGTTCCAGCTGCAAAGTGGCTGCTTCAGCGCGTAACTCAGAGCTGACGCCATCTAATGCATGCACACGCTGTGAAATGTCCCGTGGTCGTTCCTCTTGTCGCTCAACGCTGCGGCGCTCTAATGTCTCACCAATGTCGGATGTGCCGGCCTCTATCTGATTAACAGTATTCAGCATGCTCTTCAGCCTGTTCATTTGTGCTTTCAGCGCATCAATGTCGGCTGTCTTCTGCTCAATCATATTCTGAGCGTGTTGAGCACGCTGAGCGGCATTGACTGCCTCCTGTCGCAAGATGGGCACATTGCGTTGATATTCGACTGGCACAATGCGCTCATTGGTGGGCTTGGCCTGCTGTTTTGGAGGTGTTTGCTCCCTTGGGGTGTTTGACTCCTGACTGGCAGCACGAGCCGATTGTACGCGCTCTTTGGCCTTTCGATTAATGCTGGTTAGCTCGTTTACCAATTCACGCATATCCTCTCGCTGCGTACGCAATGATTCAAGTTTCTCTTGCAGGGCCTGCTGCTCAGCCAAAATCTCTGGACCATCATCGCCCAGCACGCTGCTTAGTTCGTTTTGGTTGTGTATAAAAGCCGTGAGATTCTTCATGCGTCCTACAAGCGAGGCCATATCATCCTGCACCTGTTGTACAGATTCATATTTTGGCGCATCACCGGTGCCGTTATGCGACAATTGTACGGAGTGTTGACGCAGCTGCTCCATTTCGTTGAGATGTGTTTTGGCCATGTTTTGTATTTGCAGCAACTTTTGCTGCTCATCCTGCAAATGTTGCATATTGCGATTGGAGGCATCCAAGCGCTGTTGCAGCTCATCAAAACTGGGTGTTGTATCCGGTGTTGGTGTCTCCATAACGCTGTGCAGCGATTGTATGGACTGGGCACGATTGTCGCTCATCTAAGAAAAGAGAATTTTGTACTTAGAATTCTTGCAAATATATTTATAACTGCATGACAAACCTCGCTTAATGCAACATCCTCCAGTCTAGTCGAATTGACAATGCCCTCATCTCTTTCACCCGCACTGGGATTGATTTCATGTACCATATTGCTTAAATGCTGTAATAAACACATGTTAATTGGGCTTAATAACAACTTATTATGTGCTTACCTCAATAACACTGCCTGCTGCCTGTTGTTGTCCGTTGCTGCTGCTATTCCAATTCTCATCCAAGCCGAGCAATGTGCGCAAAACCTCAATTTGCGAGCGTGTTGAGCTCTGCGCTGATGCACCAAAGAGACGATGAACTACAGCTTGCAGAGCTGTCGGTGCCAGACAATTGATATTGGTAGCACTTGTACTGCTGGTTATGGCCTGTTGTTCCTCGTTGCCGTTGGTCGTGTTGGGCGTGACTACACCTACTGTGGCATTGGGTGTAGTTGGCTGACGCAGACGCAAAACAGCTGCGGGCTGGGGCTGGGGCTGGGGCTGTGATTGTGTTTGTGGCTGTTGCTGATGCTGAACTCGTTGCACTGGACGCACAGGGAAGCAATAGCGCTGATGCTGTTCCTGTAGCTGATCTGTGAAGCACACAAAATTGAATTGAATATTATTGAAATTCGTGCAATGACGCAGTCTAAACTGGCCAGCTGCCCACGGTGCGATCGATGCGAAAGACGCCCTCTCCGTGGGCGTTTATTTTCGTGCGCTACGTTATATTTAGAATATGAACTAGCGCACACTTGATGTGAGCAGCAAAACCTCCAACCAGGTGCGAACAGACATATAGATAGCTATAGATAGTGTTCTTACCTGTTGGATCGTAACTGTGTTCCGCGGCCAATTGACGCAGCGCCTCACGTTGCTCCTGCTGCTGGCTGCTGTATTGTGTTTTCGCTGTTGTTGCACGCTCCAGCAGATCCTTGAAGCAACAACAAATGAATATTAGCAATAGACTTATTATCAGAAAGGCAGCAATTTTGGAGCTGTCTCAAAATTAAAGTGTGTGCGCCGCAGGGAAGGTCGTCTGTATTACTAAAACAGCGCCTAGACCATTCGAGCATTTTGGCCGAAAAGAATGAGTGTGAAAAGTATTTTTAAATGTAAGAGCGCAGAGCCGAAGAGCAAACACTTGAGCAAATGGACCGCGAGCTGCTCGGGCGGGCGTCATGGCAACGCAAATGAAAAAAGTTTACTTAAGCAATATAAACAAACCGGCTGCAAAATTTTCCGGTTGCTGTCCATGATAAAAAAGCAGCCGCAATTGATGTGATTAACTTGGTAATATATACTTTCCATATGGTTTCCTTTGTTTTCTTAACTTACGTATAGAGTTTTGCATGTGCCGCGCTGCAGTCGCGCCGCAATGTCCTCGTCCTGCTCCCTCTGCTGCTGTTCCTGCTGCTGCTTGATTAGCGAAGAGTTGCGAGCCCGACTGCTGCTCGCTCGAGTTGTTGACGGCGTTCTGTTTGGGTTAGCCGGCAATGCGGCAGCTGTTGTAGTTGTTGTTACTTGTTTGGGTACTGCTCCGGTGCTGCGACTTGTATCACATTCGTTTTTCATTATTATCTTTACGGGCGGTGTCGGCGCCATCAGAAAATATATACATATACAACTGGAAAAGTTATCAATTATAGACTAACACTGACTGGATACGCGGCAGCTACTATATCAGCAAGCTGTTTTATTCACTTTTGACTAAACTGACCGAACACTGTGAATATCAATCGCTCTAAACTATTACAATTTATACAAGCGTAAAGCGAATCAGAATACTTTTTACAAGCAAAACAGCTGCGTCCTGACACCTAGTGATGTGCTAAGTCTTATCGATAAGTAAGAACAATAGCGATTATTTGTGCAACATGCATTGTGAACTGAACAAATCGATGACTGGCGCGCTTAATAATCGTTTAAATAATTTAAATATTTAAAAAAGTAATACTAACTTGAAAATGAGTAAGTCGAGTGAATATAATAAAAAGTCAACAGCAAAATGGATCTAATTTGAGCAATATTTATTACATATATGTATATATAAGTTATTCAGCAAGGGAGTAGTATTTATATTCAATAAGTATTAAGCTATTTGCCCTGTTTGCGCTGTATGATTTCCTCCTTCAGAGTTTTTATACGCAAACGTTCTGCACGCAAACTTTCCTCTTGACCACGCAAATCCGTTGTGAAATCCGTGACCATATTTATCATTGCATTCAGGAGTTGCGCATTGTCCGGAGCAGTTTGAGATGTGGATGATTCAGCAGCGCCAGATGATAAAGCGCTTCTGCTAGTGCTGCTGCTGCTGCTGCTGGACTGTACAGATTCTGAGCTCATGGTTTGTCTGCTCTGCTGCACAGTCGATGATGTTGAAGATTTGGACTCCATGCTGGATATATGCTCCTCAATGCGCTTTGTCGAATCGGTCATATGCTGAACACGTTTGAATTGCGCCTTCAAATTAGCAATTTCCGCCAGCTTTTCCTGCAGATAATTCGCTGTTTCTTCTTTGTCCTCAGCAGTTGCACTTTCTGTTTCTTCGGTTGCTGCACTTTCGGCTGTAGCGAGTGAAGACTGTGAGCCAGTGGTTACAACGCTCACCGATTCCTGCTCTCTGGTCGCCATTCTCAACTGCTGGCGCTGAGCGCTTAAGCGTGTTAGTTCCGCCTGCAGCTGACGATGCTCCTCCTGCATCTCCTCCAACTGACGATTGGAGGCAGCCAAAAGCTATGGGAATATATAGTATATTTGTACCTATTATTACCAATGATCATATTTCGCATGACTCAATTTTTACCTCGCTCAATGCGGCATTATCTTGGGGTTTATTCAGTTCGTTGACCATTATGTGGACCGTTCCTTGAAAGAAAATTCTTTTTGTTTAGCTGCCCGTTAAAATTGTATGTTTTTCAAATATATACAGACACACACACACACACACATGAGCGTAATTAGAGCTCCCATTGCTATAAATAACATTTTTTCGACTTTGTGGTAATATTTGTGTCAATCATTTTGACGGTCTTCAGTTGGCCCTCACTTGGAAAACAAAAGCAATTATATAAACTTACAGAACGGAATGTGTACAGGCGCTGCTGCACAACAAATTCAAAATTATGTTCAAATAGATATATATATATATAAATATATATATTTCCTTTATTTTTCTGAACAATGCGCACGTTCGGATGCCAATTTTCCTACTGAAATGACTGAGTCGAAAATGAAAATATTTTATACGATAATTTATATACATACACCCATGTGTATTCATACATACATACATATCTATAATGTGTAGGAAAACCAAATATATTTATATACATATATACTAAAGTTCGTGCAGTGCGCCAGGCGACAAAAGTTTCAAAAGCGAATTCTTTACAAAGAATTTTTATTATGTCTTAGGAATATGTATCTAGTATATGAGCAGCAATTTGCGAACTTTCTTAAAAAATTGCCTTGAGCTTAGTCATCAGTTCATGATGAACTGCTATCTTTCAAATTAAAATGTTCTTTTCAGTATAAGAGTCAGGTCTCTCATTGAGATATTGATAAGAGTCTAGTATCTGTTATGGAAATAGATCAACAAAAGTCAAAGATATCTAGCATATAAGTTAGATTGGTGTCGAATAACGACAACAGTTGACTTAGAGAAGTGCTACGATATAGAAGTAAGTATTGCCCAATTGTCCTTAAATGTTTGACTAAATTTGATATTTTCTTTTTCTCCAAAGTGAAATTCGTAATATTTCTTGGATTCTTAGCACTATGCCAATATGCACTGATAGAGGCTCAGCAATATGAGGCGCCAGACCCTGAGGATGAAGTCAAAGAAGCAATATTGGATGGAAGTAGACTCTATATGGGCAACATAAGCCTTTGCAACAATGTTGCCAATCGAGTTTTTCTGCCCTACGTGGGAGACTGTACAAAATATTATCTCTGCTGGGGTAAGTGAAAAACTAAAAAAGTTAATTAATATTTTAATCACTATGCATTCCCATCAGATGGCGAGGCCATAGAGAAACAGTGCAAGAAGGACTATCAGTTCAATGCTCGCACTCAAAGTTGCGGCTATCCAGATAATGCGAATTGTATGCCCAAATGTGAATCCTATAATCTAACGAGCTTCTGCTATGATCGCACCTGCACCAAATACGTGCTCTGCTATTACGGCATTCCAGTTCTGAGAGAATGCCAAGACGGACTGCAGTACAATGCGGAGACGGATCGCTGCGATTTCTCTCAACATGTGGACTGTGTGGACAACGAGTGCATGAGACTGAGTGAGGCAGCGGACCTCTTGTACTTACCCAGCAAGGCTTCATGCTCGCAATATTTCCTATGTGCGAGAGGTGTTGCCAAGAAGTCCACCTGTGCCAAAGGATTGTATTTCAGCACCAATTGCAGTTGCTGTGATTATCCAAATAGGTCGAACTGTAAAGTGGGTTTCATGACTCAAAACAATCTCTGAATTTCTTAATGTCATTTATATGCATTTAGATTCCAGCATTGAAACGCAACATTCAACCCTTTTCCCGTATGCCGCTGCGCAGCGCTGATGTCATCTGTCCACGCCATGGAGCTCACTTCTACGCCCATAAATCGAGGCGTGATGCCTACTACTATTGCATTGAGGGCCATGGTGTTACCTTGGACTGTACGCCCGGCCTGTGGTATGATGAAAATGTTCAAGAATGCCGCGAACCCGAAAATATATTGAAGACTCAATAAAAACAAAAATATTGAGTTGAAGGCAACAAATGAATATCAATAAAACACATGTAGGAATACCCAAAACAAGGGAGAAAATTATTAATTTGTCATGTCATAAATGGATGGATCTATACTATCCCAATCTGGCTGTAGAGGAATCAATTGTGAACCAACTCCAACAAAAACTGTGGAAGATATAGTTACTTTAAAATTTTCCGAGCCCCCAGTGGTTACATAGTTACAAGATGAACTGAAGAGGAAGAACCTATTTTCCCGAAATGTGAATGGGTGAATCAAAAAATTATTAAAACCTTACCAAACGAGGGCATGCAGCAGTACATAGATATCCCAAATATCAAGTCTTTAGTTTTTACACATATTTCCTCTTCTGTTATACTTATCTGTTATACTCGTATAACAGAAAACATGTTCATCTTGTATATAACAGTCATTCAATAAACAAGGAAATCTTCCAAGATTCCATTTCATAAGGAAACTTGGACCATAGCTAAGAGGCCCGCTCCACTTCCCATTTGAATTTCTAGCCTATTCGTTCTTCAGTTTCTTTGTCGCCTGCTCTGGCGCAGAGATCAGCGTTTCCCGAACAGCTATAATTAGCTAATGAGAGTCGCGTCTAGGCATTTGCAATGAGCGTCTATAAACAAAATGCAAACAAATTGGTTGAACTTTAAAATTTATTTAGCTGACATCCTCTAGGCCTTCACGAATTGTGGCTCGCGGCATTCCTCCCGCTTGGCATCGAACACCAGGCCCGGAGTGCAGTCCAGGGTAATGGAATTACCGTGAGAACAGTAGTAGTAGGCATCCTTGCGGGTCTTGTGGGCAATGAAGTGAGAGCCCTGGTCAGGGCAAGTGATGCCGCCGGCACGTGGTGGGACCCTAGCGAATGGCTGAATATCGCGCTGTAGGGACTCAACCTAAAGGAAATTCATAGCTGTAAATTGATAAAGTTTCATATTTGGATGAATTGAAGACCTACAGTGCAGTTGGCACGTGAGGGAAAATCACAGCAGTCGCATTCGGGATTGAATTGAAGGCCATTGGCGCAGGTCTGATTAACCGGGAGACCATCCACGCAAACATAGTATTTGTCGCACTTCGATTTGCTGGCAATGTAGACAATGTCGTCTGCATTGTTCTGACGCACGCACAGGTTATCCACACAGTCGACATATTGAGGGAAATCGCAACGATCGGTTTCCGCATTGTATTGCAGGCCATCGGCGCATTCACGCAACACCGGCTCTCCGGCAAAGCAGAGTACGTACTTGGTGCAGGTGCGATCGTAGCAGAAGGAGCTCAATCCCTGAGTTGGGCAGGTGGGCAGGCAGCGCACCTCCGACGCTTTCACACATTGTTGAGCGCGAGCATCGAAGTAGTAGCCATTGCTACATGAGCGAAGTATAGCTTTGCCGGCTATTCAAGGCAGGAGGGTTAAATATATATACAATTAGTATAAATAACTAAGCTATTTCTCAATAATAATCTTTCTCTTCAAATCAAACTTACCCACGCACAGATAGTAGGCGCTACAGTTATTGAGAGCTGGCAGAAACAGATTGTCGACGACATTGGAGCAAATGTTGACATCAGCCCGTCCATTGGATAGCAGCGCGGCCAATGCGATGAGTGTCAGCAATTGCTTAGCTTTTATCACTATATATTGTATAAATATCAAAAATGGTTAAGAACTTCTTTATAGCTGAGCTATACTCACTGTTGTCGGATTGTTCCGTTCCGTTTCCAATCGGAAATGTGGCCACAAACGCGAAGGAAACTTCATTTTATAGGCATTTTGCCATTTGAGTTTCTGATTTTCAAATTTCATATTTGTTTTCTTCTTTTGGCAATCAATTCGAGTTACATACGATTAGTTTGCGAAACTTATCTGAGGCGAAACACGTTCGAAATTGGTAATTTTTGGCAACAGACTCGGTGCAAGCATTCAAATTGGATAGATAAAAGAACAATATCTCCCAGCGACATGCAATAATAAAAAATTAAAAGGAAACTCTTAAATTATCAATCTCATATGCACAGCTCAAGTGTTGGTAAGAGAACTGCCTTATCAATAGAGTTAAGGGCGAGCAGACATATGTAAAGTAAATTTACAGCGTGTAATCTAATGTTGTGTGGAAAATTCCAGTTTGTGGAGTATACCGGAGTTATATAATCATCAAAATATTCAAAATAATGTGTTTAGTTGAACTAAAATTACAAAATTTTATGATTAAAAGAGTAAAATACTTCTCTAAGATCATATGGTTTGAAATTTGTAATGCTTGGATTCCTTATCAGTATCAAAATTGTTGGATTAGGCATAATAACTGATAGACAAGTCTGTATATTACTATGCAAACTTTTCTTTACTTTTCACTTATTTGTCTTGCTTTTTCAATCAGTATACAGAACGAAATCGGCTTGAGCGTATAACTATATCCAATTCTTGCCAATGGAACTATCAAATCAAATCAAAGAATAAATTCATTTCAGATACTTTAACTAGATCTGGCAATTAGGATTTTTTACATAATTTGCATGTCAGAACTGTATCTGATAAATATTTGAATATATATCATATTTATTATATAAACATATATAAATATTTGAATATTTTAGCTTTATTATTGATCAGATTTATTATTATGAATCCAGATATTATGTAGAATGTTCTTTCGGTTTGTCCTATTCCTAAAGAAAGTTATTTTTCCGTAAATGGGAAAAAATGCCGAGGTAAACATATCAAGCAAAAGTGAATCGATTCTGAATTTTTAATTATTTTTACATATACTGTACTTTGAAATAAATAAAAATCAGTTTCAAAACCGAATCTATAAGCTTTTGAATAGGTTACACTTCGACTGTAACCAACTCTGTACAACTCCCAAGGAAACAATCGGACGACAAAAGAATATAAACTTTAATTATTTCTACTTTCTTTTAAATTACAACAAACATATCATTTAGAAATAACGAACTCAAGTCTATAGCATCATCAAATAATTATTAAATAATATAATGTTTAGTATCAAAGTTTCCTAATCAAAATGATTAATGTCCTTTGCCTCAGAGTTAATCAAGCGTTTTCGGAAGCAATATATTAGACAGAAAGAAATCGACAAATGATATTTCTGATATCAATTGGCAAATTAAAAATGTAGTTTTCCTTTGGGAGCTCGACGCGCGTGCCTCAATGTGATAACGTCGATTTCCAAGAACTCATTAAATCAACGCAAAAATAGAAAGAGTAAAAGATATCAAAAAAAAGTTAGTTCTCTGGCTATAAATGCAAACTTAGCTGAGAACTTAATATAGTTGTGTTTTGGAGTTCCTCCTGTCAAAGAGTGCGTAGTCTATCTCTTTTTCTCTATAACTTTACCACTAGCTTTTCCCTTTGCCTATTAACAGTGAAGTTTCTTTATGGATTGGCATTATTTGGCTTGCTCCAATGCTCGGGGGCAAGATTCCATTTGAAGCAGAAGACACAATCGGATTTAATTGTAGCACCAGATCCAGAAGATAATGTCGTAAATCCCAATGATCCTTCCCACTCATTAGTCGTGAACGACATAAATCTGTGCGCAAATATGGCCAACAATTCCTTGCTGCCTTATATAGGCAACTGTTCCTACTTTATCTCCTGCATTGGTAAGTAGGGAGAAACGTGTAATGAAGTGGACTCTAAATTGTTGCAAACTGCTTTCAGATGGCGAGATAGATTATTTCGGCAACTGCTATACAGACGAATCCTATAAAGAGCTTTGCAAGGAGGACGACACAGATTGTGAGGTCGCCTTCGATTACAAATACCAGGCATGTACCTATAAGGAAGACGTCAAGTGCCTGCCCGAATGCGTAGACTACAAGCTGAGCAGCTTCTGCTACGATCGCACCTGCACCAAATACGTGCTCTGCTATTACGGCATTCCGGTGTTACGGGAATGCCACGACGGATTGCAATACAATGCGGAAACGGATCGTTGTGATTTCCCTGAGTATGTGGACTGTGTGGAAAACGATTGTCCCCAAGAAATGAAGGTCTCGAACATTCCCTATCTGCCCAGCAAGGCGCAGTGCAACAAATATTTCATCTGCTCCAATGGCATGGCCTGGCCTCAAGAGTGCGCCAATGGACTTCTCTTTAATCCTAAATGCAATTGCTGTGATTATCCGAGCAACGTCGAATGCAAAGTGAGTTTGAATCTAGTTATTATATAACTTGAATATGTTCAAATTTCAATTCAATTTATGTCTTAGAAGCAAACGCTGCAGGAGCGTAATATTCAACCCTATTCCCGCTCACCACCGCGACGCGCTGATATCATCTGTCCGGGCAATGGCATACACTTCTATCCGCACAAATCGAGACGAGACTCATACTACTATTGCGTGGAGGGCCAGGGCATTACCTTGGATTGTACGCCGGGCTTGTGGTACGATCCCAAGTTGCACGAATGCCGTGATCCCAAATATATTCAGATCTGAATGTAATGCCAATTGGATCAGATATACGTTTCACATATGCCTATCATGCAATATAGTACATTTCAAATTTTATGTCTCTAATGATCTTTTAACTATTCCTAGGGTTTATCTCTTAGACATTACTTATTTTTTTCATATTTTCCCAAAAGCTTTTTCTAGCCTAGACTCCAACCATTTTCAATGGAAGCTCGCTCATTGCGCATGTCTCGTACAGCTACCGCGTCTTTTGAGAGCAGATTGAGACCCCATTTATGCAGTGGCCACCCACTCACATACACATACACACACAGACACACACGCACACACACACACACACGCATACACACATACACGCAGCGTAACCAATACCGAAAGCAAAAACCAAATGTTGGCAGTCTCTGAATTTGCTTTGCAAAGCAACCAATACACACACACACGCACGCACACTCACACACACTTTTACACCCTCTCTATGAAGAAATAATCTTGAATCTGAACTCATGAAAAGTGAAAATGTTTCGCTAGCTGCATTCAGAAAGTCAGTTGGCGCTGTCAGTTGGCTGCGGGTCCTTGCGCAGGAGGCAGCAGATTGGCAAAATGCGAATTTAGTGAGGCGCGCAGTGATATTGCATTCAGTCGAAACATAGTAAGAATAATAATTTAACGAACTTGTTATACGATATGTGAAATTTCAATCAATGTTTCGCTGCATTTGACAATTTGCGATTTGGTGTCTGGTTCACTCACGTTCGCGTGCTTCAGTCAAGGCTGGCAGAAGGATACGTTTCTTTTTTGCCAGTTGTTGTGTTGTGTGTATCGCAGTGCCAGGTCAGTTGAGCGTTCAAGGACTTTTTCGTGCAACAACAACAACAACAACAACAACAATAACAACAATAATAATAACAATAATAACAATCAGTGTGCTTCAAGTGTGCGAAAATAGCAAGAAATGCAAAGGAAAATTCTTAGCTGTTAAAACATAATAGAAAGCTAAATAAATACAGGTAAAATAGTGTTAACAAAAGCCAGCCAAATTGGCATGCACTTGAAAATCAACTGCACACCCACACATACACACACACAAATACATGGACACATACACACACACACACACACACACCGACGCATTCGCATTGCATTGAAACTGTTCACATTGCTCATACGCAGCGTTTGCCATCAATGGACAGCGCGTGTCGTTTTCACAGACAGACAGACAGGCAGTCAGACAGACAGCTAGTCGTGGGAATTATCCAGATAGCTTTAACTCAAACTGATTTAATGCCTTTGACTTTGCCTTTGCCGTTGCCGTTGCCTTTGCCTTTTGCCTTTTGCCTTTTCATTTTCATTTTCATTTTACGTATTTTGTCTTTGCAAATTCACTTCCCGCCAAGCAGAAAACGAAAATGATACAAAAAAGACGCCCATAAAGGTTAACGGCAAAAACAAACCATCAAATAAAGAAGGCTAAAAACGAACGTCCAGTTTACAAAGAGTGAGAGTGAGAGTGAATGGCTGGGCCTGACAACAGGGACTCGTTACCCTTATGTGCGGGTCGCGTAGTTTCCTGTTTTCAATTCTTGCTTTTGTTTGGCATATTTCGCATAGCTTCTCACATCTGTTAAAGCGCCAGTGACACGGAACACTTTTTTCATTCATTGAAAGCTCACAGGATTCACTATTGTCTAGACAATGACTTGTTTGTTAAGTTATTAAGAATTTGCTTACCCGCATTAAATTGCAAATTGCTTTATAAAGAACGAATTTCTATAGATAACTTTGAAATCTTGCACAAATAAATAAATAGAAGAACAGAGCTATGCAGCAAATACTTTATTTAATAATTAAATTTGATTTAATATTGATTATTAAATTGTATTTCATTTTAAAATACAAAATTCATTTAAAATATGAAATTTAGCAAAAAAGTTTCGCATCTGTTTCCGCCCGGGATCGAACCGGGGGCCTTCTGCGTGTTAGGCAGATGTGATAACCGCTACACCACGGAAACAGCTGAGGGCTATGCAGCCAGAAATAGCTTTTATGGTTGACAACATGTGCACGGCAAACAAGTTCAAGCAAAATCACAAAAGCGAAAGGAAAACAACAAAAATAAAAGAAATACAGCAAACAAATTTAACAAAGGCAAAAGATAACGTTGCATATACATACATATGAGTGTGTGCGTCAATGTGCCTACCTGCATAAATAGCTCATTTAAAGCACAAAGCATGACAGCTTGATAGTAAATTTGGACTAAAGGCAAATTTGGGTGTATGTATATACATATGTATGTATGTATATATTTACAAACTTCTTCGAACTAGTTTTGTGGTATATAATGGGTACAAATCAGATAATAGCTATACAAAAAACTCGTTATTTCAATTTTAATTAATTTAATGGGCGTTGGGTTGGGGCTGCTCTTATATGCTTGTTTTATTTGTTATTTTTTTTTTAAAATCAAATTTTGAAAAAAAAATTTGTTCATCTGTTTCCGCCCGGGATCGAACCGGGGGCCTTCTGCGTGTTAGGCAGATGTGATAACCGCTACACCACGGAAACAGTTGAAACTACGCCGGCACAATAGTCCACTTAAGGCACACACATTTCCAAAAACTATTTCAATTAGCCAAATCACATTTTGTTTGTGGCTATTTTAAAGGCATTTCGGAATGCGACCGAATGATTTGCCAATTTTTTATTGTTTTTTATTGCGGCTAAACACAGCGAGGAGCTGCCAAAAAGCTGATAATAGAATTATGGGCACGTTGAGTGAACAATTTATATATATATAGCTGTGCACACACGCAAATATGTACGCATACGTACGCTGCCCATTCATAGAGAAGCAGAAATTCTACGTAAAATATATATGATTGTGTTTAAAAATGTATTAGTTTATACAAAAGACGTCAGTATTTGTTTGTGATGATCATGAGCTGATTGAATTCCCCCTCGAAGGTCACAATATTGTCTGTTGGATACAATCTAAAAGTTTGCTTTGTTGCGCACTAATCAAGGCAAAAAGACAAAGCATCAAAGGAACTGCAATGTGAACCCTTTGCTCTGGGGTCAATTCCTAAGTAGTTCTACTAAACAAAAGAAACTTTCAGTGTGAATGCCAAAAGTTGTCCTTTAAATAACTGAAATATGATCGAACAAAGTCAATATTTGTATCTATGTTCAGCTATTGTTTCAATAACTTGAAAATCACTTAAGGTAAACGAAGCTGAAAAATGAAATTCTAGAAACTGGAAAATTAAGCAAACAACTGTAGAAGGAGGACGAGGAGGAGAAGGAGGAGGAGGAGCTGGAGGTCAGGCAAAACACAAATCAAGCGTACACAATACATTGAACCTTGGATCAAAAAGGTGAAGAGAGAGAGAGAGAGAGAGACAGAGGGAGAGAGAGGGACAGAGACAGCACAAAAGTCGAGAGAAATCTCTAGCAGCAGAGGGAGGATGGGATGGGAGCAATTGGCTGAAATGAACCTGTCAAACGGTTGTCCAAAATGTCTCTTTTAAATACGAGTATGTTTATTTTATGACTTTTGCGCATTGCTCGAGTATTTATTTATTCGCCAGTGCGTTCAGCTCTGAGTGGGTTGTGTAACGTTTTCTCGCCCAAGAAGTCGTTGACAATGCAAAGCATTGAACTTTGAACTTTGACAGAGAACCGCTCGGACGCGATTCGGACTCGGACTCCGAATTGGATTACCCCAGCAGACGCGAAATTAAATACGAATAATTTTTAATGCCAAGCCTTAAATGACATTCATTTTAACATTTGTCATATAGAACTGCAAATATATATATATTTTTTATATATATTTATATGTATATATAGAGATGTTTCTCTCTTGATATGTTTTGTTGGTTGTCATTGTTGATTGGCCAAGACCACAACAACCACAGACCAGACCAACAGCCCGGCCGGCCAGTGGGACCTGTGGGAACAGTTCAATGAACAGCTAAGCAAGTTAAGCGGCAAAGCAAATGTAAACATTGTCTATACACAAAACGAACTGTGGGACAATTTTCACGATTGCTCTTAATATTTTTCAGTTTCAATTGCAATTGATAAAGTTGAATGCAAACTTGAAAGAAAAGGTTGAAGATGATCCCTTTAAAGCTATGCCTGCCTTGAGCTATAGTTGGAGAAGCTTCAATATATGAACAGAATATGTCAAATTTATGTATATATATTTATATATTTAAATATTTATATATTTATCAATTTTTATATTTATATATTTCAATATTTATATATTTATATATTTATATATTTATATATTTATATATTTATATATATATATATATATATATTTATATATTTATATCTGTGTGTTCGCCTGTAGAAATAGTTGGAATATTTAAAATATTTCCATTTGGTATCTGGCCAAAATTTAAATTTCTTTCCTTTTATATAGTTAACCAAATACATGAGCTTGCCAGATTTGTTGTGGGATTTTTTTTAAAGAAAACTTTTATTAAGCTAACACAAATTATTTTAATTAATTTTTTTTTTTATCAATTTATTACATATTTACTTTATTTATTTCTTATAAGTTTGTGAAGCACAATATGCCACACTTGAGCCCTTATCTCAATTGATAGTTCCATTCCTATCTATATCTATCTCGATTAATTTGTTGCTTTAAAGTAATAATAATAATAAAATAATAAAATAATTTTAGATTCGAACTTTGATTGATCAATATAACAATAAACAAAACTTAAATATATTCTTAATTTATGCAATTTGATCAACTTGTTTCGCCGGCTTTATTATCCATTAACTTTATATTCAAACAATTGAAATGTATTCTTAATTTATACAATTTGATTTGCTTTAAAAGCCTTAATATTTACATTCCTACAATAGTATATTGTCTAAAACTCAAATTTAAATATACAAATATGAATAATAATGAAACAATATTATTTTTAAATATTAAAGCTAACAATTCTATATAAAATTCACGTCAAACTAAAATTAACAAAAAATTTATTCGTCTGTTTCCGCCCGGGATCGAACCGGGGGCCTTCTGCGTGTTAGGCAGATGTGATAACCGCTACACCACGGAAACAGTTGAAACTAACGCAGCAAGATAGCCAACTTGACAAACTCTGCAAGCATTTATAGTCTTTTAAATCTAAATATTTAGTTAAATTATTTATAAAACTTATCATTTTTGATTGCTCTAGAATTACCTTATACTGCAGCCATGTCCACTGTGCTTGCTATTCCCTGCAGGCATCCTCCCTATCTCTATCTCTATCTCTGTCTCTCTAACACCTACCTTGTGTGGCTGTCATCTGTAGCCCCTGGCCCCATTCTTTGTTCATTTTTGGCGCGCTAAGCTTTTGTGTTAAGTTTGTTGAGTTTGCCAGCTTTGCTGCTGTCAATGACACGGGAAGTGAAAGGACTCCCAAAATGTTGCTCTTGTTGTTGTTGTTGGTTTTGCTATTACCATTTGGGGGTTATTTGATCAGGCAGCAACCTTTGTTTAGCGCTTACCTATGCAGTTCCTTCGATGGGGAAGCCGTTTGGGGCTGCTGCTGCTGCTGCTGCTGCCTTTTTTTGTGGGGTAGTTGAACTTGAAATCTCGCACAAAGAGGAAACAGCAGACAGACTTGGAGTGCAGCATAATAAAAAGCAATGGGCACGTTTCCTGTTTAGCTATACATCTATACATATACATATATATACTTGTATGCGTGTGTGTGTGTGCGTCTCTGCGTGCAAGAGAAATTCCTTCTTCCGTCTAGGCGAGCACAGTTGGCGCTTGTGTCTCGCCACAAAGCCAAATGAGTCATGCGCTTTGTCTGGGCTTAAGAGGCGACCATCCCAGACTCTCAGCATTAACTTCAAATAAGTTTCGCGTCTATCTGTTAACACAAGTTTCTACTTACAGCAGTCGAGTCGAGTGTTCGCAGGGAGATGCATTTCTGGATTGATAAACGCTCGCAGCAATGCGGCTTTGGGCGCTCACGTGTCGCCGCATCGCTGTCGCATGCGGGCGGCGGCCTCAGCTATGGCCATCCGCCGCGACGCAGCAAGTCCAGCAGCAACAGTGCCAACAATATGGCTGGCGGCAGTGGCAGCGGCAGCAGTGGCAGCCATAATCAAACGCTCGCCTCGGTGCATCGCGGGCCAGCGCCTTATGGGGGCGACTGCCAGCCGTCGGGCGCTGGCACCAGTCGCCAGTCGTCGCATTATGCGAGCAGCGGCAGCAGCAGCAACAACAATGCACATGCCAGCAGCCAGCATCAGCAACATCAGCCGTTGCTGCATCACAGCAGCAACAACAACAATAGCAATGCTGCCATGACAACAACAACTGCCAGCAACAACAACAATCCGAATGGAGCCGCCACATCGGCAGCGGTGCTAACAGGGAGCGGGACGATTGTGCCGCTGGTGGCACATGGCTCACATTATCATCAGCACAGCACGCGCTATCAGCCAAGACCACAGCATCATCAGCAACAGTTGCAGCAGCAGCAGCAGCAGCAGTTGCAACAGCAACAACAACAGCAGCAGCATCACTATAGCTACAGCTATCATCATCCTCAATTTGGCAACATGGCTGTGCCAGTAAGGCAATATGAGCAACAACAACAACTGCAGCAGCAGCAGCAACACCAGCAGCAACAACAACATCAGCAACATGCAGGCGTCTACGCGTAAGTAATTCTGTGTAATAATTTATTTACTTTATTCTTAAATCATTTGCATTCGCAGTGACGATGCCTATAGCGCCTACCATCATCACCACAGCAGCAGCAACAGCAACAGCAACAGCAACAGCTGCAACAACACCAACAACAGTCGCTATGCAACACCGCGACGTCACAATTCCAGCAACAATATGCGCCACGCAACTGTCGCAGCAGCAACAGCAGCAGCCACAGCAGCAGCAACTACAACAGGCTCGGTGTCAGCCACAGCCACGCCCATACCGCCGCCCACACAAACACAGCCCGGGGCACAAAGCAACCAACTGCAGCAGCAGCATCACGCCCTGTTGCAACACGCCGATTCGCAGCTGCTGCCCAGTCATCTGAAGTGCGGCATGTGCGCCTCGCTGGTGCTGGCCTCGGTGTTTGTGGCCGGGGCAAAGTTCTACTTTGATCACCAGGGCACTGGCCTGGAGGTGCTCATATTTTGCGCATTCTCGGCCACTTTCTTTTTGGCCGCCTGCATGGTGTCGCTGTGCCGCATACCCAAGGGCTTGCTACCCAGCACCAGCGGCGGGGGCGGCGGCAGCGGCAGCCGCGGCGATGCTCGCGGCGTATGCCACAGCCGTGGCGGCAATGCCACCAGCTGCATGCTGGAGCTGAATGATATCAGGTATTTGGATGAGCGGCAGGTGGAGGTGAGTGCGGAGACGGCGGCAGCAGCGGCCGCCGGGCCACCGCCATATCATATAGCAATATTGTTGCCGGAACAGACGCCGACGGCTCTGGGTAAACAGGTGCCACTGGATGAGTCACCGCCGCCGTCCTACGATAAGATACTCGTTTAGTTTTTAGGTTTGTTTGGGATAGCGCTTTGGTTTTCGTTTAGGAATTGAGCGTCAATTTCAGTTAAGAGCCAACTATAAACCCAATCCAACCCAATACCAAATACTTTTGCTCAATATTTTTCTAATGATATCAACGACAAATTTATATATACATATACACGGCAAAAATGACATTTGCAAATAGATATACATATATACAACACATACATATATATATATATATATATATACATTTATAAATATAAAGTAAAGTACATATATTTTTAAGCTCCAATTAATATTTTTACACTTTGAACTTTCTAATCCGAAACACACACACACACAAGCCCCCAGAAATCTCCAGTCTCTCTACTAACTATGTATCATTTTTGTTCTGTGATATGCTCAAAAGAAAATCATACGAAATAATCCATTAGAGACAAAGCAAAGCGAAATAGATAAACCAGAATATATAGAAATTAGTTGCCATATAAAATAGTAATATGTGAAGAAAATGTGAAATATTCAACTAAATACACATCAAGCAGCTACAACAGTATTATTAGTCAGTAGTCATTTAAGTAACAACTACTCATATGCAACGTAAATAAATAATGTCAAAGTGCAATATAATACAAATAAATAAAGAACGAATTAATTACAAAATTTAATTTGAATTTTTGATATATATATTTAACGGCTGCTACTTTTTAACTATCGATAATTAATCGTATAGCATTTTTGCCAGACGCGTGTGGTGACACTATCGCCACAGTTATCGATAATTCAGTGTTGCCACATATTGCGATCGAAATGGCAAAAACACATTTCTAGTAGCCTGGCAATTGTTTGTTTACATAGAAATTTGTAAATATTCTAGAAAATGACTCGTCACGCACGTAATTGCACCGCCGGAGCCGTTTACACCTACAACGAGAAGAAACGTGATGCTGCCGAATCTGGATACGGTACAAATGCCAAGCGTCTTGGCAAAGATTCTATCAAATCCTTCGATTGCTGCTCGTTGACGCTGCAGCCGTGCAGATATCCCGTAGTGACCAAAGATGGCTACCTCTTCGACAAGGAGGCCATTCTGCAGTACATTATCACCAAGAAGAACGAGTACAACCGCAAGTTGAAAGAGTACGAGCGCCTGCGTCGCATGGAAGAGAACGAAGTGACCCAGGAAGCGAATCAGAAGCAACTGGCTCGCATGGAGAAGTTCGTGAATGCCGAGAAGCCAACCACAACTCCGGCACACAGGCCTAGCCCAGCAGTGTCCAAGTCCACAAAGCTGGACGATAAGCCCAGCACTTCGTCAGCTGCCAGTGCTAGCTCAATCAGCTCCATTTCCAACATGACCAATGGCCATGAAACGAAGCTGCCCAGCTTCTGGCTACCATCAGAGTGTCCCAATGCAGGCCGTGCCAAAGCTCAGCCGCCAGACTCTACGATTTATTGCCCTGTCTCACAGCAGCCGCTGAGAGTCAAGGATCTAATCGATGTTAAGTTTACATTGCTCAAAGATGGGGACAACAAACGTTCGCTCATCGCCAAGGAGGCGCGCTACATGTGCCCAATCACACACGATGTGCTCAGCAATGCTGTGCCCTGTGCCGTGCTGCGTCCCACGTGAGTTTAAGAAAAGGTTGCATATTGGCATATGAATCTGTATGTAATTTATGTTTGTTTGCAGTGGCGATGTGGTTACCATGGAATGCGTTGAGAAGCTCATACGCAAGGACATGATACATCCCCTTACCGATCGCAAACTTAAGGACAAGGACATCATTCCACTGCAACGTGTAAGTAAAGTAAAGAAAGAGGGTATTTAATAGAGTTTATAGGATTTTGCAAATGACAATTGATCGTTTTACTCTCTGTTCTCTGCTCTCGAAAACAATCGCTCTCGTTCTGAGCAAGAGACTTAAGTTCGCTTCGTGTTTGTTTTCTATTGAGCGCCTTGAGTAGAGCTATTCGTGAGAGGCTCTCTTAACGAACATTTTGTAGAGAGATTTACAACTGAGGTACACACAATGAGACTCAGTAGTTGAGCAAATCACTCAAAAAGTCAATACGAAGGGTCTTCACAGTAATTTTCCTTGTCCAGAAAAATAAATGAGTTTTTATATAAATAATATTAAAAATTATTATAAATTAATCATAATATACTAATTGATTATAATTGATTGACTGAAACAATTTATATGTCTAGCGAACTCATAACTAGCATATATACTAATACAAACACAAAAGATTTTTTCCTTCACTTGACTCAATCAAACGGTCGGAGAACAACCTGAGCGAGAGCAACCTAATTGAGCAGTAACGAGCTCGTTAAAAACACGAAGCAATCAGTTGCTCACTGAGTTTTTCTTAAAGTGTGAGTGAAAGTCACTTATTGTCAGATATCGAGAAGCTCTCAACTGTTATTTGCAAGCTATGGTTTACATACATGAGGAATACTTCAGTCTTAGATTATCTCCACTATCATGAAAACTTACTCATTTAAATACACAAATATGTGCTTTGCCTCAAATAGAAGTATCATTATTGTTAAATCATTTGAATGTTATTTAAGTAATTATAAGTAATAATAAGTATTATAATAATAATAATAGTGGCGCTTGAATTGGAGTTGTAAGAGCAGCATTTGAAGTTGGAGTTGTAAGAGCGGGAATGTGGATCTCCCTATGATCGCTTACGATGAGCTTACTTACTAAATAAAGGTTGAACGCTATTATAAGAGCTATGAATCCCTATATCAGAGAAGAGAGCAGCAAGTTCCTTTCGTAAACAAGCATAGTTGTTTCAACAGCCATATTCATGCTATAAAAGATCTCACACAATAAAAACCAAAGTTATTCTGCATTTATTGTAAAGTTTAACGTGGTTTAACAACTGTTTCAGACTATATATAGTAAATTATATCCAACTACTTATTCTATACATTTTATATATAATTTCAACACAGTAACATTTTTCTATATTTAATTTCTCCTCATTCTTCCAGGGCGGCACGGGCTACTCGTTTACCAATGACAATCTGCAAGGCAAGGAGAAGCGGCCAATGCTGCAGGTTTAAATTAATTAATTAGTTTATTAGTCAAGCTCTTAAAGCTTATATACAAATATAATGTTCAATGTTCTATAGAAAAAATCTAACAATATATCAACCGATATAGAATTATGTAAACATAAATAATTTATACTTCTTTTGAATTATATATATATAATTTATTTAGAGTTATAACAAAATATTGTCTTAATACACATTTTTGCTGCAACCTTGACACACTCTTACCCAACAGAAAAAATCATGTTAAATAGATAAGTTTTCGCAAAAAAACAAAAACTGTACACGTTTTCTTGATAACAATATTGATATGTGATTCATGACCTTGAAAACTGATATATAAAGACAATAGAATTTTCAAATTTAAAACAAACCAACATCAGCTGAAGCTAAAAGAACATGTGTCAACAACAAACAGTCTTCAAGGTGCTCTGCCTGCTCGTCCTGGCTGGAGGACTACATCTTTGTACTGCGGAAATCTTTCAACAATGCAGCAATGTGGAGGCGGACACTTTTATCATGGCCATCGAGGATTGCACAAGCTACATTTATTGCAATGGCGAGGACTCGTTCAGAGACAGCTGCCCCGACCAAACGTACTTCGATGCAAGGGCGCAGGAGTGTGCCTTTGACGATGCGGGCATTTGCTTGCAGGCAGTGAAGACATCAACAGTTACAGCACTTGTAGATGAGGCAACTGATAGCAACACGGATGGAGTGCAGACTGATGCAGCAACTACTGCGCCGACAGAAACAGACACCGATGCAAATGCAGAGCAGACGAAGCCAGCGGGCAGTAGACCGCATTGTGACACCAGTGGCGATGGCTACCATCCGCATCCAGAGCGCTGCGAATACTACTATAGCTGCATCGCTGGCTACCTGACCATAGTGCGCTGTCCCTACAAATACGGCTGGGATTACGCGCAGCAGCAGTGCAAGCCCCTGCCGGAGGCACAGTGCTTCAGCTTATAGTATATAGATCCGTAGACTTAAGAATAGTATTGAGCTAACCCAGATTTACAAGGCAACTCTGTACGAGATGACAATAATAAATAAGTATTTCTGGCATCCTAATGAATTGAATAAGTGCAGCCAGCCTCTGTGAAGGGGGATTTGGCCCAGCAGCGTCTCCAATGCGCTTCCATTTGTATTTGTCAGCCGTTGTCAACATAATTCAAATCTCAACAGCAGGTACCAAAATTTATTTTTGTAACAATTTTTTTTCCTAATTTTCGGTTTTTTTTTTTCTTTTTGGCGGCTGCTTCCACATTTTTATTGCAAATTAATAATGCACACGAATTGCGAGAAATTCGCACATGTATTGGGCTGTGTGTATTTTGGTGGGCATGTCAATTGTGTCTCGGGTAGCAGATGGACTACAACTTGATGCTCATTAATGTGTATTATGAATTAACAAATGTTTTGATTAACTAAATTTTGTTGCAGCCAATTAATTAAGCAACAAATTTGTGAGTACAAAACTGCAACAATTTCTCTTCGCTGGCTTCGAGCTGTTCCCTTCTAGCTGCTCCCTGCTAGCTGCTGCCTGCTGCCTGCTGCCTGCCGAATGCCGACTGCCTACTAGCTGCGTGCTCATTAATTAGAACATGGAACCGACAACGATGCTGTTGATGAGATTGAGATCGTTAGAGGAGCAAAAGCAAAGACAGCCGCAAGCACTGCGAAGACGACGACGACGACGAGCGAGAAATCAAATCAACAAAACAAATGGCAACGGCGACAACAACAACAGCAGCAACAGCTACAACAACAACAACAACATCGAATGGCACACAGCAAAAATTGTCAAGAGATGGACATTCGAAAAATAGAAAATCTCCAACTAAAACCGAAAGAATTGAAACATTTTCGGATATTTTCATTTCAGATGCGAGCAGCAAACGGTTAACAAAGGTGCGCGCTTTAGCCAAAAGCTAAAAGCTAAAGAAAATATATAATAAAAAAACAAAATTAAAAGAAAATCTACGCGATAAGAAGTCAAATGAAAACTGCAAAAAACTAAGAAAATGGTGTACAATAAGGATATGCAAGGATATTAAAAATAAATTAAAGTCCAAAACAAATAAGAATTAAAAATAATTTATAAAATTGTATTTAGTGCACAAAGTAAAAAAAGAAAAAATAAATGAATTTTTATTCAAATTTTATTATTAAAAGAAAAAACAACAAATAATAAATAAATATAAATATATATGTTAT
Organism: Drosophila nigricruria; assembly: GCA_037075265.1. Lineage (NCBI taxonomy): Eukaryota > Metazoa > Arthropoda > Insecta > Diptera > Drosophilidae > Drosophila > Drosophila nigricruria. The sequence goes on from JBAMCI010000074.1 coordinate 2,013,888, forward strand.
ATACATATGTATATATACAGTAAAAATAAAAAAGTTTATCAAGCGCGTGGCAAGCAAATAAAAATATACGTAAATAACAAAAAATAATAGTTAGTTGCGAAAAACCGAATATTAAATACACTTACATAAATCGAATTATAAATAAACTAATTTAAAATTTAGTAAATAACTGAATTTAAATAAAATATATTTCTAAATTTGTTTTTATAAAATATTTTTTTAAATAAATAAACTTGAAGGTTTTGCCTTTATCTTGCAGATACTATATGAGAACAAGCTCTAATAATTTGTATACCGAAAAATATTTAAAACTGAGAACATGAAGTGCATAAAAACGGATTAATAATAGACAGATTATTAGACAGACAACTTATTTAAATAATATCAACTATTCTTTAAAATATTCAATGTATACCAAAAAAAAAAAAATTAAAAAAATAATAAATACAAAAATAAAATATAAACAAATTTAATATATAAAAAATAAAATATAAATATAAATATAAATTTAAAAAAATATATAAATATAAAAAAAAATATATAAACATAAAATAAAATATAAAATATAAAATATAAAATACAAAATATAAAATAGAAAATATAATATACAAAATATAAAAAATAATATATAAAATATATAAATACAAAATACAAAATATATAAATATAAGATATAAAATATAAAATGTAAAATATAAAATATATAAATACAACTACATTTTGTAAGTTTTTTAAAACTTGTTGATTTATTTATTAGATCACATCCAATCAGAGAGGTGCTAAATGTTTTCTAGTCGTTACAAAGTTCGTACAATAATGTATAAAACTTTCAGCTGGGGCACAAGAAACGCATAAATTAATTAATATATAAGAAATTTAACAAACAAAAGTAAATAAAACAAAGTTACAATTTTATAAAAATATATTCTAAATTATAAAATTGTAAAAAATATGTGTTTTATATATATACAAAAGCAAAATATAAATAATTATCTAATAGAACTGGTATTAAAATATTAAACAATCTATGAAAATTAAAAGATAGTGTATATGAAAAGTGTCGTAAGAAAAAGTGCGAAAATAAAATTAAAAAAAAATATATATATATATATATATATATATATATATATATATATATATATATAAATATATGACAAATATATTTCCCATAAAAAACAACAAAAAACTAATTTAGTTAAACAAAAAATTAACTCAGCACTCTCAAATAGAGGATTAAGTGGACTGTTTCCAAAATTTGTATATCGAAAGCAGAATCAAACTACAAAATCTGTTTGAAAACATAAAAACTCGCCGAAGGCATTAAACACAATATAAAAATTCGCTTTTATCGTTAATATTCAACACGAGTGCTCGATTAAGTGAAAGAAAATACACGCGAAAATGCCGACAAGAGAAAATATTCAAAGGAAAACTTTATGTTTAATAAACTAAGTTGACAACAGGAAAACATAAAACGAAAAGTTCTCATTTGAGTTTGTTAACAAATTGAATTCCAGTCGACAAACCCCTTAAGTTCACTTGGACCTAGGCCTATAAATAATTTAGCCGGGGCAGTCGCGAAAAAAAACCGAAAAGCGAAAAACTGGACTGACTCGACTACAAAAAAAAATAAATATAAAATATAACAGAAAACAACATAAAAATCATAGAAAATATTTAAAAAACAAAAAATTCGTAGACACAAAAATTTATGAGCGTCGCTTTTGTCATGGAACAAATGAAAGTTAAAACCATGCAGTAAATTAAATATAAATAAAATTAAATAAAATGAGAGAAAATCCTTTTGGTGTTTCTATGGAATGGCAACGCGGCGTATGAGCGATTATGTGTAAAATATTACGCATCAACGCGTAGCCAAATGGAATGGACTGAAAGGGAGGGAGGGATGGGTGAAGGGTGATGATGAAATCACGAAATCACTTGACAAAGACAGCACTTGGACAACAAATCAAAATAGACAGGCTGGCGAGAGCGTTTAGCACAGTTCTTGTGGCGGCTATTTAAAAATACATACATAAGGCAACTGAAACTAATTTCGGAATATATCAAGTAAAAACTGAGCAAAATAAAACAAGAAGACAAAAAAAAAATGCCAAAGAGTTACGGAAAAGACACTTTCTGTGTGAACGAGCGCCAAAAAGGCCATACCCCAGGCCAGGGCGTCCTTCCTCCCCACCCCCTTGTCCGCTTGTTCCCCCTTGTTTTACGGTTACCCTGGCTCTGGTATTCTTCTGCCTTCGTCGCTCAATAGAAAAATGCTTAGATGCGATTTTCACTCGCTGTGCACATAATGGAATGAAGAAAATTCCGTCTGTCGACAACAACAGCAACAGCAACAACAACAACAACAAATCGCATGCTGGGCACCAAGCAGCTAGCAAAGATGTCGTAGTTGTCACTTTCGGGGCCTCCAATGAGTTGCAGTTTGCGATTCTCACACAGTTTGTATGTTATGCATGTCCGATGCACACACAAAAATAGCCCTCGGACAAAAGTAGTGGGTTACCCATCCAATACCCACTTACCACCACCACCACCACCATCAGCACCACCACGAACAATCAACACTAGCAGCCAGCACTAAGTAGTTTTTCATGGCATCTAGTATAACCGCAATGGCTAAACAATGGAAATTGGCAGATTTATAGCACAGCCCAGAAACCCACAGATCTAGACAGAGATAGATATATAGCCAGGCCAGAACGAATCACATAAGAGATCAGAGACCAGCCGAAAACAAATCAGAGTGCCAGACGAGCAAATACCCTGTAGATAGCTGTTGCTTAAGATAACTCACTTGATAAATGCATTGAAAACAGAGTGGCTTGAATATCGATATTTATCGATTTGTACAGAATGTATGTGCCATAATAAGGTTACCCTAAAGTTAGTGTAATGAAGGTATTAAGTTCCATAAATAATCCATTTGAAGTCATAATTTCTATAATATTAGAATAATTATATATCGATATTTATCGATTTGTACAGAATGTATGTTTCCTATTAAGGATACCCTAGAGTCATTGTAATGACGATATTAATTGTCATAAGTAGTCCATTTGATGTCGCAATTTCTATAATATAAAAACATCGATATTTATCGATTTTGATATAGAATGTATGCAACCTATTAAGGATATCCTAAAATCTAAGCAATTGAGGTATTAATTGCTATAAATAGTCTATTCGATGTTCCTTTATCTATAAGATAAAAATAAACATATCGATATTTATCGATTTTAGGTGGTATACAAATAGTATATTAACGGTTTATAGCTAGTACAATAAATATTGCAGTTATTGTGAATAGTTACAAATATAATGTGAGATCTGTATTTCAAGAGGCTGTATAGAGGCTGTTGGAAGATCGATAACTATCAATGTTTGGGATCAATTAAGTCTAATAGCCTTAAGCATGGACAACAGATAGACGAAGAGATAGATAGATTGTTCTAGCTGATGCTCATTGAAAACATACAATGATATAGCACATAGCAGTTCCTCCATCAGCCTATTACACTCTCTAGTTACTCAATTTAAATGGGAACAGGGTATTCAAATCAGAACAACAAAAACAAGTTAAGCAAATTAATTTTATTTAAATAAATTTCATTTAATTGCCAGCCAAAGCAGCCGCTAAGCCCCTGCACACTCAAGCATCATCTCACAGCGTCAGTGTGTATGTGTGTATATGTGTGTGTGTGTGTGATTTCTATTGTTGTTGTTGTTATTTCTTCTTCTTGGCATCTTTTATTGTAATTTAGCTTTGTCAACTGGGTCTCTGGCTAGAATCACAAAACAACCTCTAGGCATATAGAAACCAAACGAGAATCCTACCTTGGAATGGCATGCGAATGCTGGCAGTTAGGATTCTAAATGAAAATTATCAGAAATATACAAAATTTTGAGAGCTGTAAACTGAATCACAGAAAATGTGGTCTATTTACTTAGTTATTGATTATTTTTCCCCTATAACAGCAAAACTATCCCAAATAAACTTTAGCTGCCCTTTATAGACCTCCGGCCAAGTCACTTCTATTACCTTAAACTTACTGTCTTTTATGTCTTGTGTACGCAATTCTCTCAGACATTGCCGTGTCACATTTGAGACGCACACAGGTTCTACTACATCACAGCTATTCATATCGTGAAATGGCTAAGCATACCGCGGCGTATGAGTAATATGCCAAATGCTACGACACAATACGTATACGCCGCGTGCACGTCTCGAGCGGCGGCAATCGGCATAAAGATCAACGCTCTATAAAGAGCACTTCGTGGATCTCTTAACGAAAGAGTGCGCGACAAATATAAACAAATAAAAACGACAGCAAACACAAGCGCAAGACAAACAAACAAATTATGAAAGGAAAATAATCGAAACGAAAATTGTGATTGCAAAATGCGCGCGCGATACGACGACGACGGCAATGAATGCAGTAAAAATAAATACTCAAAGGACTCTTAACCTATCTTACAGAGCCATTTATGTGAGGGACACACGGGCACACAATCTTCATGAATTATGGAACATGTAAATACAACAAATACGAGGCAACAGCAACAACAGCAGCAGCAGCAGCAGCAGCAACAACAGCAGCGCCAACACCAGCAACAACAGCTGCAGCAGCATCAACTGGAACAGCAGCAACAACATAGCGACAATCAGCAACAATTTTGCCTACGATGGCACAATCATCAGGTTAGTTAAGCACTGAATAATCAATATCTATTTGTTTGTTAAATAAAACTTAATATTAGCATACTTTGATGGGTAATGAGAAGTTAAATTATAAGTTAAGTTATTCCATTTAGTTAATCAAAAAAGAATTTTGAGCAGTTGTTAGAGATAGCAGGGTTAAAGACTTTGTGGTAATGTGAACACGAAGTAGTGAACTTTAATGATTGAAATGCTTCTTTGTAATTTCCGATCAGAAAGGATTAGCATGATATAAATCACACAACAATGAGCTTATAACACTTATAGAGAGAGAGAGAGAGATAGAGAGAGAGAGAGAGAGAGAGAGAGAGAGAGAGAGAGAGAGAGAGAGAGAGAGAGAGAGAGAGTGTGTTATGCACAGCATTTTTAAAGGGTATAACACTATAAAATAAGTGTTATAAAAATAAACTTATAAATTTTGTTAGTGTTATACACACACTATTTCTATAGTTACTTCCATAGGGTTATACACATATTATATTCATAGTGTTATACACTCACTATTTCCATAGTGTTATACACACCCAAATTCTATAGTGTTATAAACAAACTATTTCTTTAGTGTTATTCACATACTATTTTCATAGCGTTATACACAAACTATTTCTTTAGTGTTATACTTATACTACTTTCAAAGTGTTATATACTATTTCCATAGTATTAAACATAAACTGTTTGAATATTGTAATACACACACTATATCCATAGTGTTATACACACACAATATACATATTTCCATAGTGTTATACAAACTATATTTCTATATAACAAAAAAGTGTGAGTAGCTGCTTAGCAGTATATAACAATTTGTTGTTATACTATATAACAACTTTTTAAAATATAGTAAGAGTTATTATATGGTGTTATACACATAATATTTCTAATAGTGAGTTTTACATACACATTGTTGTTATACAGCGTTATACTTATAGCATTGTTAAATAACAAGATACGTTACAGAATAATATATAACACATTGTTGGTTCATCTAACAACAAAATGTTATATACAAATGTATATATAACAAAGAAATTTTTATACTCAAATGTATAGCTCAAATGCATATAGCACTTTGTTGCTTATAGTATTATATCCACATTAGTGTTATACAGATATGGAATACATCAACAAAGTGTTATAATATGATATACAATTTGTTTTCATATAACACTTTGTTGTTAACAGTAAAAGAGATCCTTTCAGAATGATATTCCTTTATGTACTCTGGTATATAATATATCCATATATATTATTTATTGAAAATTCAAAAAGTGATTTTCACTTTGTATTTCCAATCAGAAATTTCAGCTCGCTGCACATATAAACCATACCATAATACGTTCCGTTGACTTCAGGTGCCATTAATTCCGAACTACTTAGCTCATCCTATGATTTATTGGCTCCAATGTGCTGGCCGCAGATCCGAAATGAATTTAAATGAGTGTTTTTCATAGACATGGTCAGCATTATACTAGTTTGTACGGTGTATTAGCCAGAGGCTTGGCCTCGCTCATAAAATTGACTGGACATCGTTCAGAAGAGGCGACCAAAGAAATGTCACCCATCTATATATAGGGTATACAGATAGATATATGGTATATATATATATATATATATATATATATATATATATGTATATATGTATTTCTATATATTCTTATTCACACATAGTTTTCCGCATTTCATATACTGACAATTCCGTTGCTCTCAGATCGCTGTTGGAGGGAGCACAGGCAGCCGACCACAAAGCTGTCCAAAATAGCCGAAAAGCCAAAAGAAGAAAAACAAAAACAACAACAACAACAACAACAAAATAGAAAAAAATTGTCAAATAAATGAAATGCTCATTGCAATTGCCAAAATCCAAAGAATTTTTACTAGCAACTAAATCTAATTTCGAACGCGACGCAGTTGCAATTAATGCTCAGCTGCCATTAAGTGTCGCCTGGTGCATCTGCTCCAAATGTTTTCCGGGCCCCTAGCCTAGGGCATCGAATCACAATTTTAGCCAGCCAGCTAGCCAGCCAGTCAGCCAGTCAGCCAACCAGGCAGCTGGCCAAATCTACTCTATACTATTTATAAGATTAGCTGACCCAATTGCCCTCAACTACAACGGCAGCCACAATTTGCATTTACAACAAATCTCGATGCCATTGCCTCTCGATTCCAGACCAGTTTACTGAGCACTCTGCCGGTGCTGCTGGACCAATCCCAGTTGACGGACGTGACCATTTCGGCGGAGGGTCGTCTGCTGCGTGCCCATCGTGTGGTGCTCAGCGCCTGCAGCAGCTTCTTCATGGAAATCTTTCGGGCACTGGAGGCCAACAATCATCCGGTCATCATCATACCAGGCGCCAGCTTTGGCGCCATTGTCGCGCTGCTTACGTTCATGTACTCGGGCGAGGTGAATGTCTACGAGGAGCAGATACCCATGCTGCTCAATCTGGCTGAGACATTGGGCATCAAGGGGCTGGCCGATGTGCACAATAATAATGTAAGCATATATACTATATAGTGATTCTTGATCCAAGCTCACTTTTAATCTGCCTTTAGCTACCCAAGACAGCAAAAAGTACGCCGACTGCCTGTATGGAGCCGGCCAGCATGGACAAGCCACTGGCATTCGATGCCACTCGAACACCTTCGCCCACGCCCACACCTACACCCACGCCCACACCCACACCAACGCCCAATCTGGGCATGTCCAATCCCACGCTGCAGGCGCCGCTGCTTGCCAACAAGTTGGGCTCGCCCTTGGAGAACTTCTTTCTGAAGTCGCTGCAATTCTATCCGAATCTCTTGCCGCAGCCCTTGAACTTCTCGCAGACGGCGCTGAACAAGACCACAGAGCTGCTGGCCAAATACCAGCAGCAGTGCCAGCTCTATCAGAGCAACCTCGAGGAGGAGGAGTGCTACGGCGCTAAGCGCCTGAAGACGGGCAGCGGCGCAGCGGGCAGCGTGGGCAGTTCACAAAAAGACATCAAGCGTATAGACAAGATCGTGGAGAATCTGAGGACTAGCAATAGCAGTAAATCGCCCATGGAGTGTGGTGCTCCGAGCTCGATTGTGGCCACTTCACCAGTTACACTGGCGCCACAGACCATGTCGCACTTCTCGCCGCAGCTGCCCGTGGTCAAGACGTCGCCCAGCTACAACAGTCCCCTGAATCCCGCCGGCCATCTGTACAGCAGCGCCAAGCTGCCTGGTTATAGTGCTGCTGCCACGCCCACAACGGCACAGCAAGCAGCCCAGCAGTCGCATCTGGCCAGTCCCCCCTACATAACGCCCGAGGATCACGTCAAGCTGCAGCAACACATCGAACAGTACGCGGCCTGCCAGCGCGAAGCGGCGGCTGCTGCTGCAGCTGGTCAGCTGATCAGCGCCAAGTCGGAGCCGAATCTGTTGTCGTTGAGCGCTGAGAAGATGGTGACGCCCAACAAGCCGCCGTCCAACTCCAAGCTCTATGCCACATGCTTCATCTGCCACAAGCAGCTGAGCAATCAATACAATCTGCGCGTGCATCTCGAGACCCATCAGAATGTGCGGTGAGCAGGGCACAGAGCAACTGGGATTTGAAATTTTTGAAAACTCACTCTAAATCCCTTTCAGCTATGCCTGCAATGTCTGCTCACACGTGTCGCGCAGCAAGGATGCGTTGCGTAAGCATGTCAGCTATCGTCATCCGGGCGCACCGTCACCCTGCGAGAACGAGGCACGACGCAAGCGTGTCACCAAGCTGGCAGCTCAATCGATCTCCGCCGCAGCACCGACGGCGACAGCAACCAGCGGCGACATGGCTGCAGGCGAGGTAACTGGCACGGGTTCCGGCTCCGCATGCGGCTCCGGTTCCGGCTCTGCCTCTGACTCCGTCTCTGGCCCAGCTTCGCTCTCGGCCAATCCATATCTGTTTCTACCCAATCAGTTTCAGCTGGCCGCTGCGGCGGCTGCTGTGGCCGTGGCCGAGTCGAATACAACAGGCTCAAGCCTGGATGTGGCGCACGAGGTGCCCGTGTCCATGAAGAGTGTAACTCCAGTTGCCCGAAATGGTGAGGCAGGCAGCGAGACGGATGCAACAACCATTTAGAGCAACGGAGAATCACATACACACTCACTCACACACACACACACATGCACACGCTCACAAACACACTCTCACTTCAAATTAACCCCACCGTATACCGATACCAAACGTCTTAGACCCGGCTGTGATACTTAGCACAATTCGTCGATTTAATTTGAATTTATTTCTCTCGTTAATTTTAGCGCCATTTGTTAGAGTTTCGCTTGCACTTATCGATAAGTCTGCAAGTGGTGGCATCACTGTCACAGTTTGAGGGTGACACACACACACGCAAACAGTTTGGGCAGCACTGAGTGCACCCACCCAACCCGTTTGCAATATTGCGAGGCTTTTAATTTACCTTCTACAAAGACCAACACACACACACACACACACACTCACGCCTACACATTCTAATAAATTAAGAGCACTTTTTATAAATATTATAATTATACACCAAAAAACACACGCACACGCACACATGCACACAAAAAGACAAGGTGAAGACCTACAAAAACCAACAACAACAAAATAAATAATTTAAGCCACAAAAAATACACACTCTTCAGATTGACTTTTATTTTCATGCAAAAACTAGTTTATTTCATTTCATAATACAATAATTTACGTACGCTGGCGCACTTTACACAATATGTTTCAACTGTAATCCAGTTGTATAAGTATCAAAAAATTTGTTTAAAACACATGCAAGCATAATAATGAATTGGGATTTGGGTTTAAATATTCAAAGAAGCTTAATCAATGATGCGATTAGCATTAAAACTTTTGAGCTTAAACTTAGAGGACTAAATGAGTGCATTTATATAAATAGCTAAATGTAAAAAACACATGCACTTAAATGAAATGAAGCTGATATCGAAGACGATGCCAAAATAGGAACTCGGCAGGGGATTTTAAATGGATCTGGTTCTTCTCTCTTCGTCGTCGTTCCTTCTTCCTGATTAAGTATAAAAATACGCGCTGGCTGCGCTCCTTTTCGTTGTTTCTGTTTTCTATTGGCATAATTTAAATAGTTTCGACATGCCAGACTTTGGTGTTGCAATCCTGACCAGTGGAGATCACAGTATTGTTGTCCAGCCACACGAGGCGCGTAATTTGCGATTGCGGATGTGCATCTAAGCGAGGAATACAATTTGTTATTATATATTATTATATATCACAACAACTCCAACTTACTCTTGATAATGGTGTGCTTGGCTGGGTTTGTCACAGACCAAATAATAATGGTAGTATCGAGCGAGCCACTGGCTACCAGCAGCGAGTTGGGTGACCAGGCCACAGTGTTGACACGTGCATTATGGAAGCCCCATTCCTTGTTGTGAGCCGGCTGCAATAATAAATATAAATATATTAGCTTAAACTCGCATATTAAAGTTTCCTTCCTCCTCTCACCTTATATTCCTCCACGGAGTACAGCACAACCTTACGATGAGCATCACAGGCTACCAAATACTTTTGATCCGGCGAGTATGCGACATCGGTAACGGCGCCCAAATGGTCCAGTTCAGTCTTCAGCTCCAATGTGCCGTCTTTAAGTGAATAGATATGCAGTTTCTGGTCATCACCGCCAACAGCTACCTCCAAAGTGTCCGCATTCGTAGCTATCGAGCTGGCTTCGTATTTGATGGGCAGCGAGAATATCTTCTTCTGGCCCTGCACCAAGGTGATGTCCTTGATGCACGCCACGGCAATGATGTTTTCACTGCGCAAGATGGCCAAGCCGCGAGGCTGGCAATTGAGCTTCACCACGTAGTCCGTGTAGTTGTTACCCTCAACACTGAACTGCCGTAAACTATCGTCAATGCCACAGGTATAGACAAACTCGTCCCAGGCGGCAATGCCGTTTATCTGATTGCCATGACCAGTGCCGGTGATGCGGTCGTTAGTGCCGTTACCGGAATTCCAGTTGGTCACAATGCCGTCGTGGCTGCCCGTATAAATAGTGCTGCGATCATCACTTAGAGCCAACACCGTAATTGGCTTATTGTGGCCCTTGACTACTCGCAAGGGTTTGCTGGGATCCTCCACATTCAAATAAGTGATGATGCCAGAGAGCGAGACGGTTATCAAATGCTCTCCCTGCCACAGGCACGACACCTGCTGATCATCCACGGTATTGCCCATGACAAACTCGCTGATCAGTTCCCGCGACTCAACCTGCCACAATCGGCAAGTCTTATCGCCCGAGCAGGTAAGCAGCTGAGTGCTATCCGGTTTCCATGCCACCGCATAAACGCCACCCTTGTGCGCTGGTGAGCCGAATTCGCCGACGAGATCCGAGCTGGTTGCATCATACAAAAACACTTTGCCGTCAAAGCCCGCCGACGCAAAGAATTTGCCATCCGGCGAGTAGCGTACAGCCTGCACAAAGCGCGAATGATCCTGTTTGGTCATCTTGAACTTGAAAGGTGGACCTTCGAACACGCCAATCGTGTTATCCTCGCTGCCTGCAATTAAAAGGATTAGTCAAGGCACATAGGTTAGACAGAGTAACATACCAGTAACAATCCGGAAGGGTCTGGTTGGCTTAAAGTCCGCCGAATTGATGGGCTTGGACTGTCCACTGATTTCACCCACAGACGTGCCCGTCTCGGACATGAAGACATGACCGAAACGCTCGCGGCCCTCACCAACAGCAACCATGCGCTGATTGTCGGCTGACCAACTAATATCCTTGATAGGTCCTGCGATGGGTTGGTATTCATTTTTCAGCAAATGCTCCTTGTTGACCGTATCCCAAATGCGTATCTTGCCGGAAGCATCTGAGGGGGAATAACAGAAGATTATAGTTAAATTCATGTTATTCATAAGAGATAAGAGAATATCTTAAATTTATTTCGTATTATTCGGATTGTGAATATATATACTATAAAATAAAAGCACATTCCTAATCAGTTCTGCAGTTCTTACAGATAAGAACGTATGTAAAGATAGACGAGAGATAACATCAGCTAGATAACATTGACTTTAACATTTGGCTTTAGCTGTTGTGGTATGGCTTCAGTGCAACTTGGGTTTTTTTCTTTTCTGTTTTCATTATGTTTCGATACGATAAGATAGTCCATATATAGTATGGTAATATTGGACTGACAGCTGACGTGAGTCAGGGCAATAGTTGTGGATGATTATTTCTAGGGTTTCTTTACAGCTGGTTGCATTGCTGAGACTTACCGCCGGATGCAATGTAGAAGCCGCTGGGCGAATACTTGGCCACATTCACTGCACACGAGTGTTCCGTGTAGACATCGGCAATCGCTGGATTCTGGACAGGCGATGATCGTAATCGGAGCGTGACAAAGCAAATCAACATAGAAGAAAATTCATCAAAATTAATAAATTAATATTTACAAACAAATTTGTTTGGCAAGCAACAGCAGCAGCAGCAGCAGCAGCAGCAGCAGTAGAGCAACATCATAATTATGTTGCGTGGGCAGTGGAACAAGAGACAGATAAAAAAAGAGAGAGAGACGGAGATAGAGAAAGAGGCAGAGTAAGAGCGAAATTTCTGTATGTTTGTTTTTGTGAATATAAGCCGTGCCGGCTATACACTCACACATATACAGCTATGTATATAAATCAGTGATGCCAATTTAGCTATTTTCCAGTCAGTTCACATCTAGCTGTATTTCGATGCGACTTGAATGCGGTTTAAGGAATTAAAAACTTTTAAAAAAATCCAAATTTATGCAATGTTAACTGCTTTCGGTGTATTTTATGCCTCTGTCAAAATTCATCCAAAAATTCGCTTAAAATCATAAAAAGCTTTTTTTCTAGAGTTGCCAATTTTTTTTTCTAGCTATTTCTAGCTAAAGAGTTGGCAGCACTGATATAAATATAGAACAGCCCACACACACACACTCTCTCTCTGTCTCTCACACACATGCAAATGCTATGATCGCTGTCAAGTGGAAAATAACGCTTGAAAATTGCAGCTGCTGCCGTGCGCTATCCAAAAATAAAACAATATTTGCTTTTTTGGAGCAGACGTCTCATATTTAGTGGCTGCCGTTATTCGTGCAGATATCAAATGTTCGCTTACCTCAATATTTCGGATTATCACCGAATTGCCATTGGTGTACAAAAAGTTCTTGCCCTTGGGATCGGCGCCCAAGACAATGGGTTGGCCACGTTGGGTGCGCGGTAGCGTTGCATAGATATTTTCTGCAAAAAATTACCAAAAAATTCAAATTCGATTTGAAAATCAATGCAAAAAGTAAGAGTAAATAGGGTGCGGCCGGCGGTCGTTTAGCCGGTTTGCTATGCTTTCACCTGGGGGTCAAGGGCTTCCCTCTCACCCCTCCCCTCCCGCTTCCCCACACTTTGTTTATCTAAACAACTCAACGACGTGAATTCCATTTATGGTCATATCAAAGTGTTTCCGTTGTTTTTACCGTTGCCGGCTGACTCATTGTCGGCGTCCGCGACCGCGTCGCCGCTGTCACCTTTTCGATACTTTTATGGACATTTTTGAAACGAATATAACTCACTGTTTTCGTAGTCGGGTTTTTGTGGTTGCGCCATTTCACTTCGTCTAGTCGCTTACTATTTCTTATTGGCTCTGTATATATAGCAAATTGTGGTATTTGCACAAAAACACCCGCACTTGGAACTGTATGTGACCAGGGATGACGAAAAATGTTGCTGTTTAATTTAACAGCCGCCAACTGAGTAACATTTGAATGTAATGTTATTAATAGAATCCAATTGCTGTTAGTCTTATGTTAGGCTCATGAAAATTGATATAGTTCTTCAAAAATCACAATATTTTTGTTGCACTGTGCTGGAAATAATCACTTGACTTGTTTTGTGGAAAATCAACAGGTATAACTTGACACTGAACTGAGCAATCGTTTCTTTATAGTCCATAACATATCCATAATGAGTAATGTTACGTTTGAGGTTAAGCAAAATGGACTATCAACTTAACAATGTGACGTCACATGCTTGAAAATTTATGGCGCGCGTTTTATAATTGTATGAAAATGAAGCAGCGATTCAGTTAACTGTCTCCAAATTAAAACGGAATGTTTTTTGGTTAATTGATAGTTATACTTGAAGTAATTGAATTGTTTTACTGTTTATTTGTTTTAATTGTTTTTAAGGCACTTATTTATCACGTATTACTTTTTTTATTATTATATGCAGTGGTCTAATAAGATTTCTAGATCTGTTAGATTATTCTTGTTAAGTTTTAAAATGTAACTTCATAGTACATTATGTTAAGTATGCAGACAGATTAACATCACTGTTAAACAGTGTTAAAAGACAGCATGTATTTTGCAAAATACAGTTCCGATACTTTTAATGTTAACTAACAGGCCTACTGTGACGTTACATTTTCGGATTATGCGCTGTTATTCCAGCTGAAGTTTGGCGGGCATTTAAACTACCTTTCGGCAAATGCTCCTAAGCAACCAAAATAAAGTATTTAATAGCAAATTCCACTAATAATCACCATATAAATGGTCAATGATTTCTTTTATTCCCTTAAAATTAAAATACTAAGTAGACAATGGCAGACCGCTTTGCATAACTTACTATACCTCAATCGTGGATTAACATAAATATATTAGGCCTGAACTCACATTTCACATTGAACTTTCGTGCCGAATTTCAAGTAAGTTCACAGTGCACCACACAAAATACTTTAGTTGGCCCACGGTGTATTTCCACTTTCCAGGCGACAATATTAAAGAAAATATTAACTATATCACGTTTATTACTCATTTAATATTTATTAATATATATTCATTTAAATAAAAACTGTTTCTGAGCGCGGAAATTTTATTGCACTAGAAAAAAAAAACTACAGATTTAACTCAATGCGGACTATGAGTTCTTTGCTACTGCAACAAGACAAAACGATATATGTACTTATCGAAGTACTCGATAAGCATTTTATAGTAACAGCTGTTCTGTTATGATTTTCGATAAATTCACTTTGTTTACAGGTGCTTGACTTTAACCGGGTTTCTATTTATTTATATATTTATTTATATATTTTATAAATTGATCATTTTCAAACTGTGCACAACTAAACCGAATATATTTTAGTGAATTAAATAATTAATGATACTTATAGAACTTAGTGAGTGATATAGAATTGCCAAAAAAAAAACAGGCAATTCAAATACAATTTAAAGTGTTTATGACTATTATAAACATTCACTAGCTTGGAGGTAATAAATATGTGAATTTCATTTTATTCATTGGCAGTGAAAAATAACTCCTTTTATATAAAGTTTTATCGGAAACTTTTAAAAAAATTTTGCCACTCAGCCAAGTGAATGAAACAGTTCAAAGGAAACAAGTGAACTTGCTTAGTTCACTTGAGTTATTCGTGCTCGTGAACTAAAGATGGAGACATTTCTGGAGCAGTAGAGGAACCGTCAGCACTTCATTTAATTTTCGGAAGGATGGCACGAAATCAAGTGGACAAAACGCATGACTCAGCATGGCTGGTTAGTAAAACGGAAATATATATATATATATAAATTCATTATTATTATTCAATTACCTGGCTGACTATCTAGAAACTGAATGCAGAGCATCGTCAGCCAGGCAACAAGACATCGCGTCAATTGAAAAAGGAGCGCCGCATCAAAGCACAAATTGAGACTTTAGTGCGAGCAAATGGAGAACGTGCAGACTTGGCCAGCCAAAGCTATTATTTCATTATGGCTCATTGGTTTACTTGCGACCGCATGCCCACGGAGCTGGCTGTCGCACAGTTTACCTTAAATAATGGCTTGCAAGAGGTCTTCCATACCCTAATCGATCCAGGTACGGAAAAGATGGCTTTGTATCTATATGTCCAACTATGACTATGACTGTGTTTTTTCTTTTCAGTCTTAAGCAATGACGATTTAAATGGTATTCAGGTGGATTTGCTTAAGTTCCTTCAGTTAGAATGTGGTCCAGAGGATACGCTCCCCCCTCTCTTCACACTGCAACGCAAAATAGGAGCTGTCCGCAAGTCCCTTAGGAAGCTTATTGATGGAAAGGATAAACAATTTAATATCTTCCCCATAGAATATCTTTTCTTTGTATTGAAGCAAGCTACAAGTAAGGCTGCAATGTTGCCGCCTCCAGAGGCTTTTCATATCACCAATGCCCAATTCAATATGGATCCATACGAATCGCTATCGCATCTTGCCTGCGAGTACCACATACAGCACAATCTCACTAAATACTGCTGTGAATCGCATGTCAAGCGTTGGGGCTTCGCATTTGCCAATTACATGTGCTCCGACTTGGCCATCCAGATGCTACCAAATCGTCACACGCCCAGCTATTACAATGAATCGCAGGATCTCGAAGGATTCCCCGAAAAGGCTAAGCCCTTAGGCATGACAGATATTGAGCTACAGTCAACTATATCCGACGAAGAACTTATAGATCAAGATGCATTGGACATTCTCAATAGTCTAGATTTGGATAGCATTTTCGAAAATGACGATAACTGGGAATCTACATTGAAAAACAAAAGTCCGAGCAGCTTGGAAAACTTAAAATCGAATGATCATGGAGAAAAGGAAGTTATAATATCGGATGAGGAACAAATTTTAGATATAGTTGCTCCACCGCCACCGATTCTGGACCAAAGACATATAGATGAATGTGCAATATTTAAAAATAGATCCGAAAACCTTAAAATTGATTGTGATAGACCCTTATTTAAGAACAAAACCAAGTATAAGCCCAAGTATTGTAAGACCAAGGATAGCAAAAATGTGACGGATCGTAATCTGGCAAATGTGAAATCTACACATGATCAAAGTTTGAATACAAACAGAGTTAACGGGCATCAGAAACAACTTGTCTCTGAAAGAGACAGGGCTCAGACACCTTGGCGCTCTAGGTCACCCTCTCGTTCGCGATACCTAGGGCGCAATAGCCAGGACATTGGAAGAAATTCAACATCTAGAGAAAAATCATGCGATAGATCTCCAACTGAAGAAGGAAATCAAAATCGAAAAATTCATTCACCCATTAGATGGCAAAAAAATCATTGCAGTCCTTCACATAGTCCACAAAAACTAAACTGTGATGTGAACGAAGATGTTCGCAAAAGCGAAACTCAAACGCAAGAGCAAGGGCAACAATCGATTACTCCCTCGTTGAGTGTTAAGAAAAAGAAATCTAAAGCCCAAAAGCAAATGAAGAAAGCACAAAAGTCTGTTAAAACTAAAAAACTAAGCACAAAACTAAACTCTTCGCAACTTCCTCCGCAAGACAGCCAAAATCTTGAAAAAACTACTATAAATACCCAACACTTCCAGAGCCATTCACCTCCCATGAATTCTGAGAAACCGATAACCACACATGCAACAAATACTGAACTCTTAACACCGGCTTCAACAAATACTCAAGTGCCTGTTTTAACTTCGATTCCGCCTCAAAAACCATCCCAAATCACATCACACGGTAGTTATGGAACAGATTTGAGCTACAATCGTGAAGTACAGCCGTCTGTGCAGTACCAGCATTCGCAGCAAGCTTATCCTGAATCACGCTCCCGTTTGGGAACAGCTAAAATGAAATATCTACCACAGAATGACTTACGTCATCGCCTGAAACGGCGTAATGAATCCTCAAGTCGGATAAATATATCTCCATGGGAACAGAACTTTGGTCAAACAAAAAATTTGTCCTCAAGTCAGATAAATTTATCACCATGGGAACAGAACCTTGGTCAAACAAACAATTTGTCCTCAAGTCAGATAAATATTTGTCCATGGGATCAGAACCTTGGTCAAACAAACAATTGGTCCTCAGGTCAGATAAATATTTGTCCATGGGAACAGAACCCTGGTCAAACAAACAATTGGTCCTCAGGTCAGATAAATATTTGCCCATGGGAACAGAACCCTGGTCAAACAAACAATTGGTCCTCAGGTCAGATAAATAATTCTCCATGGGATCAGAACCTTGGTCAAACAAACAATTGCTTAGCTTGCCAAGAAAATAACCCATTCCCATTGCATAATGTATATGGGCAACATTTTCCCAATAATTAGTAGATTTGTGATTATTGTTTTTAATGATAATTCAGATTTAAGCAAGGAGATGAAGGACTTTTATAATTACATATAGAACTTGGAGTGTCAGTATATATATATATAGTTATATATATATATATATATATTATTTTTAATATTTTTAACACAAACATTTTCATTATATCTACATTTTCAAATCATTTTTATGACCTCTTGATAAGCATCTAATCGAAAATTATTTTCATTTTGAACAACTTCAATATTATAAAGTTTTTTTTTATATACTATTTTTATTCGAGAACCATTTGTAACGACCTTTAGGTCAGATATCAAACCTTATATAACTTGCTTTAATGCTCAGATTTTTTAAACTTTTGATGTAGCTTAGCTGAAGCTAATTCTATTTTACTGAATGTATTTCGCCTTACCTGAACTGACCAGTATAGAGTCTAGAACATAATGTGATTATTTTTTTTTAAGTTGCTTAAATTGCATTGATATTATTGAATGAATTATTTTAATTTGCAATTTACTAGACTTCAAACTGCTTTGGAATAAACAAAGTGGAAAGGTCTAAAGCTTAATTTGTGTGATAAGGATCAGAGCAGTGTAATAGCAATATGACTCATCTATTATGATCTTAAAAAGAGAGCAAATAGCTTATATACCTGCTCAGTTCATGTCCTACGCCGCTGATCTATAAGTTTTCCATTTTTCAATTGTCTAGCACAGACCATCTGTCTCTGTGCAAGGAATCTATAGATTGAGCTTCGTATTCCCATTTTGCTTGTCATTTATTTTTATAAAAATTTGTCTTTCTATGATTCAATATATTATTTTATTTGGAGAGTATTTTTCACAACTCTCTATATAGATTATAAGTTCTGCACTTGCACTCACGTCTTATGCGCCTAGTTGAAGATCCTTTAGGCTGGAAAGATATAATCTACCATTATTTTTATTATTCTTATTGTATTATCATTATATTCCTTTTATTATGTATTCTAACTAATATTTCACCTGTGACTTATAAACCATGAATAAAAATTGTATATTGGGCTTATGGGTATATACCATAAGGTTAAAAACCAATTGCTAAACAATAAAAAAACGAAAAAAAAACTAAAATTTATTTTCTTGTATGCCATATTCAGTAAAACCTGTTTCCTTTTTTCGAAATCTTCTGTCGTTCTTAGTATCGATTAAAATCGATTTCGATATAGTATATATACCCTGTCAAATATGCACAGATTTCGAAAAATTCGCCATTTTCTAGAGACTGGATCACGGGAAAACTCAACTACTCTAATGAAACTATTCAATATTAGGGAATAAAGTAATATTTCCACTTCGTAAAGTTATAATTACAAATATCAAAATATTTGTATTAATATGTGAAACGATCGCTTCAATATAAAGTAAGTATCTCTAAGATTTGTTTAGCTACACACGATAGCTCTATAAACTAAATCATTAACTTATTATAGCTTGAACCCATTGAAAATGGGATTTTAAAGTATAATGGTTTTGTGATAATGTATATAACAGGCAGATCGAGGCTTGCAGACCCCATTATGTATATATATTCTTGATCATCTGAGTCGATCTAACTATGTCCTTCTGTCCGTATGTATGAACGCATCGATCTCGTAAACCACAAAAGCTAGAGACTTTAAATTTTAAATGTATACTCGTGTCTACCATAGGTAGTATGAGCTTATTGTTTTGTTTCGATAACTCATCCCATTTCCTTAATATCGATAAAAATCGCTAATTTGACTTGGTTTGTTAAGTGTGGCTTGTACACCGTTATATCTAGAGATTTCAGATTTACTGTGTAGGTCCGTATGATGAATACAGAGATTTTGTAATTTTCAGATTTTGGATACCACGCCCGCTTCCCCCATTTTCCCACAAAACCGCATTTCCAATACCAAAGACTTGTGCTTTCGCAAATACACATATATGAACAGTATAATCAGGCTCTGATTATGATTATGATAGTCCATCTATAAGAAAAGTTATTCAAATAATAAGTTCCTATAGTAGAGAGCTTTCTGCAGCCCAAGCGCAGTCGCTGCGTTAACTGCGCAGTCAGCAGAGCACGTGTTTAGGCGCCCCTGTGTACATGTGTTGTTTGCTCTGTATGTATGTATGTATGTGTAAGAGAAGCTTATAATGATTGGAGTATCAGCGCCTCGCAGGGTTCAGGGTATCTCCTAGTCGAGCAGTCTCGACTAGAGCAATCTTGCTTGTTTTCTTATGTAATATTTCAGTCATTCAAGACTTTATTGCATATGTATATAAATATATATATATTTTTTTTGTATAAAAATATTTATTAAAATTAAAAAACAATTCGAATAAAAATTTGCAGTTTCAATGGTGAAACCATGCATAAAATTGATGACAAATAAATAAACACTTAGGCTTAGTTCATAGCAATTGCGTAGATCAAAGCTAAGTTATGACTGTAGGCGCTGAAGTAGCGGAGTTATTGCTGCCAGCTCCTCGATTAGAGCGGGATCCCTTACGACATTGTTCTCAATATTCTGCAGAAGTTGTTCGAATTCGTCGATTGTTATTTCGTCATTTGCTTCGGACTCCACGGAATCGGCGCTCTCGACATCTGGCTCTGGGAAATATATAGATATAGTATATAGTATATAGTCTACTTATATGTATGTGATTTACTTGTTATACCTTTCTCTACACTTTCGGGCTTCTTGGTTGGGGGGGATGGGATGGGAGCAACAGCAGTAGTAGTAGTTGTAGTACTTGTAGTATTAGTTGTACTAGTAGAAGTAGTAATAGTAATAGGCCTCATAGGACAACACTTGACGTGTCTATTTCGCAGACTCAGCAAATTGAACTTCTTCGCGCAGCAGTAACAGGTGTAGATCTGGGCTTCGCAGCGGTGCTTTAGGTATTGCGACTCCATTATGAATTTCCGACGGCAGGCGGTGCAGTTGTACTTTTTCTCCATGTGATAGGTCTGATAATGGCGACGCACTAGGTCGAGACGTGCGCCGAAATATTCACAGCTTTTGATGGGACAGTGAAAGGATTTCTTGACATTTGGCTGGATGTCGATGCCGTGTTTCTTTTGCAGGTGCAAATCGTACGGATTACGGTTCTTAAACACCTTGCCGCAATCGTATTGGCAACGGTATTCGCGTATTGGCAACAGCTCACAAATATCTGGAATACAATCAATTTGATTTACATCGATCTTCGGCATTATAATGAATAATTTCCAATTCTAAAATGTCAATCGACGATATTGCATGCAGCATTAACATATACATGCATGCATGCGTATGTATGTATGTGTGTATATGTGAAAAGTGTTGCCACAGCACATTCTAACGTGCTCCATGTGGGAATGCAATCGAGTTATTAGAGTTACTTAGATGTAACAACATTAATCTATATGTATGCCTACATAAATACAGTTAATCAAATAAGCTTAGCTCATATTTTAGGGCAAATTTGCATTTGCTGGAGCGAGCATAAGCACTTACTTACTTTCTTGGCAAAGTATGGCATTCAAATTTATCCTACTACTCGAACAGTGTTGCACAACAGCAAAAAGCCAACAGCTACAACTACATATGTATGTACGTACGTAAGAACATACATGCTTATTTATATTTGTGTTGGTAATCATCATAACGAATAATTATAAATCAAATGTAATATTTATGCTTATTTATAGATATATATGGAACTACATATAGACAGACATACATATATACATACTTATGCATAAATGCTGGCATATATTCATTTTTGTTACTTGCTTAAATACATATCTATATACACGCATACACATGCATGCACGCATACATATGTATGCACGTAGTGCTTTTCAGCCATTGCTTTTGCAGTGTTGGAAAACAAACAAAAACAGCTATCAAATACATACATATACGCGTAAAGCACACATACTTATGTATATACATATATGCACGCGTATTCGCCTATACAATTTTTTGACAGACAATTCACATGCATGCGTACACACACAAACACACGCACATTTGTACGTTGGCGTGTGTGCGCAGCTCGATTAGTTGCGTCCAGCTACAGTGTACCAATAATGTCTTCGTACAGCAGCAGCTTTTTTCGTTGGGAACAAATTAAATGCTGCAGACAGAAAACGAAAATATTAACGGTTACTTTGAAACGCAGGTATAGGCATGCTCTTGTCCTTTAACAGTGAGCATGCTCGGGCTTAATTTCGCTGCTGTGCGAAGACATTATTAGTGCACTGTACATGCACTGTTAAGATATTATTACTCAATGCTGTACGAGTGCATGAAATTGTGTGTGTATGTAATAACGGCGTTTTTGAATCTCTTCTAGCAGCAATACGCCACCACACACACACACACACATGTTCACATGCACGCATACACACGCCTATACGCATGCACTGCTTTTCCTACCACGAGCCCGCTTTCTCGCTCGCACACACAGAACAAACCTTAACCTGTGCGCGCAGCTGAATTGATGCCATTTTGGACTTATGTAAGCCATGCCTTCCTTCCATGACGTATATTAAAATGGCAATAAAACAATATTTTTATTGATAGTTATATTTATTTAATATTTTTCCAATATTTATTATAATAAATGGTTAAGTTCCAAGAGAAATCCTGGATTTGAGTGGGATTGAGTAAGGTTGTGTAAGGTTGTGTAAAGCTGTGTAAAGCTGTGTAAGGCTGTGTAAGGCACTGTAAGGCTCTGTAATGTTGTGTAATCTTGTGTAATCTTGTGTAAGGTTGTGTAAGGTTGTGTAAGGCTGTGTAAGGTTGTGTAAGGTTGTGTAAGGTTGTGTATGATTATGAGTATGATTTGAATATAATTGAGTATGATTAAGGCTAACATATATATATATATTTAACGACGCGGCATGTTAAAGGCGTCTTCTAAATCGTTAGCATTATTATTGGTGGAAGGAACATTCCAGGCGCTGCGAGGATCGCGTGGAGCATTAGCCGAAGGCTCGCGATTTGGTCTGGGTAATCTGCGAGCGCCAAGGCTAGGAAACTCTTCAGCTGCGCCCAAATCGGCAGAGAAGGCCGAGTGATCAACAACTACCTCGGGCTTCACATTGGGGTTGTTGTTGTCGTTGTCGTTGTCGTCGTTCCCAGCTGCCTCTGTTGTGTTAGTTACGCTGGACGCGTTGTCACTCCCATTTTCTGGATTAGTTACCTGGAACTTGGGCTCCTGCTTGGGCGGCATGTGGCTGCCAGGCACGAGTTTGATAGCCATATCGCCGCACATATAGTCGCTAAAGACATAGCACCAACGGCTAACCTTCGACTGGGTACAGTAGGTGCTCCGATCGTTCTCCTCATGGAACTGAAAATATATGCAGTACAGTAAATAAGGCATTAAGAATCATATTCATCATATTCTCATCCCACCTGGCACGATATGCCCGAGTGGTACTGAAAGAAGTCGGTGTTGAACAAGTTGTCGGTGATGCTCTTGTTGATCGGTTCCTTAATATCAGCCACGTCCATGACCTCCTGCTTGAGCACATACAACAGATACTGAATATCGTAAGTCTGGATTGAGGGCAGCGATTCATCGCTGTCGCTCTCCAGGTAGCGGAAGCAGCCCTCGACTACGGGCATCAGCTCGGTGCTCGTGAAGACAATCAAAGAGTCGGGGTCGCCATCCGGATTGCAGCTACGCAAATACTCCACAATGTTTTCATAGAGTCTGCCTATGTTCGATTCACCTAGAGCATTTGGCGGCAACGGCAACTGATGCGTGTGATTGGTGTGGTGCAGTGTCTCGCTGCCCTGTCCAAAAATCAGCTGACCTACGAGATCCAGATGAAGGTCGAGACTCGATTAGAGATTGTCCGTATAGCGAGATCTGCGTTAAACTCACCCGGATTAATGTGCGAGCTATAGATCGACATTTTGCCGGACTTCAATGAAAACTGACAAGCTGAAAACTCCGCCGGAATGTAAATTTCATTGGCGGCTGACTTAGTAAAGTAATTGAAGGCAGCAAAAATAAATGTGGTGCTCTCCAGATCTGTAGATGAGTCAACAAAAAATAAAACGAATCTGCAGGACTAGCAAGGAGGATTATCTTATGAGCTTACCATACTGCTTCTTGCCATCGAGTACCATGCGCTCAATAGTGCGCTTCATACGCATTTGGCGATCAGCCGCCTCCATCTCCTCGCGCTGTACGGCGGACAGAGCTTGGCCGTGACAGTTAAGGGGCTCCACGTTGCAACGCGCTGACACGTCAGCATCTTTGGCGAACACGTTGTACGGTCCACGCTGCTGTGCAGTCATGTTCTATGTATATATATATTATATGTATTGTAATATTCATTCATGATTTTTCATATATTACGGTACTTACACCCCAGATGCCGCCGCAAGCATGCACTGCTTCTGGCACGGACATACGGCGACCTTGCGGATTGTTCCTACGCCATTCATTGACGAACATCATAAAGCCATTGTACTTTTTCGGAGCCATCTTGTCAGATCTATTGAAGTTGAATAAGAAAAAAAATTATTTTTTGACAGGCGAATTTCTTGTTGACAGTTTCCTGCCTACTTAGACGTATGTGTGTGAGTGCATATGTGTGTGTGAGTGCATATGTGTGTGTGAGGGTATTATATGTGTGTGAGGGTATATGTGTGTAAGTGTATGTGTGTAAGCGTATGTGTGTAAGTGTATGTGTGTAAGTGTATGTGTGTGAGTGTATGTGTGTTTTTTCTTTCGTTTTTTTTGTATTCGTTTTTTTATTAATTATAAAATTATACACAATTTACAATTTAGGCATGCATATGTGTGTGTGTCTGTATGTAAACAAGCATGCCATGCAAAAAAGCTGTTTACAGTTATCTACGTTTCTATATGTATGTATGTATGTGTATACGCATGCCGGTATATGCATGTGTGCAAATATATATACATACATATAGATGTTTAGTTTTTTCACAGATTTATAACTTATTTTTGATAAATACCTTATTTCAGTTCTCTTGATTTAATAAACACTAGAAAAAAAATAGCACCGCACGCAGAATCACACGACTTGTCCCGACAATTTTCTAGCTCAGACTGACTACGGCAGAGCTACAATAAAATCTCAACACAAACTGAGCGCAGAGCCTGCTGCTTGCTATTCGATTAGTTCACAAAAAGTTCGTTTGAACTCTGCTTGCTGAGATTGCGCTGATCGAATGTTAGATATTTCGAAGTTCGAGCCGAAATCGAAATCTAATAACATTCGTTGTAAAACGGAACTTTAGTTGCTGTTAGGTCAAGAACTTGCAGAATGTTGATTACTCTAATGATCTCATGTAACTTTTTTAATAGTTATAATTATATATATATATACATATATATATACCTTTCAAAGTCTTTTTTATCGTGCACCGGGCTAATTCAATTGTGGCTTGCTTCAAAAATGACAGTTACAGCCATTTTGACAGTCACTTCTGTTGACGTTTATACGATTGTTACCGGCTTTTGAACGTTACTCAATATTTTAGCTCTTCACTATCCACACATTCAACAGAATTGCTCCTCACTAAGCCGACGAAAATTGCGTAATCTGTTATTTACAGTGGCTTAACAGGCCTCGAAGCTTAACCGCGTTAAGTTGCTCTTTATTGCGTTAACATAAGGCATTCTGCGTTAAAATAACCGTAATGTATAAAAGCGGTACCACCTGTTAATATTACGTGTATTCAACGTAAACAAGCTTTGCTTTTAGAAGCATAAACAACACCAAACGCGTCGGACGTGTATCGCGCGCAAATGCAAATTGTAAAACTAATTTTAAATATTAGTAACATAATAAAAATTAAAAAGAAAAAAACGTAGCTATAAATATTGTAAATCAACGAGAAATTAAACGGATTTGCAAAGCTGGTTAACATCAACATAAATATGTATGCCTGATCTTGTCAGTTAAAAGTGGCCGCTAAAGCTCGGCTTTATGTAAATTTATAACCGAAGAATACCTATGCATGTTGGCATTTATGTATGTATGTATACAAATACATATACGAGTGTAGCTTGCCGGGCTGCTGTCGTTAAGTGCGGTTGAGTGTTTAAATACCGTTGCCGGTGCATAGTTAATTTTGCACAGAGTGAAGAGTTAAAAGTTGCGGGCTTTTAATTTCCTTAATAAATCCCAAATTCGAGTGAAAAGAGTGTAAACTGTAAGAAAATTTACACACACACACACAAACATGCGCGGTCGTTCGCATACATGACGATCATTCAGTATTGCTTCTTCTTATTCTTTTTGCGGGACGTGTGCGCCTTAGCTTACCTGAGTGAAGGAGTGAGAGCGCAATAGCGTCGGCTTGTGTGAGTGCGTGTGTTAAAGCAAAATAGCGAGAGAGCGCGAGCGAGCGAACGGAGCGGAGTCAAGCTTTCAAGTTAAAGTTCTTTAGCTTGCGTCGGCGTAGCGCTGGCAGCGACAACAACAACAACAGCAACAGCAGCAACAACAACATCAACAGGTTAGACTTGTCTACAGGTTAGTTGGCAGTTTTTCTCTCTGTCTCTCTCCCTCCACTCTTGTTTACTTTTGCATGCATTTGCACTATATTTCTTAATCTCTCCAATTAGAATTGTTGCGACAGACCGTTGAGAACGGCTTGCGTTAAGCTTTTAAATGCGGTTTGCTCGTCTGCAGAGCTTTTTTTTTACGCCTGACCATTTATCAAATGATTCAGCCAAGACGGTCCGTCGTCTTAGACCTCCCCTTCATATACTCAATGTCATTTGCACATTCCTATTCAACCATTTTTGCTGACCCAAACAGATTTCGACCAACCGACCAGCGGGAACTCTACGTGACGAATACTTTTGTGATATAATTAAACATGTGAATGTACAGTAAAGCTTCGCTGAAGTCGCTGCACAGACCGAATTACTAAATTGTTATAAGAATATAATAATTTTATAACATTGATTTATTAATTGCATTTTAATTAGGAGTTCATTTACTAAAAATTAACGAAACCAATTTACTATTTGGAGTTACAAATATTCAGACTAGCGAGTGTTCGCATTAGGAAGGCTATGCTATACTTGAACATTCACTTGAAACTGTCTAAAAATAACTATTAATTGCTTTCGAGCCTTACGCTCAATGGAGTTTTAATGTATATATGTATATATATTTATGTAGACAAAAGTTTAAAAAATAGCAAAATATATAAAAGATATATACATATATTTAATGTATATATAATTTAACATATACTTCATTGCAAATAGGAGAATAATCGATCTTTCACATTTCTAAAGCTACGATCACTAAGAATCTCAGCCAAACTCCTCTGCAGTTAGACTATAAAATTATTATAGCTAACTCTTTGGCACATGGCACAGCGGAAAGCTTATATTTCGTCTATAGTTGAGCTGAAAATCAAGGAAATTCATTACTGATAAGACTCTCAGCCACTTTCAAATGGGGAATAATCTATTTTGTGCAGTTGGCTCCAACTTTAACCCAAAATCTGCCTGTAAATTCTCGTAAACTCTGATGATAATTTCAATAAGTTTGTTTTTATACTCATTCACAAAGTGAAATGAGTATATTGGTTTTGTGCAATGTCCGTCACGCTGTCCGTCCGTCTGTCCGTCTGTCCGTCTGTCCGTATGAACGCAAACCATTTGCACAGTTTTGAAGCTAGAGAGTTGAAATTTGGAATATATACTCGTGTATACCCTCGAATTATAAAGTGTCAAGATTTTCCCGATACGCCCACTAGGGGCGTGGCAAATCGGAAAATGCATTTGCCCATACCTCAGAAACACTACTTCTAGAAGTGCTAGAGAGTTGCAATTTGGAATGTAGACTTGTGTTGACAACTCAAGTTGAAAAAGCTATGGCGGATATATCTACGCCCATTGGGGGCGTGGCAAATCGGGTAAAACTGTATCTTCTACAGTTTTAAAGCTAAAACGCCCAAATTTGGCACGTAGGTTACTGATACGATCCTATGAAGATCGACCAAAAATCTATATATCCACGCCTACTAGGGGCGTGGCAAATCGGATCTGACTATATAGTGATTTTTCAAATTCTGTAATATTTTGAGCACTATTGATGCTAGAGACTTGAAACTTGGTATATATACTCGGGTTGACAACCCAAGTTGGAAAAGATATGGCGGATATATCTACGCCCATAGGGGGCGTGGCAAACCGCAAAAGTTTGTAGCTCCTACAGTTTTAGAGCTAGAAGCTTCAAAATTGGATGGTAAGTTACTGGTGAGCTCCTCTATCGATGCGCTAAAAATAATTTTTACGCCCCTTATGGGGTATGCCCGGCTAAAAAATACCCTGTAATTTTCGCATTTTTTGAGTGTAAGCATCCAAATTTCACACTTACGTTACCCTTCACTACTTCTAAGAACTGGCCAAAAATTATATGTCTACGCCTACTGGGGGCGTGGCAAATCGGGAAAAACTATACGTTTTTCCGATTCTCAGTGAGAAAATCAGAATTATATACAGATATTACTGCTGATCTCTATTGATTTCCAAAAAATTATATATGTACAAACCAATTGTGGGCGTGGCAATGGGCGTGATCTGTGGGGGTGTGAATGAGTATCCCGCAGTCGGTAGCGCCCGACTGCAACGTTCTTACTTGTTTAAATTCTTGCTTTGAAAATGAGAAATCTAAAAAAAAAAAAAATTTTAATTCATTTGTATTTTATTTATATAGTTATGGTTAAGAACTACATTTACAGTCTATTAAGGTGGAAAGCTTCGTCATGAATTTCGACTGTAAGAAATACGAAAACTTGAGTTATTTCCCGAATAAAGAGACTTTCCAAAAGAGAGGCATATGTTATAGTGAGAGAGTTACAATATAGCTGTTCAGTTAATTCATTAGTGATCAAATTAGATTTTAAAAGTAAGGATCCATTAGTTTTAGGCAACATAGTACATATGTCGTCGGAGTGTCGTTTGAGTCAGAATGACCAAAATTGCCATCTCGCTCTCGTAAGAAACTCCGGGACTACGTTCAGCAACTGCTATCTTTGTCTCACTCTCGCGGAGTGATAACTTGAGGATACTGAGAATCGTGTTGTCAACTCGGATAATACCTCCATGACAACTCTGTAGAAGCTTTTAGCTGCGTACCACCACTACTGTAACAGTAGGACACTTTGCTGTCCACCTTTATAGTATCACGTCATATTATATATTTGCGATACGACATATATAAGTTTCTATAATTTATCTTTAGTTCTTCATAAGTCACGAGTAGAAAACTTTAGCTAAAACCTTAATTTGATATACATTAAACGTATTTAGTTGCGCTCAGCTCTTGATCAATTAGTTAAAATGTTTTTTGCATCATTAGACGACGAGGGAATCTCCCCCCACTCGAATGCTCCCATTTCGTACATTTTTGTGGGTCAGTCGTTTGGATAGGTCAACCACATGTGACGTTGGCTGCGCCCAGTTGGGCCCAAATTAGCTTTTAGGTCACCGTTAAAGTCTGACCTTTTATCCATGCAACGGAAGTACGAAGAGCAAATGAAATTCCCTCGCGTGTTTGGCCAAGATAACAGGTAGAAGACAAACTTTTCTATAGCTGTTGCCGTTGCCGTTGCCGTTTGTCGTTGTCGTTGCTAAATTATAGCCATGGATACGTAGCTTTTGGCCAAGGTTGGATTACAATGACAATATGAGGCTTGGCCACGCCCATTACTGGAGGAGTTGGAGTTGCCATCTATGAGCTCACTTTTTGGAGCATTGTGTGGTTTTTTCATGACGAAATGTGCTCTTTTCTCAACCTCCTTTTTTCACCTTTTTCCCCATTTTCATTTTGGTCTACTCAAGTTGGCATTGCGACATTTGGCGACAAGCGCTCCAACAGCAACTACTTGGCTAAGTTTTTTCTAATTGCTTTGCGCATTTGCTAATTTAGAATTACAGTTGGAAAATTTACAGCTCTTATCACAGTGCAAGTTTTCACAGCAGTTGTAAACTTTGCATTTTTGTTATCGTTGTTGTTGTTGCAGTTGTTGTTGCTGTTGCACCTGCCGTGACTGAAAGTAATTTAAAATGTTTGCTGTTTGCGGCTGGCTGGATGCCTGGCGCTGTATAATATAATTATTTATAAATGTTCAGCGCTCGCTTCCTCTTCTTTAGCCGCTTTCCCAGCTGCGCAACTGGAAAAACTATGCAAATTTTCAGTAACTCTTTCTGTGAAGGGCCCCGAAGGTAAAGGCGTCTTGCACCTGTGCAAAGTTATTCTCAAATATATGTGTTTAGATAAGCCAGTTAGATATGCATAACATATAACAGGCCAAAAGGTGATTGCCTTTAGGCAGCAATCGAACGTAGAACTGGAAATAAAATCGGAGGGCAAACTATGCGAACAAACTTGTTTGCCAAATATTGATCGAATATTGAGTGAATATGCACAGTTATAGATGGAAATGAATATTGTATCTATAAATTGAAAGCCCAAAAATAGATGTCAGTAAACCTAAAGAGGCCAGATTCTCCAGTCACACGGGGCAAGGGAGAACACAACCAATAGAGCCTACGGTAGTTGTCATTCAGACGAGGCAGGCTTTACCTTAAATTATTGAATATTGTATAAGCTACTTGATTCCACTGAATATCAGCGCCTAACTTGCTTAAGCCAGGATCTATAACATTTGAATGACTTGTTAAATGAAGATATATCTAAAATCACTTTATATTATCTTAACCTTTGGTAGTCTCTTAAGAAACTATACATACTTCTAGGTGTCATTTGTTTCCCCAAACTCTAATGAGGATATAACAATTAAAGCTGCGCTTTTCAGTATATTTTTGAATGTTTTATCGACTTCTTTAGTTGTCTTCCCCATTTTTTATCACTTTAATTCCAACTAGTTTTCTTACTTCATAGAAGAAAATGTTTTATTTTAAAGAAATGCATTTCAAAATACTACTACTATTACTAATATTATGATATATATGGATATATCTGAAGATATTATAATTTTGTCTGCTCTTGATTTTGTTCAATAACTATTTTGTATATTTTATGGACTTCCTTCCTTACTTGCCCCCCATCACTACTATTTTCAAGTACATACATTTTAAGTCTACAATCTCTCCCCATAAACAATATACCCCATTAATACAAACTTCACAGAGTATAGAATCTTTAAGGTGTTGGCCCTGAGACGCGTTCTTCACTTGATAGACTAACAAGAAAAGAAAGACAAGACAAAGTTGAGTTCATCGTTTTTTTTCCGGCTACAAAAAAGTTGTTTATGGGCACGTCTGAGTGTCTTATCACTGAAATTACGGAAAATATGTCACAAAGCTATTCAAGTAATATGCATATGTAAATCCAAAGAGCTCTATGGAAATGTGTATTTGTGATACCTTCAAAACGGAATCTTCCCAGGTGGTAGAACAGCAGAAAGGAGGCCTTTGGGCCAAACTAACTCGGCCAAAAGACAGCGGGGCCACTCAACTTATGCTAAGGCTTTGTGTCTGTTAACAAGTAAGAGTTTCTTAGTAAAATGTTGACCGACTAGAAGATGCCCTGTATAGTTTTTGCTTCCTATCATTATTTTTTATTAATACTTTTTTTTTTATTTATGTAAAATAAATATTTAAATATATAGTCTTATTCCTTCTTTCACAACATGATTTACATGAATTCATGATACCCTTTTCCCACCTTTTCAATGGTAATTTGGAATAAAAATCATTTCGTTTTCAATGCACAATTTGTAAAAACCGGTTTAACTGTTAGACATGCACACACTCTCACACACACACACTCTGCCGCATGCCGTTGAAGTATTTTATTTACCAAAAACTGAGTAAAAAGTAGGTGACGTTAAGCACCGTTAGCCCTGCCGCAGCCACAGCCGCAGTCGACGTCGCAGTCGCCGTCGCCGTCAACAACAATACAGACGAAACTGGTTACTGTTTTTGCTTTTGTTTCACTCGTTTTGTTCGTTGCGCTTCTTCCAATGAATAAAACTACGACAAAATTATCAAGACCCGAAAAAAGGAAAACAACGAAATTTGTCTGCGCTGCATAGCGAAAGAATGCTTTAAGTCTACCACGCCCACTCCCATCATGTAAACACGCACACACATACACACATAAATACAGGCATATGTATGCATAAAACGTTTGCGTTGAAATATTTACATAACCTGAGAGAGCGAAGAGAAGGTTAAAAAGCTTTGGTTGACTGGCTAAATACTCATAACAACAGCAGAAGCAGCCGCAGCAGCAGCGAAACGCGTCACACTTGCGTGGCTAGCTTTTGTGCGAATGTGAGGAGCGAAAGAGAGGGAGAGAGGGCAGACGAAAGCTGCGGCACGCATGCAATGTATTGTCAGCTTGGGCGTCAGCTTCAGGGCCATATAAAATGAGAGGCGGCTTCAACTTGTTGAATGCAAATTTTTGAATACGCTCTCACGATCGTGCTCTCGCTCTCGCTCTCACTCCCCGCTCGAACTCTAACTCTAGCTGTAGTTGTAGTCTCTCTCGTTTTGTGCAAGTTTCGTAATTAAGTGACCGGTAATTGAGTTTTGAAGCATCGGGCTCAGTGCAAACAATGCTGGTGTAGCTTCTATCTCTGAGCATATTAGCTTTATTTGCTGCGTTCTCTGCTTTATAATTGATATTTATGCAGCTATTTAAGTGCGCTGCGAAAAGAGTGGAGGAGCGTCAAGAGAGAGAGAGAGGTGAAATGCAGCTGTGCATTAAACAGGCTGCGGTTCAGCGATTCTTCTCTTATACAATTTCGTTCGTTTATTGTTCTTCTCTATTGGGGAAAAGGTAGAAAGCTTATGGCATTCAGTTTGAAACTAAGCGCAACAACAATAACAACAAATTCAAATTGATTTGCAGACAGGAAATTAGTTGGGTTACTATAAAAGCAAATGCATTACCTAGTGAGCTGAATCATTAAGTTTCACTACAAATAGAAATACATATATATATATATATATATATATATATATAATATATGTAAATGTTTTTGTTAATGTAATTTTGACTGTACTTGCAATCAAATAACGTAATTAAATGAGTAAATAATGTCGTCTTAGTATTGTCAATTACTAAACCCTTATCAAATCGTATCACGCCTTGGCGGAACTAATCACAAAGCCAAATTGTTAAACTTTTGGAGAAACAATTGAATTGCATACCAATTAGTCAGATGGTTTGCTCACTAATCAAATCTCAAAACTTACTTAAAGTCGACTAAAAGATACTCCTCATGCAGTTGACTACAATTAAATAATTAAGTTCAGTTATTAACTATAGTTGAAGTGGAACATTGTAGATTATATATATATGTATATATTATTTGAAGTAATATATAATATATAGGAATATATAATAATATATACTATAGTTAAACATTTAATATCAACAATTTGTATGCAGTTGTCGAACGACAACAACGTTTATAGCTAGAGGATTGGGATTGGCACAGCGCGAATGTCATCAAATTGGAAACTCTAGAAATTGCGTGAATCACGACAGACAAAGGTAAACACAAGAAATCGTGACAACGGGAAAAGGTTGGAGAAAACCGCAAAAACAAAAATAGTAATAGAAATAAAAAGTACTTATAAAAGTCTTATTGTCATGAAAATAGTAGTGCAACTGAGTGATAAATGTTGGACAACAAAATTTAGTAATAAACAATATCTTGAAAACAACGATTGATTATTTTTGATGTTTTCTTGAAACATCTGTACTTTAGGGCTTGAGAAAGAAAATTTAACAAAATTAAGTAGCTTTTGAAAATAGTAGTGGTTACTAAAGGAAGAAAACATTTTCTTAACATTATTCTAAGTTATGTTTCACATATCCTTTTTTGTTTAACAGTTTTTTTCGCAATTATCTTAGCATTCTATTCTAAGTAAAAAGTTTCCAACTTTTATATTTTTATACCCTGAACCCATTGAAAATGGGAAATCAGGGTATAATGGTTTTGTTAAAATGTATGTAACAGGCAGAAGGAGGCGTGGCAGACCCCGTCCGTCTGTCCGTCTGTCCGTCTGTCCGTATGTATGAACGCGTCGATCTCAGAATCTATAAGAGCTAGAGACTTGAAATTTTTTATGTAGGTTCCTGTATAGCACGCGCATATCAAGTTTGTTTCAAAAAAACGATAACTTTGATTGTTTTAATGTTATCGATTTAAAACGAAATCGGAAACCAGTAATAATATTATGTCTCGCACATCTTTAAAGCTAGAGACTCCTTATTTTGTATTTAGTATAATGTAGAGTTTATACAATTTTGGTTTTTGTTATATTTTGGATGCCACGCCCCCTTCGCCCCCAATTTGCAAAAAACGTATTTCAAGTGCTAGAGACTTGTGCTTCGGCAAATATACACATATGAATGACATGATCACGCTCTGAAAGTTTGATTAAAAAAGTCCATCTACAAAAGAACTTATTCAACAATTAACTTCCCATAATATAGCTCTTACTGCAGCCCAAGCGCAGTCGCTGCGTAAACTGCGCAGTCAGCATAGCGCTCGCTTATGCGTGCGTGCGTATGTGTGTGTATGTGTGTGTGTATGTGTTGCTCGTAATGTACATATTAAGAGAAGTGTAGAACGTTTGGAATATCGGCTCTTCGCAGGGTTCAGGGGATCTCCTAGTCGGGTACTCCCGACTAGAGCTTTCTTACTTGTTAAAGAAAGTATTGATCTATTTGGATTAAGTTTTGTATAATGCTGCACTGTTATTTTCATGAACACGACATATGTGTATTCAATCTAATATAAACCCTTAAATTCAAATCAGAAGAGAGATACTCAGTAGTCTAGTACTCTATATAAAATTTGATTCCTATAAAAACTTTTGCTCCAAACAGATAAATGACAGTTGAAATTGATCAATAACATTTATTGCATACTCAATGATATAATTTATTACCTCCACTAATACGAATCAACAATGGCAAAGTAAACAAAATATATATAGAGAATATGCCGCCAATCCAGAATGCCTGGCAATGTGCCAACAATCATCAGCTTATGGAAAATTATAAATTAATTGTACAATTGACCCTATTAGTGAGACGGGTAGAAGCTGAAACTATGTGTGCACACTGTGAGTGACAATGCGAGTACTTTGTATGCTTTAACTCTATGGAATACTTTGAATAATCGAATACCCGAATAGTCGAATTCTCGAACCACCAATTTCATCTGTTTGCACAAATTTATTTTGTTGCGCAAGTTCGGCGCGACTTTGCCCGACCTTTCCAAACATTTTTCGGTTGGTTCTATGTGTTTGAAGATCGCGTTGATTGCTTTAACTAATGAGTTTCGATCTATGACCCTTCCCAACATAACTAACAAATAGTTTCAAGCAGACTGAGATGTTGCAATAGCAGAAGTGAGTTTGCTCTGCTAAAGAGTGGGCAAAGATAATATGCCCAGAAGCATTTTAAGTAGTCTATTTTTAATATCAATATTTATTGATATCATAGAAATATGTGAAATTAGTTTATGTGACAAACATAATTACTTCACTTTAATCTTACACATGAGTAAATATTTTATACTTTTATAGCTAGATTAAGTTTGCTTTCCAAGAACAGAGCTGGTTTTTTAAATTTAATTAATAAATTTTAATTTGATTTTAAATTTGAATTATTTTACTTCAAAGTATCTTTATTCGTATATCTTTCTATCGTAACTATTCGATCTTAGATATTATAAGAACTTTAGAAAATCTATCTGATCAACTATGCCTGATGAAAGATTGATGTTTTGTACAGCGTATCTTCTAGCCCTCAAAGACCTTCTACTAAGGCGATTTAATGGGCACAGTGAATGATAAATTTATTTATTATTGAAATCTATAATGTTAAGAATTCGTATATCGAATAAATACATTGTTTTATGCTCTGTATTTATGTTTGAAATAAATATAATAGGTTGTTCGAATTCAACTAATAGGTCTAATAACGCTTACTAAATCATATATTAATAGATTATATAACTATAACTATTAAATATATATTACTCTAATATAAATTAATAATAAATAAATAAATAATAAACAAAAGTGCACTTTATGTCTATTATTATATCTCTGCAAGGGCATTTTATATATACTCAAGATAGAGATATGATATAAATATATATATAATAAATATATATAATTCTATATATAACATAATATATAAAAGAATATTAAATATAATATTTATATATATTATATATTAGTGCAATAAGTGCTTAAAAGTTTTTAATATTTTCGATTATTTTTGAATATCAAACTGAAGTCAAAGATTTGAAGACACAAAGAAATATTTTACCTTTTTAGCTTTTGCTTACTCAAAATGAAATTCAACTGTAAAATTCTCACTCTGCTCAGATATTCGCGGTCAAGGTTGTTAACCTGTACGTCGTTCCAACCGTATTTTTTTATATTTATATTTTTTGTTGTTTTTGAATTCTTTATGCTCACGAGTCACACAGTAAGATTACACAAATTAAAAATGAAATTTTCAGATATTTTTTTTTTGTTTCTCTAATTTTTAACAATTTTGACTAACTTGATGAAGTCTCGTTGACGACTGAACCAAATGCCTGAGCGCTGTGGGCTCCCAAACATTTGCAGAGCCTGCTTCGATTACAAAAGTTTCTTGATTTGCTATATT
This sequence comes from Drosophila nigricruria, assembly GCA_037075265.1. Lineage (NCBI taxonomy): Eukaryota > Metazoa > Arthropoda > Insecta > Diptera > Drosophilidae > Drosophila > Drosophila nigricruria. Next base: position 2,050,417 of record JBAMCI010000074.1, read on the forward strand.
TCGGGGCACAGCCTGCTATTGCTATCATAATCAGTAATCCTGCATGCCAGCTCGTTGGGATTTATACTCTGTTCACTATGAGGTGGGACGGGTGTGTTAGCAAGAGCATATGCAAGGGGTAACAGTCGCCTTAATAAAATTAAAATATTGTCGGGTATGTTTGCTTGTGGCTATGCCAAAAAGCACGTTGCGAATATGAGGAGACAATAGCAACCGGTTCAATGACTGACAACTGAAAAGGCATAAATTGAATTACATTAAGAGGGCAGCAACCAGAAGATGGCTCTGCTGAGTCAAGCCTCATTCAGAAGATATTTTTATCGAATTATTGCTCAAATGACAAACAAAATAACTTCTTTATAGTATTATAAATACATATACACATAGTTGTTGTTGTTGTTTCTTTTGATATATAGATAAGTATCGTCAAGTTCTGTCGGTCGGTCTCAGTCTCATTAGTTTCTTGTTTGCTCTGCAAACACATAATGAAAACTTGTTTATAAGTAAATATAAATCTATATATATATATATATATATATATATATATATAAACTTGATTATGATCATCACATTTCCATCGTGTGGGAGTCTAAACACGTTTTTCTCTCTGCGAAGGCGAGGATATGCACAGTGGAATTTATTTATTTGTGTATCTAATAAACAAAACATATGATAATATAGTATACAATAACTTTAATTAGCTTACAACTAGCATTATATTCAAATACATTTTTTTTGCGCTCACAATAAGAGAAAACCTCTTCAATTTACACAAATCAACAAACAGTGTAAGCGAACCGTGTTTTGAAGCTACTGTAAAAGTTTTATCGCAGCTGAAATCATTCACACGTTGCCCTGGGCAGGTGATAGCTGATGGGGACGCCTGGCCTGCTCTTCAAGCCTTTACCCCAATATCAGCTGCCCTTGTTGAGGACAAGTCTTTTGTGTTTGTTGTTGTTGTGTGTTTGATGATAAATTGCACATGAAACAACAGACGAGCTGAGATATGATTAGCAATTAGTTGAGATTAATTTCGATAAAAATTGATAGATCACGTGCTCTACCTTTGTGCAGTAAAGTGAAAGCTTTTGGTATATTGTTAGTAAGAATTAATATTTATAATTCAATTTTTACTAAATTATATTTATTGCATATATTAATTACATTTTCAACATATTTTCATGTACTTCTATTGACCTCGACTTATTCTCATGCTTTCTATATATATATTTATATATATATTTAAAATATACCGGTTTATCAAGGTTTTCAAAGTTTTCACAGTCGTTTGAAAATCAGAATTTGTAAAGAAATAATTTTGTTTGTCTAAAAAATATTGATTAAAAAAAAAAAAAAATATATTTTAAAAAAATATTTAAAAAAAATATTTAAAAAAAATATATAAAAAAAATATTAAAAAAAAAATTTATAAAAAAGTATTTAAAAAAAATTAAAAAAACAAAATATAAAAAAAAATACTTAAAAAAAACTATGAAAAAAAAATATATTAAAAAAAAATATATATTTAAAAAAAAATATTTTAAAAAAATATTTTAAAAAAATATTAAAAAAATTATTAAAAAAATATTTTAAAAATTAATTTTTTATTTTATGTTTATCAGAACTAATATATTTTATATATTTCTTATATAAATTACATAATAATAATATACATAAACATGCCTTAAATATAAATCTTTTGCATTAACTTGCTTTCTAACTTTATTTAGAAAATCGACTTCGTTGCATCTGACTTGAACTAGTTGCTATAACTGAGCTTTATATACAATATCTCAATGCATATTTGCTTTAGAGCATTAAAAAATTTCCAACATTTAACTCAAGCTCAGGCCTATGTTCTTTCTAACAGCTCTCATTGTTAATTAGCAAAATGGCAACAACTTCCGGTGAAAAGAAGAAAGAATAAGTATTTGATATAGATGCGTAGTCCAAGTTGTTTGCTCTCTTCCTGTGCCAGCATGTGACAGAGCCACAACTGCAAAGATCCCAGGCAAGGTTCTCAAGCTCAAAGCAAAGCACACACGCTAATCCACAGTCAAAGACGACTTCCAGCAACTGGGTCTTAGGTAGCAGCCAAGGCAGCAGTGTCATGGAACTAGGTCACTCCACTATACATGTTACATGGACAGAAAGGCAGCAGCAGCGGGCTGTTGTTTATGGGCAGGGGAACGTTGGGGCTTTGTGTATGTGAACTATAGCCTAAGTTGAGCTCAGTCAGTCAGCACACAGTTGTCGGTTATGTTGTTTTAAATAATTGTGGCTGTTCTTGTTTGATTTGTAGTTACCACATTTGTTGCGTTACGGAAGCTGTTGACGTCTGATGATGGGTCGTCTCTCCGACTGTCTCTTGGGTCTGTTCAGCATCTCTTTTCTTATTCGATTTTCACGTTTGGCTGCATCGTGAAAACTTTTACTTTGTGATATTGTCAGTTCTCTGGCTATCATTCACTTAGATACCCTGTAGCTTAAGAGGGAGAGGGAGTATACAAAAAGTGTTGAATCAGTTAATCAGAAAACTTGATGACGGAATAGTCTTAGTGAATTACTATATTTACCATTGATTATTGGAATTTTTTAAATGAGAGACTTGTTAAGTCGTAAAACAATGTAATATAATATAGAATATAATAATATTATAATATATTTTTAAACAGCTTGAAAAAGTTGAACAAATTATTGTAGAAAGAATAAGGATATGTTTCTTACCATTAGTTAATCCATAAATCTATGGACTGTATCTCAGTAAATGTGTCTTAATCTTTATCTTTATCTCTTTACAATCAACTTCTTCTGGAAATTGTTTATATTAATGCATAATTATATCTGGACTTCAAGTATATGTAGATAAAGCACTTACAAAAGATCTTAAGACTTTATAATTTTAGTATTTTCATATCTACTTCCAGACTACACAGCATCTCTTAGTCTACACTCTAAAGCTAAGCTCATGAATTTTTGGTGAAAGTTTGTCTTAAGCGCTTTTTAGGGTTTGAATTGAAAGAGTTGCAGCTGTGTCTAGGGCGCCCTTCGTGGATGGAAATGTGCATTATACATATATATACTTATATATATATATATATGTATATATATTAAACATATAGTATACATATATGTATAAATGGTGTCCACCGATTGTCTAAACTTTGCGCTGCAAGTATTTATCTTTCATTATGACAACTTGGACAAAAAGTATGCAAGTTGTGTATACAATCAACCTGCCAACGCCCAGCTGGCACTGGCAAGCGTATGACAAGCCCCATCCGACTATATAACGCTATCTATCTGCTCTGCCACAGTGCCTACACGGCATGGGTGCCTCATTTGTTTGTGCCGCCTGCCGCTTGCCGTGCAGCGTTGCAAGCGTTGCCAGCGCTTGTGTCTCTCGTTGACAATGGCTGTTGTATCTGTTGTATCTGTCAAATGTTGCCTGTCTCACACAGCTGTCCCGTTCTCTCACTTTATCTCTTTCAGTTTTCTTTAGAACTGTTTTTTGCTAACTGTTTTGCGTACATTAACTACATAATATGTGATTAATTTTACTTGAAATTGGGTTCATTCTTCTTTAAATAGATATACTTGATAAGTTTATTTCATTGTTGTATTCATAATCAATTTATAATATTTTTTAAGTTTTATTATATTATTATAAAGAATTTTTTTTATTTTATGTTATAATATTAGTATAATTATAAGCATTTTTTTGTTATTATTATTATTATTATTATTATTATTATTATTATTATTATCATTATTATTATAATTATTATTACTATTATTATTATTATTATTGTAAACTAGTATTACTCTCATTACATTTATTATTATTTTTGGATTCAATAGTATTCTTATTATTTTTAATATTTAGATTCTTAATGTTTATTTTATTTATAGCCATTTTATCTCAACAAATGGACTTTACATTTTCCTATGTAGGACACTCATTGTTATTGTCATTAGCATTATCTTTATTATAGGCAATATTTAATCATTATAATTGTTATTATTATTAGTTTTTAGTTAGCAGTATTTATATTGTTAAAATAAATTTTTTTGTATATTATATATATTTTATTTTAATTATTTTATTTATATTTATTTATATAAATTTTTTTTAATTCATTAGTATTGTTCCTATTACTGTTATGATTCTTAATGCTTATTTTAATTATTACCACATTAACTCAGGGAATAAATAAGGCTCAAGAATACCCATTATGTAGGTCACTCATCATTATTATCATTAGCATTATTCTTATTTCATCATTATTATTCTTAATAATATTATCGTTAGCAGTACTTATATTGCTAAAATTAATATTATAATTATTTTTAAATTTTAATTCATTAGCTTATTACTTTTAATTTTTAATTAATTTATAACTTTCAAGTCTTTATAGCCATCGAGTTTACATTAACCTATATCGAAGCACTACTCATATCGATTATGTTTATCTTTTTAAAGCAGTCACGTATATGCTATGAGCACAAAGAATGAAATTGAGAACAGTTATAGTGCTTTGCACCCCACCTGCTTAACAACCACCCTGGCGCCCCTTGGCCGTTGATAATAATGGTCTTAATGATAATGTTGATAATGATGATGACAATGACGATGTCGTTGGTGGCCCGTTGTCTTTTCATTTAATTTGTTCGCGCTAATTCTGCGCTTGATAGGCAAAAGTCACACGAAGAGTCAAGAGACTCGGCTCGGCCCCGGCTCGGTTCAGTCGATTCAATAAAGTCATTAGCTAAAGTGGCCAATGCATTGGGGACGTATGCATCCATGTGAGTGTGCGTGTGTGTGTGTATGTGTGTGTTTTCAGCCTCCGTTACATATGGTTCGTTGGCTTAGCAAATAGAAAGTGCAACGAGGCTTCAGGCTGGAACTGCACAGTCTCCACTTCTGCGCTTCTAGTGCTGAATGCAGGCTACACAGAGTTAGCAGAACGTGTCCATGTCGATGCATACCTAATGCATCCCGGCTGCTCGCTGTTCAGCTCAGCGTTTCGTTACCTTTTTTTTTTTCTTTCTGGCCATAATTTTGCATGCTGTCTAATGCCCAGAGCTAGGTGGCTAAATGCCCAACTAAAAACAGGTGGAGATGCCGGCCGGTTAGTGGTTGGCGGTTGGCGGTTGGCGGTTGGCGGTTGGCGGTCTACGACGATTTATTAGTTAATGTTATATACAACAGAGCCAAGTGAAGTTTGGCAACAGCGTCATTCGTTGCGAAATCTACTGTTGCCATCAGGGAATTTGTTTGAAGTGAAGTTGAGCAAAAAGTATTTAAACTGCAAAACATAATATAAATAAAAACTGATTTGTAAATGGGGAATTGTCTCTGACTAATAATAAATTCTGAATGCAACGGCGTCCAGTGAAGTTTGACCTTAGCTCGGGTGGGTGTTTATCTGGGCCCTCCCTCTCTCGAGAGAATAGTTGTGAAGTTCGGCAACATTGCATAAATTTATGACTAGTTGCATGGGATGAGGCTTCAACTATTTATTCATTATTATATGTAGGAAACATTACAAAGGTAATAACTAGTTTTCTAACATGTTAGAAATGCAATTTCAAATGCTTTTAACTATTATTATTATGAACATGAAATGAGAGAATATGAATTTTGGCAACATCTCAACTTTAACTTCTTCCATCAGGAAGTATTTTTGCAAAGTGAAGTCGAGTATATAGGATAAGATCAACTTGTAAATGATTTAGCTAGCTACTAAGTAACCCAATTACGAGTAGTTTCTGTCAAGCAGCTGCTCATATTAGAGCTTGCCCTTTGAACCTTTAAGTGCTTTGGCAAATAACCGCAAGCGGACGTTTTCCACTGAGCCCAATTTGCACGAAGTTTTGACTGCACTGTTGCTGTAGCAATTGTCGTTGTTGTTGCTGTTGCTGTTGTTGTTGTTGTTGTTGTTGTTTGCTGTTGTGGCCTAAAAAAGTTTTGTGCACTTCACCATGGCAACAAGTGCAATAGCAATGGGGCTGTCTATTTGGGAGGCGTTAACAATGGCCAAGTCGCGTTGCCAACTGTAGCCAAACAATGAGCAGGGCACGATTCTGGCGAAAATCAATAAATATGTTAGCTTTAGCTTCCAGGCAGGCGCACCGTTCCATTTTCGAGGGTATATACAAGTAATAAAACAGAGTCCAAGTCCGAGCCCGACTCCGAGTCCGAGTCTGAGTCGGTGACCGCGACACGTTTTGCCATTTGATTCCGCGCCAGACCGACAAATTGAAGTAAATTTCCTGTTTGCCCGCCTCTTTTCCTATTTGCTGACCTAATTTCCGTGGAAAAGCGACTTTTCATTAGTTACCAAAGGTTACCCTTTGCGCAAAGGCCTCGCTTCTCGGCTAACAGATTTGGCGCATTTGATTAAGTGGCGGCCTTTTAGGGTTGTTGCCCCGATTACTATATTAAGGCGACCTGATTTGACCGAATGTAAATTAATTTTCTTGCTAATGGCCAAAAGCAATGACTAATAAGAGTTCTGAAGCAAGTGAGAACGTTGTTTTCGGACACAGCTGACTTTCTAATACCCGTTTACAGTCAAGCAACAAGAACTACATTTAGTACAAAATCGATATTGTAATATCGATTTGTTATACCAGAAAAAGCGAATCATCTAACTCATAGATCTATCTGTGGGGGAAGTCAATATTCATCACCCTGGTTTGTCGATTTTAGGTTTAAAACTGTAGAAGATATTCCGATTTGCCACAAGAGGTATACATAGATAGTTTTTAGTCAATCTTAAGTGGAAGCCTACTTTAACTTAGCTGTTAAATTTTGGAGCTTTAGATCCAAGACCACTGTCTTATATATAGCATATATATGTATATAGGTTTTAGCCGCTTTACACCAATAGCCGTAGATATATATACTCTATATTTTTAGTCTAGGTTGAATACGGGAGTATATATACGAAATTCCAAGTCTCTGGCGTTGATATGCATTAGATGTAGCACTTCCAGATTAACCACGTCTCCCTTTATAAGACGAGGCTACACACTAGTATATAAGTATTACAAATGCCAAGTCTCTATCACCAATAACATTCACACACACAGCACAAAGTGACAATTGCTCACAACCAATATACTCTCTTCAACTCATGAACAAGTGTATAAAAAGGAATGAAAAGTGTTTGAAATTAATTTTCTTTGCTTAGGCCAAGCGGGTTTATCAGGATAAAGAATACAGGTATCGACATGCTTGGCGTTCAATTTCGGAGATGTACCCGGTGTTAATGTAGGCTATAATTTATGGGGCTGGGGGACTGACTGGTGTCCATGTGGCACGATATCGGCAGCCCACACGATGTGGCCAATGTGGCCAATGTTGCCGCAATAGCCGACGGCCCGCTGACAATTACTTGGTCGAAACGGCTTAAAAAACGTGTTGGCTACTCAATAAGCAGCATCTACTTGCCTACATGCTTCAGCTGTCTGTCTCTGGGTCTCTTGGCACCAACGCGCCAGCGTGTAAATCATATAAATATAAATGTATGCACGGCACCTCTGAATCACGCGCGGATTACCACAAGGCGAAGAAGAAGAAATAGAATATCAAATGGCCAGCAGCGCTATAAACTATAAACTATAAACTGCCCTCGTTGCCCACACACAAGCGACAAAGTCAAAGGAAGGAACCAACATGATTCGGTCTCCCTCTGGCTCTGGCAGAGGAGAGCTTGGAAATTTATGCAAGTTGAAAGTCGTGACACAATTGGTAAAAGTTCATTTGTTGAATTCGACGGGAACTCAAGGAGGAGTCAGCTAGCCCTGAGCGAGGTGTGGGAGAGGAGCGGTAGGCCTTAGGCCTTAGGCCCCCTTATCTATTGATCTGTGCATTGACCAACTTGTCATATGTTTTTATGCCAGAGAAACATTTTTCCGAGCTAGAAGGAGAGAGAACCTTTCGAAAATCGACAACCTGTTGCTGGCTGCCCTCAGAGCTAAGTAGAACACCACACACACAGTTATTATAGCTGATGGTTCCGCTCAAGCGACCATACAAGGGGCTTTCCAACCGAACCGAGAAGCAGAACCAACGGCGTGTCTTTCGCCTAGTAATTTAAGAAGCTCGCCTGACTTTTTGCATTCACTTTATTGCCTCTGATGATGTTGGCTCTCTGGCTGGTTGGGCTGTCTGGCAGTCTGGCAGTCTGGCTGGTTCTCGATTTACCGCTAAGAGCAACAAACAGAGACGCCGCGCAACGCCGGACACCCGTTCTCGTTTGGCAATCGAGTCTACAATTTCTTGGCGCTTCTTGGTTTTATTGTTGTTGTTGTCGTTGTTGTTGTCTCTATTGTCGTATCGGCTTTGTCATCTTTAGTTTCGCACTAGTTTTTCCTCATTATGTCATTGAAAGTCAGAGAACTTAATAAAAGATTTTGTTCAACGCCCTTTAGACTGTAGCAGAGTATATTAGCTCCCATTGTATAATGGATGTTATAAGTAAGTTGCTTCATCTCATGAAGTTTATATTTGATGTTTTCATTCGTAAAAGAATAGATAGAGATGAGAGAAAGATTTTGGTTTGGTTTAGTGTTTATGAATGAAATTACACTCAAAAATCATTTACTTTCCTCGATCCAAATGCTCTGGAAAATCCATTACTGATTGGTTTAACTATGTATATAAATTTTACTTTTGTTAAATTGATTTTACATCCACTTCTGTATTAAGAAGAAGAACAAAATGTTTTTTTAACCAATTACTTTTATAAAGTGGAGGAGCTAGACAGGAAGAATCCTGGCTACACCCTCATAGAATCAATTTGAGGAGCTAAGGAAGATATCAGAAATGTGTCTCAGAGTATTGATTTGTATTTAATTTCGATTCTTATTTATGCCTCTTATATGTGAATGAACCACAAAATATGCCTTTATTAACTTTATCTTATCTTAATATATTTTTATATCCTGAACCCAAAGAAAATATCTAAAAATATGACGACCTTTTTGTGTGACAGTGTAAATACTCAGAGCTATAGCCGACTATATACTATAGTTCTCTTGATCAGGACGACAAGCTGAGTCGATAAAGCTCTGCTTCCTCTCTTGACTGCCTGTCCTCTGGTTTAACCGTCTACAGAAGCCAAATTTGGTATACATAATTTTGGTTCTTGTAGTAAATAAAGACATTTTGCTTATATAAAATTTTGGAAACTAACCTCATCTAAATAGTCTAGCCTAGTTTATGATTCTCTACAAAGAAGTATAGTTATCATCATTCTAATATGATCAATACAACTGCTCTGCACAGTGCTTCAGGTATTTCCTAGTCGGATACTGCTCCTACTAGAACACTCTTTATATCTGTAATTAATAACTGCCTAAAATGTGATCACATGTGTCTGACAATTTGAATCGCACAAACACTTATGTTTCACTTCATAAGCAGTTGCTAGTCAATAAAACTTTGATTGATTGCCTCGGATATTGAGACACAGATCAATTTCAGCTGTTTTTAATTGGCATTTAATGACAGGAAATTAAAACGGCTTATTTAAAAGCACAAATATTTGCCATGTACATGGCTACAGTTGTCTCCGACAACTCTCTGACAACTGTGCCATTCTCTGGCATCTCAAGTACAGTTATCTGTCAAATGCACAAGCCAACCGCCCACACACGCATATGGCAATATATATATATATATATATATATATATATATATGGACGTGTATATCGAGGCATCTCCATATCGCCACAATGAGCCGACGAGTCACTTCTGCGAAAGCTTTTCCGCATTTCAAGGTCAGCGGCAAGTAGCTCTTTATGTATGAATGAGATCTAATTGTTCGTCAACTGACTTATGGGCCTTGTCAGACTTATGATGAGTGAGGCAGCGCCAAGTGGGCCCACTTAGTGCTACATGCTATATAATCACAATGCCAAATATTGGATTATTATGCCCGGGCCACCCACATTGGGCACTAGAGGGTTGACTGTATAATCAGCCAACTGGGTGGTTGTCATTGAGTTTGGGTCCAATTCAAAACTGAATACATCTATGACGGTCCGTATATGATGTATGTCTTATATATACTGTTTAATTGAGTAAAGAGAATTGTTGTTTACTTTTGAAAGCAGCTGAAAGTCGAGTACATATTTAAGCAATTGGCTTTAGTTATTACTCTCTCTATATATACTCTCTATATTTACTCTCTCTCTCTCTCTCTCTCTCTCTTTCTTTGCAGCACTCGACACTTGGCACTTGGATACCCTAGATCTCAGTCTTTAGCGGGCATACACTAGCAAGGCATCGTCATTCGTTATGCTGCACAGTAAACTATGGCCACGTCGACACTCTATGTTGCTGGGGTGACCTGTCTGGGGTTTGTGTGCTTCGCTTTGGCTTCTGTCGCCATTGGCATACCCATTTGGGGTTATTACGACAGTCCATCTGGTGAGTAGGCATTAACTTGAATAGGGTATATTATTGTCTTGTTTACTAACTGTACTCTCCACAGGTGGCTATGACTACGATCGTGGCTATTTTGGCCCCTTCAAAGTGTGCAAGCAACTGACTTACAATCGTGAGAAATGCGGCAATGATGTCTCCAAGTTCCGGCTGAGCAGTGAGTATATTTGTTACCTATTTCGAAATGTCTTTAGAATCTATGAAGAATTCAAATTAAAATTAGAATTAGAATCAGAATTAAAATTGGAACTAGAATCAGAATAAGAATCTATCAAGAATTAGACTATGACTGTGATACCTTCCTCTGCTCGATAATGCTTCAATTCACACTGAAACAAAACGTTGAGCTCGTTGGGAGAATAATTGAGAATGGTTGCGGTTGTTTGGCAAAGAAAGTGTATGTGCCTGGAAGATATTGAAATATAAAAAAAGCCTTAGTCGAGGGCATCAAAATGCGATGGGTCAAACCTTATATCAATTTATAAAAAATATCTGCAATTCAATTCCAAATACAATTTTCAAGTCGTTGCTTAAAATTAATCTTGCTTAGAAATGTATAAAACAAATTAATAATAGTATTAAATAGCACTATTGTTGTAGGAAATATAATCTATAAATTTATAAAAATAATATAACAGTAAAATATAATATTATAGTACAATATATAAAATGTGAAAAATCAAATTTACGCTGATTTTGCTATTTTAAGTTTTTTTTTATTTATTTATTTTTATTTTATTTATTCATCTTTATTTTTGTATTTTATTTTTTTTTTATTTATTTATTTTTACTTGATGTATTTATTTTATTTTATTTATTTTTTTAAATTTTATTTATTCATTTTTATTTTATTTATTTATTTTTATTTTATTTATTTATTTTTTTTTATTTATTTATTTTTATTTTATTTATTTATTTTTATTTTATTTATTTATTTTTATTTTATTTATTTATTTTAATTTTTTTTTTATTTAATTTTTTTTTTACTTTATTTTTTTTTTTTAAATTAAATTTAATATAATTTTTTTTTTTAATTTATTTTTATTTTAATTTATTTTTTTTATTTTATTTATTTTATTTATTTATTTTTTATTTAAAAAAAAAAACTTATTTTGAAATATTTCTGTATTTTTGTGTATTTTGTTTTATTTAAAGAAGAATAAAATAGAATCGAATATGAAATAAATTGTGAGAAAATATTCAACATTAACGGATACTTTGACTTTATTCTTCAATTTATAATTTTATTCATTGAGCAATCGATCTTTAATGTATCCCATACCTTTTTTTCAGATGCGGTATTTATCAGCGGACTCTTGGCAGTTGGTAGCTGCGCTGTGCTGGGCATCTTCTGCATATTGTCGGTGATTCAGCACGCGATGATCTCGTCGCGGGATAAGGTTGTCATGTCCTACACATCGCTGGTCATTGTCAAACTGATATTGGCCCTGCTGGGCGGTAAGAATATATAGCTAAATATATGCCCAAAAGTATTAGCCTATATTTACCTGTTTCCTTTCCAGGCTTATTGGCTATAATAGCCACAGTGCTGTTTGCACTACAAATCGATGAACAGGAGCGTTTCGGTTTCAAGATATCGCGTGGCATATCCTTCTATGTACAGGTGAGTAAATGTTTTTATAAATACTATCAAATGATATTGAATTTGTTTTACCTTTGCCTTGCAGATAGTCGTGATTGTGTTGTCCATTGCGCTGTTTGTTGCCGCCTTGTATGACGTCATCTTCTCGCGTACCTCTGGTGGCGATCCCACAATGGCGCTGGACGCTTCTTCGCCGGCTAGTGCCACCACGTTCAATAATCCGGGCTTCAAGGAGCCGCGCAGTCGCAACGGCGTCTCGATGACCGATGCCTCGGGCAAGCCATACAGCGGCATTAGAAACGGAGCCGGAACCGCTGGCAGCGTGGCTTCGATGAGCACGACCGTAACGAGCGTTTCGAACGGTTCCACGCTGGACTCGGTGACCCGTTCCCCGTTGCGCTCGAGCCTGAAAAAGCCACGTCCCCGGCCGGACCCAACGCTGGGCATACAAAATCCAGGATATTCTGGATCTGGCAGTTCACCGCCCATGCGACGCAATGGCAGTGTGAAGAAAGTTCGCATTCAGACGCACAGCACGGAGGTTTAGTTGGATCCATAACCCATAACAAGATCCGAATCTGAAATAACTTGAAATAAGAGAGACACAACAACAACAACAACAACAACAATTACAAAGACTGTGTACTGTAGCAACAACACAAGCAAAACAAACACAAATCGACACTTCACGCAACACAAAACCAATAGAAAAGTTTCAATATTCTGTTTGAAAGCCAACAACAACAACAAATTGAATTGGAATTTGCATAAACAAATTAATTTTCATTTGTCTTCCAAGTTCATTTGTTTTCGCTAAACAAGGGAAGCAGCCAATTTTTCTCCACTCTTCTCTATTGTTTTTGTCTTTAAAAATTGTTAATAGCAATTTTGTACGCAACGGTTTCCGTCCAAGGGCAGAGTCAAATAAGTTAGTTTAATTTCTATTTGGCATTTCGTTTGGCATATGTATATTATTGAAATATATATTGTTGACCATTCTTAAAGTGTCCTTAAGACCTAGGCCCAGTCTCCCCCGAACCTCCTCACATGCTACACGATCGAATTAGCAAACAAATTCTTTTCCAACTTTGAAACGATTTAGATGTAGTTTCCATTATTTGCAATGTATAATATAAACAATTGTTGCTAAAGTTACATAATACATAAAATACATACTACAATTAAGCTTGTTTGTTTACAAATACGTTTAATGTTTTTCGCTGTAAGTTACAGATTAAATAAATTAAATGCAAATTAAATAATTAAATATTAATACAGAAGAAATGAAAGTTTTGGTATTACTTGTAGATTGGATAGCTAAAAATTTAGTTGCATAAAATATTTGTTGATATTCAATTACTAAATTTTAAATTTTATTATATTTATTTTTCTTTTTAACTTGACTTTCATACAATTATTTGAATTGGCGCCAAACTAAGATTCTATGCAGTGTACCCAGGTGTGCAGAAGTTAAAAAAACAACTGAAATTTAAAAATACTATATGCAAGCAAGCAGTGCATACAAGCACTGTAAGTGTGTGTGCATGCTCGTCGCGAAAATATATTCGTTATGCGCCTCAACGGTTTCATACCCTTTCAACAAATAATCATGAAAATGTCAACATTTTGCATGAGCATGGCAAACGCTTTTAACAATTTGGTATACTCTACTCTCACAAGAGAAGACATTGGACCTCAGCGAGCAAATTTCAATTTTTGTGGGTTGCTGCTGGTGCGAGCATTCATATATATTTGCGAGAGAAGAGAGCGGAGAATAAATATATTTGAGAGAGAGGAGATCGGAAAATAAGCATACATAGTTGCGTAGAGAAGCTTTGCATATAAATTGACCATCCGCAAAAGGTAGACGTGTTGAAAACGCTTGATCGAGTTGTCCACTAACCATACAACACATAGATAGGACAACTCGATCAAGCGTTTTCAACACGTCTGCCTTTTGCGGATTTACCCCAGTTGCAAGACTAAGTTAGTGATACAACACATAGATAGGACAACTCGAACAACCGTTTTCAACACATCACCGATCACGCTTCGGTCTTCTTCGGTTCACTTCGGGCAACGAACATATATGACTGCAAAATCAGTGCGCTGCGAGCGCTCAGCAACAGTGGTCAGTCTATGTACAAAGCCCTTCTATGCAACTATGTATGCTTATTCCCTGGTCTCCACTCTCTCAAATATATTTATTCTCCGCTCTCTTCTCTCTTAAATATATATATATGTTCATCGTTGTATGGTTAGTGGTATAAATTTGAATTTTATAAATTCCGCGTAAACTGCTTGCAATAAATATTAAAATGCAAGCAGTGTGTACAGCAAACGCATTTTGTGGTATATAAAATGACCAAAATACTGTATTAACGAAGTGCGAATGACTGCTAGGAACAAGCAGTGTACAGCAAGCAGCTCATGGAAAAAGCAGTGCATAGCAAGCAGCTTATGCTCATGCACAATAAACAGTTCGAAGTTTATGTCAAATGAAACTGTTATATTTATAGCTGTCTAACTTAGCACAGTTGAATTTAAAATTATAACGAATCAAATTTATTCTTTTGTATACTTAAGGAAATTATCTGATATATATGATGAGTATTAATCATATATGAATATTTAATAGCTAACTTGAATGCAAGCGTACCACTGGCAGTTATATAGAACAAGCTGAGCATATATACCTATATTTGATTGCAAAAGCCGTTATATTTGAGAAGAATTTGAATAAAATATTAGAAAGTATAGACAAATGCTTGTCATTTATAGTCTTGAAAGGCACTTAATTATATATATGTATCACTTTTCAACTGCATTGCACAAATGCTCGCCCAGTTTGTAGGTGGTCCGAATCTCTGACCTCAGCTGGTGCCATACACATTTTCCTTTGTGTGCGGCCTATCAGCAGTTGATATTGATACGTTCTTTGTTTACAACTCGAGTCGACAATCTCAGCTGCGACAAGAGTACATTTACATATATACTGTATAAGCAATTGATTCATTCAAGCCTAACGACAAGTTGATAAGCCGGACAAACTAAATGGCACTCAGCCAGGTGAGCATTAGAGAGAGAGAGATAGATAGAGATAGTGTGAAAGAGCGAGAGAGAGAGAGAGGGAATAAAGAGAGACTAGCATGAATCGAGCTGCTTCGACTTGAAGCACTCGAACATCGCACAGTTCGAGCTGAGATTTCTCTGTTTCAAGACGTCGCTTGATAATACGAGTGCCCCTATATAGTATATAGAGACGCGTGCAGCATCTAGTATATAAAACAAATCTGAGTTTGTTGTTGCTCTGCTCTTTGTTTATAAATTTGTATCAAAATCCAAAAATTATGAAATCAACAAAAACATTGCACAAGTTTATGCTGCTGCCGTTGCTGCTGCTGCTCGTCTCTGTTCGGAGTCATCCAAGTGAGTAGAAGAAGAGGAACAACTAGGGGCAAGCATAGATATCGATACAGCCACGCCTACTTTCAAATTTATAGTGCCGGATGCTGCTGTGACTGCGAGTGACTCACAGCAATCCATATTACTCATACGGCACAATTTGAGACCCGAAGACGCCAAGAACTATGAAATATCTATGCCAAAAGCACCCCAGCCAGGGGAGCCCTGTCTGACCATCAAGTGGAAAACAAATCCGGATGGAACTGGACCAGATGATCCACAAATTTATCTAGTCAATGGATTCTTTATGACAATGTCCCAAGCACAATCGGCAAATGTCCGACAATAATGAAGTTGTGTAAAATCTAAGAACTATTTCATTAAGCCCATATTCATAACGGATTATTAAAGCTGCCAAGATTTTGTTTATATAATACAAAATTAAGCCAAGACTTCCAGCTGCATCATACTATATATACATAAACATATAAACATCTGTTTCATTGGTCTTCACATTTTTGATTGATTTATCAGACGACAATTTAAATTATTAAATATTTACATTTATCATTTTGGATTTCTTAAGTTATTATAATATTTAATTAGGGAACAATTTATATATATTACAAACTAAAAAAATTTATAAAAATTGTTTAATTAATAAAATATTTTTTTTTTTAATTTATGATCTATAAATGTTAAAAAAAGAATAATAAAAAAAAAAAAATAACAAAAAATTAAAAATCTGATATAATGTTAAAAAAAAAGAAAAAAAAAATTAAAATAATAAACTAATAATCAAAAAATGTTATGATCTTTAAATTTATAAAAAAAATTATAATAGAAAAAAAATTTAAATTAATAATAATATAATAAAAACAATGTATGATCTAAAAATTTATAAAAAATAAAATAGTAAACATAAAAATAAAAAAAAAATAATAAAATATTAAAAAAAAATTTTATGATCTATATATGTTAAAAAAAAACAAAATTATTTTAGCTGTGATTAATTTTTCGTTTGTTCTAAAATTGTAAGACTATGAATTTTCCAAATTTAGTTTTGTATTTTCCATTCAATTTTTTAAATTGAGTAATTTTTTTTTTTTTAATTTTTAAATCAAATTTGGCCGCTCTCTGTATTGGGCTTAGATATGCATAAGAGTGGTAAATAAATTATAGATCTATTGGGTCTTTTGTTAGATCAAAAGCGTTTTTCAACTATTTTCTAGCTTAAAACAATAATAAACTATTGTATAAAATATATAAGAATCAATTTTTGTAGATGGCAATTGTTTCAGATAACGAAGCGCTAAGTGAAGACCATTTATTAAATTGTAAATATTTTTTTTTATTTATCTAAATTTCCTGTTTACTCTTGCCCCTTTGCAACGCTCCGTGTTTTGAGCTGCAATTCAATAATTTTATTGAAAATTTGTACATTTTTTAGCATCAATCTATCAATCAATATACATTTTCATTGTTTGTGAGTTAAAGAACGCATCTCGCCCATAAGCTGGAACTAACTAATGATCCACTTCAAAGCAAATGGTCAAGTCACAAACAGTCTATTCTAAGTGGAGCACAACCATTTGATTCGCCATAAATTTTCGGAGCATTAAGAGAAAACCAATCGACGAATCATTCATGCTTAAGGCAATGCGAGCTCTCACGCATCGGCTCACACAAGAGAGCTTTTGAGCGCTTAAAAGATCGAATTAATGGGTCATTAGCCTTACTCCGCCCTGCTTAGGCACTTTATAATTTCTTATTTGCTCTTGAACAATGAAAATAAAGTGTGAGGTCAAGGTTTTACAATGCCTGAAGAAGCCTTTAAGCTGCTCGCTTTGGATGTATAAACTTCTCATTGGCAAAGTATTAGGAAATTTGTTTTAAGCTAATTCAAAAATGTTTTGAAATATTCAAAGAAACAATAAATTCATTTTCATTATTAAAATTATTTTAAATTGTATTCATTAAATCATTTGAATGTATTATATAGTAATAAGTAATTAAAGGTAATAAGAGCGGCATTTGGAGTTGGATTTGTAAGAGCGGGCAGCTCGCTGAGCATATGAAGCATAAAGGCATTGTTAAATTGAAACCAAAGGCAAGCAGGTGTACTTTTGATGGTAATTCCGCGAACGAGGAAGCTTTAAGTTGTTAAGTAAATATTTTGGACCTTAGCACAGGACACAGAGAAATACTTGGAAAGTATATGAAGCCCAATACAAAGTTTTTATGGAGTTATTGTCCCTTTGGTTTATATACTCTAGCTTAAAAATTGAATTTTAATCAGTTAAATAATAACAATAATAAAGAAATAATATTAGGATCTAATATATATTGTAATAAAATAGTATACAAAATTATGTTATAATAAAGTAGTATAAAAAATGATAAATAAATAGATAAAAAATAAAAATAAATAGACGAAAAGTATCTCAACTGATTACAAAATCCATTCCTGAAAGTCCAATTTGAATGAGTTTTGATTCGCTGAGCGATTCTTATTGGCCAAGTTGCACTCTGGGTTAAAAATTGAACTTTAATCCATTAAATAATATATAAATAATGTAATACTCTAATATATATTATAATAAAATAGTATAAAAAATTGTAAACAAATAGATCAAATAATAAAATATTAAAATAAATAGTTGCAAAGTATCTCAACAGATTGCAAAATCCATTCATGGAAATCTAATTCAAATAAGTTTTGATACGCTGAAAATTTGTAATTGGCCAAGTTTGCACCTAGTTGAGCCCAATTGGAGTTTCAGTTTCAGCCATATAAATCTCAAATGCTGCAGCTGCAGCTGCTACAACATCATAATAATAATACTCTGTTGGACAATTAATATACAATGAGATTAAATTGTAGGTCGAATTCGAAATGCGAATTCAATCTGCTGGCTGTATTATTTCGCGAGCTATGCGAAACTCGCTCGCCTCGAGCAATAAAGTTTTAATTGACAAAGTTGTATAAAGTTTTAGCACATTATTGAACGAGGCAGCCGAATTGCTGTATCATACGAAAGTTACGTATACGCCGTGTGTGGCAGAGTCAGAATCGGTGGCAGAGGCAGCTTATATAAATGTTTCTAATAGTTTAGGGCTAATTTGCTGTTTTGTAATTCAGTTTTAATTTGGCAGCGTATCGTCTGAGCATATATATATATATATTTAAGGCAACTTTCATTTGAGTAGATTTTCATTACACAGGATTATGTGTGTGACACTTGTGTGTATTCACCGCAAGGACTCTGCCTTGGCTTCACATTCTTCATTTAATTGCCACTGCCGCAGCACAGGAAATTCGCAGAAAATAGCAGCGAATGGAGTGCCTCGCACTTCCCTCACTTACCAAATTTTCATTTTGCACTTTTCATTTTTTACTTTTTTATTTTTTTTTTCATTTTAATTAAGCAACTTTAGGCATTTGTTTTCATTTGCGAACTTTTGCAGCTCAGCAGCAGCAGCAACAACTTTTCCACCCAGCGCCAAAACATACAAAAATATTGTGTCCAAAAATAGGAAAGGGTTGACTTTGCGGCCAAACCAACTGCGTATTATTGCAGCTTCACAAATCTATAATACCAGCGCAGGTATTGTCCGGCCAAAAGTTTTTAGCCTTGTAGAAATATTTAAATTTTGTATCGTTATATATAAAAAAAAATTAAAAAAAAAAAAATGTTTTATAAATAAATGTGTTTTTTTCAAGTGTTTTTTTGTTGTTGAAAAAGTTGCAAAATAAATAATAAGCTGCTTTTATTAATGGATAAATTCTTATAATTTAATTTGTCTTGTTGCTTACTTTGAATTAAATTTTTATTATTTTAAAAAATGTAATTATTAAATTAAAATTTTGAATAATGAACTTTTATACAAATTTGTTGTTAAAAAATTATATAATTTTATAATTTTTAAAAATTATATAATTTTTTAATATTAATATTTTTTAGTTTTTAAAAACTATTTTATTTTGTAATTTTTTAAAAATTATTTAATTTTGTAATTTTTAAAACCTTTTTAATTTTTTTTAATTATTAAAAGCGATTTAATTTTTTTTTTAAGTTTTTAGTTTTATAATTTTTAAAACTTTTAATAATTTAACTTTTTTTAAATTACTTAATTTTTTAATTTTTTTTAAATTTTTAATTATTATTAAAAGTTACTAAAACTTAATATTTATTAAATGAGTTTCCGCATTTGGCGTAGTATAACGTTGTAGAGAAACACTGCAAGTATAACAAATATTATTACTTAGAAATAAATTTGATGCAAATTTGGAAAATATATATTTTATTAAGCCAATTGTTGAGGCAATTGAATATAAACTAATTTGTATAAATTTGAATAAAGTTACTTCTGAGAGCGGCAGTTGGACTTGTTGGACAGTTGGATTTGTAAGTAACGAAACGATGATGTGTTCACCCTTCCCTCCTCTCTCACGTTCGCTCATTGTACGCTCACTGCAGCTGAACGATTGAGCAATCAAACAACTGTGAAATTGAGAGTAAAGAGCAAGCGGTTATGTCTCTTAAATTGGTGATCCAGCACAAGAAGACGCCACAAGTTGCTACTCAGTTGCTACTTTAGAACTTGATATAGCACACTAATACTAAAGTCAACTTTAGGGCTAGCGCTCTCGGGTGGAAATCAGTATTTCTCTGACAATTTGAATAGAGCTGCTGGAAGTTTCACTGTAGTTAGCGATTATTTATAGTTCTTAAGCGATTCTCTTTTATTTACCGAGACTCAAAGTTGCCAAATCCATCCATCAACATCTTAAGCTTAGCTGCCATTTAAAAAAACTTTAGTTTCTTAAGTATTTATATCTGTTGTTCAGCTCTACTGGAACTTGGAGAAACTGTAGTTAGCAAAGTTAGGCTAGTTACATGCTTTTATATGTCTATTTTTAAATCAAAGAATTTACCATATATATATATTAATGGTTCAAGCCAATAGTATTTATTAACCAAGCATCAATGCAATTCCAAAACTGACAAAAGTTGATTTGTTTTCTATTAAACTGAAAAGTGTTAAGAAGTAGTAATCTCCTATACCGAAACGGCCTTTGTATATGGAAAAGAGATAGACATAGGTTAACTTAAATTAAGTTTTTAGTTCGTATACTACATACCCTATGTCTCTGTTTCTCATTTTATTCCTTTAGCTGTCTCATCCTTTCATTCTGATCCGCTTTATATATATTTTCTTGTTTTTGACTTTCCCTTCCTCAATAGAAAGTATATATTTATATATTAGGCATTTGTTACATCGCAGCATATGTTCAGGTACACATAGTCCTTGTTTTCGTAGAATTTTGTCTGGAAACAATTGCTGCCTACTTCATAATTTAATAATTCAAGTTCAAGTACTGTGTAGACGACGCTGTTTAATAAATTTTTAACAAAACACTTCAAGAAAATTGTGTTTAAAAACACTTCTCATTTACTTGAAACATCCAATCAAACTTAATTGCATAAAGTCTTCACTCAACTCCGCACTTTTCACCTAAATTTCCTACAAATATATTATTTATATAGCGTAATTACTTGCAGTTGGTCAATTTGATTGCTGCTACCTCAACAGACAAAGGCTTTGATACAATTCACAGTTTTATTAATATTTTTCAGAAACTGTATATATACAGCAATGGAGGAGGTATGTCACATGTGTGTGTGTGTGTGTGTGTGTGGCATGATAAATATGCAGTTCGAAAATGTTTTTGAGAATTTTTCGCCGACATGTTGTGTGGGGATTTATTGCATTGCGACTAGCATTACATTGCCAATTTACAAAGGCTGCCACCCGCTGCACGAACCGCTTGCCACATGCATCAGCAACATTTGTTGCGGCGCAGTCGGCAAATTTCTGCTGTGACTGGGGCTGGGACTGGGGCTGGGACAGTGGCTGCGTAGTGGATGCCAGGTTATTGTTAGTGCCACCAATTTGTAGCTGTCACAAGCGCTCGAGGACTGCGAAGAACATATTTTTGCTTTAGCTGAGCGAATATATCGAAAGTTTTTATTGGACACAACAAAGCCTAGCTCAAAGCTGCGCTAAGGACTACACTGAAACTGCGCTGCAAGGAAACTGATATTTCTTGCAGGCGAGAGATTTAAGTGTAGTCCAGAGCGCAGGGATTTTGTTAGGGATGTTGTCTTAACAAACAATAACAATTTTTCTGAATAAATAGATAGGATACTCGTTGCCGAATCACAATATGTCACCTTCCTCGACTTTGAATGTTTCGTTCTCCAGGTCAATGAAGTCGGGCACGTTTTTGGGATCTTCATTCTCCTCCTCGAGCAGGCAGTAGATGTTATTGGACTCCTGCTTGATGATCTCAGTGCCCAGCTTCATCCAGAACGGACGACAGCGATTCTTCCACTGGCGCAGATTGTAGAAGGCGCAATACCTCGAGCCAGATGCTTTGAGCATGGCCATGTAGAGCGGAGTGATTTCATCGGCCAGCAGTTTGCCCATTAGAAAGACGGCCGTCTTCTTGCTGTGGGTGTCGTTGAAGTCGATGTAAATGTTCTTGGCTTGATTGTAGCACTTCTTGGCGATGCCTGTCTTCGAGGTGTCCCTGGCAAAGAGCTTGCCCAGATTAAGTAGAATC
Organism: Drosophila nigricruria; assembly: GCA_037075265.1. Lineage (NCBI taxonomy): Eukaryota > Metazoa > Arthropoda > Insecta > Diptera > Drosophilidae > Drosophila > Drosophila nigricruria. The sequence goes on from JBAMCI010000074.1 coordinate 2,072,515, forward strand.
TCGGCCTCATGGTCCTTGTGGTCGTACAGGCGTGAGAGACGCAAAGCACGCTTAAAGCTGGATATAGCCTTGTCTATGTGATCGAAGCTTTAAGGAGGGCAATGTCATTATATATACATAGATCGCTTGAACATTTACATACTTCTCAGCGCATTGTCCCAGATATAGATAGAACTTAATGTTCAGCTTGACAAACTTGTATTCGGTGCAAGCCGTTAGTTCAGGTCTGATCTGCTCGAGGCACTGCTGAGCGGCATGGAACTGATTGCCTTCCATCAGAAAGAAGGCCCGATCCAAGAAAGTGTCACAGAATATGTCCAAGTTCTTCTGTCGTCCGACTATAGGAAGAAATGGTTTAACATTTTTATATATATTCATTTATATATATTCTTTTTGCTCTAACTCACTCTCTGCTATGAGCACGGTAGCCCTGCGGGCCATGACAACAGCCTCTTCGGGATACTGGCGACACGTCTGGCGGCCATGGATGAGCATTTGACGAGCCAGCTGCTGGGCAACCAGAGCATGGAGTATGGGGCTGGCTGAGCCCTTGTCTGGCTCCGCCAGCCACATGTGTCCTCGGACCAGCTGGAGTGTGGCCTGCAGATAGGTAATAGCATTGGCTCGCTGGCCCGTGCGTTCCAGGAACACCGCATAGGTGTGATAGATGCGAGCAATCATCTCGGCAGCATCGCGCTCCTGGCCTTCGATGTTGTGGCACAGCGACACGATGTGCTCCATGACTGCATTCAATACGTATTCGTACTTTCGACGGTAAGGCTCCAGCAGCAATAGGGTCTCATAGAAAAGTGTGAAGCAGTCCTTGAGTCCCTTTAGCTTGCGCTTGACCACTGCCAACTCGGCCTGCTTGAGCTTCTCAATCATCTCGATAAGCAGTGGGCGATCTTCAACAATCCTGGTGCGAATACTCATGGACTCAAATAGCGCCTCCTCCTTCTCGGCCAGGCAGCGCACGAACTCCGGCATCATCTTACAGCCCTCGTGGCGCAATTCTGCCTGCAGCGCCTCATAGATCGGACCACGATTGCGACGCGCCTCGATAAAACTTAACGGAATAATGCTCGCCTTAATTACTTCCCTATCGAAGGTGATATCGCGAAAGGTGCGATAGGGTAGTTTGGCCCTGACCTCGCGCTCAATACGCTGGATTTCTTGCTGACGGCGCGACATCTTTTAGAATAGTTATAAAAAATATCATGAAATTCTATTCGACTTGTATACATTAAAATATAAATATGTCAGAGATTTATTTGATTGACATTGAATGTTGGCATAACATTTGTTGAGCAGCTTTCAAGTAGTATTGTTGAGACACTTTCAAGTAGTATGTGTTATGAAAGATGAATAAAATAAAGCAGATATTCAACAGAACGAGCCAATGACAATGGCATGCAGTGATTTTCTAGTATTGCCTGGTTTGAGAGCAAAAGAGTCGCTTCGACCAAGTGTGATGCCATCGTTGTTGGATCAAACCAAGAGAGCTGCGAGAGACAACATTTTAGTCTGCCTATGAGAAGCGTGGCGACAATATACAATCCTATCGCTATGTGCTGACCATAATTAAATAAAAGAAAATAGAGTTGAGATGCCTACTGGGGATGCATTAAAGTCTTCCCATTCTCTGACGAAAATATATATTTAACAATCGGTTTTTCATGTCTCTATGATTTTCCTATCATTTCGTGTCTTAAGAGGCAGCTAACAACTCTAATTCTCTCTCGCTCTCATCCGTCCATTACTCATTCGATATTCGAAGAGAGTATATTGGCATTTTACAATTTCCTCATGTGTATATAAAGTTGATTATATCTGCTGATTCTAACACTCTTGAAGAGTGAATGATTCAAATGATAAAATTGGAAAGCTGAGCGAGCTGAGCTGATCTAGCCCTGTATATCTGTCTGTCTGCCCGACGATCTGTTAATATATATAGCATTTTCCTTTGTATTTGTTTCAAACGATCGATAACTTTTTTCGTTTCTATGAAATCGATTAAGCACATGATCGAGTTTAAGGCATTTAATCGTATTTTGTATGTCCTTAAAGCAACAGTCTCCAAAGTTTGTATTGATTTTCATATCTGATTTATACAGTTTTGATTTAATTTGTATTTTGGCTCCAATTTTAAGAAAATGTTAAAATGTTAAATGTAATATTGAGATCATTAAAGTAAGTCTGTTTAGTAACACAGAAGTTTTTAAAGCAGACATATGGTCAATTGGCAAAGCCACGTGGGAATCAACGCCAATCTTACGCATTCACTCTATATATATGTGCACTCATACATTCAAGTGCGTGCATTCCTTTTCGAATTCTATTAATAGAATCGCAATTGTGCTTCAATTGTATTGTGAATTGTCAGCTGCTGCTTTCATTTTGGATTTGCCACTTTGCCACATGTACTGCAATGGCGGTGTAGAATGAGACGATGGCAGAGATGGAGCGCTCTTGTGAAGGCTCAGGTGTCTGCATATACAGAATATGTTGCTAGTTGGGCATTGTCGATTAGAGGTGGGAAACTATCGATAGTCGGCACCATCGATAGCTGCGATAGTTTTTTACCAAACCATCGATAGTGGCTCGATAGTGGCTCGATAGTGGCTCGATAGTGCCTCGATAGTGCCCAACATAAAACAACTAAACCCAATCTTTTTAAATTTGGGATCTAAAATTGTCGCCATTCTCGTCTCAGTTCTTTTTTCATATGGCGATAAACGTTTTACGATTGAATCTAATAAAACAGTGACCACTTTTTGTCCAACTGCAGTTTGCACATCCGAAGAAATAGTATGCGTTTTACGAATAAGTACATCTGTCAAGGGAATTATAAGCGAAATCGTAGCATATTTCCCACCAGATATCATTTTGCTAACTTGTTCAAATCAATTTCACCAATTTCAATTTCATCAATTTCCTCCGCTTGAAATGGGAGTGGTGCATTGGATGTAGACAATAGTACTACTGCAATTTCATCATGGGTCGCCAGTATTCGTTGAATCATATAAAAGAAACTATTCCATCTAGTTGGAGTTGTAAAAGTTGAATACCCAAACTTTTCTTGCGCCATCTTAAACTTTTCATTAGCAATAGTGCTTTTTTTGAAAAATTTGACAATTGCTTTACATTTTGAAATTATTGCCATTGTTTTATCGTCATCGTCGAAATTTAAACCGTCTTGAACAACCAAATTTAACGTGTGACACTATCGAGGCACTATCGATACACTATCGGTAGTGCATGACCATCGATAGTGAGTCGACTCGATAGTGATCAACCATCGATAGTGTCGATAGTGCCATCGATAGTTTCCCACCTCTATTGTCGATAAGAAATAATATTCGAACCATGGATAGCTTATATTAGTATTATCTAGACACATATCTGTCTCTCCTTCCGTTTGGCTATATGAAAAGAGACTATACAGAGCTGTGTCGTATGTCCACCACTTAAGATAAAGAGATTATTATTTATAGCCATTTACACTCACTCAGATCCAGATTATATGTCTCTAATAGCTTAAGAGATATAACATATTTATTAAAAAATTGTATTTGTATTTCGTTTCCTTTGTTTTGCCTTCACGTGCAGAAACATCTGTTTCCATGATACACTCTCTTATGGCAAAGTGTAAGTTCATAAGTGAAGTGAAAGGAGCCTCGAGTGCTACTAAGAACGAAAAACTAAGAACAACAAACAGCATGTGGCACAAATAACAGAAGCATTACGTTGTTGCCTCAAACCAGAAGCAGAAGAATTTCGATTCAATAACTTTTGCCTGCCTGGATGTTTTGTTGCTTTGTTGTTTGCTCGGACTTTGGCTGCTCGCCGAAAAGTGTGCTTTGATTTTCGTTGCTGTCGAACAAGGGGCGTGGCAGGCAGATGGGTGGTGCCTGTTACAGTTACACATGCTAGTATTGGCAGTGGTAGTGGCAACGACAGCGGCAAAGGGCAGCGGCATTGGAGTAGATTCGATTTTGGCTCGTTTATTCCAACGGCCCTATGAATGAAATTAAATGCAGCACCGCAACAGGCGCCTGCCCCATATTCAACCTCAACCTCAACCCCGTCCCATGACCCGGGCACGAATGACGAGGGCACCGACGCGTCGGTCGCTTGTTGCAACTTTGGCTTCGCCTAGCAGCAGCTTGTTTCTGATCTCGACTTTTGGCATCCGGCTGCTTCCAGCACAGCGCCAATGCCTGGGCTTGTGCTTGTGCTTGTGCCTGTGCCTGTGCCATTGCCTCTGCCTGTGGCTGAGCAGCACAAACTTTGTCCAAGTTGTGTGGGCGTTTCTCAGCCCCCAAAGTGCACCGAACAGAAAACAGAGCCAGACCAGAGAATAAGAGGGAGAGAGAGAGAGAGAGAGGGAGTAAGGCTGAGCTGGGCGTTTGCCTAAATTTATGGCTTGCCGACGGCAGAGACTGAGAGGCTGAGGCAGAGGCAGCGACAGCTACAACGGCAACAGAAGCAGCCATGTGACAATGTACATTGCAACGAAAATTTGTGGCTTGCTCAAATTAAGTTGCATAATTTTTTGGAAAATGCTGCGTTTTCTTTCCTTCTTGTTAAAGTATGTTAATAAATCAAATATGGAAACTAAGAACGTTCGCGAGTCATTGGCTGCTTCATACTATCGAAAGTACAAGTGGAAGAAGCAGCGAGTGCAGAGTGTAAGAAAAAACGAAATACCCATTGAAATAGTTGAATCTTTTGAGTATATACATATATATGTGGTTTTGGGAAAAGGGATAAGTAACTTTGTCCATATTTTATATGATACAGAAAATTCAAAACTTTCGTGCGGTTGTCTATTATGCTTTTTGTATATGTTTCCATAAATGTCATCGCAACTTGCGAAAATGCGGTTTTGAAATAAGAACTCTGTTTCAAAAGGATTATCAAGTGGCATTTAAGAGATGGCTTGAAAGATAGAATAGAAAGTTAAAACAAGGAGAGATTGAGAAAGAGAAAAAGTTAAAGAGCGAAAAGTGAGATTTAGAAAAAGAGAGAGAATAAGGCAGAGAAAGATTGAGAGAGAGAGCTGTAAAATAGAATTAAAACAAACAAAGAAGAGATGGGAGATATGAGAGAGAGAGAGAGAGAGAGAGAACATTATAGAGGGAGGCAGAACGAGAAATAGAGAGAAAAAGTGAGGGAGAGAGATAGATACAGAGAGAAAGTGAGAGAGAGATGTGGATATACAGATAGTTAGAGAGATAGAGAGAGACATGGACAAAGAAAGATAAAATGAAAGAGAAAGTAAGAGAGAAAAGTGCACAGATATAGAAAGACAGGGATAGTGAGAAATAAAGGTTGAATAATAAAGATGGAGAGATAGAGCGACGGGGGGGTAAGCGAAAGAGACAGAGGAATAGAGAGAAATAAAGATTGAATAAAATATATCGAAAAAGATAGATGTATAGATACATACAGAGAGAGATAGTGGGAGGAAATGACTGAGAGAGAAAGAGGGAGGGAGAGAAAAAAGAGAGAGAAGAAGAGAATGAGAGGGAGGGAGTTGAAAAAGGCATATCTTTTCCACTTTGAATATGCTAATATGCATTCAAATTAAATAAGAATGACAAAATACAAATGAAATATAACACAGTTCTATTTTGCTAATAAAAAATATCAAAAATAAAACTGAAGTTATCCTAAAAGAGTACAACAAGTTGAAGCATTGCAGGCGAACCATTCTATTATACTATTCATACTACTTTCGACGATTTGGATAATCCACAGGCTTTGGATGGCAGGTCAAACAGTGAACATATATACTCAGCATAGTTTCGAGAAAAGACTTTAACATTTTTTGCATGCTGCACTCTTTTTATAAAACTTTTATTTTAGAATTAAATGCAAAATTGCAATTTAGAGAACATAGCTTTTAATGTTTCGGAATGTCTTATAAATTGTGTGTGTATGTCGCACACAGACACTTGAGCATCTGCCGCACGGACTTGAATTTCATTAACACAATTCGGTGGGAGCAGCTTAGCAGCTTCCAAGTGATGGCCATACATCAAGGATGAAGGATGAGGTCTCTTATGAGTGTATGCACAGCATGCAACTATGTGCAACACGCTCGAGTGTTTGTGAGTGTGAGCCACAGTAGGTGTATGTGTGTGTGTGTGTGTGTGCAAATAAATATATGGCCACGCATAGTAACGTTAACTGATGTCGCTGTCAGGTCTATGATGAGCGTCTGCCGGAGGTGTCATGAAGGGGGCAGCTGCCAACACGGTTGTGGTTTTCAAAAATGGCAACGCGGCCATGTTACTGCCTGCAAAATTGGATCGGAAATTTATGCGCGTGCATATTTCGTAGTGGCACAGCCATTAGCACTGTCACAGTATTATTAACACTTACAATGCGCAACGGCTTACTTGCATTTGCATCTAGTACATGTATTACGTTCATACATCATTATGTAGTTTGATTTTGAATAATTTTCTGATTATGATTCATCTAATATTGATTATGTGTTATGGAGGTGAAGTGAAGCGAACAAGTGAGGGGATCATAATTTGTATGAATGACATCCAACATAGACGCTTTCAATATGTTTTCGAAGGGACAGTCATACATGATGAATATCGGTAGTTGAGGAATTGCTTGGAGAAAAAATCTAATATCAAATATAAATGATATAATACAATAATATATAAAAACTTAAGATAAATATTTAATGAAATTATAATTTAAATTAAATAGACTATTTAATAATAATATAAATGAAATTTTGTGTTGTACTGTTATTTGTTGTTTAGCTTTTGGATCTGTCTGTATGCAAAACAGGTAATTTTTAGATTATATTCTGGATTGATTCTATGTATTAGCTTTAGTATAACATACAATGTACTATTCTATATATTGCTTATATTCAATTAATAATGATTCCCTGCAAAGTAATTTTTCAAGAATCAAAGATCTTGGTGTACTTCTCGATTCAAAACTTAATTTCAATACTCATATTTCCAAGCATCAAAAATGAAGCCAAAAGTGTTCTTGGCTTTATTAAACGTAAACGCAAAAGAGTTCAACAATATAATATACAATATTATATTATATTATTACTTATCACATTATATTATTATAGTAACATTTAAATATATTGTCAAACATTTTTCAATATTTTATTTCTCACTTTGAATACTAGTTAGAGTCGAAGAGCTATAATAAAATATATTTGTTTTTATAAAGGGGTTTTTCCATAGATTATATATCATATAATTGTTTTTATCCAAACAATGTAATTTACATAGTTAGCATAGTAAAAGCACAGAGAATTATACAATTTTTAATTTTGTTGTTGTAAATTTTGAATTTTTTTAATCACACAAATTTAGGGCCTCTGCTTAAGCTGCGTAAGCAACAAATTAACAAATCGAATATATTGCTTAACTGTTTACAGGATATCTATAATTGCACTTCAAGCATTCATTATTATTTCCTTTTCGCTTGCAGAGCTCTGGAGCTAGTAGTACTTCTCAGTGCAGCTGTTTAACAGAGCGACACACTGACGCAAATGTTAAGCTAGGTCACTTACGTTCCATACTGTGGATGGCATTTGTGGCACGAGTGGCCGTTATAAAATAACGGTGCTGTGTGCTGACAGCATTCAGTGCGCCAATAGCCCCGTGTGCTGACGGTTATGCAGTGCGTTTCGCGGCCAATCGACGTGTCCTCGAAATGTGAGTGTTAAATTGCGAAATTAAGGATAGTCCTTAGTTCGAAATGTCATCGGGAGAGTGGGATTTGAGCGCGCTGAAGGCGCTCGAGGAGGAGGAGCAGAAAGAGTTTCTGGCGCTCAGCCAAAAGAATCTCTTCGAGGCGCCCCTTCCAACAGGTGGTGCTGAAAATGGCAGCGTCAGCGGTGCCAGTGCCAAGCCAGCTTTGACCTATGCGCAACTGCATCCACATCTACTCAAGCTACCCACCATCGACGAGTGCCAGCTAATAGCTACCAAGCGGCAATCGCCTGGCAGTGTCGCCAGCAGCACTCGTTTAAAGTTTTCCCGCGCGCTTTCCCTATCTGCGCACTCCTTATCACCACGAGGTGCAGGTGGAGGAGGAAGTGGCGGCGGTATGGGCTTTGGCAAGAAGCTCAAGGCACGCCTTGTTGGTGCTAAATCAAGCGGATCCTTATCACCATCCCGCCACTCCTACAGCTATAGCGTCTCGCCCGTATACACGCCGCCGCCTATGCGTCGCTGTGCCACGCTCCATCACACGCAACCGGTGCGCAAAACCTTCAAGACGCTGCAACAGTTGGAGCGTCAGAAACGGCAGAACCAGGCAGCACAAGCGTCACAGATGCCGCCTCAGTTGCAGCGCATAATGGGCACCAACAAAACCTTTTGGAAATACGGCGCCAACTCTACAGCTGCCTCGATCATCGGTCAGCGGGCTCGACTGCAGCAACAACACCAACAGCCGAGCGAACTGGAGTCGAACACGTCGGACGAACCGAATCCGGAGACAGCTGAATCTGAAGCACCTGACAGCGTCACAGAGACGGGTTCGTGCAGTGTTCCCTTGCCGCCAGCGGACTCCAATGAGCTGCTACGGCTTAGCCTAATGCTAACCGCAGCCAGTACGGCTGTGACTGTGACTGCCTCGGCAGCGGCAGCAGCAGCAACTGGTGGGCAGGCAAGCAGGCACTATCAGCCCCACGGCATCGACGAGGACGTTGTCAATGGCGAAACTGTTGCTTACGAAGCTTTTCATAGGCAAAGCAAAAGCTTCGAGCGCGCGCTCTTATGCGGCGGAAGCTTAACATTAACAGCGCAAGAGAGCCACAGTTCTGGCCCGAGTCCCAATCGTAATCGGGCAATGCAATCCACTGGCGGTAAGCGTATGTTAAAGTCCACATCCCTTGAGGGCGAGAGTGTGAGCGCGCTTGATTACCAACAACAGCACCAACAACAACAACAGCAACAACAACACCAACACCAACAACAGCAACAGCAACAGATTATTGGTCAGCCTCTGGCTATGATGGGCCTGACAACGGCCACAAATCAGCCAGAGGAGCATCAGGGAAACGAAGTTCGTTATCTGAAGCGGGAAGGCGAATGGGAGCCAGCCGTGGGGCGTAAGCAAGTTAAATATAATCAGGATTTGAGTGTTGCCTGTTATGGGCACAGTGCGACGCTAGGTGGCGCCACAATCGAAGACGAGCTGGAGCATCATATCAAGCATTGTTCGTGCTCCTGCAATCACATGGGCTACGGCAATTCAATGGACTATCAGGTAAGTGTTAACAGCAGCTCCTTAAGAGCACACAATATAGCTTTCCGACTCGCGCATTCCTCCGACAATGATTGTGGCGTGTATTTTAATTGCTGCTGTGCAGATGCTGCTGCTGTGGCTGCTCCTGCTGTGTGCGCTGGAGTGTCCAGCTATTCAATTCTAATGGTGGCACATTCAGTTGCCATTACTTTCAACTTTCAACTTTCCACTTTCTAGAGTCCTGTTTACACACACACACACACATGTACTTGTACGTGGACGTGTACAATTCAACTCATTATCATCACGTTCCTTTGTGGTGCATTTTGTGTTCATGGCTTCATGGATTGCTGGTCCTGAAGCTGCCAGATTGCTGCCCGGATAACATTTTGTGGCTGCTTCCATGCAGGTCTCAATGCGTTTGAGGGCTCTATTGTTTTTCGGCTAGTTGCAAACTAGTTTTGTGGAGAGCCGAGTTCGCCTCTGATTCAAACAATACGCTAAACTTAATTAGCTATGGGCAAAGTTTATTTCTGCTCTGGCTTCGGACACTAATCAAAACTAATGCCAATGGTGGGGTAAATCTGTTCCATCTATGCAAGCGCTAATCGATAAAAACAAATATATCATTTCTCATTTGCATTCATAACACAGCTGTGCAAAGGGGGCAAAATGGTTTTCCGAAATTAAAAACCAATTAACTCTTGCTTTCTTTTACCTACAAATATTTAATTTGATATTCTATTTTTAAAGAACTCTAGAGAATGCATTAATAATTTTGATAATAAAAAGTATGTATATATATATATATATATTTATTTTTTTATAGATAATTCAATAAAAACTTTAGAGAAACTCATTTTAAAGTACGCAAACATTTACTACAGTGTACTTTGCATGATGTGCTACTTAAAAAGGGGTCTTAATATTTAATTCAATTACTCGATTTATCCAAGTAGGGAACATGCGTCTAAAGGCTGGGGCGGTGCAATGGCTGTATTAGTTCTTTTTTTTTGTAATTAGCTGAGCATCACTGCAGAGTGCTTTGGGGTGGTGTTAGCGGTGTCCAAGTGTCGGCACTCACAGCTGTGACCACGGACGTGGGTACTCCTGTTGGCAGAGAGCTGGGCACGGGCAAGGAGACGGGCAAGGGCACATTGGGAATTGTGCTCCGATCCACGTTGTGGTCGAGAGACTCCAGTTTGATGTCGTTGTGATTGTGGGCGGTCTTTAGACCATTGGCACTGGCGCACTCCAGTGTGATGACGGAGGTTTGCTCTTCCGCTGGCTTGTACATGGCGGACTGTGATTCATCAAGCGTCTTTGTTACGTCCACCGGCTCCAGCGGATGGGTGGCATAGCTGTAAGATATTTCGCGATTCGAGAGTGGAATCATTGATAGCTACTTTAGCGATATAAGTGTAGAGTTCGCGATTCAACTGGCTACCCAATCACTTACCCTATCTCGAGTGGTATATACTCCGGCTGATAATAGGCAGCGGCTGCGTTTTGGTAGAGCCCGTACTCGGCGCCGGAGCCATTGTGCCAGCCGCTGGTCGGGTAGCTCAGCGCTGAGGGTCCGTTTAGCACGTTTGGATACAGCTGGTGGGTGGGTGAGGTGGGCGTCGGATGGTAGACTTGATGTGTAGGTGCACCGTACGTTTGCGGAGAGCTCGAGCAGGCTGCTCCACTCGCGTAGAGATCCGATTGGGACATATTGTACTGGTGGCTATGCGGCGTCAGGTGGTGTATTGTGTATCCTGGCGATGGGGTCGTATAGCTTGGCGAACCATTTGTGGGCGAAGGCGAATTGTGCGTAGCTAAAAAATTGTAATCGAGTAAATAAGATTTACATTGAAATCAATATCGTATTACGTACATATGTTGCGGCTGCTGCACACGCTCACGGGCATGGGACCAGGCACACTTGTCGGACTCCAGTAGTTGCTGTTGCCCTGCCAGCTGGTGGGGTACGAGAATACTGATGCAGTCGAGCTCGCTTCTACGGGAACGAAGCCAGACTGCGAATAGGAACTGGCGAAGCAGCCACTGACGCCGCTGCTGCCTGCGCTGGCGCTGGTGTTTGTGCCGCTGCTGGTGCTAACCGAGCCGATCGACGACTGGAGACTGGTGGGTGTTTGCGGAGCAGAAGGAGGCTGCGGCGAGGAAGAAGAGGCATTTGCGCTTCCATTGGAACCTGAGCCAGAGACAACACGCGGCCGACTGTAGGGCGTCGAGCGATTGGGCGCCGAGCTGCGATTGGAAAGAGAGCGACCATAGCGATCGCAGCTTGCTGAAATGTTGCCCGAGGTGGAGGAGGTTGCCGATGAGGGTGCCACTAAGGCATGTGTCTGTGCCATGGAGAGTGGTGGAGGTGGTGCTGCAACCGCTGCAGCACTCGTGTAGTGAGTGGGCGGCGGTATGAGCCAGCCATAGTGGGTGTCGTGAGGGTAGAGCGTGTCGGGACGCTCTTTAGCATCTAAAAAGGCCTTTGCGAATGGATTGTACTTGATTTTGAGTGAGGTGACCTCCTCGTTCTGATATGCAGTCACCGCAATGAACTGAGTTTCTGGAAACGGATAGGTGACCACATGACGCTGCTCCGAGCCTACTCGCACCAGATGAACACGTGGCTCGTACTTATGCAATGAGTTGAGCATTATCTACATAGCAGAAGTAACAGACGGTTAATGTTGAGTGCTAAAAGATAAGAGATTTCTACTCTTACCTGCCCGTTGCCATTGGTCTTGTTTGTCAATTTGACTTTAGCAAATGAAATCGGTTCCTTCATCCAATGGGCTCCGAAATTAGGTGACTCGGGGTGTACATATATAGGATTCGAGGGTGGCACCTCTGCCTTGCCACCAGGCACCTGTTGAGCAAAAGAGAAAGTTGTTTAAAGAATGAGGAGGATTCGAGTAGAATTTAATCATGGAGTGTCTGTCTAATTGGTTCTATATAGAACTAATTTGATTTAATCAATATATTTTGTATATCGTTTGTTTTGCATAAAAGATAAACTTTTCACATTAACCTAATGACTGATAAATAATAAATCCCAAGTGTATATTGAGGCCTCACGTAATTATTTATTAAATTAGAGTATGCTAAGTAGGAAAGGACTTAATTCAGGTTTCAGGTCCATGCCAAAATCGAAGGAAGTTCGATAATCTTGTTATCAGCTGTCTCGGCGATAATGCGCAGTGACAGACACATCTTACTTAAAATGAAAATTTATCAGCAATGTCAGGGAAAACGGGGCTAACAGACTGGAGTACAGCAAAGCTAGTCGAAGCAGCTACTTGAATGAAGTAGTGTAATTTTAGCTTTCTCAAATATATCAATAATATACCAAATAAATTTGATATTTGTTTATTTTATACAAGAGCCCATTGAATGGACAATCCTGTATAGGCGTCATAGGGACAATGAGTCAACCCAAACTCTTGTCTCAAATACTATTTGCATTTCAAGTTATATTATTCCAAATTTACAAATAAATTAGATAAAAATCTCTTGCTTAAAGAAAATATTTTGAATAAAGATTTTGTGATTTGTGTGTAAAGATTTTTATTATTATTAACTTCATATACCCGTAACATATCTGCAATGTCATGTCGAGAATTACAACCATTTTGTATGAGTCCTTTACAAATATGGAGCTAGAAGACCTAGTGATTTAAAGAACTGTCAAGCAATGTAGGAAATCCTTATAATTTTAGGCATATCAGTGATAACATTTAGATTATAAACTCTTTCTAAAATTTTAAAAAGTTTTTAATTGAACTGAATCATCAAAAATGTAATTACATCTTTCATTCATTCCTTTTTCTCCCTCTCAACTTTAAACTAAATTTTAATATAAATGTCGTAGTTATTTGTATTCCTTATTAAAATATCACTGGGCTAGAGTTAATTTCCAGATAAATATAAATATTTTTTACTTACAAAAAATGAAAATCAACAAAAAGAAAACACAAATTTGCTCCAGCTCCAACTCCCCACCCACCCATTCATTAGTCAATGCCAGCCTAGCTTCAAGTTGTAGTTGAGCTATTTTGTAAATAGTTTCATTCACATACCCATTCACCATTGACGTACTTCCAGCGATGGGTATCGACCTGCACGAATTCAAGTAAAACCGTATACATGGCAGCCGGATCCAGGCCGGAGGCACTGATTTTCACAACCGGAAACATTCGCCTGCGAAAAAGAGAAAACAAAGCGTGCAGAGGTTCGCAATTAAATTTGCTGCTTTTAACAGTTATAAAGCAGTGAATATTCTACAGACAAATAGACAGGTGAATGCCACAGATTTCCATTTTCATTTCATGATTTTTACGTTTGGCTTTGCCTTTGCCTTTGCCTTTGCTTTTGCTGCCTATTTGCTCAGATTCCATGGCAGGGTGTACTGTTGTATAGAGTACAACAACTTGGATAGGTTTGCTTCCCTCTCTCTGTCTCTCTCCCTCTCTCTCTCTCTCTCTCTTTCTCTTTTTCACTGCCCCGTCGGTGTTGCTGTATCTCTGTGTCGGTGCCGATGTCAGTTTCGGACAAATATTGAAACGCGCCGTCCGCGCACTGTTCCACAACAATTAGTACAAGATGGCGGCTGTTGCCGGGCCGCGTTAATTAGCACCTGTCCGGTACCAGCGACCGAACACCAGAGACCAGAGACCGGAGACCAGAGACCGGGGCGGTTAGTTCCAAGTTCTAAGCGCGTTTCACACAAGATATATAGTATATATATTTATATACATATATATTTATATATACTATATATTATTATATGTTTTCCTATAGACATGCTTAGTATATAGTTGAATATATTTACATATATATATATATGCACCAGTACTTGAGTAAATATTTTTAGGTATTTTTACAAACGCTCACGTGTAAATAAATATATATTGGGGCTGTTCGTATGTCTACCTGTACATCTGTATGTAAATGTGGAGCTGTAGAAACGTTAACGCTTCATTATAAGGTGCAAACAGCATTGCAGCTCAAAACCAAATGCGCAAAAAAAAAAACTCATTGCCAATTTGCATAGGAAAACAAAATGCAACGCAAGCCGTAGCCGATGCCGTAGCTGTTGGCTACGTTAACTTCCATTTAACACGTTGCTCTGCCAAAATAAGGGCCGAGAAACACGCAAGTCAGCTAGCCACCCAGCCACCCAGCCCTTGAGTCATATGCAACTCACCTGCCATTCTTGGTGACGATCATCTCGTTGGTCAGATTTTGAAAGCGCAGCCAAAGCTCTCGATCATCCAGCGAGACACGGAGATTGCGATCCAGTTCATTGGGGCTGCCCGCACCGCCAACAATGCGATGCCCGCCGCCTCCGCCTCCGCCAGCTGAGCCCAGTGCAACCGCACTGCCGGCAACACCTAGCCCATGGCCATGCCCATGCCCGTGGCCGTGTCCATTGTGGCCTGCGTGATGTGGAGAGGGGGAATCGCCTCCGGCACCACCAGCACCACCACCACCATTACCACCACCGCCGCTACCTCCAGCTGCCACATTGCCATTTAGCCCGGTTGTGGGATCCACGGCGGACAAGATATGCGACGTGGTCATGTCAACTGCAACAACAAAGCAAAATTTTAAAGTTCTTAGCATTACACATGATAAAAGTTGATACCAACAATGTCTAATTGATCTAGTGTTTTAGGTAATCGAACAAGAAGAGCACGAAAACTATTTAAAAAGTTAGTTCATAGTTTGCCAATGCTTACTAAAATTCCAATAGATAATTTAGAGCTCGACTTAATTTTGGGCTGTCGAATTTTGAACTTTACTCCTGATTAGGTATTTTCATACTTTTATATAACTTTTTTTAAAAATTTATATTCAATAGTTTAATTTGTAAATTTTTTGATACACAAACAAAGCTTATATTGCTAGCAGCTTAAAACATAATAAAACGTATTTCTATAAGCTATAAAGTTGAAATAGTATTTAAATGGGCATACTATAATTAAATTTTAAGATAATCGTGTTTGGTGGATATAAAATTCGATTTAAGCCCTGACACACATTTCTAAAGATTTACTTTGCTAAATTATGGACATACAAAAATTATATGCTAACTATAATTTTAATTATTATTATATTTTAATTTATATTATACTTTATTTTAATTTAAGTATTTGTAGTATAAAATATTTTTAGATTATTATTAAATTAGTATTATTAAAATGCAATATAATGAGTAAAATTATATTACTTTTTATTATTAATAATACTAATTTAATAACAATTTAAAAATATTTAAACAAATTATTGTATATATTTTAGAGCATACTAAAAATATTGTTAAATCAGGTTACAATACATTATTAACTAAAACTGATTTAAATTGGTTCTTGTTTATTCATTTAATAAAGTTATATTATATATTATTTATATTATTATATTTATGAAATGAATTAGTAATGAAAGTTTCCCTAATACTTTATTTAAAATTTAATCATAATTAAAATTAAAATTAAATTTAAAATAATGTGAAAAATAATTGATAATAAAACGTTATTGCTGTTAAATTACACTTACACATGCCAACATAATTACACTTAATAATGTTTGGCATTTCAAAACTAAATCATATTTTTATTGCCTTTTTATTTTTATTTTATATTAATTAAATTAAGTAATTCATTGCCTAATGTAATGTAATTGTGTTTTTTGGGAATATGTCATTATTCCTTTTTATTCAAAATTTTATTTAGATTTCTTAAACATATTTTGTACAAAAATTTCTTGGCCCAGATAAATTTGATAAACTGTTTGGTGCAATAATCAAGCACGATAAGCAGGCAAATGTAAAAACCGTTTCACAGTTATCTTCGACAGATTACTACCAAAATGAAATAACTTCTTTAATTTTGTCATATATTGGTAATAGACTGTAAATGTAAACAGTTAGTTAAACTACAACTTGAGTATTTTCTTTTATTCGAATACCGTCTTGTTGCCCTTGCGCCATTGGAATTACATCAAAGACCGTTGGGCTGCCCGACCCGACCCGACCGACCCGACCGACGCGTCAGCTCATCTCAGCACTTTATACACTTTTACAGCACTATCCCGGGCGCATTAGAAGAATAGTCGGTCCATGTCTGTTGTCGGCTTTTAATTATATTGCACACTTTAGCTATGCCTTGCCCATGTCTGAGACTCCAATTCAAACTCAAGTCTCGGAACGCTCGAACCTCGCTCGAATCTCAAGCGCGCACTTGGATGCTGGCTGGCTGGCTGGTTGGCTGGTTGGCTGTTTGGCCATAAACAGCGGGCACCCTTTTTATTTATGGCCGTGGCAACAGTAACAAACACCTCTGTTTACTCCGGCCGCGCAGCATCACAGTCGCTGCCTTTTTACGTATTCCATTCTTATGGCCAGGTCTCAGCCCCGGCACAGAGCACGGATTGTAAATGCGGCGGCGAGAAGAAGAGAAGAGACATACGCTTTAAGCCTGTTCGGTGATGTCTAAATTCTGGCCTGGCACTGAAAGTGTTTCTCGCAATGTTTTGTAATCATAAATTAACAAAATGTATTAATTGTTTTGTTTGTTTTTATTGAGCTACGGAATTGGAGGTGAAATGCCGACTATGGAGCACCTGAACTCTAACCCCAACCAGATTTAGCTAGCAATTTTATGGCCTTGAGCTTGAGATATTTGATAAATTTGGGATATGCTATTTCAATACGGTTATGGCATCGCATTGTTCCACAGAATCTATACCAATTTGATTTATATTCAATTGTCTGTGAGCCTGAAATATGTCGCCCATTCGTTATATATATATATGTATTCGTAATTTGATGCTGCTGCCCGAAATCCTGATTGAAATAAGCTAATGATAAGAGGGTGTCAATGTACTCGTTACACGCAACAACACCATCAATTCATTAATTTTGTAGGCTGTCCACATCAGCATGCAGCACAACAGAGCTCCAAAACACAACGCACAGATTCAATACGCTAATTTCAGCTTGTTGTTGGCTAAAATCAGTTTCAGTCAGAGTAGGAAAACGTATTTCGGATTCAGTTAAATGTGCTCTATGTGATATATAATTTAATACTCTATTCATAGTTATTTCAACGGTAATAATACCCAAATAACTATCTATCTTTCTACTTAAATTACTGAATATATATATGAATATATATATATATATATATATATGCATATTCATGTGTGTGGCTATGCAGCACAGGCATTTGAGATTTGGGTTGTATTCCACATCAGTTCGCATCGCTCCAACCAGTGGGCCTAATGAAAAGCCGTTTTTGTGTGCTATCTGAACACGTGTCTGTGTGTGTGTGTGTTCCTCTGTGTATCTGTGTGTGTGTGTGTGACTACGTGTGTGCGTTCGTGTTTGTCTATGTACTTTAACTTAACATTTGATGGCTGCCATGACGCTTTTTCGGTCGGACTTTTTCCCCATCCACTTTGCGATGTTGATTTTTGAATGATTTCGTGACTTTGATGTTTGCTCAGACCATTTCGTATACCCCATGCACATACAGACACACACATATATATAGATATATATATATATTCATACATATGTATATATCCTCAATACAAAGCAAAAGGCTTGAATCTGCGTGTTAGTAATTGCTTGCGTTCAATTTATTTGTATATTTAATAAAAACAAATGGGTGAATTGAGTTGGATTTTCGTATAAATACTAATAGATGACTTTTCGCTATATATTTGCAAAGAAGTCACGTACTTAATTGCTCAATTTGTAAAATATATTCAAATCACAAAAGAGTTTTCTTTATGTATAAAAATAATTTTGGAGCAATATGAGTTAAATCTGAGCTCAGGACTATGATATCAACATATAAAAATGATATAATGATAATATTACTCACTTAAAGCTGTTAAGGCCTGAAAATTCAATTTGATTTTGACTATGAAGTGAACTTAACTGAACGAAACAAAAAAAACATTTAATGAAAAACTTAACCAAACATTGGTTAGTCGGAAAATTGAAAATTGAATGCGCTCAGCCTATGAAAATATGTACAGCTTGCAAAATTTCCAGCCGAACGAGCGCGTAATTATAAATTAATTAACAATTACGAGGTTTGTTTGAGCAGTACTCCAAACCAGCAACAAGCCTTTTTTTTTTTTTTGCTGTTTGCAGAGCTCTTAAATACAAAATATATAATTATTTTATGGCAATTTCGTTAAAGACGAAAATATCTTAACATGCAAGAGTATTTAGTCGATAAATGAGTTCTATATGGTATTATCTTTTTTAGAGTAAACTCGTTAATTTGCTTGTTAATAATAAAGATACTGTGATATAAATATATTTCACAACAATTGTGCTTGGCACCTGTCCAGGACACGTTCACTCTAACCGCTGCTGGCGGGTGGCATACGAAGTGGCACTGGCTGTCAGAGACTCTGACACTCTAGTAGCTTATCGGACGCGATTAAACGGATTCGCTAAATTTCACACTTCATTTTACATGAAAATAAACCCAATTTTAATTTGGCCTCAGCAGGAGTGTGACATGAATGCGAGACATGGCAGGGCAGGCGTAGGCGTGGCAGTCAAAGATACCTGTATTATCGCACTTTTGTTTTCTGCACACTTTGCGCCTTCGCCAACGAGGCGTCATTGATAAACGCACTTTATGAGACGCATACTAAAATATTGTACAAACTGTAATTAATTAGTAAGCATTTGTCAAGTACTAAACTCGGTAGCTCGAAGACGTACGGCGTGGCGTACGGCGTATGGCGTATGGCCACATCACACCACACCAGTGCGGGGAGGAATTTCCTTGGTTCTTTTGATTTGTATTTAATAGGATAATTTTCACATGCGTCGTAATTGGTTAGCATAGCTAAACGGGGCGCCTCTGTGTGGGACCCAGCTATTGTTAGCCCGGCCCGGCCCGGGCCGATTAAAATGCCTGCGGTCGTGTCGGCGGCACAAGCAAATTCTTATGTCCCTCCTAATTTGCGTGTGAACATTAGGCCAGTCCACAGCTGCCAGCTTGCCAGCTTGCCAGCTTGCCAGCATCTAGCAGAGTCGCGTGGGCCGATAGCGCTGCTGTTTTATATTATTAGAGTTATTATTAGGATCATTAAGATGAGTTATTGTCACTTGCTGGTTTCATTTGGCCAGTGTCGAAGTGGAAGTGTTGACTACGATTCGGGTGTCAAATTTGGTGTTTTGTGAATTTTCGGCACTTTGCAATAGTGTTTGGTTAAATGTTTGATTTTCACACGTTTATTTAAATAGGCTTGTCAATTGAAAATTTGCATATCAAACACATTTGGTGTTGCCCAAAAGTAATAAAAATATATTACAGCAAATAAATGTTGGTGAAAAAATACATGACAAAACACTATGCTTTGACAGTCTTAAAAAAAATAAATTTACAAAATCTGATGATAGATGAAAAAGTGCTTTATGTACTCTACACAGGAAATGGTATATTGTATCGGTTTAGAACATCCTTGATTTGGTTTTTTGCTTATAATCTGATGTAATATTTTGATTTTAGCTATAAATATATATATTTATTTTATTTATTTATATTTCGTTTAGTTATACAGGTCACATACACTTGCTACTGGACAATTCATGAAGGATAGCGTAGTGTAACCTTGAGCATTTTTAACCTATTTTAAATTGTATAGATTTATCTTCCAAGTCTGCATTGACTGCAAAATTTATGACGGCAATTAAATAAACGCCTTTATTCCGTCTATCCGTCCATTATATAGATATATATATAAATATGTTAAGCATATATTAAAGGGTAGTTAATGTTCAACAAGTACAAAGTGAGTAAGTTATTATCTATATATAGATATTTGCTTGAGTAAGGAGAGAATATGTATCTATGAATACAAATTTGAACATCCCGGGAGACATGTTTTTGTTCAATATTTTCATGTTAGCAACGAATGGCAGACCAGTGTTAAAAATTCTTTTATAATGAAAATGGTTATTTTAAGCTAAAAATACATTTTCCAACTTGTGATAGATGAATACGAGTTAAATAAACAAGAATTCATGTTATTTAATTATGTTTTAAAGTTGGGCATATCAAAAAGTTTTATTTATTGCATATAGAGATATTCGGTTAGTATTTTGGTCAGTTTATTTTTGTGGTTTAAGGTTCAGTTTATAGTAAGAAAGTGGTTCCAATTTTGAGTCCAAGCTAGTTCGATTTGTAACTATTATTATATTTTATTAGTAGTATTTCCTTTTAGCATTTAGAATACAGAAAATGTTTTTGTATTTATTTAAGGTATGAGTAGTAATCGGTATTATAAAGTTGTCAGTTTTACATAGGAATTATTTGCTCTTATTAACTTTTTATGATCCACTTTGTTCTTTTAACCAAATATATAAGTTATTATTGCTATTTAAAATAAAAATAAGTCGATGGATTGAAATTATATCTAATTCGTTACAGTGTAAGCTAACAGGATTTACTAGCCAAGAATCAGACTCTACTTATTTGGAGGTTTCTGAAGTCTCCAAATGGAGTGTAGAATCCAAAGTGAAAACTTGCATTCAATTAACTAAAATTCTGTTCACTCTTGTTATTTCAATGGGTTAACCTTTGTTTTTCGAATATTAAAAGGGTGTTGTAGAAAATAGAAATCGTTTCAGATGCTCTAAGTATATTTTGAAAAAATTCTTATCTTGATGTTACAGGACAACAAATGCGTATCATTAAAACCAGGCGATAAAAATATTCTGATATCAAATTTAGATTCAGCAAATCTCCTATATCCATATGTCGCTGACTTTGGGTTACAAAATTCCATCCTGAACTCTCAGTTAAAATTTTTTCCTTCAACAATATACAAAACTTACATAATTTATGAATGTCGTCCGGTTCGCACCGGTGGTGCTTGTTCTTGTAATCCCTTGAAGAGCTAATATTAGATTAAGTTTTATCAGCTTTCTTATCACGCACTAAGTCACACACAGCAGACACAATCACGAACGCAATTATTTAAGTTTTTTTTTTTAGGTTTATTCGAATTTCGGATTTCGTCCACGTCGTCCAAAAGAAGTTCACAGATACCGATTAATCAGACTCCAAAAGGAATAGAGAATCGCTCAACGATTGCGCCGAATTCTTTTGTGGGACTTTTCGAGTTGCCGTCGTCGAGTTTGGGCCGCCGTCGAATACGTTGTTTGCGTTGCCACCGTTCCCTAGCTAATGATTGATGGTCGGTGCTAATTTTTTCAACCATCACAAGCCGTGCTTGCGTTTTAGTCGAGTCGAGTCGCTGTGCGAGATGTTACCTCTATTTCTCTTTGGCCGAGTTGTTGCCCATGCCATCTTGTTTACACGTTTGGCTCAATGGCTGAGTCAACTCTTTCTCAGCCATTGTCGACGAATGCCAACGTATTGTTGTCTCGCTCTCGCTGCTGATCAATCACGATCGCCGCTGATCGCAATTCGTTTGGCCACACCTTCTAACAGGTAACCGCGCACGAAACGCAACATCTCCCTCTCCCACTCACTCTCTCTCTCTCGCTCAGTCCCTCTCTGTCGTTCTTACAGCCCGCCATCGCTTTGGACCTGGTCAGCAGGTAGAGGTTTCATTTCAGGTTTTCAATTTTGAATATCATTCATGAGCGTGAGCATGAGCCTGAACATGAGTATTAACAGTCGCTCATTCAATTTGCTCAATCGTGATATCTGGCTGACCTCCTAGCACACTATGAATCCTGAGCTACGAGCATCTCTCGAGTTGTCTGCCTCTTCGAGCTTTACATGCGCCACTTATTAAGCGTAAGGTGTTTTTTCATACAAATGACGAAATAAACTCAGAGGCCTATTTTGTAGTTAGTGTTTTCGTTACTTCTGACCGTCCGCCGACTTACGAGTGACTTCGATTTGTTTAGACGCTCGTTTTGTGCTTTTGTTTGCGCAACCAATTAAAACTTTGTATTTTTTCCACGATGCTTGATGCTTGTTTGTTGTTGGCCTGCCTCTGCCTGCCTGGTCTATACCGAAAACTGGTTTGCCTCTCATACCATTTTTCTCTACACCTCTTTTTTTTTGTTATTTAAAAATATTTTTTTTTGTTAAATTTTCAGCTGAATTTCGAGTTGTAAACATTTAACCGCAGACGTCAATTTATATAAGTACACATGTTCCTATATATTTTTGGTCAAATGATACCGACTTGGTTCGAGGCGGAGCCGCAACGTTGGGGTCATCAGAATCAGAGATGCACTCGACTGTATTAAGAACAGTTGAATATTGTTTGATCTCGCAGTTATTCCTATAAGATGGTGGATCTTTTTGTGGAGCACAAGTTAGTTATATGTATTTAGTAATCAGAAATGATATACAAGATAACATGCCTTGGACATTGGCCAGATATCGTGTGATATTACACACTGTTTGCGTCTATCGATTCTTGTTGCTTTGTTGGTTTTTTGTTTATAATTATTTATAACTTGTTCGTGTTTTTTGAAGATCACGCGCCTGGCCAAGAGTTTCGATCTTCTGTGCATTCCTCTTTCTCAAGCCAACGCCGCGAGTCAATGGACCGCCTCAGTTGGGCTGGGGGATTGGGGTAAAATGTTGATCAGTCGGATAGGTTGTGGCGCTGCTGGGCAAACAGAGCCACGACTGTGACCACAGGCCTACAGCCCAGCTCCATGCGGCAATAAAGTCGGTGAGTAAATGAGAAGAATCAACAAACTATGAAACTTAATAAAAAGAAATCAAACGGGAAAAAGTGCTGTAAGCCTTTCATATCTATCCAACAGCAGACAGCATGAGTATTGTAAAGATTTCCGATCAAATTGAATTCGTTAAATCGTGTGTGCAGTTGATCCGTAGCTCATTCCATATCATATATTAGAGAACAGTAGTCTGTGGCACTTTCATTAATAAATGCGTATGCGGCCAGTTCTTGGGAAGCAAAGGCTGTTGGTCTCGTGGCTGGGTTTACATGGAAAACTCAACATCAATCTATTTTGCCGCGACCTTGCCCTAAATATTTACCACACCGTATTGTAGGACCGTTTTGTGCACTTTTATGACGGATTCTTTCTGCTTGTGTATGCAAACAATTCGAGTTTATGGACAGCCTAAGCGAATTTCCCCGCCTCAATTAGGCTGAGGTTGTAAACTCATAAACAAAGAATACGGAAACGCACATGCGATCCTCGTCCTAGTAGCAGGCAGACGGACCCAGCGCGGGCTCACAAAGGATCTGCTGCAGGCCGATAGCCGATAGCCGACAGCAATTAGGCGTCGGAGCTGCCTTCGGGAATATCCAGTAAAAAGCAATGCGCTCGCCCAAGTTCAAGTTTAAGTTCGAGTTTGTGTTTTAAGTCTTTCATTTCTCACCTTACTTTGCCCCTGGCGCTGCCTACCTATGTAGCCTGCCGGCCCCGATCCCAGTCTATTTGCCCATAGAAGACCGGATTTGCATATTGCGATAAGCCAGCCTAGCTAGCTAGCTAGCTGGTTGGCTGTCTGTCTGTCTGTCTTGTTTGGACTGCATGATGGCTGTGCCCTCGTCTGGGCAGGTTAAAAAGCGGTATAATTCGTGTTTTCGTTTCTCTTAAGTATGTTTACACTGTCCGACATGGGCATGGTCTAACTGCGCCCCTCGCCATTGCCATTGCCCGTTCGATGTTTGCCATGGCAATCAACTGTTTGCAACCGTCGCCGTTGCCATTGCCGTTTGCCATTGGCATTGCCGCTGTCGTTGCCGTCCTCTTTGAGCTCGTTCTCGTTTGCCGCTGGGAGGATTTTCGTGGAAATGGGCAGCTTTCAGTTTGTGCCATGGCGAAAAAAGATGACTTCGATGTTGTCCACTAGCAACTAATACTAGCAATGGTGTGACTTCACAAACAACAGCTGAAAAAACAATTCAGAGCTGAGCACCATCAAATGAGATTACCTATAAATAGTCTTTGCTAAGTCGAAAATAATTTAGTTAAATTGCTAAATCATCGTGATTCTTGAACTTATATTTAGAAATGTTATTATTATATTTATATTGCCAACAATCAGACTTACTTAGTGGCTTTTTGGGTCAAACATCTGTTGACTGGTGACTTGAGAAAACTAAATAATGAAGTGTTTTAAATTATTAATGTCATTTGGTACATTGCTCCCGCTGAAATTAAATTTTTATGATGTTTCGTCTTAATAAAGAAATATATATTTCTCAAATGAAAACCTACACTAATTGTTGAAGTTAATTCTGTCTGAAGTAATTTCTTACTATAAGCAAGGCTCTTGGTTTATACATATATGGTTGAATATGACATGTATTAATTGAAAACAAATAAATTTTTAATATTTCTAAAAAATTTTTGGCATAAAAGAGAATCTCTTATAGTTTATAATCAACATCTTATAGTTATTATATAATATATAGTATAAATAAAATATATAAATTTAATAAAAAGCATATGCGTTTCATGTAAGTACTTAACTGCATTAAAAAAGAACTAAACGACTTTGCTCTATGTTAAAAAGTATTTGTGAAATATTTGAATATGAGAAATCTGGATTTTCATTAGTTTGAAGAATGGAAGATTCCGAAGTGAATTCTTACTCTGAACTTTGCACAGAGTAAGTTTTCATTGGCTTTCCTTCGTTGATAGTAGACTGATCAGTCGAATATATTGAAGTAGATTGAACGTTGGTTCTCAGGCTTATTTATGAATGTTGTGTTATCTCAGCGGAATGTAATAGTTGTTAGTGCTAATAACTATATCGTATAGACATAATACACAATATTCAATCACAATTAGTAATTATTGTTAATTTAGCCTAGCATTTTAGTCGATATCAGTTCAACAAAAACTTCAAAGTGCTCTTTAATTTTATAGTTTTTTAATGGGTTTTATTCATTATTATTTTATTAATTATTATTATTTTTTTAAGTTCCTTACTTTCTGCATGTTTCTATATGAAAATGTGCTTGCACGTGTCGCAGGTGCTGCGCAACTGATAAGCCGATTACGATGCGAACGACCACAATTATGATGCTACTGTGATTGGGGCTAGTGGCGCCGAAATGGACGTTTTAATTGAGTTGGGCATAAGGGGATTTAAGAGCTGTTAGAACTGTTTTCCACAATCACTAT
Organism: Drosophila nigricruria; assembly: GCA_037075265.1. NCBI lineage: Eukaryota > Metazoa > Arthropoda > Insecta > Diptera > Drosophilidae > Drosophila > Drosophila nigricruria. The sequence continues at coordinate 2,097,908 of JBAMCI010000074.1, forward strand.
AGCAACGTAGGCGGGGAGAAGAACGAGTGGAAGTTTTACTTTTACTATACAGCGAACCTGATATTGATACCAGCCGTGTGGGTTGCCTGGCCTGGTGTTTGGATGATGGCTCCTTTCATCGACCTACTGCATAAAACACTAAAGCTGCGACTGGAGGCTGTAGACGCGTTTTCTTTTCAACCATCACCGGCCATACTTGTACTCGCGACGGCAACGCTTAGGTATTAAGTGCCTAAGTTACGCTAATCTATATGAAGTTTGTACAGCTCTGGTATATAGCAGCGCCTGCCATGACATAGGAGTTGTTGAAGGGTAGTGGCTGTGGTCAGCTTGAACATCACATGCACTTACAGCGACACCTAATCGAGGCAGAAATTATTGCCCAACGGCTGCCTGGCTGTATGGCAATGGAGAAAATATATTCTGTTTTAATAAAATTCATTTAAAATGTTAACGAACTTCAGTTATTAATTTGTATCTCCTACGTCTTTGATGACTCTACCTCAAAATTTTGTGTTTATTTTATGGATATTTTATGCAGTTTTGATTTTATTTGTATTTTGAATAACGGAACTACATTTAAGCAAATTCCTTTAATGAAAGCTGTATTCCAAATATAGCCAACATTTGTATTTTTAAGAAATTGTTACATATTTAATAGAAAATGAAGATTATATGCTGAAAATGTAATTGAAAGCCGTTAAGAAGCTCAGAAATTGCTAAATAAAATCTTTACTAAAACCACGAGGAATCCAGTGACAAGCATACACATTTTCCTATACATATGTACACATACATTCAAATCCGTGCATTCATATCTATTCAAGCAATCCTGATTGTAATTGAATTGTGTTCGAATTATCAACTGTGCCTTAGCTTCGGATCTACCACTTTTCACGTACTAAGCGAAGGCAACTAGGCTTAGTTCCTGGTAAATTCGATTTTTTAAAAAAGTTATTTAATGTTATTTGATTGAGAAGGTGTGTGCTCAAACTTTACGGGCATCATATTTTTTTGAAGTATTTTGTATGCTTTATTATATGTATCTATGTATGAACTTGTGTAACTGTGTGTGTTTAGTATATACAAAGTATGCTGTATATTCAGGGTCCAGGGCTCCCCTAGTTGGACAAGCCCCACTAGAGTTTTCTTACTTGTTTATATACCTTATCAATGATGCAATGATGATAAAAGGATAATTCCTTTTTCTTGATTTCGTTTTGATCATACTAGTCTTAGATCTTGTACATTAGTTCTGCCTTGCAGTTAAATCTAAATGAAAATATTTCTCTTAGGAATCGAAGTGTTTTTGAAGAAAACCTCCGTGGCATACATGCATAAAAATAACAACGAATACGAATTTCGTATTTCGACAACTCGAATTGCGGCATTCACGAAAAAAGTTGCTTGATTTATTTTGGGGGCGTTTGTATTAGCATAAAGCTTATGAATGTATGTGTGTGTGTGTGTGTGTGTATTCCGGCCTGGATTGCATTTAAATTAGGCTGCTGGCAAAAAGTGGGACTAGCCATTGCCCCGTCCGTTGCCAGTCCTAATGACCACAATAAATTATATTCATTTAGGATCGTTTAACATATAGGAAAAAAGAGCAGAGGCTGTTAAAGAAATAATTTATAGCTGTTGAAAACTTAACATGTTCATTTGGCCACAAGTGTGTGGGCTTTGTTGAGGATTAAATCTATGAGTGTTGGTGTTCGTGTTTGTGTTTGTGTATGCTCAGCTACGAGTGTCTGTGTGTGTACGTGTGGACAACAAATGAAAAGCCAACAACTACGAGCGCCTCCACACCGAGTGATGCCACCCCAGCAATTTACCCGCCTCCCGATTCCAAGCACAAACTATTTACTATGTGCCACATATGTACATTGTGTGTGGTGCCCGTTGTGGTCTGTCGGGCGGTGTGGTGGTGTGGTGGTGCGGTGGGTGGACGATGCTTGCTGTTGCTGCTGCCGGCTACGGCACACAAATTACAGTTGCACACACATTTGCCTGTGTTAAATTGTCTCACAACCAATACAAAGTGACCTTTTTCATTTATTTTTATGATTCCTCCCATTCCTGATTCCTGCCCCTGCTCGGCCCATAAAAAATGGCCAGTAAATGTGGGTGCCCAAACAGTTGCCTCGAACAGTTCGTTGGTTAGCTCTTGGCTAAAGAGAATTGCACTCGCTCGTTACCAAATATTCTTTGAGGCTCTGAAATCAATTTCAAAAAAATTAAATTTCTAAAGCCTTAAATCCGAGTTGCAAAATTTTAGTTTTGTGAAGGCCATAAATATTCTAAATTGTTGAGGACTAAAAATATTCATTTATATATATATGAATTTATTCATTTTTTTTGTTAGATTTTGGTTTTAATTTCTGTTTTCCATTACCATTGCTCACACTTTATATTGTGAAACTTTCTCAAAGGTAAAAGTTTTGGGCAGGATTTGCTGCTTATTAGCATGGGAAGCAAACAGCTCTGAAGCAAAACCAAATCAAAGTCTATTTGTGGAGCGCACACGCTTTCAGCCATTGTTTTATTCTATTTGTGGCCGAGATTGTGGGCGGAGTCGACAAACTATTTCAGTTATGCGAAACTGCAAATCAAAATCAAAATCAAAATTTTGTGTGTTTGGCTTTGTTGTTGGTTTTACTTTGTTATATACTTCTTGTTGTGCGGCTTTGCGTTCTGTTACACCAGCAGTTTATATACACTGGAAATTAAGCTCTAAGCTGATGCAGATCATACTTTATATTTGCTTTGCATAACACTTCTTTATTTATGGATTTTCAACAAATATACATTTTGGCTTAACTTTTATATTTATTCACTCCTTAAATTTCTTTTATTTTTTATCGAGCTTATTTTCATAGATTCTTATGTAAAATATTACAAAACAAAACAAGTAAGAACGTTGCAGTCGGGCGCTACCGACTGCGGGATACTCATTCACACCCCCACAGATCACGCCCATTGCCACGCCCACAATTGGTTTGTACATATATAATTTTTTGGAAATCAATAGAGGAGATCAGCAGTAATATCTGTATATAATTCTGATTTTCTCACTGAGAATCGGAAAAACGTATAGTTTTTCCCGATTTGCCACGCCCCCAGTAGGCGTAGACATATAATTTTTGGCCAGTTCTTAGAAGTAGTGAAGGGTAACGTAAGTGTGAAATTTGGATGCTTACACTCAAAAAATGCGAAAATTACAGGGTATTTTTTAGCCGGGCATACCCCATAAGGGGCGTAAAATTTATTTTTGGCGCATCGATAGAGGAGCTCACCAGTAACTTACCATCCAATTTTGAAGCTTCTAGCTCTAAAACTGTAGGAGCTACAAACTTTTGCGGTTTGCCACGCCCCCTATGGGCGTAGATATATTCGCCATATCTTTTCCAACTTGGGTTGTCAACCCGAGTATATATACCAAGTTTCAAGTCTCTAGCATCAATAGTGCTCAAAATATTACAGAATTTGAAAAATCACTATATAGTCAGATCCGATTTGCCACGCCCCTAGTAGGCGTGGATATATAGATTTTTGGTCGATCTTCATAGGATCGTATCAGTAACCTACGTGCCAAATTTGGGCGTTTTAGCTTTAAAACTGTAGAAGATACAGTTTTACCCGATTTGCCACGCCCCCAATGGGCGTAGATATATCCGCCATAGCTTTTTGATCTTGGGTTGTCAACACGAGTATATATTCCAAATTGCAACTCTCTAGCACTTCTAGAAGTAGTGTTTCTGAGGTATGGGCAAATGCATTTTCCGATTTGCCACGCCCCTAGTGGGCGTTTCGGGAAAATCTTGACACTTTATAATTCGAGGGTATACACGAGTATATATTCCAAATTTCAACTCTCTAGCTTCAAAACTGTGCAAATGGTTTGCGTTCATACGGACAGACGGACAGACGGACAGACGGACAGACGGACGGACAGCGTGACGGACATTGCACAAAACCAATATACTCATTTCACTTTGTGAATGAGTATAAAAAAACACGTTTGTTTGCATAAATGTGTTTTTTGTAATAAATTATTAGCTTACAGGCAAATGCGATTATGACTTATGCATACTCGCTCGGACTTTATTTACCTGGCTTGCAGAACGTAGTGGAAATAAATTTATGCAGCATGCACCTGTACGTGATGCAGGAATTTCGAGTTATTTTTATACTCATTCACAAAGTGAAATGAGTATATTGGTTTTGTGCAATGTCCGTCACGCTGTCCGTCCGTCTGTCCGTCTGTCCGTCTGTCCGTCTGTCCGTATGAACGCAAACCATTTGCACAGTTTTGAAGCTAGAGAGTTGAAATTTGGAATATATACTCGTGTATACCCTCGAATTATAAAGTGTCAAGATTTTCCCGATACGCCCACTAGGGGCGTGGCAAATCGGAAAATGCATTTGCCCATACCTCAGAAACACTACTTCTAGAAGTGCTAGAGAGTTGCAATTTGGAATGTAGACTTGTGTTGACAACTCAAGTTGAAAAAGCTATGGCGGATATATCTACGCCCATTGGGGGCGTGGCAAATCGGGTAAAACTGTATCTTCTACAGTTTTAAAGCTAAAACGCCCAAATTTGGCACGTAGGTTACTGATACGATCCTATGAAGATCGACCAAAAATCTATATATCCACGCCTACTAAGGGCGTGGCAAATCGGATCTGACTATATAGTGATTTTTCAAATTCTGTAATATTTTGAGCACTATTGATGCTAGAGACTTGAAACTTGGTATATATACTCAAGTTGACAACCCAAGTTGGAAAAGATATGGCGGATATATCTACGCCCATAGGGGGCGTGGCAAACCGCAAAAGTTTGTAGCTCCTACAGTTTTAGAGCTAGAAGCTTCAAAATTGGATGGTAAGTTACTGGTGAGCTCCTCTATCGATGCGCCAAAAATAAATTTTACGCCCCTTATGGGGTATGCCCGGCTAAAAAATACCCTGTAATTTTCGCATTTTTTGAGTGTAAGCATCCAAATTTCACACTTACGTTACCCTTCACTACTTCTAAGAACTGGCCAAAAATTATATGTCTACGCCTACTGGGGGCGTGGCAAATCGGGAAAAACTATACGTTTTTCCGATTCTCAGTGAGAAAATCAGAATTATATACAGATATTACTGCTGATCTCCTCTATTGATTTCCAAAAAATTATATATGTACAAACCAATTGTGGGCGTGGCAATGGGCGTGATCTGTGGGGGTGTGAATGAGTATCCCGCAGTCGGTAGCGCCCGACTGCAACGTTCTTACTTGTTTTTTTTATTATTGTTGCTTTTTCAGTTTCGAAATGAATTTAAATGTGAAACGTAATCCGAAATAGATAATTGTCTGCTTCGAGTGTAGAGCGTGCTTCGAAAATAATTGATACATATTTTATGTGCTTGATGCTGTCAAGTATCAGTAGTTAAAATTCAGTTATCTGTGAGATGGCCACGTTTTACACTCTGACTCGAATCATATACAATTCGAATTGTGCCAACGAAATCATCATTAAATACAATGTCTAGAGATGCTTTCAACATTTATTATTAAAGTTTCAGTGGGGAGCAGTCCATAGCTGGTTTGTTATATGGCTGAAAACCTATAAATGCATTGCGTTTGCTGGGCTCTCACCTGAGTCTTGGTCCCTGCCTTGGTTCAAATGCGTTTTGCATAGACAAACACAGGAAAATCATTTTGCTCTTTCTAGTTTCTAGGTGGCTTCCTGAAATGTTGACCGACGCAGAGGTGGATCGGTTTTCACATAGATGTGAGGCTAGAAACTATCTCAACTGGAATACCTGGGCTGGCATTGCATAATCGAGAGCAAACAGGACTGGCAAAAACAAATTGTTTCTAGAACCTTTTGGTCAACCGAGTTTTTGAAGACTTCACTGGAATTGGAGTTAAATCGAGAGCAGATGTTTCCCCTTTTTTGGAAATTAAAACGCGCTGTGCCTACATAAAGAGCACGTTTTCATTCAACGCTTTTGCGGCTGGCCGTTTGAACTGTTTCTCCATTCCATGAACACAAGTTGGCTAACGAGACGTATGAGCAATGCCAATGGTCTATCCAAAATAAACATAGAGTGCGAGCTTCAGCTGCTTGTGCTTCCTGTGCTCACCAGCACTGCATTTCCCTTAATGACTTGCCCGAGTTTGGTCTTTGTTTTGCCAGCTCCATTGTTGTTGGCAGCAGGCAAAGATGAGCATGGAAAAATATTAAACAATAACAGCAATAATAGCAGCAACAGCAGCACCACCAGCACCACCACCACCAGCAACAGCAGCAACTAAGTTCCCTTGCAATTTCGCAGGACTCGCCGTGCTGCCCCCAACGCTTGAGGCTAGGTACACGATTGCACCGTCCGCTGCCTTTCGTTTTAGCCAGAACTAAGTTTATTTCACATTTGTATTCATTTGTTTTGAGTTTTATTTACCCAGCAACAACAACAACAACAACAACAACAGCACCAACAGCAAAATAAATATTCTCGAATATGTCTGTACATTTAATTTTTCCAAATACTCAGCAGAGCGAGACAGAAAGAGGCAGAGAGAGAGAGAGGGCGAGAAGGCGAGAGTCTGGCAGCTGCATTGCCCACTCCTTCTGTCTCATCATCATGTACAATGGCTTCTCTTCAGGTTATTGCCTTACATTGGGGCGCTGGTGGTAGTTGCATAAAAATTATTCTGTGTTCAACGGAAATTAAAACCTAAAATGTGAAAAGAACAAAACTGCTTAAAGCAATTTAATATTGCATAAAAGTCTCGAATGAGTCTGTAAAACTCTGTCTGGCTATTGCCATTTTTATTAGAAATTATTTCAAATCTAGCTGTCAGTGAGACTTTAATGTATTTTCATTGATTGACTTAAGGCAAGCGAAATAGGACTTTAGTATATCAGATAAATATACACATTAAATAATCTGCTTATATTATTTGGCAATTTGGCAATAGAATTAAAATTTTAGTATATCAGATAAATATACACATTAAATAATCTTCATATATTATTTGTCTGTTCCGTTCATTTGAACTAAGATTAAATCATTTATGAATCAAAGTTTCAAACTCTATTATTATCAATTTTAAACCTAAAGACTTTAATCCAGTTAATTATATTAACATAAGTTTCAAATATATTTAATTTGAAATACAAAATTTAATCTAAAAATATATATACTTTACCACTTTTCAATGTGGTTGCCTCAAAATATAATTGCAATCTTATTCTAATTAAATGTTAGCTTCTCTACGATTGAGGCCACTCGATAATTGCAAAGTAAATGGTTTAACAGACGACAGCTCATAGGATAAACTTGTCAAGGCAATCGACATCAAGTTAGATAGGCACTTTATCTTCAACAAGAGTTATTGCCACTAATTATATACTCCACGGGCAGGAATCAACAAGCTGAAGGAGCCACTCGCATCGTGGCCAAATGCAAGCTGACAACTCGGATAAGTTACCGCTGTGGTGTGGGTTGCAACTTCAACTTGTCGTATTTACCAAAAAATGAAGGCGTGGACGTTGCCAGCAGGGTGAATTGTGAGATGGGTTTGTTGATGCTGGAGCTGGAGCCACGTTGCTGAAGCGACAACATCCAATTGCTCATGGCGCTGTCCACTGCGTGAAACAGGCGACACAGCCAGCAATGCGCTGGCAAGGGACAGCGGCATAGCAAAGCGCAGGAAAATACTCACTTTGAGCTGGCTCTGTCGTCTTTTTTCCTGTTTTTTTTTTTTTGTGACATTTTTGCAGAAGGTTTTTGCATTCGTGCAACTTTTTGTGGCTTTTGTGGTTGTTGGCACGCGGCACAGCGTAAAAGAGATGTACCGTGGGCTGGCGGGCCATGTCAGTTGGTCGCCTTAAAGTTTTTGCGTGAACGTTTATGTTGTTTGTGCGCTCGCAAAAAGTGTGAAAATTGTAAGCTATTGCGCGCTCTAATTTCTGTAGTGCTGTAGAGTCTCGCAGCTGCAAAGGGGTCCAGGCAGTCCAGGCAGGACTTAGCAGCATCTGGCCCTGCGATGTGCGTGCATGCCACTCAAAATGGAAATGGAATGGGAAATGAGGCTGCGGATGCGGCTGCGGATGGGAATGCGGAGCTGCGCATGCTGAACAAAGTTGAATTCAACGTGCCAAGAACGATGCAAATTATTAGGAAAGTTGGACACATTTTTCACAATGCATATTCCATGTTTTTTTTTCATCTCGTTTTCATTTTCTTTTTTTTTTGGTTTGACAATTTTCATTTTTTATTCACGATGAATTAGAGCTGCCAACACTTTCTCTAAATGCTGGCGCTTAAAGCTACCGGCTCGGACTGACCCTTGATGCGAGCGAGGGGAACTACTACGTTTATTTATGTTCAGGGATTTTAAAGTAATTTCCTAGCAAGTCAAGGACCCGAAGGTCAATGGTGGGTGCAGACCGGCATCCTTTTAACCTCACACATTGCGACAATTTAACGCCCTGCACTTGACATTTGGTATTTACTGAGATCCAGGTCCTTGTCGGCCAGGCGACCATGCGACCATGCCACCGACCAGCCTGCCCAGTCCTGTCCCCATCAAGCGTTTTCCCTTTATATATGTATACGTGTGGGTGGCTGGGTGTGTGTGTGCGTGTGTATGTGTGCATTCGTACTATATGTCCTTTGTTTTGCACAATTTGTCGTGCTTGTCTTGGTCTGCGTGCCCATCGCTGGCCACGTCTGACTCCCCGATTCCGGGCTTGATTCCGGCATTTCGCTTGTCCCTTGCGGAAATTATTATTTTGTTTAATGATTTGTGTTCAGTCTCGTAATTGAGGCTAGGCAAGGCAGGAAAACCATTTTTTTTTTTTTTTGTACTTGACCCACAAGCGAAATATGGAAAACTATCGAAGCAAAATGCTGTTGCTGTTGCCGCTGCCGCTTTTCATTGCACCAAAGTCTGTTCAGCGAACAGTGAACAAGCGAAGCAGAAGGGCAGGCAACAAAATTGTATGAAAAATGAAAATCCTTTTTTTTAGAAATTTGTGCAACTTTCGACAGCACGGGAGGGAGTTGGAATTTCATTGTCAATTGATTCTTATGGCCGTCCGAATCAATGCTGAGCGAACGTAAATTAAATATTTATTAACTTCTGAAAAGCCTTTATGAAATATTTGGCTTTGACAAAGAATGTATATTGCAAAATTGATTATGTATAAGCAAACACTTAGTTGATTACATAAAAGTCAATAATTTCAAAGAGTACAGATTATTAAACTGATTACCCAGAGTGAAATGAGCAGCATCCCAGATTGGGTTTGTCTTATATGATTATTTTAATTGCCAGTTATCTTTCGGCACACAGTGTCACAGTATTCTGTGTTGGTTCACTCCTGCATTAACTGAATACTCAGTATTTAATGCAAATTAAATGCAACCTTGAACAATGGGTCGGTGGGCGGCGTTAAATTGATTCATGGACGAGCACCCAACTATTTTATCACGACATGGCCAAAAATTAAATTAAATTTGAATACGCCGCTTGCATAGCTGGTGTTGATTCTTTGCAGGCTGCGCGTTGAAAAACATTTATCAGATTCAACTTAAATAAGCTCCACAATAGTTTTCGCCCCGACAAAAAAAAATCAATAATAATAATAACAATTGCGGAAATCGGATATTGAATGCGACAAGCAATTAAAAAATGGCAAATTACTGCGACACTCAGCATTCATTACTTGCCTAGTCAACTGTGCAATAGTCTCTTCAAATTGAGTCATATTCATTTTATATTATATATATAATATATATATAAATATAGCTACAATTATAATTATAAATTTATCACTGCGCAGGCTGTTTCAGCAGGGATTAAGCATAATAATATATATATAATATATTTTAATATTTTTATCATGATTCAAATATCCATTAACAAACGCTAAAGTTCCACTTGATTTAATTCAGTCTTCACTGAAGTGAGATTGCTTTAGCCGCAAGTACTCAACGAGATCCATGCAAATTTCTTTATATACTCCAATTTTCAAAATAATAAATAAATATTTTTCCAAATATTTAAAATTCAATTGAAATTCATATATATATTTTCATTTTTATTTCATTTATAAAATATTCCATTTGAACTAGTCTTAAGCCTCAAATTCGATCATTTGAATGCGTATTTGGAACATTTGAATGGAACGTGGTTAAATGAATTGAATTTTCAGTGAAACGTAGCAGCAGCAGCAACAATTTGTTAAAGGCTGAGGCTTGAGTTTGAAACGCTTCGCTATGCGCTTCATCTACATAAATATCCGAGTGCAGGCACTCGAGGCTGGGGCCCATGTTTGTACGCTTAGGCAAACACAAACAAACCACACCAAACGCAGCTGGCTGGCTGGTTGGTTGGCTGGCTGGCTGTCTGCTAGGCAAGTCAAATGAAGCGGAAGAACTTCACGTGCCGCAATACAAATTGAAAATCAATGAAACCATGAGAACACCAGCTCAACTAATGCTGGAGGGGAGTCTCACTTGTATATTTAACCAATTGCAATCGCTGTGCTGCGAATCGACGGCTCACAGCGTAAGTGGCCATTGGGGCCGAGTCGGCGTGAATTCAATTTGGACCCATTTCGACCATTTGTGTGAATTCGATTAAGCACGCAAGTAGTTTAAGGCAATCGAGAAACAATGATAGCTGAAGAAGATATATACCAGTTGTGTGCAAATGCATGTCCATGCTGTTGGAGATATCTACAGATCCATTAGGCAGGCAAACTTTAGATTCGTATAAACTATCGAGGATATGCTCTATATATTAAATTGTAAAAATATTAGGCCAGACAAATATATATATATATATAAATCTTTTAAGATTAATGTCATCATTTTATTTAGATTCTTTCTTCTCATATGATTGCATCTACAATCGCATATATATAAACTATATTGAATATACATTTTATAGTTAATTTATGGTGTGTGCCGATTGATACTCTCTCGTTTAGAAGCATGTCACTTCATGTGGTTCTCTCTCATTTGAATACCTTAAGCTCAAGCACATATACATGCATATGTATTGCACATGTATATGTGCATGCATATTTAATGCAGTCCTCAGCTGAAGGTTGAATGAATTTGAATACATTTTGCAAAGTCAGCAGGAGTCCTTAAAAAATATCCAATAGTCAGGTGGCATGCCGGCTTGGTGACCGAGCAAACATCCTTAAAGTTTTTTTTTTATAACAGCAACAACTATTATCCTCGGCAGCAGAGGGTGCAGCTGTTGGCTCACGTTGGCTCATGTTGCAGCTGCAGAAGAAGGCGATTCTCTGTTTTAAATTTAGTTGGAGCAGTGCAGCGGCGACCTTTGACTGTGCCCAGCGACCTCTTGACACGTGACGCTACGCTTTGTTGAATGTGTAGCACGTGAAAAACCATATAATAAGCTTAGTAGATGGCATGTCGTCTGGGCTGTGCTTTAGTTTGTGGTCATAAAAAAATCAAAGTTTGAAGTATTTAAATGCAAAACGCACAGCATAACTCTAGTTAAGCAAATAAAATATATTGTTCGACTAGTTTCAGAACTTATATAAAACTTTATAAGGTATATAACTGATATTACAGAGTATTGTAATAAGCTTTTACATTTTCATACCTGTCTTAAGCATGATTGTCTTCTTTTCTCAATGGATGAGCCCACATAAGACAAAGTTACATCAAAGAAAATCATTTCAAACCTACCTTTACACACACAGACAACTATCAGTTTGTATGCAAGACATTCTTGGTTAAACCTTCATCAAAAATGACAACTACAAAGACTTCAAAGAAACTATTTGCTATAAAACGTTTAACTATATATCAATTATAACTATTGGACATCTCATAGTTCAGACAGACACAACACAATTATTCGCACAACATATTTATTTATCTAAAAGAAACTTAATAAAAATTCATGTTTAGTCAAGTGTTGTTAGTTGAGTAAATTAAATTGATAAATTCAATTAAAATGAAGTGGCAACAATGTAGAAAGTAGTTCATACTATTTAATGCGATTAGAGATTTATGAGCTCATTGCTTATATAATAAGCTTAAGTAATCTAAATATTGCAGTAGCATTTCACTTTAAATATATTTTCACAAAATGAGCTACTGTGAAAATAAATAGAGCAAATTGATGTGAAAATGCAAGTGATTTGTTTTTCATGCCCAAACTAATGGCGAACGTCTTGTCTGAAGGCTGGCGGCTGATGGCTGGCCGGAAGGCATTAAACAAAGTGAATGTGCGGAACGGAACGGTCGAAGGATGAAAACTCGTCCTTGACGTTGATTTGTTGAATTATTGATTTGTTTGATTAATCAACGTTGTGCACTGGAGAAACTTCATCTGCAGTACACTCATTGTTCTTGATAGTCTGCTTCGCTGCCTTGCTTTTGCTTTGGCTTTGCCATTTTCATTTTATTAACACTTAGCCAAATAAAACTTTAATGAAGTTTATATGAAAGCGAATGCGAATGCTGCTGCTGCTTGGCAATTAAGTGCACAATTGACTGTAAAATGCAGTTTTATTGCCAAGAGCTTCGAGTGCATCAGTTCTTTAGTTCTGTCAGAAGTTTTGACTGTTTAAACCGCTTTAAGCTCGACAGCGCCCAAACACAACACAAATGAGAAAAATAACAGATAAAAAAAGCGATTGACAGCCAAAATAGAAGAAGATTGCAAAATATGCGATGAAGTATGAAAAAGAGAAAACAAAAAAACAACAACAACAACAACTACAACAACATCAGCAATTTGTTGCAAGGACAAAATAGGACATTCCGCAACAATAGCCAATGTCCCGGCCACAATAACCTTGCTCAGCCCGACAAAAATAAAGAAAAAAAAAACTGGCTTCCATATATCGCTTCTATACTACGAATACATGATAAAAACCAACGCCAGCGGGCTGTCCATGCTAAGCAAACGAACAGTGGTGAGCTTAACTATAATAGTTGAAGACCATTTTATATTTTCAGTCAAATTAGAGTTGATGGCCTGGATGCGCATACTTCTTTGTGAAGTCGAGACGAAAAGATATTTGAGTCGAATTTAAGTGGAGGGCTCGAAATAAAAATGATGAGGATAAGTCGTTTAAATGGGAGTTATTGTTATGGTCTAAGATGATTTTAGCTGTCAAAGAGACTTTTGTATATATGATACTGCGTATAACATGCACTTGAAAACAGATTTGTTTTAGTTCAATGTAAGCGCTAAGCATCTGCATTTGTTTATCATCCGATTTTAAAGTTTAAAGAGAGTATATTAGTTTTGTGTAATGTCTATTTTGGTATGCCTTCTTCTGTTTATCTATTTACATATATTTATCTTTTATAATTCTAAGATCTATAACGCTAATAAAGATTGAGACTTTGAATCTGATATATATAAGCATTTATAGCTGCGTTAGAAAAATGATTAAGTTTATAACTTACGCTCATTGAAGTCATGTAAAATGGGATAAATTTGTATCTTAGACAAATTTTCATCTTATTTTGAGTTACTGTTGACCCTGTGTATGTGTGCAGGATAAGCCAGTAATTGTATATATGTAACTGTGCTTAATTTGTAGTAAGGCAATGCTGCAATATTGTTGAATTTGCGCCAATGCCACTGAATTCCTTTATGAAACTCGATACTTGCACAAGGTGTAAGGTCAGCGATTCTTGCATGAGGTATACCGGCTCAGAGGAGGTTTGCATTACAAGAATTCAAATTATTATAATTTCGTCTTGAATTGAATGAATTGAAGACGCAGATCGCGCTGCTCCTCTAAGCTCACTTAATCAAATCAGAATTTATTGATTACTCATCGGACCTCCAGTGACTATAGTAGCCTCATCACCCAGTTGATTGGTAATATGATTGTATATGCGTCCTAACAAGGTTCCAAATCAGTAATAAGTACATATTTAGTACATAATTAACATTTATAGATCTAAGCTCACCAAGCTTTAGTAATTAAATACGGTTGACTTCCTCTCAAATATCAATATACTTTATATAAATTGTTAATTTAGCATTTTTTAATTATATGAATCCAATGAAACAAAAAAAAGGCAACAAATTATAGTCATATATAACAGAATATATATAAAATAAAATAAAACACAATTTATAAACACAACATAATAAATGTGGTAAATGCACTTTAAATTAAACACACATTAAAATTTACCATAAAAGCAAATAAATATTTATAAAAATATACTTTAATATTATGCACAAATAGATATAATAAAACAATTTTATAGCCTGTTGCTAAAATAAACAGTCAGCTTGATATATGGATGCGAATCAAAGGAAATCAATTAGTTTAAATTAATAATAAATGAGTTCAAATATTGCGTTATGATTTCTGCATCGATGAGAGATGAAATATGATTGTGTGTCCGTGTGTGTGTGTGTGTGTGTGTGTGGGCGAAAAAAATGATACAAAAAATTAAACACAACACATTAAATGCAAATCAACATTAGCTATGCTGTTTTTATGCTGATGGACGAACAGCAGCATTTACCTAATGCCTAGGAACATTAATCAAAATCATAAAGGGGCGCCAGCCCAAATGTTGCCCCTATTCCTGTGCCCGGACATCCGGCAGTAAACGGCTGGCGAAGGCATTAAATGGAGGCGTCGTTAACGGAATTGCTGGGAGATGTTAAAAGCAGAGTCAATGTTCAATTTTTATTGCCAGAAATCGAATTGAATCGATTTCTTAATGTACTCTCGGTTAGCTCAAACTGTAACAAGAACTTTCCACCCACGCCGCATACTCTCCTCTCTCTCTCTCTCTCTCCTCTCTCTCTCTGTCTCTGTCTCTCTTTCCGTCCTTCTTGTTATGGCCATGGACACAATGACATCTCGTGTGACATTTGCCTTTCACATTCATGGATGATTAGGAATCCATATATAGATGCATACATATATACATACATGGCTCGCCTTCTATGGTAGCAAAAGGTAAGTGGGCCAACTTTGCTGACTGGTCACTTCCGGTCAAATGATTCTGAATGGAATACTCACACAAGCAAAAATCTCGACGGCTGCGCTTGGCTGCCATGCTATGGTGGGTTGGGTGGTGGGGTGTCGGCACATAACTCAACACGTAGCCAATCTGTGGAAATTTGCAAGCGTCGTTCAATGAGCACAAATGAATCAAATTAGCTTCAAGCTTTGAGTTTGCTCGGCATCAGCAAACACACGTTACAAATTATTCATAACCGGGCACATAAATTCCTGTTTGCTCCCTTAAACGGTCAGGTGCTCGCTCAATGGGTTAAGTTGGCTTGAAATTCAGACTTGAACTGTTGCTAGTATGCATATATATATTTTATCAAGATTATTTATGATTTTAATATAATTATTGTAAAGATTAAGAATAGTATTTATACTACATAAGATATTCTCTTAATATTATTATTTATTTTAATTATATAATTATTTATATTATATTTTATATATTTGTTGAAAACTATTATCAAAACTTTTACTTTACTTTTCGCCTTTAAGTCTAGCAGTGCTAAGTCTAAGCTTCTTCTTTCTTCGAATACATATATAGCTAGTGCCTGACTGACTGATATATATCACTTAACTACCAGAAGCTCTGTCCATTAATTCTATTGTCTGCACGTCTCTAGAGTATAGGCAATTTGCAATATATTTTGTTTCGAGTTCTCAAAAGTCACATTCCATATGTGCTAGGCCCATGGGGGAAGTAATTACGTCACAATTTATGTTAGTTCCCTTGCCCCAAATTATTCTCAGATTCTCATGGCTTTTCGCAGGCAGTTCCCCTTTCTCATGCTGTTGCCTGGTGCTCATTAATTTCATCATCTTAACCGTGTTATTCGCGTGCTGCTGGCCTGGCCTGACCTGGCCCCTGAAACAAATGAACTCATTTGTTTCAATTTAATCTTATTACTCAAAGATTTATTGCCTCTCGCATGAGGCGACAAGCCTTTTACGTGTATTTGCACAACCCTTCTAAAGTTGACCCAGCCTTTGCGCCTCACAGGACAGCGGGCAGCATTTTAAAGGGCTTCAAGTGAAAGTACTCGAAAGTTGATTATGATTGATTGAGTGCGATTCGAATTGGCTGTCATTGTACGGAAATTGATTTTAACGAGTCCTCAATGTGCTCTCGTACATTTGGCAGTCAAATGTAATTGACAGCATGGGACGCCAGTGACGGACATCGCGCATACGACCCGTTGAGCGGTATTTAAAGAGCATCTGATAAATGAACTCGAACAGCAGTAATCGTAAAATTTACTGGCCAACAACTTGCGCTGCAGATTAACTGGAAACCCACAAGAATACACACTCAGGCACACACGCACACACATACACACACTGCCGCACACTCAGTGCAGAAATAAATAAGTTCGAGTTTTATGTGGCCTTTGATAGTTGCATAAAACTCTAACCAAACAGCCAATAAAAAGATAATTAAAAAAAATGGTAATAAAAATAATGTTGATTCCGTCATAAAAGCGAGCAAACGATGTGATGTGAAGAGTGTTCGACCATGATTTAATTGGATTTAATTGGCTCTAAACTGAGATGAGAGATGAACGTGCACAGAGCAAAATTTATCGATTCGATTATAATGCATAATTTATTATATGGTATGCGAAAATTCTTTAGATTCCTAAATAATTGCTTAACTAGCTTTGTGGCCCAAATGGTGCCAAGATATTCGTATTCTCTGTCCCTCTCTCTCTCTCTATCTCTCTCATGGTAAACATACACTAGGCGACCACAAGGAGTCCCAAATGGAATTTGAAATGATTTTTCGTTGGATTAGCTACAATTGCCATGCGCACGTGTAGGCGTTGTTGCGTCATGTTGCACGAGTATGACACAATTGTGGCAGCATCCCAGTGCGTAAGGCACATCAATCTTCTCTACCTTCCACTGCTATGCGCTTCGTTGCGTCACTTGTGCAACATGTGCTAAATGACATTTGCTGCTCTTTATGCTCCGGGTTACGAGATACAGTAGAGTTCTAGGCTGTCAAGTGTGGGTAGAACCTTAAATCAAGTTGAGGAATGAAGTTATATCTGAACAAATGTAGTGTATATATTCTGTATAGTACATATATAATTTAAATTATAGATGATATAGTAACGTTTGTTACTATTCTTTAAAGCAGATGCTTTAAAAACTCCTTGCTCACGTTGCGATTGCCTCTTAACTAGGACATTGCAATTTGTGTGCAACAATCTAAGCTCATTTGGGTTGCAAACAGGCGGCTGTTGACTTGGCGACGCCCCCGTTCTAATTTACATTTGCATCTGTGTGGCCTCGGGCTCGGGCTCCACTATCCCCAATCATTGTTGCATCGTTAAAGGCAAAGTTGTTGTTTATGTTTGAATTGGCTTCGGTGGGCTCTAGTATACGGCTTTCGCTTTAAGTGGCGCCTTTGACTCCGTCACCTCGAGACGATGCGTCGTCGTCGTCGTAATGAAGTTATTATGTTGACACTCGGCTTCATTCACTTACCGCAGAGCAGCATCCGCCGTTGATCTTTGTATTTAGCTGGTTGGTATTATGCAAAGTCCGCCTTAAAATGGCTGCAAAGTGGGGCTGTGCATAGTTGCCCGAGCTCAATGTTTGTATGTCTGCTGTGCTGAGAGACGTTAGCCCCATCCTTCACTTGCTGTTGCTCATTTATCTTGACATTTGCATAACAAGCAGCAAAACAGAACAAACAACCACCAGTAAACGCATACACACGCAAATGCACACATACATATGTGTACACACATATGTACATATTTATATATTTATATATATATATATATATAGACATAAGTACACAAACAAAACATTCACAGGCAACCATGCATCATAGTTATTAAAAGTGTGCGTCCTGCGGTTGGCATTCCTCAGCTGCCGCCCACGCACATTGAGCCCGTCCTCATCATCGTCAAGAAGCCTTTCATTTCAGTCCTAATTCCTTTTGAATAATATCTACCACTTAAACTTACAAAACATCAAGACCACACAACACACACTCGAGCAGAGAGCACGCAGATTCAGTCACGCACACCCACATACAGACACACACATAGGTATATACAAGCCCACACAGACACATATATATATATGCACACACACACACACACACATTTAATGTGTGTACCACTCACATGACACAGTCATTTGAAAGTATTGGTGTACTAAGCATTTGATGTCCATACGATTGTCACTCAATTTGTAGCATACTTTTCAGCGCAATTTTCATAATCAAGTTTGAGAACATAAGTACCATTCTAGAGGGGCTAAGTGAGATTTGATTTTGAGTAATAATGCATTACCCAAATTCTGATAAGAAAATTGAGTAAGAGTCTATTATATACCAGGTAAAATGTAAACAAATTTATAACCTTTTTATTCTAAACATTCTTTGGGGTTGCTAAAAATGTATAGCTGATGTTGACAGAAGTATAAGCTTTATTCATAATTTTGTATAAATATGGAACGAATTTATATATATTTCATAGAAATTTCTATTCAAATTGAGTTTAAAAACATGTTGTTGGGCGGTTTTTGTTGTTGTCAAATTCGCATAAATACAATGTTAACTGTTGTACACCAAATGAAACTTCCTGTTGACTTTGTGATTTGAATTATCCGGTTCATCATACCAATGGCTTCAATTCGATTATTTGCTGTGCTAATAAAATGAAGAGAATTAAATAGAAGCAATTGTCAACAATTCAAAGCAAAAACTAGTAAGAATAATACTCGTTCACAGTCTAAAATCTTTGGAAGATAGAGTTTTTAGCCGTGTTTGCTTGCCTTTAGATATAGTCCAAATTAAAAATTTATAGCACATTCTGTTATACCAGATATATTATTACCAATTTACCATAAGCCTAGTGTTGGTAGCCGAGGGTATCAACGAGCATATTTAACACATTTCAAATCTCTAGCAACGGAGGGACGGACAGCAAGACAAACATTTCATAAAACCCAAATACAAATAAATTTAAATAATTAAATAAATAGGAAAATAAATATGTAGAATTCACCTCGATTAGACGACATAAATTCATAAGCTTGACTTGCTGATATTAATTAATAAATGTGAGTAAATATTTTTGTATATGACAACATTCAGCAAAATGTAGGTATTAATTTATTTCACATTATATTATATTTTATATTATTATTATACATACTCAGAATATATACATATAATATAGTACCCGGTCATAATCAGCTTCACATACTATTTTAATTATACGTGCATAAGTATTATACCTGTCGAATCTCTGCTCTTATACTAAATGCAACATAGTATCTTAGCCTCTGCTTTCTGCTCATTCATTCATATGCTCATTTTGCCGTAAACTCTAGACTCGTTGTTCAACTATTTATACATTTTGTTGGCCTCGCCAACCACAAATAGTAAAACTGGATGGTCTCATTAAAAAATCAAGCCATAAATATTCATTAAATTCTGAGGATTCCATGCTTAAATCAGCTTCTTAAGGCTACACCTTAAAGTCAGTAAACCAAATTTAAAGCACCTGTTTTCATGATTGAGTTGCTTCTTCGCTTGTGCTTTGTTATGTTACTTTCAGAGACCCTCCCCCACTCGGATGTTTCCTCAAGCAAAACAATTGACGAAACCAGTTGCCACTTTCCACAGCAGCGCACATGCTGTGATTTGTTTTTATTAAAAATGAAGCGCAAAGCCTGTTGCCATTGCTTCATTTATGAAGCCAAGCCCCTGCCTTTCCCTTGTTATTGTTGCCTACTGACATTTTGTTGTTGTCTTTATCATCATCACATATGGCAATGTGTTTGGGTACGTAGCGAAAGTCAAAATAAACGGCTGACAAACATCTCGTTTCTACTTCGTTATGCCATTTGCCAGAAGGCATATGTGTAGCATGCATTAATTATTGTTGTCATAGCTGCAAATTGCGAAAACAACTTTGATAAATAGAAGGCGCATGGAGTGGGGTGTGGCTATATACATATATTCGTCAACTGAAACTCTGATGAAATATGCATATTTCAATATTCATCAACTCTGTTAAATTTCTTGAATTTCACTCTGAATGATTTAAGAACTAAGCCAAGGCATATTCTGATTATATTTAGTGACCAAGCAACAGTGATACTATTTTTGACAGTTGTATTTTTGCAGCTATTTAAGTTAAGGTTATTAATCAGCTGTTGAATTATTTACAAAGACTTGCCATTCGATCATAAAGTATACTGAAATGACATTGCACCTTTTAAAAGCAATGAAACGCTGAAAGTTGCCAAGCAGAAACTAGGCGAGCTCATCAATTGGCCGTAGTTATAATCCTGTTTGACACTTCTCGATTTTTTTCTCTGGGGCAACGTGAAGTCAAGTCTTTAGTTAACGATTCGCCCAAATTTTGACCTTACTATCAGCAAAGCAGAGAAGGTCAATGGAATCATGTACCATTTCCTACACAATTCCGTGAAAGTAGCATTAAAATAAAACTAAGCCGTTGACTTGAAACAGTTGGTGAACTCAAGGAATCAGTTAGGTAAGTTTAAATATGTTTACTTTTAATTTCAATTTCAATTGCGCACAAGTTTCGCAAATTATGTTAAATAGGAAACAGAAAGTCATGGCTCAAAGAACTTAAGCCGCATCTAAGCCTTAGCCACAAATGAGAATTTAAATTTCAATAGGTTTCCATTTGTCCAAAGTCGTTTGTGTGGCCATTCTAAACTGAAAACTGAGCCTACTTGGTATCTGGCCAGCAGGTAGGCCAACTGCTGGGCGTAGTGTCGGGCGTGGCTTATAGCACGCTGTGCTGATGTGATGCCAATTAAAGTGTATAATTAAGTGTATGTAGCGCAAGAACAACGAAAAGTGGAAGTTCGTCATGAAGGCACTCAACCTGGCTGTGGCTGTGGCTGTTGCTGAGGGTGTGGAGTGGGTCGTTCTTTGTGAGTGGCCTGACCAGCGGCATTGGCAAAAGCGCCATCAATTTAAATGCAAAAAGGCTTTTGAGCCAATGCAAAGTCCGACGCAGTCGAGTGCCGGTCAAATGCGTTGAGGCAGCAGTTCCACTCACTAAGCGGCCTGAACGAGTGGTAAATCGCTTACATAGGATCGTGGTGTTGTATCTGCGACCCTGGCTTCGGGCTTCAGGCAACGGTGGGTTACCACAGCCGCAGCCACGTTACTCACGATGGCGATGACTTACCCAAGGCTGAACAGGGGCTGGAGGGCTGGAGGGCAGGAGGCGCGGAAAACAATGCTAAGCGGCTCAGGGCTGGATTTGGCGCCCCGTAGAGTATGCTACGTTAATTTTACGAGGCTTGTAGCAAGTGAATTAAACGAGCGAACTCACTGAGCCCGACTCTGGACAAAGGGTCCCGGGTCTCGGCTTTCGATTTGCCGACCTCAACTCTCAGCACCCAGCCCTCTACTTAAGGCTTCAACCGTGCCGTCGTCAGCTTGTCGAGTTTTGTAATTAAAACGACGGGAATTACATAAGCACGTAGCGTAGCAACTGGTGGCCAGTAGTTAATTAAAGCGAGGTGCAGGGTACGCAGCTTCCACATGCTGTCCAAACATTTCGGTACCCGATTTCCGTGGCCACACAAAGTTGCCATTCGCAACACTCGAAAGGCTACGCACTACCAAAAAGAAGAAGAAGAAGAACATCAACCCGACTAGTCGTCAAGCGCAGCATGTTAATGTAATTGAAAATTCAAAGATTTTTAGCATACAAAAAAAAAAATGGAAATTAAGGAATCTAAGCTGAGTGAACAGAGCTTTGATGAATTTATTTTAGTAATTGCCTTGAGAAATAACTTCAAGTCAACTAATGTCAAGTCAGTTCTGTAAAACTTTATGCGTTTAATTAGAAAATTTGTAAAAATTCTTTGCATGAAAAATTTGCTTATGCAAAGGAATTTTCAATGATAAATTTGGAAATTCATTTGAGAGTTGTTTTACACCTTTTGCAAAGGATTTCTCTGTTGAGTGATGAATTTTCCTTTTAAGAAATTTATAACTTTTTGTGTTAATCTATTTTAAAATATCTATAACAGACTTAAGTATCTCATGAATGGGCCAAGAGTGCATAAGTTTAGGGTTCTCATTTATATAAAATTAATAAATTGAAATTAGCAAATAAATACACTTCTTATTGGCGTCACCTAGCCTAATCCACATCAAAAATTACTTTGCTAAACTAACCCTCGAAACATTTGCATTAGTTAAGCGCTATCTGTTCAAATAATTCCATTCTATTCTCATGCAAATTACTTTGCACATGTAGCTGAAAGTCAGACAACAATCGTATTTAGCAAATTTTTCAGCTCGCGGCAAGTCAATGGTGAGGCAAGCAAATTGCTCTGTAAACACTCACAGCTGCTGCTGCTGCTAAATTGTGCATGCCCAGAGAGACAGGAGATGAAAAATTAAGCGTAATTTGAGCAAAGCACTTTATAAATACTTGCCAACTGCCAAAAGTGTTTTTAACTTTAATACGGTTTTTCAATTTGAGTTTCCGGATTTGCGAGATAATCGCCACTGAGCTGAACTGAAAACTCTTCAGTTCGCAAGTTTACTTTTCACCCAAACTAATTGCCAACGTTTGTGAAAACGTAGATTTGCCAAAGTGGCTCAACTAATTTTCTAGATAAAATTCACTTTCTGCATAATTGATATAAATACTTTGAGTTTCGTTGCACTATAGAATCTAATCGTAATGATTTCTGTTAATCTTTGAACAACATGTCGTTCTAGTATATACAATTCCACGAACTAATTGATGAACTTATATAGTTTTGTAACTTTTAATTGTCATTTAAAATATGTTTCACTAGCGACAAATGTTTCCATTCGAAATTCAAATCAGTGTCAGCTGCTGCTCATCGAAATTCTAATTTTCCGATGAATTTGAAACCATTCACTAAAACCAAGGCCAACGTGTCGCTCAGCATTTTGCGCAAATTAAAAGATATCAATTAAAGCGAAATAATTTGCACCATTGTAAAAACTAGTTATTTGACTGCGTGTGGGTGCAAAACAGTTGCGTGACACCGCTCTTCTGTTAGTGGCAGCAAGCGGTGCGATACGGGCGGAATGCCTTTTTGCTGCTTGTTGACATAAAATTGAATTAGAAACGCATTTCCGTGCACAAGGTGCGGGGCAGGGTATGATCGAACAGGAGTGGTTCAAAAGTTAAGTACGGGCGGGCGAGCAAGCGGTCGGTCGGCCGAGCAGCACACAGCTAGCACTCCCATTGCTCTGCATGAACATGTGAATGGTCGATAGATGCCGGCTGTGAACAATGACATGCCGCAAAAATTCAATTTAAACTTTATATTTCAATGGCCAACAAGTTGACCAACAGCAACAACAACAATGGCATCGAAACTCCGTATACGTATAACTCAAATGGAGTAGCAGAGCGGAGGGACAGGCGAGGCAAGGCGACGCGACGTTAATGGGCTTGGGGGATACGTGCATATAATTGAAAAATATTGAATGCCTGCGTAACAGTGAAGCTTATTTATTATGCCCGGGAGCAAAGTTCGCCAGAGCCCCCACTCGAGGGGACACCTCAATAGGAAAACTTCAGCCAACTCAATTTACCGTACAGCTGCTTGTTCTTCTTTCATCACATTTCACATGAACTTATCATCCAATTGCTCTCTCTCTCTCTCTTTCATATCTTTAAGACTCAATTTTTATATGACATTCTTAAATGAAGAATGTGTAATACGAATATGAATTATGATTATCCATTCTGAATAATACCCTCAAAATAAAAGTTTTTTATGCCACTCGAGCGAATGAAATGATTGTGAATGAATATTTTCCTGGAAATGCGTCAACTGTATTTTTATGAGTTTTTGATATTGTCACTTGGCCTTATACAACAAGATATTATTTAAGCCTATTTGGAAGTTTCTCTTTGCTGAAATATGTCCAGATATGTGTTCTTCTGCCTTTAAGGCAACTTAATCTAAACAGAAATTTATTAAATATATTTTCTAAGGCTATGAAAGATAATGAAAAGAGAATATATATTTTATGGGAAGAAAGAGTTAATGGGTGTAACTATTAGAGATAAAGTTTTATGGGATATTTGATATATTTTAGGTCAAGACCAAGTTTATTAGGTCTTCTCTTAGTTATAGTGCTCGGGCTAGTAGATCTTTGAGCAACAGTACCTAAACAGCTAGCCAGATTGTTTGGGTGAGAATATATTCTCTCGCGGTATTTTTTAACAAGGTTTTGGATTCTGTCTGCAATTGTTGTCACTTTGGGGTCACGGTCATTGTCCCAGGCTCTCATGTACCAAGGAGCTCCAGTGATCTTCCTCAGCGCTTTGGTCTGAAGAATACACAGCATCCCGGCTGCAATTCCATATAACAGGATGGCATAGAAGACGCCAGTAGCGAAGTCAAACTTGAATCTTCTGTCCTTGTTGTCTAGAGATAGTATCTTGTTTCACGCTGCAACGAAAAAGTTTTAGACAACTTAAACCTAAATGGAAGTTATTAAAACTGCGATCTGAATTTCCTCAGAATTGTGAAGTGACAAGTGATAAAATCATTTGTCAATGTCATATATTAGATTCACATGAGTGTACATTAATAATTTTAAAATAGAATCAAATTCTTAACAGATTCTAATATGTGTATAACATTACTATACAAGCAGTATCAACATTCATTAACCACTACTAGAACTATTCAAATTCTTCACCCAGAAACTGTCAAAATGAGATCAATTTAGTTTATGTTACATAACTTTGGTATTGTTAACATTATTCAGCTAACTGCATAATATGACTGAGCTCCTAACGTTGAGTCAACAACAACAACAACAAAGTGGCGTCAATAAGGATTTGATGCAGATGACATGTGACGCGGATTTGCAACGGATTTTAATATTTACTTTGGACTTAAGCGAAATACTGGTGGAAAAAACAAACAACCACATATACAAACGCATAAAGAACGAAATCAGAAATCTCTAAACGACACACTTGCTGACATGCATTGCCATTGGGCAAACAAACAAACAAACACATATTCCCAAGCAGTCGCCCACACACACACACCCACACACATTTGGGCAATATTTTAGCATTTGTCATAATTAGAAAGCACAGGCTCTTGGAAACAGCTGGCGAGGATGCGGGTGCCGAAAAACATAAGAAGAATGGCCATAAAATGAAAGAAAAACGCGAGTTTCAAATTCTCATCTCTTTCGCGCGCTGGCATTGGCGTTGGCTTTGGCGTCGGCGTCGGCGTCGGCGTCGGCATCGCCTACCCGACTAACTCGACAATTATTAAAGTCTTATACAAAGGGAGGCAGCGCATTTATGACTGCACTTTTCACATCCGTTTCCGCATCCGACTGTCGACACGCATACACACACACACCGCACACACACATATATATATATATATATATATATATATCGCGCATATTTGTGGGGAGTGGAGTCTGCAGGTCGCGTGGCAGCAGCAAAAGCAATTTCACTTTACATTTGTTTTACGACATTTGCTCTCCACACATATGGGCGGTCTGGCAATGGGTGGGCGTGGCATATATGCGACAGCGCCAAAGTTGCGTTCGTGCGGCTCCCGTACTGTGATAAGTATTTATTATAATGCTTTTTAATGGCGGGACCCCTTTGTCGCCCAGCTTTTACCCAAATGAGTTTTCCTCATTAGGGGCCTACTTTCAGGCATGTTAATGCTGCTTTCGTTTTCTTTTTGCTTTTGTTTTTTTTTTTTACCAATGCATTTTATTTTAAATATATATCACTCAGCCACAATGCCCAGGTGGCGGCGACACAAAGGCATAGCATAGTGTGGAAAAACTCAAAAATATAAGATCACTGCTGCATAAGTAAGTGAGTGCTCTAGTCGGGAGTGAGTGACTTGAAGATACCCTGTCAAAATACAAATATTTAAACTATATATGAGCTATGCAGATATTCACTAAAAAATACACATATTATTCTACATATTCTAGCTCTTGACAAAATTTTCTTCTTGATATAGCAAAATACAATATAATTTAAATTTAATTAAATATGTTTTTTATATGTTTAATTATATATCATTATTATTATTACTATTATTATTTTTTATTATTATTATTATTATTATTATTATAATTCTATTTATCTTTAAATATATATTTGTTTGTTATTTATCTTTATATATATGTATATCCCTTAGGAATTTGTAATGTGTTTTCTAATATGAATTATGGAATGAGCTAATTAATTGAGCAATCTACATCTGCAGTAATCTGCATAACGCGTGCATTTGTAATTACCCGTCAAACTGTCACGTTACGGACGTGGAGCAAAGCTTCCTTGCTTCATCCTCACGTCCTCACAATAAGGAAAAGTCTCTGCTTGAGTAAAGTTTGTAACGTTAACGAGCTGAAGTATTGAGTCACTTGGCAAATTAAAGATTTCCCATTTATATTGACTACTACTTAAAGGGTTTTATATCACAGCTTAAGTTTTATTTTCCATTGAAGTTGGTAAAAAACAGTGAAACCAGTTCCAGACTGAACTGAAATTTACAGTGCCAAATCGACACAGACATTGCCATTTGAATGTTATTAAAAAGATATATTTATATATCATTGTGGAATATTCAGTTTTGAGCTCGTTAGCCCATAGCTTTATCGCAATTGCTGCTCAGCCAACTGTTAATTAACACTTCAGGGCAATATGCGAATTTATTTAAAGTACAGCAGACTGCGAAGGAAATAATCTTAGAACTGTTAAAGTGAATCACAAAGTGCCTAAGAACCCAAAAATATTCTGAATAATTTATAATAAAAATCTAAGGGAAACCAAAATATTTAGTTTTTGCTTTTTAGCTGAAGAGAGAGGCAATCCTTACCAAATATAATTGAGTTATCCTTCAAATATTTATATAGTATTTCCTTTCGGCAACATTTTGGACCAGAAACTTTTCTGATTTCTTAACACATTCAGTTTAAGAATTTGTAATTGCAATTTAATATTATAAAACTAATGGCCTTTGGCATATGAAAGACCTTTTCCACTTGCTGCCAAAAACGATAAATATAAGCGAAATAGTTGCAAAGTTTAGTTTAATGACAAAAACTTTTGGTAGCCTTTTCACACCTGCCGTAAGCACGCATCCTTCATTTCACATTCGAATAGATCCTTGGAGAACTTTGCATGTTGGACACATTTTGATATGTTGGCCGCATAATTCGAAAATAGCTGACTAACTAGTCGAGTCATGACTAGCCTGTTGCTCTGTTGACTGACATTAAAACTTAACGCGCTTTGAGCTACGCGCTTTGAGCCCACATCAGCAGAGATGTCAAGCTGGCTGGGTGAAGAGTGGCCCAAAAGTTACATAATTAAGAAGGGGCCAGCACATAGACATGGCTTTGGGATTTGGGTCAGCCAACAGCTCCAAAGTGTACCTAAATAATGCGCTTTAAAATTCAGTCATTCGTGCTAACATTTTTGGTTGTTTTCAGTCGAAACGGCACGTAAACATAATTAGACGTACATTTAAAATGTCATTAAATGGCACAGGCGACGCGTTTGCCTCGTTTGGGCCAACTAACTAGACACATTATGCTGCCACTCGAGCCCAGGGCCAGTCCCAGCTCCAGTTCCAGTTCCAGTTCCAGTTCCAGTTTCAGTTTCAGTTTCAGTTCCATTGCCACTTACGGGTATATTTGCATTCTGTAAAAGTCCCCACTGTGCCCACTGTGCCCACTGTGCATGTGCATGACACTGGCAACTGCGAAGGACGAGAGCCAAGCAACAACATCTAAACACCATTAGGCAGCCTTTTGGGCCGGGCTGCTTGGCCGTGGCAAAGCGCGTAGAGCCCACTTAAAAATGTGCTCGACAACTTGACATTGTTTCAAGAGCGAAAATATGATTTTTAACAGAGGATAATGGCCAACTGGAGAAGCAGAGCATAACATAAATAACAACACGTGGCCCAACTCAACACGTATCTACTTAGTCTTTGAGCAATAAAAGTGAACACCTTTTTGGCATTACCCACGTAGTTGAGGCTCAGCAGAATCAATTTGAAGGATATCATCATCTGATAATTATTGAAGTTTCAAATTAATATTTAATGTTAACATGGCTGTCTTATCTAGAATGGCAAGTATTTTGTTTTCGACACCATTTTGTAAAACTTAAAGCATTTTCTTTTAAGGCATTTTCTTGCGCTTTTAATGGTTTGCTCAAGTGCGGCACTTACAAAGTGGGCTGCCTGCCCATCTATATAAGTTACGCTCCGAAAAAATAAAAATGCAGCGTTTATGGCTCAAGTTGTGGACGTTGTCTTGTCTCATTTATTTGCCGTGGAGCGTTTTACTTACTTGCCAACCTCTACAAACTGTAACACACGTACTTTCCGATGCCCGCTCTCAGTGCCGTGCTTGACCCCACCGAGTGCCCATTAACGCTTTTTTATCTCTTCATAAATTTTAATTTTGCCAAAATACTCCAAGTACGTGCCACGCCTGCTCCAGCTGCCGACCCGACCGCAGAGACAAAGCTCCCATAATTTTGCCCAGACTGAAACTCAGACTCGTGGCTTCTTTCGGGCCTGTGTTAGTTGGCGTCTCAGCTTGACTTTGAGTAAAAAAATATATAGTATATATGACTTGGTGGCTCGTCTTGCACTTTTTCTTCTCGCTGCTTGGCAACCTTTTTTCTGCAACGTTTCTTTTTGAGCTTTGTCCTTTAAGTGGGCGGGTGGAGGGATCTTAACCTTATTCCACTGTCGGCACATTCGTGGCGCTTGTGGGTTTGTTTATCGTTCTTTGCATCTCATTGAGCTCGTTCCTGTTTATGAACAGTCGCTCGTTTGAATTGCTTACTCGGTTTGTTAAGGGTGCCCGTCTAGTCGACCCTTGGCACCGTTCTGCTCGAACTTGTCCAAACTCCCTCTCTCTCTCTCTCTCTCTCTTTCTCTGTGTTGGCCAATCTCGGTCTGAGTTGGCGCTAACCTTTTTGTGCCTTGCGCAGCACATTTAGTTTTTCATTGCATATTTATCCTAATTATAATGATTTATATGAGCCAGGTGAATGAATATTCTTTATTTCTGTTCACATCAGTGGAATGTAAGATTTGAGATATCAAGAAATGTCCTATTCTATATATATTAATTTATCTAATTAAATTATAAACATATTTTACTTCAAGAATACATACCAGCCACTAGCTGCCCGTCACTCAACATGAAAAGCTAATTTGACAGACAGATTCAGAGATAAATTCCTGTTTCTTGGGCCATAAACATCTTGAAATTTCATTTGTAATATAAGTGTCAGAGAATAATTGAATTAATTTTCCAATTGTTTGTGGTCGTGCGTAAGTTGTTTCATTTTCCCTTCTGTTGATGGAGAGGGAACTATATAACATTTACAAGCTACCTTGAACATTTTCGTATTATATTTGCCACGGTCTCTGCATAATAAGTTCTATCACTTGGCTGCCAATCAATTCGGACAAGCTGATAATTAAGCAGAGCTCAGATGTCAATTAACTTCAGTTTTGATAGGCTACACAATTGTATATAAAAGTTTATTATTCTGGTATCTTGTGGTATTTATGCGAGCGACTTCAGTGTTGCAATTTACTTGGAGCAACAGTAAATAATGGCTATATCTTTGAGCGTGCAGAAAAATAATCAAATATTTTCCTTTTTTTTTGCTGTGTGTCCTTGTGTGGGGTGGAGTGTAAGGTGCAAAACGCACAGGAGCTATGCAAAGGACTCTAACTGAAAGCACTTAAGCCCATAAAATATTCAAGCCGTGAACATGTGGAAAAAATTACAGGAGCAACCGAGCGGAGAACACAAAAAGCAGGCATGCAACAAAAGAAACAACGTGGAATAAAAGAATGGAATGGATGAGTGGACATAACAGACATTACAGCGACGGACAAGGACATGGAGCTTGAGGCCCAAAGTCAGCCGCGCAATTTGCCATTTCGCAGCAGTGGAAGGAGGATGCCAGGCGAGGCCCCGTTGTAAGGCAGCCAGCCACTGATTGAATAAAGAGTAAAGGACAAGAGGTTGGCCGGGCATGATGAGCTCCATAAATGTCGTACGGCAAGCGGAAACGGAAGAAAATGGCGCCGCTGCTGGGACTGCCAGCATTGTACAGCGGAAGTGGTAAAAGCAAAGGGCCCAGTGTCCCAAGCTCCATCCATTTGCATTTGCTCGTAGGCACCGAGCCATCCACGTCAACATCGACATCTATGTCCTTTCTGTTTTTCCTCAAAACACTCACACGCACACGCACATCGACAATCACTTCTATATGTGCTACCCAAAACTGAAGTGAATTTACAATGGAGTTGAATAATATATTAGAGGTCTGATATTTTCTTTAAATTTGTAAACTTCACAAAAGCATCATCTTATGGACCCTAAAAGTAAAGGTTCCTGCAACCAATAAACTAACGAATATCTCTTATGTTCGAACAGGCCCATAAAGGGCTGTTGAGCGAGATGGTGGCAACGCCTGCTTCGCGGTTATATTAAAAGCGCGATGAGGATATTAAACATGTCCTTAAGCATAAAATGTCAATAAACGCAGCGGGCCGAAGCTAAGCAGTTTACATTGGCTGCACGACGGCGACAGCAAGGCGAAGGCGCCAGCTACACACACTCTTAGCCAGACAAACGAATGAGCATCTTCTGCATCTGGCTTATAGTCTATACTCAGCGTTAACGAGTAGCAAGAGGGGTATATTGGATTGCTACAAATTTATGCATTGAATCAAAGAAGGGCTTTTCAGCAAAATAAAACTTTGAAAATCTAAAAAAGTTTTTACATATAGCAAGAGGGAGTTCGAGGGTATTTTCAAGTCGAGTTTCACCACAAACCGACTGGCTCTTACTTGCCTCTTTTTGTACTCTTTCTCATTTTTGTTGTTGTTCTCTTTGGGTATTCTTGAATTACGTTACTTGTGCCACTCGCTTAGTGTAAGAAACTGAAGTGCAGTTCGGCAAGGAGTCTGAACATAAAAATGTCACAGGGATAGCATAAGCAGATGGTACAAAAAAATTGAGTTAGTGATAACATGGCTGCTTGAATCTGATAAGCACTTGAAATATCGCATGTATGCAGATTTGCCGGCGTAAGTGAGCAGAAATATTCCTAAAATGGCTCAGCTATAAGAATGTTTAAGTTGCGTCGACACAAGAAGTACCATTGTAATTGAAACCTTATCAGCAGACGTGCGTTTTCAATGAACTCTTCAAGTTTCATTGTTGTTGTTCTTGTCAGTTGACTCTTATCAAAAAACCGAAAACTGAAGGTTACAAGTTACGAGTAATTAGTTCTTGGGAGCGAATCGTTGTCTGAATATTCACATCTGACATCTCGGTTAGTTGCTTTGATAAGACCGAATGGAGTAGTTGCAGCGGCATGAAAGGTAGAAAATGTGATGTGAACTGTATGGCCAGAGAAGTGACTAAAACTCTTTTACCTTAGTCTCCAGCCGATGGTTAAATGCCATCCTCTTGGCTGTGCAGCTGTGGCTAACATGCGGCCTTTCCATGGAACAGCTCTGCAACTATTGGCCCGGCAGCGGCTACGTAGGTGACCCCGGAGACTGCCAAAGCTGGGGCTACTGCAAAAATAATAAGCTTGCGGCTCGTGGACGGTGCCATGATAATTTGTATTACGATTCACAGTCTGGCAAGTGTGAAAAAGCCCATCTGGTACGATGCGCTCCTCAGAACTGGGAGCTCTGCGCCCAGAGACAGAGTGGGGAGTATGTTGCCGACCCATTGGACTGCAGAGCGTACAATAAATGTGATAACGAGGGCAATAATGACGGGCAGAGTTTCTGTGCCGAAGGCTTTGTGTTCAGCAACAGGCAGCAGACATGTGTTTCGAGTGTCAACGGATGTCCACAGGAAACTTTTTCCATATGTGCCTACATGCAAAGTGGCACTACCGTTGGCGACCCATTGAACTGCGGCCTCTACCTGGAATGCGAGAGCGGAAGAGGCATTAGACGGGTCTGCACAGCTGCTCGTTATTACAACTACAAGAGCGTACGGTGCCAGACAACTCAGCCAGAGTATTGTCCAAATGATGAGAGCAGCTACAAGCCTGTCAAGCATCCACCTCCGCCTCTAGACGTATCTGTGTGTGCCAGCTTCTTCGAAGATAACCTTTCCGGTGTTCAGCTCATTTCAGATGCCCAGACTTGCCACGGCTACTACGAGTGCCGCTCAAAGCATTTTGTTGGTAAATGGCACAGTTGTCCACACGGCACGCACTTCCAATGGTGGAGTCAAAGGTGTGTAAGGCCCGACTCTTACAGCTGCCCCTACGATCGATGTGCCAACCTCAACTCGACCTTTGTCGCCGCAATCAACACAGGCTGCTCCCAATATATCCACTGCCATAATCAGATATCCCAGCAGATCATCGAGTGCCCCGAAGCATATCCATACTTTGACGAAAGAAGAAGCGTCTGCGGCAAGGAATTTCCCAATTATATTGTATGCTATATGGAAGATTAAAATGTTCCAATGAGACAGCGTACCACGTAATTGTACTTCTCTTTAATAAATTACAAAACATTTATTATATATTATAATGATATGCTTTGAGATGATTTCTTCTTATTTGTTCTGGTTGCTTAGCATTTTGGGGTCTATCGCAAAGCTAATGATTAATTCATTCATTTAATATCTCAAAGGAATCGAAAGCAAAACATGCCATACCCAAAGGGCAAAGGTCAAATCAGAATCAGAATCGGCAAACAAAGGCAAGGAATGCGTAGACCAAAATTTATGCCTGACCAACATTTTTAGCGTATTTTTTCACACTCGTATTTTAATGCTTCGTAGTTAAGGACGGGCCACAGCTGGCGCGCAATGTGTTTCGAAGGACTTTTCTTTTTCCATAATTTCTCGCAGCTCGCGTTAAACTGTAGAAGATGCACAAAAACTTTAACAATATTCGAGGGTTGTTAGTCAACTCGCAGCCAAGGACTTTATACCTTTTTTTTTTCCTAACTCATAAAGTGGCTTTAGTAGCGAGAGCTTGTGCATGAGGATATATATAACGCATTTAAATTATGTCTGAATTCAAAAAAAAAAAAAAAAGTTAATAAAGGAACGTCACTAACTCGTGGCTCTTGAAATTGATAATTTAGCATTTAAGTTACATCATTCAGTTATCTATATTAAATATAATAAATTAAGAGGGAAAACTCTAATCGGGGTGACGTGATTCCCTCAACATCAGATTTTTCTGGTAAACCAATTTTTTAAAATTAATGCGTGTTTTTAACATTTCTCATCCCAATTGTCACAACTAACTAAAATATCGTAGTTTACTCAATTATTAACTTTAAATTATTTTAAATCAATATAATTATTATTGATTAACATGAATATCATAGCAATGATTAACTTGAATTTCAATATCAATTTGATAATATATCTCCTATTACCATTATTATTTAATTATTATCATCATTATCATTAGTAATATGCTGCTAGTCATTGAAAATGGCAATGATAGTGATAGGAACAAAAATAATGAGAATACGAGACTAATGACAGCATTAGTGTCGTATTCTCATTATTTTTGTTCCTATCACTATCATTGCCATTTTCATAATCTTAATAATCATTATCTAAATGATAGTTGTGATCAGTGTATTAATGACGTTTTAAGATTTGGTTAAATGATCATAATCGTAATAATAATTAGTACAAGTATCATTATGATAAAGATTAACATTCAAAGGACTATTGGTGTGATAATGACTAGAACAATGATCATTATTTTATATCAATTATTATTAAAAGAATAACTTTAAATGTATAAAAAAAATATATATATATACAAACTATATATTCTAATTGTTAATAATGCTAACTAGAGTAAGTATGTATAATGATTATATTTATATATATATATATATATATATATATAATCATAACACATTTATATTTACACATGATTAATATAACTCTACTTAGCATTATTAACAATTTCAACTTATCACGCACAGAGGAAGACCACCACTGCCCACCAAGACGTCTGGGATGCCACTGAAGCTGCGCGCAAGTGAGCTTGCCTTTATATAGGCGGGCTACACTCTCAAACTCGAAGCTTGAACAGTTGAGATCGAGCACTCCAACTCTAACTGTTAAGCCTTACGCTGAGTTAGAAGAAAGAGCGTGCACTCTGCTCTCTCAAGCATTCGCAGCGACAGCTGCACAGAACATATATCATAACTGCTCTTCTTCAATTCTCACTCTTTCCCTTCTCTTACTTCTTAAGTGAGTATATTATTATTAGCTATGCGATCAAAGTTAGAAGTCAGAACACACACACAATCAGACAGATAGTTAGACAGACAGACACGGTAATATACACATATTTATCTACGTTTATCTAGATCAGCTCAACATATTGATCAAGAATATTTATTACAACATTACAATCTAAATGAGCAAGAATATATAAGAGTTATGGGGTCGGCCAGGCCTCGTTCTGCCTATTTGATAAATTTTTAATGGGTTCAAGCTATACAAAATTCTAGTTAGACGGGCTCCCTTGGGACAGCAGAAAGTTATATAGTTTTAATATATTATTCCATATGGGAAATTTGATTTATTTTCCTAAAATGGCATTGCTTTCGAAAAATAACAATCATAAACGTGTGTCATAGACTAGTCTGCTTTCAAATTTATATTTGAAGACTAAAACGGTCATAAATCAAAGATCGATTCGACAGCAAATATACACAAACGGTATATACACATATATCAATATATAAATATATATATATATTCCTAATGTTTCTTAAATGTACAACAACGTTCGAAGCAAGGTGTGTAAGTGTTTCATTTTTTGCGCTCCACATAAATTTCTCATGTTTTCGACTTAACACACTCGACGGTCACAGCCGTAGCTGAGGCGACGCAGAATGTTAAGTACGAAGATAAGTGGAGCGAGGCAATGGCTGCAGCTAACCATTGTGGCCTCGAAAACGAAGCCAAGAACACGATGAGTCATTGAATTATTATGATTGACTTTTATTACATGGAATCGCAATTTATTTTACTTAACAACAAGCAGCCAAACGAAGGAACGTGGCCCAAAGGCGTACCAACAACAAGCCTGGCCAAAAAGCATTCCCAAAATTTGAATGAAAAGTTATAAAGAAATTACGTTATTTATCATTCGCAGTGTTGTGCAGCCCGCGGCCGAAGCAAAATAGAGAGCGGCGAGAGAGAGAGAGAGAGGGAGAGAGCAACAGAGTGGAAGGGGCGAGACAGAGACACGGCCGACCCAACGGCAACCCAAACCGTTTCCGTTTCCGCTCATTTATTTGCCTGACTGTCAAGCTCACTCACGCACACAAACACACAAACACACACACACACACACATGGTCACATGAATATATATATACAAACGCATATTTTTCCAGAGGTCTGCGCTCTGCGCTTTGCGCTCTGCTGGTTGTAGTTTATACACTGTTAAAAAGTTTAACTTTGCGCAAGAGAAATTTAAATTTATTGTTTTGCGGTTTTATTGAACGACTCCGCCATCACCTCAATCGCCGTCCGGCAGTCACGCCAACACTTTATCACGATCCTGACAGTAGCTTGGCGAAAAATTAGTTGCCGCCCGGCAATCGATGGGCGTTTGATTTACTGCCATGACAAGATTGAAATGCCTAATAGCTATAAAATTGGGCGTGGCAGCTGTGCCAGCCACCAATGTGAATTAAAGGTAGCCAAGCCGGCCTGCCTGCCTCTGGACTCCGATTACAAATCGAGCTGTCCCTTGCCAAACACTTATCCGTTCTAAATTTGGCCCTTGGTATAGCAGCTGAATGTGTACCTACTTAACTAATATCAGGTTACAATCGATTTAGGAATTTTCTGTAAATAAAAGATTTTTTGACACGCCAAACAATGAGAGAAGAGTCGTTCGTGTTTGTCAACCTTGTGTAGTCTTACAGGAAAAAACAATTATATAATGAATTCAAACGAGAAAACAAACAAGAATTTGATGGGTCCTGTAGAATTTTTCACTCAAATTGGAAAAGTGTTAAAAATAAATTTTCATTGGAAATTTTCCAGTTAGTGACTAAACTGCTCTTAATCTTTACTTTTATTAAGTTCTGGGTATAACAAGTTGGCCTAATAGCCTAAATGAAAAGGCAATGGATCAAGCTCTAGCTATTACCTCTGTCTATCTCTAAAAGTT
Organism: Drosophila nigricruria; assembly: GCA_037075265.1. Lineage (NCBI taxonomy): Eukaryota > Metazoa > Arthropoda > Insecta > Diptera > Drosophilidae > Drosophila > Drosophila nigricruria. The sequence goes on from JBAMCI010000074.1 coordinate 2,134,223, forward strand.
TGGCTACCTAGACTTATCTAATATTCAAATTTAGTTTACTTAAAGACAAGTTATAAACTATAGATCTATATCTATATTCAACAAGATCTTTCAATATAATAAGCTTTTGCAAATTAATCAAATATCAGAAGATTATCTACCTAAAATACCTAATTGATACCCCAACTCAACAGAGAGTGTCTCCCAGTCGAGCAGACCCGGCCCGCAGCACTTTACCTTACCCTTGAATTGCTAAGGACGCACACGCCTGGCTTAGCGTTGTCAGGGCCAATGGCGCCAGCCAACGGTTTAGCCAGCCTAACAATTCTTAGCCATGGCATTGCTTTCACCCTGTGGCATACAGTGAGCCTTTTGTTTTTCCGTCTACCGGGTGGATTACGTGGTTACCTTGGGATGAGATGCTGTCCGTTGCTGCGAAGTTTCATTTTGCTTTCCTCTGCCACCATTCGTGTATCGGGCTCTGTGGAGCTGTGTTGGTGGCTGTGTTGCCAAATAGCTGTTTGCCAGATGCTTATGCCTTCGTTGTTGACATTTAGTTGACATACACAACACAACGCAAATCCCCAGCCCTGCCTGCTCTCTATCGCTCACTGGGTGCTCTGTACTTCCGGCAACAGGCCATGTAATAGATCATCAGGCGACTTTGTTTGCACTTCGCCACTGAACCCCGGAGCTGTCTCTGCCATCATGGCATCCTCCAACGTTCCATCGTGGCCTTCGTCAGTCTGGCGTTGATTGCTCGTCCTCAGCTGCTCAGCTGCTCAGCTGCTGCGCTGAGCTTTATTATTGCAAGTTAGAAGGGCAGTCGACCCCCTCTCAGCCCTTCAGCCCCACAGCCCACAACTTGCACTGGCTTAGACAATTTTTGAAAGGTTATTTCTCTTGCAACAGCCGCGCTCTCTACTTTGTTGCGCTTTGCACTTCATTTGCTGTCCGTCCATTCCTCCTCATTGCTGCAATAAATATTGTTTACTCTACTCCATCGTGTGCTGCATCGCTTGGACAGCTATTTGTTATGTCATTCGGCTGCAGCCGCTGACATTCATCCAGCCAGAGCGACAGCATCCTGAAATATGGCCGAGACATATTTCGATAAGTATTATATCGCTCAAAAGGGACACCAATTTGTTGCAGGCATGCCTCTAGTAATACTACGAGTATGGGATGCATGCCCCATTATTTCTTACCATAAATACTGGCTGATAATTTGAGTCTCTTAATCATGTAAACTTTTTATTATCCCATTCCTTTGCTATGCATATAACAGATTAATGTATGTATATACATATCAAATTTGTATTCCCCGGTTCATTTAACATAATATTACCCAAATTTATCTGTTAAGCTGCTCGCTCAGACAGCATTCCATTCCATTAGTGAAGTCTTTGACGGATTCCACTTCTCAGACACCTGAGGCGATAAAATTCCATCAAATTTTTCAAAAAGTTATGAAACAAAAACTTTGCCTTTAAAAATTGGTTTCCATTGACAATTTAAGTAGAAATCCCAAAGGTAAAAGAAAAAAGAAAAAACTTGATCGCCTTTTTAGTCTCGTCGCAGCAGAAATACTCTGTAAATATGAAGTGGTCTTGTTACCAAGTGCTTACCAGTTTTTGTTAGAATTTTTAGGATTATATCCAATATAAGTCTTAATTATAATACTTAGATCAAGTGTGCGCAGTGTAATATAACTCAATGCCAAGTTTCTTTTACCTCGGAATGCATATCGTATGGAAAGTTTCATGTCACTAGCTTTAAGTCTATTTTAGTCTAGCCGGTAGACTATCGATAACGATCCCAAAGGACGTTTCGATATGACTTAAGCCAATGGCTAAAATAAAGTTAATATTCTTTTTTATAAAGTGTTTATTATAATCCACAATTTGTATATAAGATACTATTTGCGCCTAGCACCGGGTGGAGGTCTGAAAGGTTTCCTTCGAGACTTCGAGTCCACAATGAGCACAGACTGGCGTTTCAAGAAGTTGCGAGATGGCACCTCATTGTCATCATCAGCTGTGGCCACTGTGGGAGAGTAAAAGAGTCTGATTAATATTGACCGGACTACAATGGTTTGCTTCACCTATCTTCACTTACCTACGGCCGGCGCTTGTTCTGGCGAGGACGACGAAGTGCCTGCCGCACGTTGTGAGCGTCCTGCGAATAAATTGTAATAACACATGGGCATGGGCTGCGGCTTCTCGCCCTCGGGAACGGATGGCGATTTGGGTGGCTCAGTCGAATACAGATCCTCCTCTTCGTCTTCTATGTCCAAGTTAGGTATTTCAAGGGGTGGTATATCGTCTGGTTTGCTGAGCTCTTGGCAACGTTTAATTTTCAACTTAAGGATCTGATAAAACTCAAATTATTACGAAAGCTCAAAAGCCAGTGTTAGCTGTGCTATCTACCTCAATTAGGTCCTCGTCCTGCGCCACATGGGCCAGGAAATTGGGCAGCTCTGCTACGGTGATACGCAGCTTACGTTCTCGCATGTCAATGTTGTTCTCATCCACTTCCTGCACCTTGAATATCATCTCGCAAATGCGCTCCTTCAGGTACTTGAGCACACCCATTGACTTGTCAGCGGCATCTGTGTCCTTCTTGCGTTCTTCCTCCATTGCAGCTATGTTGATTTTAATTTGTTCTATGACTTCCTGATTGCTATTTTACAGAATAAAGCAGTTACTTAAATGCAGATTTTTCGGGTGTGTTTAACTTACACTTCACTCTCTTTGACGTCCGAAAACTTGGAAGCCTCCAACTCGCTGGCAAGTGCCTCACGTTCTGCCTCCAAATTGGCTTTTTCGGCTTCAGCTGCTTTTCGCAAATATGTGAGACGTGCAGCCGATTCCTTTTGGGCGCTAAAGCGCTCGAAAACTTCGAAGGGTGAGGTGGCGCCCGAAGCCTCCATTAACTGCTTAAACAGGGACTCCATGTCGCTGGTAACACTCTCGAGCTGTGAAACGGGCTCTTCTTCGCCGTTCTCTGTCTTGGCCGTGTGCTGATCGCCCGAGCTGGAGCCCACACTATCCTGATGCACTAGTGTCTTGGTCTCTGCGAAAAGCTTGCGACCAATTCGCTCCAATTCCAGCTTGCGCGCCTCCACCTGCTTTCGAAAGTCCAAAGCTTGACGCTCGCGCGTCTTCTGTGAGAGATTGGCCTGTTGCTCTTGGCGCTGAAGGACGACCTTTGCCGCATCCCGCATTTCGATGGCTTCATTGTGCACCTGTTGCAGGCGTTCGATCTCCGACTTTTGGTCGTTAAGTGAATGCTCCAATTCGCGTAAGCTGCGCTCGAACCGCTCCGCATCAGTCATGAGTGAAGCTTCGATCGAGCGATACTTTTTGCGTATGTGCTCAGCTTCCATCCACTGCACATTGGTGCGATGAATCTCATTCTCCAACTGGCAGACAAGCTGAGGCAGACCAATGAATCGTTTAGTCTGATGCATATTGCTATGAAGATAGCACTCACCTTCCGATTGGCGTCCTCCTCGAGAGTCTCTGGTGGCTTCTCACCCAAATTTTGGCTTTGCGCCTCCTTGTTGGCCAACAGCTCCCGATATTTTTCCACCAACCTGCTGAAGTGCTGTTGTCGTGTCTTGAACCGATGACGCAGCAAATCCATTTGCTTGCGACTCTCGGTTATCTTCAGATCGGTCAAGAATAAGGCATCTTCGGCATTCTTGGCACCAATCGGATATGTAGCCTTACCTACAATAATGGTGGGCGTGGCACTCTGTTTCTTACGCGGCTCAGAGCTCAGAGACTCCTTAATAACCACGGAACGCTGCAGAGGATGTCGTAGGCGACTTACCTTAACCGTCAATTCCTTAATATCCTTTTTCAGAGTTCCAATTGTGTCGCAGTTAATGCGATTCTGCTTCTGCCATTCGGCAGCATTGGCCGTCTTCTGGCCCTCTGGAAAAACACTTGAGATGTAAATTAGTTTCAGTGAGTGAACTTAAGTTTCCATACCAGCCAGCAAAATACGTTTCTTAATCTCATTGATTTGCCGATTTAAATCATTCAATTTCTCCGATTCCATTTCGTCCGCAGCACTCTGCTTGTTTTTACATTTCACTCAATCCGGCTAATTTGTTTGATCAATACACCAAAAACGAATTTGTTATGACAATAGCATTTGCATGGAGACCGACTGTTAGTCTCCTGCAACCACGAATGTCAAAAACAGCTGACGCGTAAACAATGTGCTTTCGATAGTATCTAGTGGCTAGTGATAGTCCTGTTTTTTTTTTTTTTAACATTGCTATTCACATGTGGCCTTGGTGTCAAGAGCATCCGACTGCATAATACTTGTCCTCGGTCTAAAATCGGTTAAACTTATTGAATAACCAATGCCATTGGATTTTCCATGTCCCATTTGAATGACCCACTCAATCTATAGGTCTGTCTGTGCAGAAGAACTACAATAATCATTCTACAATACTTTGCAATTTTAGTTCTACAACTGAGGAAGATATTTTTTTTCCAATTTACCATGCCCCTAATTTACCATGCCCCTTGGATATATAACTTTTGGTCTATCGTAAGAGAAGCTTTTCATTAATTGAGTTGCTCAAACTATGGAAGTTATAGTTTTACTCGATTGCCGATTGCTAATAGCTTCTTCGTTTATACAAACAGAAATAAGGGAATTGAAAAAGTATTGATAACTGCATAAGGACAGCAAAACGTAAGAGTACAAGAATTACTTGGAATAATCATTTATAAAGCTAAAATTCAATCCCAGTGACTCTCTCGCTCTCTTAATGCATTTATCAATACTTTTTTAATACTCTTTCAGTCAAATGAATAAAACGAGAATTCCGGCACAATATGTCTGACAACTGATAGAGTCTAGAACAATATGGAAATAAATAAAAAACTTGATTACAAAAATACATGTGTAACGGAATAATATTTTGATTATTGAACAATGAACAAAAAATAGATAAATATATTACTCTATGGGTTTCTCTACACAATTAGCTACAATGCTCACAAACTGAGAAGCTACGTCCGAATCTGTAAAACTACAGGCCAGAGGCTGGCGAATTCCTTGAGGACAATTCGCGAAATTGTAGTAGAGCCAGTGGCAACTGTTGGGGCTCTTTGCCAAATAATTGACGTTCCACTTGCCATCCACGGGCATATGGACCAGAAGTTTCTCTGACTTCTTGTCCCAGAGCAGTATGTAACAGTTCCCAGAATTTGGCTGTCTCCAAATCTCAATCAGTCCCTCACCTAAATATTCAATTATTATCTTATAGTTGATAAGTTCTTAGTTAATTTACCTTTTTTCTTCCATATCTTTTGATTGTCAAAGGCGAAAAGCTTAGTTGGCTTGCGAAATATTTGTACACCCGTCCTTCTAATAACTCCTGGATCACTTATCTCGTGAAACGTGTTGAGCGTTCCTTTAACCTTCTCATTCATGCTTTCATCAGTTTCAATGGTCAATTCTACTTTAGATTCTTTGAGTACGCTATGAGACTCTTTGTTTTCATTTGATTCATTTTTCACTTGAGGAGAATCAAGACGCATGCCAAATAGCTCCAAGTTATGACTTGGCTGGCAGAAATTCATCTTTTCATCAGAAGTACACATTGAAAATTCATGAAGCTTTTGCCAATTTAAAGTTTTCTTTTTATTGGAAGTTAATTTGGTGGCAGAAACGCTTTCTGAGAAAAATAAATATATTAAGAACAATGTAAACAAGAATTCAATGATGTCAACTCTTACTAGGTGGAATCATCGGCAAATCCTGCTGCTTTTCTTCTAAAATATCCTTGATAACATCAGCAGTTAAGAGTCTACATTTCATAATGCTTTCGGATGTGCGTTTTATCCTCATTCGATTAGCATCGACAAAAAAGTTTTCCATACTCTGTGCCGCAAGCAATCTATTTCTGAAGATTTCATTAAGTATTCCAGACTTGGGTTGCTTCACAGCAGGTGGTTCTACATTATCGGAAGCGATAACTTTCTCTAGTTCAGCATAGCCTGGATCCATATCTGCTATGAAGTATATGTCATTGTCTGACTCGCTATTAGCGACCTGCAGTTTCTCCAAAGGAAGTTCACTTGAATCGGGAAGCGAATGGGACTCAAACGACAACAATTTTGAATAATCCATATCCTCTGGGAATATCTTTAGTTTGTGATTAGATGCAATCGTGCTGAGCCTGCTGGCAGGCAATGAGAAGTCTATGTGCAGTTCTTCGAAAGCTGGACTATATATCAGTTCTAGACTCTTTTCCAAATCCCTTGTCAATTCAAAAGAGCTGATAGGTTTCAGAAATGGTATCTTCCCTAGACTTAGCAGTGGCTCTTTAGTTTTCAAATCGAAGAAGTATGGACTTTGTGCAGTTATATATCGAGTTGAGTGCTTGCTACCTTCCAACATTCTGAAAAATATTTAAGTGCACTACAATTTGGAAAAAATGATGTTAATTTATATTTATTGAATGATCGGCTACTGTATGTGTAACTAAAAAAAAGCCTAAGAAATTCTTTTAACAATGTAACGTGAGCTTACTCTTTTCAGCTTGTTTTTTTTAATATATTTGAACGTTATACTTTCTTCGAGCTATTAGTAGATACATCATCTATATATGTCGCCAAGTTTCTATTTTCTTCAGCATTCATTTGCCATTGAGTGACTGCTTCAACATTCTATTCTATTGGACCATCTCATAATTTTCTTAATGTTCTCTAGATTCGTAACTCATTAAAATTCACAAAGCGGAAACTACGAGTATTTCCACGAGCAATTCAGTCAGTATCTAATTACACTTTTCTCATTGCTCATCAGCGAGTATATACGTAATTATCAGTCGCCAAGGAGAAATGAAAGCATGGTCTGACAACCAAATAACATTGACAACAAGTTGTCTTTGAGGTATATTTCAAAAGTCTTTCGCCAACAACAAAGATAGCCACAGGGTCGAATAAAAGCAAGGCATACAATTGAGAGAGTGTTTACCCTCCTCCACTGACTAGAATAGCCGTAGAGCATTATAATACCCTGTAATTAATCAAAGTATGCGTGGCATATCAGTTTATACATTTTTGAAGAGATGAAAGAGCCTGAAAGAGCCTCTCTGTTCTGCAAGATATATACATTATGGATATAATATATATATAATAATATTTTCGCTCAAGTTGAACGATTGAAGAGATGTTTTTGATATTATGGTATGGTACTATCGTGGTAAGGTACCTTTACAGATTTTTTAAAGCCTTTTTCTCATATGAAGAATGAAAACAAAATTAATAAAAATTAATCTTTCAGCTTCTACTCAAGTTCTAAATATTTATAAACCTAGATCTTTCAGTTGCACTAATTTAAGAATGTATTTTCTTCAGCGAGATATTACAGAAATAAGAGATAAATATTTGTAAAATATAGAAAGAAAATGTATGATTAGAGAGCATCTTTTAGCAGATCAGTCCTGGCTAACTCGCTTTTCTTTGAGCGTATTGAAAAAAGTGCCAGCAGCTAAGCAGCAAAAAAAGAAGAAAACTACAAGTAGGGTGGTTAAGGCAAACAGCGTAATGTAAATCAAAAATATGCATAAAATGCGAGGAGAACAAATACAAAATGCGAACAACAAATAAGTAAATAGAAAAATAAAATATATAAATAACAAAACAGAAATGCAAGACCAAAGCGAAGCGAATTTGGTCTTTAAAGCAAAAACCATTTAAATATTCGCCCCATTTAATTTGTATAGTATTTGTGCCACAATACGGCACTTCCGCTCCGCTTTTCCGATGCAGTTCAGCATTTCTCTATGTGTGTATGTGTGGGTGTATGTGTGGGTGTGTGTGCCTCTCAAATTGACTTTCCCAGTTCTGTGTATACCTTTGTTCGATAGTCCGCCCATCTTGCAACCAACCACAAGTTGGTCCTTTTAGATTTTAGCTGTCGACACTTGGTTTTTGTTCCTGTCTGTGACTTTTTCGTTCAGTTATATTTTGTTGACACTTTGCTGTTGCCGCATCCAATGGTAAAAGCAAAACATGTCAAAGTATGATTTGAAAAAATTCGAAATTGATTTATGTATTTGTTTGGAAGTAAACGAAAGCATTTGCGATTTAGCTTACCAATTTAAAAAGAACTCGAAGAAAAGTGATAAAACGTCTCCTGCCTTTCCATCACTTGACAGCCATCAAAAATTGGCAAGAGCAAATAAGCAACGATTTTATACATCATGCCCAAGTTTGTACACCATTGCAGATAAAGAGCTTATTTACAATTTAGAACAGCGAAAGTCTTAATTTATGCAACAAGAGAAAAGTTTTTTTTTAAACAAAACAACTTTCCGTATGAAAAACTTATTTTTTTTCAATCAGATTATGTTTTTGTAGGTCGATAAGAAACTGTTTCTATAAAGAATAACTTTTTAAACTTATAAGAGATAATCATGAAAGGTAATTCTTGAATAATTAAACTAGAATTTTAAGATTTTTTATATTTTTTAATAATAATATGGGCAAAAAAAACTATGTTTAAGCAGCTTTAATAAAGTTAATATACAATATAAGTACTTTTTGAAATAAAATTAAATTTAAACAAATATGAATCTTTAGACTTAAGGCAACCCACTCAACCATCATAGCAAAATTAATTACTGAACGCTTAGATCTACGCCTCCTAAGCCAACCAAATCAAACACATTTTGAAATTAATTAAAATTAAGCCGCTAAACGTTGTAGGAGTCTGCACATGTGGCAAATGCCGATGATAAGGAAATTATTAAGGCACAAGCTGACAGATGCGGCGCGAAAAGTACAAAGTCATGTTCGAATGGGCATGGAACATCGCTTACAAATTAATTACATTTTATAATTTAAAGATGAACGCCATGAGCGTCACTGTATGCGATAGATATACATATTATGAAATATGTGTGCATATTATCTCCGTGTGTGTGTTATGGGAGCCATGTCGCTGCTGGCGCTCCTGTTGATTATGTTCAGGCTGTGTCGCGTCGACAGGTTCACTGACCTCTTGCTCTGACATTTGCTCGTCATGCCCATGCACAGCAGTCAGTCGACCAGCTAGCACACACATGTGCTCATACCCTTTGACACACACACACATACATACACTCGAGGCTGTTTTGCGTTTGTGTGTGTAAGAATGTATGTCCTGCAGGCAACACCTGTAAGCCAGCCAACCTTTGCACCAGCCGACAGATGGTAGAACATGTATAAAAAGTTGCCGGGCGAACGCAGCGCAGCGCGAAATTATTCTAATTAGAGCTCCCATCCTCCCTGCCACAGCTCGATCCTTCAGCAGCTTTTGCGAAAGCTATCTCCCACTTGCTGTTCCTTTTGTATGTACTAAATATTTTGCATTTCTTTCATTTTAATGCAATACTGTGAATGAATAGTTTTATGAATGGACCTAATCACGAAATCCGCTTTATAAAAGGCTTACAAAATAAAACGTCTCATGGCGCTCAACGGCAAATTGGCCAATATCGCACAGCTTTACTTAAGCTTTTCAGATAAAATGGCATAAGGTTTACTTGAGTAAAAAAAATGTTGTGGATTTTGTTTAGTTTAGACTGAAGCATATCTGGCGATAAGATAAGGTCGCATATATGAAGTAGAGTCTTAAGCCTAGCCTTTACTTTCCTTGAGGTTATCATATGTAGAAGAGTTTTCTTATTTTAAATCAAAATTCTGTAAAGGTAAGGTAAGGTAAGGGTAAGGGTAAGCCAAATTAATAAATGTCTATATATATTATATTTATTAATAAATTATAATTTTCACCCTATTTGCGTCATGTGTTATGAAATAACATAACTCACAATTCATCTACAACGAAATGAGGTGTAGTTTATGAAATATTGACAAAATGTGCTTGATAGGTTAACGCATTTTGGAACATGTATCCTGCCATGTTTTCTCATGCCCATACACACACACACACACCTATATTCATATATATATGCATACATATTTATATACATATATGGAAAGCGTATTTTGAGCATATCATTGCCAACGCACACAAATTTTGGCTTTAGCTTAATTCACTTTGGACCAACAACTCGCTGCGAACACAGTGCACACACAGACATTTGCCAGTTGGCAGTTGCTGCTGCTGCTACTACTACGGCTCATGCTGCTGCCGGGTGCTGATGATAATGGCCAGATGGTGACGAGGATGACACTGCAGCCTATCAGACTGCCAAAAGACAGGCAAGTGTCAAGCCAGTGCCCGACGCGTGGTACATTTTTCGTCAGATTCAAATGTTGTTCCTCACATGCTCTGATACAGTTGCCTGGTTATGTTATACTCCAAGCTGTCATGTGTTAAATTAGAAGCACGGCAGGCGCCCGAATTGCTCTGCTTTCAACATCAGCTGCTATTCCGCCCGAGCCTCTAGCCCCCCCCCCCTCCTGTGCACGTGTCGTATGATGTATGACATTTTTGCGCCTCATAAACAGCCACATTCACCGGCTGGTAATCAGGTGCTCACAATCCAGCGCACTCCACGTGTCGCTAGCCATTTTGCTGCTGCTGCTTTGTTTATGCGCCCAGCATTGAGGGTCCAAAAAATCAGCTCGGCAGCTCCCACCCACCTTGCACTGCAAAGTGCCCTAGGTAAAATGTGGGTCCGACCTCTGCCTGTGGTTTGTTTAGTTAGTTCAGTCAGCGTCGAATGGGTGGCACCACGGGCTGTTTGTTTGCCTTAACGAAATTGGCACGAATGGCAATGGCGTTTGCCGTCATGTTGACAATTTGTTCGACTGCGCTTACTATAAACTGACTTATTTGCCTCAGCGGTGCAATTTAAATGTAGCAAAAGTTGCTTGACCCCGCCGGCAGTAGGTAAACCAGGCCAACATTAACACGTAAGTTAATACAAAGCAGTAGTTTTTTTTTGGGAAAATTACGTTAACTGGGGTGAAAATTTGTTGAAAACTATGTTTTTTTTCTGCTTTAAACAAAAATATTTGCATGTGAATTATATATGAATAAGTGTGGTTTTGCAAAAAGCATGATTCAAGTGAAAAAATGACTAGGTTCAGGTGTTGCCAACGTAATCAGATCTTAAGTCAACATTAAAAGTGCTCTAGTTGGAAGGTTCCAGTTGGAAACTATACTCGCTGTGTTTTGATATAATTCAAATAAAATTTAGTGAATCTAGTTAAAAAAATATAATTACTACAAACGACATGTTTGATATTAATTGTTGAGATTTCTTTAAGCGAGAAATTTTCTGAGTCTGATTTCATAAAGATGAACGAAAGGATATGACAATGATTTTGGATATAAATATAATACACATTTCAGTATTTAGTATTTGAGTCTTTCATTAGTTGGAAACATAAATCTAAAAATGTTTTTATAAAATGTAAATGAGTTCAAAAAATAAAAATGTATTGTGAATTGCTTTAGGAATAGCAAAAATATTCTTTAAAATACAAAAATAAATTAAAAAAAAGAGAAAATACAGATATCAAATGGGTTTGCTCATCCACTTCAGTGGTCATCAATGCAGATTCATCAAATTACAACTGTGACATCTGACCAAGAGTTGACTGAAGTGAATTGTTAAATCGATTGCCATTCGGAGTGGTTTGGCCCTGGTTTGGCCAACTATTTTAAGCTTTCATAGATTGTGTCATCGTTAGGCTGTGCGAGTGTCCAAAATCTCATTAAAAAGACATCTCAATTTTATTTGCATAAATCGTAGTCAATGCAAACGAAGGACACGGCCAGTGCTCAGATAGACTGTCATCGCTCAGAGTATCATGGCAAATCGATGGCAAAGCAATTAGGGATTGATTTTAAAAATATATATCAAGTGAACCATTTAGTTATGTATGTCTATGTAACGACCCAATGACAAACTCTTGGCATTGACAGTTGGGCTATAGTTGAGGTCCCGAGGGGAAGGATGCACCGCAGCTGATTGAGCTGGACCATGGAACTATGACATTTTTTACGCTTCGCTGCAAGCATATTCAACTTTTGCTTTCATTGAGTGAAATAAAAAATTCAATTAAATTGCACACACACACTGACAACATTGAAAGCCAGCGCCAAAAATATATTTGGAGCGGAACGGTCCAAATAATAACAAAAGCAACCAGATAAAACAAAAAGGACGCCAATCGCAAGTGTTTGACCATAAAATACCCTGCATATAATGCTAAAATTAAAGTCTGTAAATTTATGAAAAAAAGACAGACAGAAATATAGATATTATAGAAAAGTCTCTAAGCTATGCTATCTATAAACTGTAATTTATAGCCATCAGTTGATTTAGCAATTGATCCTGGTGGAACAGGATAAGCACAAGGTAATACTGCATATAAAATAGACAGATTTATTCAATCTCTATATAAACCATAAGAAAAGTCTACAAGCTATTTATTCTGTCTATAAGCTTTCAATATACTGTAATTTATAGCCAATCAAATCTGTGGATTTAGCAATTTATCCTAATGGAACAGCTAATTTATAGATTGATGTCAACTCGAAATTAAATAACTGAAGCTTTCTTATATAAATATATATAAATTTTAAATTATAGTATATATGAATATTTAAATTATAATTATAAAATTTATATATATTTTTGTATTAATATTATTTGTATTGAAAAGCGGACAATGCAAAATTTTTGATAATTTTAAATATTTTTATTTATTAATAAAATATAGTTCTTACAATAATATTATTAATAGCAAAATTAAAAATATTAAAATATTAATATTAATATACATTTTTACTTTTAAAATGAATTTTATTTGATTCAATCTTTAAACCAAAAATTTATAAATTTATTAGCGCAATTCGCAAATTCCTTTCATCTACAGTTAAATGTTTATACAAAATATATAAAATTCCTCAGTAGATATACAATGTATACACAGTGGATCAATTTATATATAAATATTTATTTTATATAAATCATATAATTTATCTAGGGTATATTTGATTCGTGCTTCTAAAGTGAAAAGTGTGTAGTGTTACGCTTTGTGAAACTGGCGAGTATCCAGCTTGTTGTAGCCGTTTAGTTGTTGTCGCTGCAGACTCCAGACTGAACAAAGAAACTTTAACTATTTAAATTCATTGTTTTCGAACAATGTTACATTGCAGCACTTTATTTAAGACACGTATGCAAATAGATAATAAACAGTATATGCAAAGCAGCAACATGCTCCTGAATAATATCAAACTATATAATACTGTCGAACTACATATACTTTCCATGCATATTTAATTTAGTTAAATTCATTCTCTATATTAATTTATGTTATTTTTATTTATAATTGCATAATTTAGCTGGCTGGCTCTCTTAAATATCTTTGCCACACATAATTTTAAAATATTGGCAGAGAAGCGTGAAAACGCGTTTAATAATTAAAACGAGTGCCTACAATGGCACACCTCGCAAATTTTGGCAAATAGCACCAATAATAATGGAGGAAAATAAATTTATTTGTCGCGTTGCCGGGCTATTGAAATAGAAGGCGCCTTCGACCATGGTCGGGGTGCCTGGGGGAAAACTAAAGCTCATCTGCGCCACCAAATGCAAATAAAATGCAAAGCCGAATTTACGGCGCCCGCTTTTCAATTGGCGGGCACAAGGATAGAGGGCGGAATAGGGTCTGAGAACGGAACGGAACGGAATGCCTGACAAACGGGTCATGACTCTGTTTGTGTGTGTGTGTGTGTGTGTGTGTATACATTTTATGGCGGATTTTCGACGAAATATAAAAATAAAATTGGATTTTAGCGTAAAATGTTGAATGCCGTAAATATTTTTCAATTCAGTAGCTCGGTCCATGGCTCGTGCGGTCGAGCGTACGGGAGCATCCATATGTATGAACGATGATTTCCCCCGGGGGCAAAGGGCTGCGGTTGCTGCGACTGTCAAAAGTATTGGGAATCGTGTGCAAATGATTTGCCGAAATCAACTCAACGACACGCAAAAACAGCTCTCTTCCGAGCTGTCCCCCCCCCCACTCCGTCAAACCAACAAAAATTGTGGGGCAGCCAGTGGAAGTGGCGCAACATGTGCAAAATGCTGTATTATTCAAAAGCCCACCAATAAGCCTGTTTGCCCTATAGCACCCCAGGCGAAACTAAGCCCTCAACAACAAAAGACACACAACCATATATACCCCTTTGCCATGCCATTTTTGTCGCTCGACCGAGCTTTGTTGAATCCTGGCAAAACTCATTTGCTTTGATGGCGTTAAATTGATTTTCTTGCCTATTTGTTTTTGTAATTTTTGTTTTTTATTTATTTTTAAGTTAAATGCCGTTAAATCGTTTTTCCTTACCCTTTTCTTTGTGACTTTTAACATGCCTTCGTTACGGATCAGTTGTTAGCTCAAACAAAAATTAAAGCTTATGATGAAATAGAATTACTATTGTACTAAATGGATGTTGTTACAATATTATTATTTCCTATACAATAAATAGAATTTTTGTGTTTATCCCAATGTTGATGTCTGCACAAAGCCAAACTGAAGGAGGTTTGATTAAGCTCAGATATATATTGAATACTCTATCAATCTGGAAAGAAAAGAGAAAAATATAGTGTTTGATAAAGATAGAGATATATTGGAATTTCACAATAGGCTATTTCGCTACTTCTTGAAAGCCAAAAGTCAAATTGAAAATTTTTCTAAAACTATTTATCCTTGAGTAAATTGTGAAATCTGACCGATTGTGACCCAAATGTCAACATCAAAAGATAAATATCAAAATGTCAGTACTGTTAAAAATATTTTTGTTAAATTTAGTTGGTTAATGTCCTCTGAATGGGCTTTTGCCCACCTCCCTCGCCAACAGAAAACCAATGCAATATCGGTATAAGAACGTGAAGAGAACACTCAGCCGCTGGCACAGTACTGCATTTAGTAAGAAATACCTACTTCTTACGAACCTTGGTATCTCGATTGGTTTAAGTATGTTGGGTGACACATTGGAACAATCATACGAGCGACATAAGGGCCAGATTCAGGGCTGGGATCGCACACGTACTCTGCGCATGGGCATCTCTGGCATCACTGTGGGCATTGTTTGTCATTATTGGTACAAATATCTGGACTACTTTTACCCCAAGCGCAGTTTAAGTACGGTTGTCCGCAAAATCATTTTGGATCAGTGCATTTGTTCGCCATTCTATATTAGCATTTTTTTTCTAACCATGGGCCTGTTGGAAGATAACACCTGGGAGGAGGTGCGAGAAGAGATCCATGACAAGGCTTGGACACTCTATAAAGCTGAATGGATCGTCTGGCCGATCGCTCAGATGATCAATTTTTTTTTCGTCGCACCAAGATATCGAGTTTTATACGACAATACCGTTAGCTTGGGCTATGACGTGTTCACCTCCAGAGTAAAGTACGCAAAGAAGGCAGAGCCGCCGAATAAGGTGTCCGGTGCCAGAGCTTTGGATATATACAACGTGTATAGAAACCAGAATCGTCCAAGACCAAATACAACATAAAACTATTAAATATACACACTTTTGCATAAGGTTCAGCTTGGACTTTGTGCACATTCAACTATATTTAATGAATACCAAAGTGAAAATGAAAATTTTGTACTATCAGAGTGTGCACCATACGATTCGTAACAAGTCTTTCGAGCCTCCCAAAATCAATAATATCCATTTTGCTATAAAACACTTAAATAAATTTTAAATAAAGACAATAAAAGGAAAATGTTGCTGAAAGTACTATGTTAATATTCTTTGATTACTGCTGTCGTTTAATCTATGTGCCAGTCAGCAGGATGCCTGGATGACTCCATTAGAGCTCTTCCTATTCTTCTATCTGCACGTTGAAGATCAACGATTGTGTTACCTGTAAGAAGCAAGTCATATTCAGAGATAAACTAACAAAATATTGATAGCTTGCAATGTCCGTACCCTTGAAATCTATGTGAATCGATATTAAGCATTAATTCGTTTAGTTCTAAGCCGATATCGAAATTGTTTGGGTTGATATTTAGACTTTACTAGTATATACAACCCTCGACTATAAGTTGTAGTTACGCCTATCGGGGTGGTATTTGTCCCAACTTTAGAGCTAAAGCTCCAATATTTGGCATCTGTTGAGACCCTCGACAGATCGACCTGAAAATAGAGACGGACTTTGTACTGTTTGGTAAATATTATGTTTTATTTGCAGGACTATTTGTGCTTGAACATAGCTCGTGTGTGAAAGCGTCGCCCTTTCAAAAATATATGGTATAAATCTAGGGGTATAAGGGCTTGGCATGATTATATTATAGCTTTACACCTAGAAACATAAAAATCTTATTTATAGTTGAGTTACTGATGACCTTAACTATTAATTTAAAAACAACATTTAAATGGGAAAATTTCTGTATATTTCACTGTATTGGAACCCAAGCTCAAAGTTCTGTAGTCATAATGTCCCGTCATAAGGTCCAAAATATCCAATTTGCAATTTGTGGCTTCTTCGTTCGCTGAATCACTAACATAAAGTACAACTGTTCGCTTTTGTTTTCAATTTAACAATGCCTTTGTTCCTCATAAGCTGAGCTCGCGTAAGAGCACAGTAAGCAAACACAGGGAGAACGACATTCCCACTCTGACAAATCCAACTGCTGCTCTATATTCAAATGTTTTAAAACCTATAACATATGTCTGCCCCTACTGAAAGCTTAGCAAAACTCTACCTAAAATCACACAACTTTACAAGTGATTCACTTTCCATATAGATATACTTATAAATTAAATAGTCCTCCCATTGGGGTGGTGCTTAAAAGCTATTTTCTGATATTCATGGTAAAATAGAAAAATTCCACATTCAGACTCGAAATCCACGAGTTAAAAATGAAATAGTGTTATTCAGTTCAATAGTAAGGAAAAAACTAACTTTGACCCATTTAAACTGAGTCGCTGACATAAATTAAACATGTGTCACATATCGCATATACAAATTCAGCATGGCCTTGCAGCCATTTACAATATTAATTCATGATTATTTAATTAGTTGTTATCAGTAAAAAAAAAAACAATTTTAATGCATTTATTTGTTAATGTATGTTTTTTTGTTCTTTTTTTTTCAATCAATGCATTTTTTGCCTCATGAGTATTATTCAATATTATTTAGTTGTAAGCTCGAACGCAGTCTAACCGTATTCCGGGCTGGGACAAAGTCCAACTCAGTCTAGCCACATAATACAGAAATCTAAAGCGACTTTGGTCTCGTCAATGTGGAGCAGCCGTTTAAGCACATGACGTTACGGTGTGACGGCTGTTAAAGAGCAGATAGGATGAATGCCATCGAACACTTGAGAGACAGCACTTGAGCCGTGTGCTCTTGACGAGGAATTGTGTCAAGCATACAAAACAAAACAAAACAAAACAAGAGAAAATAAAATAGAAGCGAAAACATGACAGCCGCATACAAAATGTAAAAACATCAAGTGACGAAATTGATGTCAAGACGAGAAGAGCTGAGTGAGACGAGCGGGCGGTAGACTCTAGCCGTCCACAGTGCAAGAGGTTTTCAGGGCTAGCGCGAGTTCACACTCGTAGACAACCACACACAAACACACACATAGACACACACATACACACACACACACACACGTCACCTAATCCAATTTAAATCTCTTAACATGATTTGCCGCTTTCTTTTCATTTTGCTGGATTTTATGCCATTATCCTTTCTGGCTGTCCTGGCAACCGAATTGCCAAGCAAAACACGAGGCGTCGCTGTCATCGCCATCGCCATCGTCCGGCTGGCAAGTTGACTTCCTGTCCTGTGCTGCTTGCCTGCCTTTTATCTGCCTTAAGTAAGAAGGACGCGCGCAAGGACATCCGTGGAGTATGCCCAAAAGGGTTCATTTATTTGGTTTAGTCGTCGCTCCGGTCGTCGCTCCGCTTTACCGACTCTATCTGTATTTTGTGATTTAATTTAAAAGCTCAGCAGGCGTGCGGACAGACGGACGGACGGGTAAAGTTTTTTGAGGCAAGCAAACGTAAAGCTCAGCCGTGTTCTGGTCTGGAACGTGTGTGCGGTTTAGGTCCTCCATGCGTGTGTCTGTACGAATCTTTTTGTGTGTTTGTGTGTGTGTGTGTGTGTGTGTATGTGGTTAATGTGTCTTAAATGGGAAAACGTGTCGGTGGTCGTGCTTACCTTTTAATGCATTTAAATCAGCCACAGCGTCATTAGGTTCAGCTGCTGCTGCTGCTGCTGTTGTTGGGGGACAGTGTCATACAGATAATTTAAAAGGCCAATGAGATAAGTAACCGCAATATCTAAAGGGTCATCGAATACCCAAAGTGCACACCACAATTGTGTTCAATTATCCATGATGTCTTCATAGTTTGCAAACAACAAAATTAGAGCATTATTATTGATTATTTTTCTAAGCATAGACAATTACATATATGTAGCTTCCAAGCTGCGTCTACTTATTATTCAAGCTGTCAATTTAGTGGGAAATCCATCAAAGTTTGCATTTGGCATTCAAATTGACACCTGCAGCTATCAAAGCGAAATTCGAACAGTTTTTTTCCATCTCCAGCTTTCAGTAATCAGTGACAAAGCAATTGAATGATTGAACTATTGAACTATTTTTCTTTGGTTTTAGCTTTGCTGCTTGTCACAAAGGACACAAAGGACAGCTGGTTTGCTAATGGCTGGCAACAGACTTAAACTTTTTCACTATGCAGAGAAAATTGTAGAGATTCTTCGTGGAACTATTTATTAATTAGTCAGGATTAGAGGGTTTTTAATGATCTGATCTATTTATCTTGTTGACGTAGCCTTAGACTTGAAGGTCAATCAATTTATCAAATGGACTGCGCACTGTGGGTTGCTAATTTCCTATATGAAAGAAAAGAGAAAGCAGAGAAATGATTAAGTATCTTTCATTTCTTGGAATATAAAATACTCATATGATATATACCATCTTCGATATATTGTTAGCATTTCTAGTTGGAATAATATTTTGTAATATATTATCATAAATCGAATTTGTCTCATCTCGCCTAACTTCTATATTTCTATTTACTCAGCTGCGTTCACTTAACTATAAGATATCATAGCAACGGTATTGTCTGATAGACCATGTCGAAAGCAAAATGTAATCGAGCATGTTTGTCGTTGTGGAATAATTTATTTTGGGCTGTCGTTCTTTTGACAGCTGAAATTTTTCAGTTAAACGCTTCCACTTGATGCCGTCCAGTTTGCAGCACTCAAATTATATACGCTGCCCGTTTTTCGACTGTTTGAGTGGTTAACCAGCCGTTAAATGATCCTACAGCAAAATGTTTCCGAAAATGTATAAAATTGTGCTGCATACTTTTAGGCAGCACTGTTTGTGCTCCTAACTTGGGAGCCTTGAGTGGCCCAAGTTGGCGAATGATTCAAAACTTTTAATTGGAAACTTTTAACCGGAAAATTGAATGTGCATTAAAGTGCGCTCCAAGTGGAATCACCAATCACATTAAATTACTGCAAACAAGTCTCGCATTATTCCGGATGGCCCCGCCGCAGCCCCGCCTCGCACATTTAAGCAAAATACTTACCTTCAATATTGCGTTAAATCTGCCGTTGCCGTCGCCGCCTCTGGGATATGAAAAAGCACTAAACCCTCTGGCTGTAATGCCAAAAACAGTAGCAACAACACCAAGAGCAACAGCAGCAGCAGCAGCAGCGGGGGCGAACAATCGAAATGAGAGCAACAAATTTTAACGAGCACCACAAAACCCCAACACGCTGATTTTTAAGCCGCTTTCCCGCACCCAGACAGCGCCCGCTTCGCGCTTTTGTAATTACAAAAAGTCGAGTTGGTCTACCCCTGGCGATGGATGAGCCCAGAAACAGAACGGGAAAGGAAAGCAGGTACAGGACGCACGCATACAACGAACGAATGAGCGGGCCGGTTAACCAGGATAATACTATGAAACAAATGTAAACGAGACGCTGGAGACAGCGCAGGACGCAGGAGGCGCCGCGGCCCAATGACGACGACGATGGCGCTGCCAGCGGTTACAATAATATAAAAAATGAGCAACAACCAAAAAACAAAGCGATTCAGCCTAAAATCTGCAAAAGACATTTCCAACTGTGCTTTTTACGTTCTTCTCACAAATGAAGCGAACGCCGCAGCGCACAGCAGCGAGCACAGCTTCTGCTTATTTACTGGAGACCAAAAAATGGTCTTAAATGGACAGATAAAAAAAGGTTTTGGACAAAAAAACAAGCTAAACTGAAGTAGTTTGAAACAGTTTACTGTTCCGCTTGTCTAATAAAACTGATAACAATTATATTTGACAATTCTGGCTGCGGCTGATGTGGAAGAAGAATGCTTTTTTCAATAGTCAAGCAAATGGGGATTAGGAAATATGATGAGATACTGCATTAAAAAAGTATATAAATATAAATCTAAATATAAGTTTGGTCTGGGTATGAAAAGAGCTTCATTTATTATATGATCTATATTTACCTATTTATGTAGAGATTTTATATATATATATCACATATTATTAGTCGAAGTTTGTCAACAGCAATATAACAATTTCCGACTTCCAAGGCTTAAATAGTCTTAAACATAAGTAAAGACTAACACTAAAACGCAGCTAGCTCAAAACTAATATACTCTTCTCACTTTGTAAACGAGTATGAAAAGAATCTTTTTTTTTAATATATTTTACATTTTGTACCGAACCAAGCTCACGCTCTATTAAGCAAGCAGAACTTTGGTATATTGTACATTATAAATTGATTTAATATTATTTTTTCTGTTTATATTTGACAATTTATGTAACTGAATGTTTTAATACTGTAAGCAATATATATGCTTGGGTCAAAGTTTCGAATTTATTCGACCATATTTCGTTAATCAAAAATGCA
Source organism: Drosophila nigricruria (assembly GCA_037075265.1). NCBI lineage: Eukaryota > Metazoa > Arthropoda > Insecta > Diptera > Drosophilidae > Drosophila > Drosophila nigricruria. The sequence continues at coordinate 2,155,114 of JBAMCI010000074.1, forward strand.
ATATTTTATTAATTCGAGTTTAATAAATGTTGAATATATTGAATAAAGGAAATTATGAACTGAACAGTAAAAATAGTAAAAATCTGGTCGAGTGAACTTTGACTGACTATAACTGAAGTATTTTTCATCCGATTTTTAGATGTTATACCTTTTTGGAAGCGTATTGATTCGGAATTGTATTTTCAGATTTGTTATGGATTTAGAACTTTTAAAAATATTAACTTGATTCTGAAAAAGAACCTCTTGAACTTTGCATGACTCTAGCTCGGGTATTCTTTGACCGACTTCAGATTCAAATTACTTTTTGATTTGTAATCAATACTATCAATCGGCATATAGATGTAAACAATAGTATATGATTTACAAATCGATCCTTACCACAAGGACTTAACTTAAATTATTAGCAAAATTCCTATCATAAAATGGAATTGTATATTGTAAGCAAAATAAGATAAGCTAAAATATTTTAAATGTATTTGAAGGCTTTAATATATATCTATATAAAATACAAACAAAAGCTGATAAGCATGAACTCGCGCACTTAATTAAAACACCATTAGTGCATTCATTTTTTGTCTCCCATTGACTTTTGCAATTAGAAGCCATTCAACTGGTCATCGATTGAGTGGGCGCAGCTAGGCCAACAGTTGGTTTTACAGCTGCCCGCAGCAGATGCAGCTGCTATGGCCACTGGCTGTGGCATTCCCTTGGTACGAATTTCGCGACGCGGCAAATAAAATCTAGCATTCAGGTCTGGTAGCTGCAGCTTCAAGTATTTTGATTTCCCTTGCCGCGGCAAGAAAACGAGAAGAAAAAAAACTAACTGAGCCCCATAGCGGAACGGGACGCTACCCACAGCGAGCCCGCCACGGCAAATCAGAACCAAAACAAAACGACGTCGAGGGCGAGGGCGAGGGCGAGGGCGACAAGTGTTCGCTTGATATGCTCGACGCATGCGCGAGGGCTGCACAAAATGGCGGCGGCGAATTGAAAGTTCTGAGAGCTGTCGAAGAGCTTCTGTTTTAGTTGCTGCAGGACTGTCGCGAGATAAAGTTGGGCCGAGCGCACGAGCGAAGGCGCCATGTGAGAATTGTCTTAAAGGTACGCGCGCGAAATCTTTTTGAATCTGCACCCCCGCATCTTGTGCAGAGACTGACTGCGTCGTCGTCGTCGTCGTCGTCGGCGGCGTTGCTAAAGTATACATACATATAGACATAGACATGTGCGTGCTTCTGTCTGTGCTCGTCGTTTAGGTGAAAATTCAGTGAAAGTCTGATAGGGGCAGGGGAGTCAAGTGGAAATTTCCTTTATTCCAAATATTTACCGGCTGCCACGCCTACAACAAACCACAATGGAGCACTTGCGACCGCTCAGCTATGAGGAGATGTGCCAAATGGAGTTGCTGCAGGCGTGCGGCACCAATACACCGCCGGCAACAGCGGCGCCAACAATGTTGCCTATAATGGTCATACCGACAGCGCTGCTAGCGCCAGGAGCGGGAGGAACCGGTGCAGCACAGCCGCAGGGCGGCGTCGAGCATTATTATCAGTTGCAGCCCACTCACATTATCGCTGCGGGCGTGGAGGGAGCAGCGGCAGCAGCGGGCAGCGCCGGAGTTGGCGGCGAATTGGCGCTCTTACAAGGCGGCAGCGAACAGTATCCACATAGCATCCAGCTGCAACAGCATCCACACTCGCATTCACAGCCTGTTAACATTCTTTGCACGGGCACACTAAGCCGCACACCGCCAACGTCGACTGCGGCGTCAGCTTTGGCTTCGTCGTCGGCAGCGACGCTGCCGCGCAGCTTTCAGCCGGCCGCCTTTGTGACGGATGTGGAGAGCGACTTCGAGGGCAGCGAGTGTGGTGCAGGGAGCGTTACCACAACCTGCATGCCACATTTTCGCTTCGGCGGCTGCGGTCTACAGTCGGCGGCGACCCACCAGCAGCAGCCGCACCAGGATGCTGTCGTCGGCTGTGGCTCGCTTTCCTACATGATGGGAACTCTGGCAGCCGGCGGCGCAATGCACGCTGGCCGATTTGCGGGCACCCTGGGCCGTAACCGACGACCCGAGGGACACACCAAGCGCGTCTCATTCAAAGGTGACAATCTGCCGCCATCGCCGCCGCCGCCGCCCGCCGTCGAGCTGGACAACAACGGGCTACCCATGCCGCTGCCTGTGCCCGGCGGCGTAGGCGGCGGATCCTATATGCATTTCGACAACTACATGGATTACCAGGTGCGTCTCCGACTCTCATGACCCATGTCCCATGTCCCATGTCTCTGGCCCCTTTTATCTGCCACTGACAGCTGCTAAGCCCGCCTGTCTAATTGGCATTCATGAGCTGTTTGTTTGGCCATTGCGATGGGTACGCATTTACGATTATTGACGCGCATTTGATTCGTGCCACGATTTAAATCAGCGCGACAACAATGTGCCAGCCACTTGAACGGAGACATATAAAACACTTTATACGTTTATGCATCAATGCGGATTTGGGCATTTAAGATATCTCCCGCCATTTACTTAAATGATATCTTTAAAAGAAAACTTTGTAGTCGATGTTTCTTAGCTCATAACATTTTATGAGCAGAGATGCTAGTCAAGGTGAAGGAGCATAGGTATATATCACTGTGGCTGTTAATACAGATCAAACATATATAGTCTATGTGCTCGTTATGTGCGATTCGGCCACAATTTTGATATTTGATTTCTATTTTATACTCTGGGGAACAATTTTAATTTACGTTTATTGTTTGGAAATCTGTTTTTCATTTATTTCATTTTACATTATATTATTACCTATTTAAATTGGATTTGCATTTCATTTTGCATTTTATACCATTTATTAATTTATAAAAAAAAAATATATATATTAAGCTGCATTAGTTCAGCTCGATTTACTAGTAAAATTGTCTGAATATTGTTTGGTAAACAACAAAAATTGAAGCTTAATTTTATTTATTCATAAATTTGATTTATTTATTATAAATATATATATTCAATGCATATTTATTTTCTCCATTTAGTTTACTAATTTTAAACAAACCTAAGCCATCTTGATTTACTACTAAAACTATCTCAATATTTGTTGACAAACAAACAATAAAAACCTAAAATGAATTTTATATATTCATAAATTTGATTTATTTATTTTATTTATTTAACCTTATTTATTTTTCTTCATTGCTGCATAAGTTCTTGCACCCAAACTTTATTTCAAATGCAGTCTGTCCCTTGCTCGATTCCCAAAAAGCTGCTCGACCATGACAAATGTCCACAAATCAGAAAACATTTGCGTGGACACATTGTGTAGGGATCTGATAAACGATTATCTGCATGTAACTCAATTTGTTTGGCGTTTGCATCTTAAATTCTCGTAAGCGTGCCATGTGTGTTATCTGCACAAAGCTGCTACTTTGCTTCGGTTCAGCACCAACACGAACACCAACACCAGCACCAACACCAGCAGTGGACATTCAACTGAATGAAGAGCAAATCTGTAAAGTATACAAATGAATCGCTTTGGCAAGGCGACGGCAAATTGTCCTCGCTTGCCATTACTCACGCCGCGACGTTGGCTGTCATCTATGACCATTCGGGCCATTTGTTCACATTTGCATAATAAATTAAATGTTGCAAGTGTCGTTCAGTCGCAAGTCGCAAGTCGCAAGTCGCCAGTCCAGCTTCAGCTCGAACATTTATCTACTTTCCTTTCGCCTGCATTTGCAGCACTTCCAGCGCTTGTTTGACTGTCGGAACCTGCGTTTTATGCGTTCTGCCAAACCCATAAATATAGTCATTATTGCCACGCTTGCAGCTTGTCCGTTCCGTCGACCTGTCCTATCTGTCCGCTCCCTTCCGTTCCGTTCCGTTCTGCTCTGTTCCGCAATTCAGGGAGCTTTTCTTTTCGCTGCTCGGTGCTTTTTACCGCTTCAATGACTTTCATCAAAACTTTTCCTCAGTGGCTCATTTTCCGCAATTGCCACAGTTTATTGTTTGGGGAGAATATCATATATATATATAAATATATGTTTTGTATATGTGTTTATTTACAGTTGATATCAAGATATATACGAGCGAGCATACAACTAAATAAATATGAACTTATATTTCTATATATTTTTAAATAAAGATATACATTCATATTGTTTTATTAGGGATTATTTATTTTTATGAAATCTCAATTTTCCTAGAGTTTTATAGTTTATAGATATAGATAGATCCAAAGTAAATAAATATAGTAGTCCGATTTGACAGAGTAAAGTTCGTTGTTTTTAAACTTGATAAATATATTTCATGAACCGAATCATACCAAATCTAAGTTAGTATAAAAATGCGAAGAAAATAAGATAAAGATATAAGGGAAACATTTTAAAAATGGAAAATCTCGACTTAGAGCAGAGATAGAATTATATATAAAAAAGAAAGATAATAGGAATTTTCATGATTGGCCTATCTTTTAGTAATTGTTTTTGATATTTTCCTATTGGCACTTTCACATAAGTATGAACATTATATGAGCTTCAACAGTTTGTACTGAGCTGCTCTCTTTCGCTAAGTATCTTACCACTGAGGATGGATGTTCAAAGCGTTTCAAAGAACCAAGTGAAAGAGCTACTGCGATCTACGTTGAACTAATTACAGATTTGAAGAGCGAGGTCTTTTATTCAAAATTCTTATATAATAACTTAAGTCTATTACCATGATTACGCACGGCGTTAAAGTTGAGTGTAGACCACGAGTATTTTCTGCATATTCTTCTAATCGATCGTTTTGATGTTGATGCTCTACTACAGTCCACTTGAAGGGTTCAATCGATGGCCATCAATAATCTTGTTCTTGCTTGAGCATAAATGAAAATTAAAATACCTCTGCAAATAAAGACTATACAAGATAATAAGATGGCATTAAGACAGCATTGAACATTATTAAAGGTCCAAAAAATTTATCCTTATATGTAGTTTCCTTATATGTAATTTTTCCATTAAAGAATCAAACTTTCTTAAAATGCTCTATATACAATATGCAACAAATTCTAAAACAAATTCTCTTATGACTCTAATAGTGATGAATGACTTATCCATCATCAGATGGACAATTGATGGACGTACACTTCAACTCATATAACAAGAATAATTATGCTGAGTATGGCAATATGTATACTTCATGTGGAATGAAATACATAAACATTTGGATGTTCGAATACACTTTTAAGTTTGTTCGAGTATTCAGTTTACAGTGTGGCAAATGAAAATCACTTGTTTCTTTATTTATAATGGAAAGAGTCAAAAACTATAAAAGCCAAAGCCCACCCACTTCAAGCTGACTGCCTGAATGCCAGCCGTAATCCTGATTGACTACATTTCTCAGTTTTCTGATTTGTGCATGGCTTGGGATGCGGTCCATTTAAGTGTTTACACTGCAAATTCGCTGTGCTGCCCAACAACTTGGAGTGGAAGCTTCAATCTACGGCGTTCGATTTGCCAAGCTGGCGCTTTCGATCCTATTCAATTTACTTTCGGTTATGCACATTTACTGGGTAAATGGAATTTTAGAATTGAGTTTGCGTTCTCCCGACCGCTCCTTGATTGATGGCTGTGTGCGTGTGTCTACCAGCAGAACAAAGCTGTCGAGATTGACTAGCATATTCTTGTTGTTGTTCTTTTTTGCCCATCAATGTTCGAGTCAGCTCACGCTAAGCTATACTTTATTTGAAGCGAAAGCTGTTGCCAGTTCCACTTGCGTTGGGGTCTCACATGATGGAATACTATATAATCATGGGTCATTATCAGTGGCAGCTCAACTGCAACTAAGTTCGATAAGCTTTGTGACTTCTATACTATACACAAAATGCAATCCCATCGCAACATGCAACATGCAACTGCAAACTGCAAATAAAGCTATTAACAGACGAGTGAAGCATAAATTGAGACTTTCACTTTGCAAAAGGAATTCATTTATTTTGCAACTTGTTAAACAATTTAAGCTATAAATAATACGTTTACGTTGAGTTTAATTTCGCAGCTCCTAATAAGCATTCAAACTATGTGCAGCAGCTAACGATAAACACCAAACACACAAGTTTTGCCAACTTTGACATTTAATTGAGACTTCAGTCGCATACTTGTCTGAGTGTGCGTGTGTGTGTGTGTGTATATTGTGGACACTGCAGAGCTGATCTGTACAAAGAAAGGCGATTAAAAACTTTCAATTGTTTAATGAACACTTAAAGAGGTGCAATTCCTTAACTACCAATACAAATAGCAACCTAAGCGCACATTCACACCCACAACAAAGCAGCCAAACAGACATCCAGTCGACCAGAGAGGCAAGTAGGGTTGGGCAGGGTCTAGACAATCGCCGGTCATCGCCCAGATAACTCAGAGGCAAATAGACAGACACGCAAACGTACAAACAGACAAACTCTGAAGCAAACAAAACACCAAGTCCCAACACAGCAATGGCCTCTACTGGAAGCAGCTGTGTCTTTTCCTCCTGCTGTCCATTTGAGACTGTGGACCAGAACGGCATGGCAAATATAATATAGCAACAACATTGCGGCTAGAGGGTGTACAACCGAGAAATAGAAAAATACAAAAAAAAAAAATTAAAAAAAAGGAAGGCAAAAACATTGTGTACGGTGCGAAGGGGTGTTGTCCTTATTGCTGCTGATGTCCATCAGCGTGAAAAGCCCCAACGACATTTGAAAAACTAAAAACTTGCCGACGTTGACATGAACCGCAACCGGCAAAACAGCAATGGGAATGGACAATGTTCACAACTCCAACTACGTCTTCCTCCCCCCCTCAGTGCCACGGGGCTCCATGGAAATCGTAATGGCCAAGCGTCAAAGAATAGACCACAATGGAGCAAAATCACCAAAGTTTGAAACAAATCAGGTTTCCCTGTTTGCGAACACATTTATCAGAATCATTTTTCAAAAACTGTTCTTTCCGTTGTATTAACTGCATTCAATTTTGAGTCTTAACTTGAGCTTCAGTTGAGATAAAGTGATCTAGATTATACTTATATATACCCTATACAGTGGGCGAAAAACTCAAAAGTTTGGAACAAGCCGTGCTTAAGAGCTCATTAGTCTAATATCCCTCCTTTTCACTAGACATTCTGTAATATTATTTAACATAATAGTTTTTCAAGTTTAATATTACTTTAAATTTAACTTATTTACTTTATTACTTTAATTAAACCTGTTCTAGACGCTGGGTTGACAATGCTCTGTACCCAGCGATAAACTATAATAAAATGCCATGTAAGCTTTCTGAAATATATATATCACTAGAGGATAGTACTTCGTACTTTGTGATAGGTTTTTGTTTTCCAAACGACTTTTAGCAGCTCAAGAAATTTAAACTGAATTTCTTTTTATACAACTTATTACCACAAATTACTTTTCTAATTCTCTTAAATATATCATATATCATATTACGATATTTCAAAATTAAATATGTGGATAGTAGCATAATTTTTTGTAAGCAGCTTTATAAAAATCTCTAACTTATTGAAAAGCATCATTCTTTTGTAAATTATATATAATATTTTTATAATTCTTGCACAAAAAAAGGATCTCAAAGCTTCTTCTATCTTTCTTTAAGCTCCATTGTTCACCCATTTTAGTACGACCTCTTCAGCCTATGCTAAATTCATACCCTAACTTTAAATTTTGAAGCCAGGATTTGTTGCTGTTCACTAGACTAAATGACAGATTCAGTTTGCTAGCTCATCAACTGAGGACTGCAATTTTATTTATATACATATAAGGAGTAAAGAGAAACTACTAAATAACAATTTTAATGACATATTTTTGGCTCAATCAAGCTAGCTATTTTCAAATTATTTGCATTCTGAATACTGTGTGTCCCTTGGGACGAACTGTTTTAAATATGTAAATAAGTATGTAGTTACCCAGCAGGGTAGACAGAGCATACCAAATTGTTTTCTGAAAAGAAGTGCATCTAAAACAAAAACCGAAAGAAAATACAACGGGAAACTAAAAAGCTTTCCGCTCTGTTTTTTTTTTTTTTTTTTTTGTTTATTCTTTGCTTTACTTGTTACAGCTGCCATTTGTTGTTGTCCTTGTTCCTATTCCTGTTTCGCTGCTCCGGTTCTGATTCTCCCCCTTTTTGCTAGCCGTCTTTTGTGGCATGTGACTACCGCCTGTCGCTCAGCTCTGTTGATTATACTCGTTCATGAACAGAAGATGAAGAGTAAATTAGTTCTGTCCTTCCATCTTTTCATAAACTGCTATTGCAGTATTGTTGTCTTATAAAGTATGAAGATTTTCCCGATACACACATTAAGGGCGTCCTAAATCGGGTTATAACATATCTGGTATAACAGAAACATTATTATTTCAGCTGATAGAGACTTTAAATTTGGAATATGTACAAATATTGATAAGATATATAAGGAGAGACATAGCTTAAAAATTTGACAGTTAAATTACTGTAGACATTATATTATATTATATTGGAGACGTGGCTAATCAAAAAGATCGCCTTCTCCCCACACGAGAACCTATTATTATATGATCCTTCCATTGGGCGTGACAAATATGAAAATATCAGTTTTAAATTTAATTATTTTTAAACTTTGAACGAGTATTACGTAGTCAGCCGCTCCCGACAGCCGCATTCCCCTTTGTTTTTCGCTGCTAAAATTGCGTATTTCAGTCATGTACATTACGAATGACAGTGGGAGTTTTACTGCTCTTTAGCATTATTCAAAATGTAATAGTTGAATGCTCATTGAGAATGAATATTATCATCTGCATAAAATATGCTTTGTGGTAGACACTTAACGATTACTCAGTACCATTTTAAGCAAAACCCGAAGTCAAGCAAAGAAAAGACTTTATAATTTAATATATAATATATTTTCATTAAGTGGTTCAAACAATTATATTGCATTCATTATATTATGACATTCATTATGAAAAGGAAATAATATCCAATTAAATATACTCTCAATAGAATCTCAAGATTCACAAATTTACAAGTGTGCCACAGCTTTAAAAGTAATAAAAATAAATTTAATTCCAATCGCCAATCGACAAATGTTTCAAATTGCATCAATCTAATCAATCAGCTCAAATTAATTTCCATTTAGAAATTTATTTCGAGTATTAGTAGTCCGTATCTAGCTACTGCTTACTGCTCTATTAGGGCTTCTATGATTGCCCAAGTTTCAGCCGAAACTTCCCTGTCGATGTCGATAGTTCTGATTATATTAAAAAGATCTATATTTATTTGTGGCAAGTCCAAAAGGTCGTTAGATTCGTCGCCAGACTCTATATCTGTGTCCATATCCGATTGTGGTCGTTGGGCAATGGGTATATCGGAGCAGTCATCCGAATCTTCTTGATTGCCGCCATCCTTCAGCATGTTGATTCCATATATATTTAAAAAAAAAACTCGTAGCAAAATGAAACTTTTCTATAAATCAATGGAAGAACACGTAATTTTGTTTACTATATTCAGCTTACTAAGTTATACTGAACTTCTCCACAGGAAACTCCTTCAGTCATGGAAATTACAGCCTGTATATATTTATTGTTTCATAGAATTTGCAAACTGACTTTTTGAAGAGCTTTGGAAAAATTACTTCAAGCTCCAATTGAACTAATTATAAATTATTATAAGCCCGACCGAGTTCAACCACAGCAAAGTTCAGCCAAACTGTCGAACATGCCCCAAATACTGCCACCTGCTGTGGTGCCATGGGCTGCCACCTCCCACACATTTTTAAAGAGCGGCAACGCCTCCGCCTCACAGGGGTATTCAGTGCGAAATGTGGCTAAAGCTGCTTTCCGGTTAACGGACGATTTCCCTTCGCTCTTGCTCCATTCTCTCAGTGCCAGATGAAAATTCGTGGTTGCGCCGACAACGGAAAACTTTCGCATTGGCACACGGCATGAAATACGTACAGCTGGGTAAATTAAGCAAGCGCTTCGTACTGACTGTGCAATGCGCGCCACAGCATATAGAGCTAGCAAAAATATATATATTCCTTAAATTTCTGTGTAAATATGAAAATTTTAATCGATTGCCGCGATTGCTGTAGTACTTCATCAAGTTTGTCAAGTCATGACCTGCGGGGACTGCGACCAGAGTCGAAATGTCAAGACTCGAAAACTAATTAACTCTTCTCAAATTGTGTTCGCGTATAATGATGCACCCTTAAAATAAAGAAGAATGCAAAAGGAATTGCATCTTCAATACCCTGTAACACTCTCAATAATGCTAATTAACAAAAATATGTAAAGAATTCACTTGCTTCTCATCTAAGTTTTTCTGTATTTTTGCCGCAAAACAAGAAACTATTGAAAACAGAACATAATAGCTTTAGAGTTTCATTTTAATGAGTAGGAAAAGAGAAATACAGAGTATGCATTACATCGTTGCAATGTAAAGTATGAAAAATATTTGCATTTTTATTAAAAATTGAGATCATTTTTCCCTTTTTTTTTGGGTGAAACTTGAGGCGGAGACAGTTCTATGTTACCCTGTTTTCGTGAAATATTTTATGTTAGTACTAAAATTTATTTAGCTCTCTGAATTTATACTTACTTGGTAAAAAGAAATGTGTTAATTGTAATATGAACTATAGATATCTCAACTATAGATTTGAGCAAACTCAGCTCTGTTATGCATAGCATAGCATAGCTTAGCATAGAGTATTTTGCAGTTGGGATAGAGCTGATACAATGAAATTCCTTCTTGTTATTACTTTCAGTGCAATGTCGAAAGTTTCGCCAGTATTAATAAAAGTTAATTTCGCCGTCGGATGCAGGCGCAACTCATAATTAAAAATAGTTTCAAATGTATCGGGCGTTCGGCTGGGCGTGGTGGAAAGCATTTATTTTTTTATTAATTAAATTTTCTACTGGCCAATAAAATGAATGTATTACCCACTTTCAGCATTTTTAAATACCCTGCATACATTAATCATGAGCACAAAAGAGATTTTGTAGGTAAATCCAGAGCAACGAACTCATTGCAGTTAAAGTGAGTGAAATGGGGTTAACGAGAGAGACCAAGGATTAAAAAAAATCATTTTATTGTGCAGCATATTATCAACTATGTATTTTAATGTTTATTAATGTTGTGCCTTAGAGTCGAATAACTAACTATTAAATAGTTATTAGAGGAAAAGTGAGGCGTGTATAAAATGTGTAAAGAAACTTAATCAATTATCGAGACAAAGTTTTGTTTTATACAATTTATTGGGATATTCCGTTGTACTCAGCTGCAACTAATTACGCGCAGATGCAAATGAAAGAGAGACTAAAAAAAATAAATATAAAAGAGCTACAGTAATTGCATATCGATAAATAAACATTTCGTGTAGCAGACTCTGTGGTATAATATATGGTTAATATGACATTAATGCAGAGCTAAATAAATATGTAGGGCTTACGTAATTGCATTTAAAGGATTTCACAGCATATATATTCATATACTTGAATCAATTATAAAACGAAAGTATTGACCTTATGCAACGTCTACTTCATTTAGTTATTTCTGTATATCAAAGATAATTATAATTATGAGAAAACTCAATTCTTCATATAATTCCTTCAGAGTGACATTGACAGTTTGTGGGTAACTGAATGACAAACTTTGGGCAAACAAAGTTTTGCTCTTTTGGGTGATTGAATAAATTAATGCGAGCCACATATGAATCATTGCCAAAGCTAAATGTTATTAGAGCTAAGATTTGCCTAACAGGCGACGTCTGGCTGCATCAGATTGTATGCTTTGGATACATTGATTTTGATTTGGTCACTTGGTTCGTTAAAAAGTTTCAGATTGAGCCTTGTTGATGTTTCATGGCAGCTATGAATATTACAAAAAGTTCAAAGTTCGCAACAGTTTTAATTAGAACGTAAAATCAACGAGCAAACTTTGACGTACTTTTAATGAAGCAAGTTCGAAGCAGATGCTTGGCGTGAGCCAGACGAGGACGGGGCGGCAGCGCCTTATGCTGCCAGGTAGTAGTAGATCCAATAAAAAGCAGTAAAATAACACACGACCCTTTTGCCTATTCACTTTTATTGCAGACAACCGGGTTTGGCGGACTGCCAGATGTGACGGAGCACTCGAACATACGCCGTACACTGTCGCGCCAGAACTCGATCTCCAACAGCGATTCCGCCGGCGAAATTGCCAGCATCCAGAAATCGAAGGTCTTTGGCAGTGCGATGACAGGCGGAGTAGTTGTTGGCAGCGATATCGCTGGGATCGCTCTCGACAGCAAATCCCCCACGTCTCTGGCAACGGAAGCAGCGCCACCAGCCGGCTCCTCCTCCAAGGCGAAGGCAAAGAATGGCCGAAAGACAAGAAACGGCTCAGGTGCAGCCCACAAGTCGCGACGAGGTTCCTGGATGGTGGCTCTGACTCTCGTGAGCGCCATCTGTCTGCTGGCTATAGCTGCTACTTTGGCCTACCAACACTTCTTTATGTCGCCCAGCCGCAACTCGCACGCCCAACGACTTCGCATCGTTAGGCGCATCCTGCGAGAAGTTCCGCTCGTCGACGGGCACAACAACTTTGCCTGGAACGTGCGCAAGTATGCGCACAGTAGTCTGGAGCTGGTGCACCTCAGTCACGACCTTGATCACAAGTCGATGTGGGTGCGGCCCACCTGGGCGCAAACGGATATGGAACGGCTCAAGCAAGGACTAGTCGGTGTTCAGGTTTGGTAAGTACTTATTTAAACCAAGTATTTATTTCAATAATTGGCTGATTTTTATCTCTTTGACTTTGATTTTTATTAATTCTTATTCAATTTTTATTTTTACCAATTAAGATATCAAAAGTTTTAGCATAAATTATTGTGTTGAGTCCAACAAGCTTCGTCTAACATTGTAATTTAAGAACTATAGATTAGTGATTTATATTTGATAAGAGATTACGCTCATTTGTTCCGGTTTCTCTCTATTCTTAACATGCGTACTCAGCGCATCGATTTGATGATGGTAAGCCGGCGTTCGTAGTTCAAGCATCAGGAGAAACTAGCTATCGTTCGAATAGTACAGAAACTCTGCGTATAAATTATATATATACATACATTTAGTAACGGACATCACGACAATCCTTACAATTAATTAACGTTTGAATACATCGACAACTCTGAAAGGTTCTAAATTGACTATATTACATGTATATAGTACCGAACAGCTGTATAAAAGAAACCAACCCATATAATATATATAAATATGTTACCAAGATCAAGATGAAACTTTGAAGAATTCGCTATAACCAAAATTGTATATCCATCAGAATACAATCTTATAAGATCCAAAAGCAAATAGAACTGAATCACAAAATATATGTGGGATTGATAAGTATCAACCTTAAGACTTTGGCCTTTTGAGCACCTGATTAATATTGCTTACATACAAACATCATTTATTTACTTAATTACTTAAAGAATTTACTTAAAGAAACTAAATATCTTTCTCTTAAATATTACCTCGTCCAATCATTTAAAACCCGTAGAGCCTTTAAACTCTTCAGGAATGAACTTCCACTAGTATAGAGGAAAAATAAGAAAAAATTCCACTTCTCTTCTCTATGTACTTTTATATTTATTTATTTTTTTTTTTGGGCTTTTTTTTTTTTTTTTTTTTTTTTTTTTTTTTTTTGGTATTTTTTTTTTTGGGTTTTTTTTTTTTTTTTTTTCCTCTTTTTTTGTATATTTGCAATCATTGTTTCAACTTGCTGCAGTTCAGGCACTCGAGAAAAAGAGAATTTCAGTTGTTTTGCGATGTTTTAACGGAGAGTGGACGATAACAAACATTCAAGCATGTTTGACATCCACCCATAACAATTACCTAGCACTGGGCGCGCATCATCGATACAATCAAGCGCCCAGTGGGTGGCCACCCACGAGGCACGCTGTAAGCTGATGCACGATGCAGAGATGCCAACAATTTGACTGCAAAATAAAATTTGGCAACAGCCAAACAGTGTGGCGGCAGGGCAAACAGCCAACCTGGCCCAGCTGCCAGGCAGTCTTTAGCACCCAGCCAAAATGCCTATCCGGATGCCAGGCCAGACCCACGCCCGGGCCAGCAACAGCAACAGCAGCAAAACAATTCAAATGGCCCAGGGCGGGGTGCAAGAGTAGGCGTGGCGCATGACAGCCAGCAGACAGCTGCAGTTTGGGAAAACTGCTGGCTGATGGGCAATCTACTCGATTTTATTTCGTAGACTTCTGACACCAAAAACTCTTTCGCTCGTTCCGTCAAATAAAGCGCAACTCGGGGCCATTTTCGAACTTAATTTTAGTGGTCGTCATTGTTCAATTTTGCACTGAAATTCCGAGCATGGCCATTTGCTTGGCTATTGAAGTTTTTACTGGCCTTCCTTATTGCAAATATCCTTGCATTTAAAATTCAAATGTGCCTTAAGTTAACCACTTTTATGGCAAGCATGCTAGCTGCATAATAATGACACTTAGGCAAGAGCTAAGGCAAGAGCTGCTGCACATTCCCGAGGCGAGTCACTCCACTAATGAGAGTTATAAAGAGCGAAGGTTACAATAAAACAAAAATTTCAAAATGGGTATTTAAATATTTCATTCCATTTAATACACTAGCGAAACATAAAAATATATTTGAATGTGTTGAGTGTTATCTAAGTCAGAGAATTTTAAAAACCTTTAAGTCGTTTCAGCTAAATGTATTAAATTACGTCAATAATTTCAATACCAAGGGATTGGCATTAGCTTGTGATCGTCAATGCTATCGTGTGTCTTCTTGGTCGCCTGGCCGCCAGTACGTCGTTGCTTGCAGTCCTTACAGTTGCATATTTTCGACTTCTCAGTGTTGGTCGTAGAAGCCGCATCGCCAGCGGTTGTCTTCGAAGCAGCTTTCGTTTTTACAGCAGCTGCTCCTTCCTCCTTATACTTGAGTCGATTCACTTTCGAAATGGCAAATGCCGTCAAGTTGCAGTTCTTAACGTGCGGATTCTGCTTGTTCTTCGAGAAGATCTGACGACGGTCTAAGACTACGGTGCGCTTGTTTACCCACCAGTTAAAATCGGGGTCAACAAAATATGGCTTTATCTTGGACACCTCCTTTTGCATGGACTGTTTGTGCTCCTTTAACCATAGCCGACCATATTCCCAGCCCAAAATTAGGCCCATATGTGGTGCCTCCTTCTCGTATGATGGCACAAATGTGGTTTGTTGCGGCTGTGGCAAGTCCTTTGGGAATATGTCGTGGGTTTCCTTGGCGACGCGAGATTGCTCAGCGCGTGTCCAAACCTGATGCATTTTGACGGACGCTAATTGTGTACTATTTTTAAAAAAATTCACAAGATTTGTTTTGTGTTAGAAAAGTAAAAGATCTTAAAATCAAAACATGCTGTAATTGAATGATTGCCTATGTCGTTGAATTTTACACTTATTTATGTCTATTTTAATGCAAAGAATACTTTAAATTTACTTTTCAATTATGAAATGTGTACTGTCAGCCAGGCAACTGATTCAGCATCAAATTGAATTTGTCAGGCACTACGACTACTGAAAGTTTATTCATGTTGACCATGCCTACCTAGTGACGGTGTGTCAAACCGTAAGATCAAGGACTTCCATGAACAGTCAAGCTCAAGTATGGAAATTTCTGTTTGTTAGACTTGGGTCAAAGGTTCAATGCTTGTACTTGTCTGAAGCTTAAGTAAAAAATCAAGAACGTGCTTTTAGGTTTTTAAAAATCCGCTGAATTGATTATAAGTATGAAAGATTGTATATTTCGTGCCGCCTTCTTAAGCATATAAATTTAAAAGTTTTTCAATTACTCAACCCTTTGCCTTACGACCGAAGAGGCCGTGCGAACTTAAGTTTATTTATGTTTTATATTTTTGTTGCGTTTCGTTTCAGGTCGGCGTACGTGCCTTGCGAGGCGCAAGGCTTGGATGCCGTCCAGCTGGCACTGGAGCAAATAGACATTGTGCGGCGGTTGTCTGACATGTATGCTAGAGATACGGTGTTGGCGACATCGTCGCAGGACATTGTGGCCACGCACAGGCGCGGCCTGCTGGCCTCGCTGATCGGCATTGAGGGAGGGCACACAATTGGCTCTTCGTTGGGCGTGCTGCGCTCCTTTTACTCGCTGGGTGCTCGGTATCTCAGCTTGACGCATCGTTGCGATGTATCCTGGGCGGGGTCGAGTGCCTCTCCGCTAGAGCAGGGTCTGACACCCTTCGGCAAGGCGATTGTGCGGGAAATGAATCGACTGGGTATGATGATCGATCTCTCACACAGTTCGGACGCAACGGCACGTGATGTGCTCCAGGTGACACGAGCACCCGTCATCTTTTCGCACTCAGCCGCCCGACAGCTGTGCAACTCGACGAGGAACGTGCCCGATGACATATTGCGTTTGGTGGCCGAGAACGGCGGTCTCATTATGCTCTCATTCGACCCCGAAGATGTCGCCTGTGGACGTCAGGCACGGCTGCAGGATGTAATAGAGCATATTAAATACGTGCGAGCAATTGCCGGCATTCAGCACATTGGCCTCGGTGCCGGCTACGATGGCATTGAGATGCCCCCACTTGGCCTGGAGGACGTCTCCAAATACCCGGAGCTGTTGGCCGCCCTCTTGGAGGATCACAACTGGAGTGAGGAGGACGTTGCCATGCTGGCTGGCCGTAACTTTTTGCGCATCATGGAGACCGTAGAGACGGTACGCGACTACTGGAAGCGCGCCGCCATCCAACCCATCGAGCTGTCGGAGCCGCAGCCAAAAACACAATGCACCTACATGTCGTCGTGACCACTGCCGCAGGCGTTGAGAACGCGCCGCGATGAGCCCGTAACCATGTCGCATCTTGTGGAGGCTACCAGCCCCAATCACACCGAGCAGGCGACGTCAACGGGTGCGCAGCTCTGGCAACAGCTGGAAACAACCATCGCGAACGAAACAGATGTGAGCCACGTGGCAATGGCAGCCACAGCCACAACAATGGCAACCACTCTTGCAGTCAGTGGTCTCTTGCAGTAGACAGGCGGTTGGCAGTCGTTGGCTGTCGCTCCACTCCAGGCGAGCAGCCTTCATTTGCTCATTAGCAAATGAGTAAATAATGTTTTAACTGGAAGCCAATGTAATGTGTAACTTTGGCCTAACAGCAATCAAAATGACGAATTAATAAGTAAATCCCATAGCAGCATAGCAATAAGCATGTAATATAACTAAATACGTTCACGTAGAAAAGAAATTTATATTCGTATTCAAATAAAGCATTGGCATATATCTATATGGATGGATGTGGGTTTCACGATATATTCAAAGGTTGCAATTAAACATTATTGAATACGTAGGCGTGCGCCAGTGCTTATTTCTGTTTTAATATTATAATTAAATTAAATATTAATTGTAAAGAAATGAGAAAAAATATAACAAAAATTTATATTAAAATTAAAGATTATAATATAAACAGAATCATTTTTTTGCGTGAGGCCATGACATGCACAGAATAATTGAAATACCCCGTAAAAGCAGCGAAGCGCGAGGTTTAATAAATTCAGTATGTTTTTTTTTTTTGGAAAACTAATTAACTTTTGCACTCAATAGACATGGCCAAAAATTAAAACTGATAATAAAATTGTAAATTAGAATTTCGTTTAGTTTTGGACCAGAATAAAAAAAACCCTGGCGATTTGCCAGGCCAGTGAATCGCTGGCACTTGGCGAGTGTATCATAACGAGATATTATTGTCGTCATCAATTATGCAATAATAATAAATGAAATACAGTTATTCGCAACCAGATCCCGCAACTTTAAATTATATGCCACTAAGTAAAAATATGAATGCAAAATATTTATTATCTCACAAATGTGCAATGTGTGTTCGAATTTAATATAATACAGCATAAACAACAACAACAAAAAACAAACAAACAGCAGCAAAAAAATAATATTTAATGTGTATTTACACACACACACACACCAGCACACACACATAATTGAAATATACAGAAATACAAGCATAATCGTTCTTATTAAAATTAGGAAAGCAACGTTAGTATCGTATACTTGCATTTCCATAAATAAAATTGAAATAAATATCAGTTAACTTTTGTTTCACTCATTAACATTTTGGAATTTAATTAACATTTCTATAGCAATATGGCATTCAGGATTCAACCTAACGAGCTGAATGGAACAAAGATCCTTTGTATAACTGCCGCTTGCCGCTGTCATGAGATGCAATAAATATTATATTTTAGTTATAAATAAATAATTTTCTTTTGAATCCGAGTGAGAATTCCTTGCAGAGGTATTTATAATATATATATATATATAAGAAGATTTCACACGAGCAAATCTGTCTAGAAAATATGTAGTCAAGGTGTTGCTCTTTTAAATATTCCAGCATCACACACACATACACACACACACACACACATAGTGTATATATAGTGTGCACACTCACACAATAACACGCACGCTCGCTTGCCGTTTAATGCGCATTTCATGTTGCAGCTGGTGCATGCTTTTCCAACATGAGAAATGAGATTTTAACTTTTGCCTTTTTAGTACGATCTTTATAACAATTTCTAGGGTAGAAATATATGGCAGCCAACTGCGTGCATGCATGAAAACCTTAAGTATTTAGTACTTAAGCATTTGCAATTGTGTTGAGAATGTTAAATATGTATGCAAAGTGTGCATATAGATATAGATAGATGGTAACATACACATGGTATTTAGTAGATTTTGTGTAACTAGCACCTATAGTCATTCAAGTTATGTCATAACTAAAACTAAATATGATTATTAATACATCGAAAATCAAGCAGGATTATGGTTAGAGAGAAAATAATTATAATTCAAATGCTCAGTCACGTACAGGCAAAATGCTGTAAATTGTTGCAGATTGTTTTACCCAATCAAGAATATATTTAAGTATATACTTAAGTGTCCATCCCGCCTTCTAACTGGTACATAGCTGATACCATATTCTAATTATTTAATACAATTTACTTATTTTTCTGTTTTACTTCATTTATCTTGTTAACCCCCCGACTCCAGCTCAATGTCCCTATCTGCTCATGAGATTAATATTTAAGTATATATGTATTGAAATAATAGTATGTCGTGTTATGGTGGTATGAATAGAAAGACTGTTTTCTTAGTTTCTTAATTTTGTCGTGATCACCATTGAGTTATAGTGGTCTTTGCATAACCTATGGTGTCTTTTAACAGTGGTCGTGATCGCTTTCTACTTGCAGTAGTATTAATGAGAGGCTGAGAGCTTGTATAAATAGCGTTGCTGTAAAAATATTATCCGAGTGAGTTTGCGTCTTAACTAGACGCTCTTCATTTCTGGTTTGTGTATCCTCTAATTCTCGCGTCATAAGAGAGAGAGAGACAGAGAGAGAGAGAGAGAGAGAGAAAATGCTAAATGTAGTCCACTGTTAAAAGACACTTTGTAGTCCAGCTACACGATTGAGTTATAGTATGTTATCCAAAGCGGTCTGTTAAGTTAACAGTGTGACGTCACTTTATTGGAAATTGGTATGCGGGCGCTCACGAGTGAGTTATCTGCATAACCTATGGTGTCTCTTAACAGTGGCGGGCGCTGATCTTCGTATGAAATTGAAGCAACTTTGACTCTGTTATCTATTATTATGGTGTCTTTTAACAGTGGTCCAGCTTGTTGCTGCCTGAGAGCGAGATGGCTCGTACTTAGGGCATTCAGACAGAGTCGTTATGGCTGTCAGTGCACGCAGAGAACACGACTAGAAATTACAATTCTGGAAAAGTAGATTATGAAAGACAGACCAAATTGACACGAGCCCGATATATATGTATATATCAATTATATATCTCTGTGTTATTTATGGCAGAAAGACTCCTTAAAGAGCACTGAGTTCGTTTTCACAAATCCTTGTCAATTTTTTAAGTTTTTAGAGTTCTATAAACAGAGTACTGAACAGCTAATTCCACTCGCCTGCAATGTGCTTAATTGTTTTTGCTTTATTCGAAATGAAAAACTACTTACATGGAACACATATCTATGTAATCCAAGAGACTGCTTAAAAACCAACTGGAAATAATGTTCTAAATAGAAATGCTGGGATCCAATTTATGTATCTGTAGGCATTAGTGCTGAGACGAACACAAACGCACTCTGTTGTCTGGAGCCATAAAAAACGTTAAGTGGTCGTAAATCAAAATTCAGCTAACACAAGAAAGTTCACTAAAGTTCTTTTTTCTTTTGCTTTGCAGAAAACGTACTTTTGCTGCTTGGTCTTTTAGCTCGAACGCTTTTATTTATTTTCAACTACTTTTGCCACTTGAGCAAGAAGACTGCATCTGGCTTTCCCAGCGAAGCCTAGAGTACAAATAGAGCTAAACATTGGCACTTTGGGTAGAGAACAACAGTCCGCAAACTTAGCTGTGGGCCAAGTAAATTCTATTCATTTACAGTCCATTGAAACTTGCTTAAATTTTGAAAACGAATAGCCCACATTCACATCGACACCCACAGCCACAGCAGCCCACTAAGACGGCCAATTCCAATCTCGGCTAACGTTCCTTGGTCTGGCTGTTATGAGGCTTGATGGCGCCAACGCCATCAATGTCTGATAACAATGTTTTTGTTGTTTACACGAGGAGTTAAGGTTTTTGTCTTGATAGCTTCCATTTGGCATTAAGCTGCTCTGACCTTCTACTCTCTCACCATTTCGCTGCCGATTGTTTATTATTGTTGCAGCCGGCTTTTTCCTCAGCATAATAGAGACACTAATTGTTGTACCCTGTCCTCCAGTTAGTATTCGACTGGGTTTTGCAAAGCCAAATACCATTAAATGGAAGACAATATACATATGTATATATATATATATATATAGCTTAAGTATGTAAGAAAACTTTTAAGGCATTAACATTTTATGTATAAATACAATATTTTATTATAATTATCGATTATGATTTATAGATACAGTTTTATAAGTAACTATTGTGTTTTTAAGGTATGGCAACTAAAGGCCATAATCAACGCGAACAGCCAAGGCTTACGTATACTTACTCTGTGCATCCGTCTCTGAATTACTTTAATCTTAGAAACTGTTTGAGCACAGTTTGTTTATTATTATACTACAATTGATAATTTATACAAACAAATCATAAATAATTAGGAGTTGAACTCAACAAATAGTTTGTAAACTATAATCAAGCTAAATTAGCTTTCTGATATTAAAATATTTTGAATAAAAACAACTTTCCATCAACTTTTACTTATTATATTATTATATTATTATATTATTATATTATTATATTATTATATTATTATATTATTATATTATTATATTATTATATTATTATATTATTATTTTATTATATTATTATATTATTATTATATTATATTATTATTATTATTATTACATTAGATACTTTATTTTGGATAAATTTAGATATTTCGCAATCGTATGTGTTTTACATTAGTTTTAAAATGTTAATATTTAAGCTACAGGGCTTTCACCTTTTGTGCTTATACATCTAGTATACATAAAAGATAAATTTATTTGCAAAGAACATAACCTGAACATGAAAAATCCAAATTTCATTAAAGAATCTGTTAAAATTGATTTATATGTTCTTTACTAACAATTCTGTCTGCATATAAGAAAATTATTTATTAAGCCACTTTTGATCTCTTATTTTAAGCATAAACATTAGGTATTTTTAGTTACAGCATTCTGAAGCAAATATATCTTTTGGTGTATATAATAATATCTTTTATTATATATAATATCAATTTTAACAGATGGGTAAATTAATTTTAAATTTATTTGCTTATTCGGATTTCAAGCTAAAAACATGCTTAAAATCTAAAAAAAAGACGAGTTTAGACGAATAAGACCCATTGCTCATGCGTGTTTATCCACCTCCAACAAAATTTTAAAACAAAACCTAAAAAAGTAAATAATTAATTATATTCCTTCTTACTTCTTACATCAGGTAAAGAAATGAGTTTTTCAGTCATTAGTTTGTTGTAGCAAAAAGTTTACATAGGGACATAAGAATGACATGTTAAATGATTGTATTTATTACAATTTTTATCTTAAGCTCACAGTTACATTCTACAAACCTAACTATTATTAAATACCACTGAGAACACTATGAAGGCTTCTCGACGAAGATAATACTGTTTTGTGACTAGAGTCTGTAAAGGCTTTCCATTGTTAATTTAATGACCTTCACATAGACAACTTAACTGCCTGCAGTTGCCAAAGTCTAGTTATTAGATTTATTTTTATGACAGGTATGCATAATTATAGCCTTGTCTATGATTATGTGTGTTATGGAATGTAATAACTGTGCTATTTAGTAGAACTTGATAGCTAAGTGACACGAGACACCACCCACTCCCGAAATTAAGTCACTCGTTAATGCCATGGAGTGTAATTACATAGCTTTCTCATTAACACGCTGTCCGGTTTCAATTTCCCGCTTAATTTTGTTTCATTAAAAATGTCTAGCCCTGCAGTATATTGTGCTTCTGTTTCAGTTTCAGTTTCCAGCATTAATGCCCACTGTCAAGTAGTTTAAGCGCCGCCCCCTGCCATTCCGCTTGCTCAGCCCACCGAAAAAGCCATTAACATTTCGCCAGAAACTGGCGACAGTTGATGGAAAAAATAATGCTTGATGACATTTATAATGACTAAAATGTTGTACGAATTGTCCTTGCCTCGTTGACTGTTGTCGTCGCTGTTGTTACTGCTGTTGATAAGTTGACATGCCCCGCATTCGTTGTATCCATTTGATTTGGCAGAACTTAAACCTCGTCATCATAATTCTGTGCAATTCAGTCGGAAAAGTGCTCTTCAGTCAGTCGATTTAATACGAGTCTGTTGCGCTGCTCTGATTATGCTGATAAAAACTAACAATTACGCTATTCGACAAAATTTAAGTTTTTATGCCAATGGAATGAAGCCAAATTAAGTTTAAAGAGTTTTTCCATTCATTTGGATACGGTAAGTATTTTTTATAAAATTTTGAAAAAATTGGCAATAAAGAAATATATTATTTAAATATTTATTATTTATTAATATAAAAGCCACTGCCTTATTTTAAGCCTAATTGAAAAGTATTAATAATTCACATTCAATTTATATACAACTGTTAAAAATATATATATTTTTATATAATTAATATTCAATACCTATATATAAAATCATTGCACTTCACTCTACTTAACATATACTTTGTTGTGCAGTGTTATTGTTTATGTTCGTAAGCCAGTCAGGCTATAATCATGCTCGACTTGTCGATAACAAGCTCTATGTGGTATTACTATTGTTCAATGTTCAGGCAACTCATCTGGGATTTTCGGAGCTTTCAACCGGCTCACATAATTGCAGTTGCTGCCTGAACATGGAAAGGTTTTACAACGTGCCAACTCTCTAAATCAACACACAGCCAGGCACAGTCGGCAGCATAGTCAGGCAAATAGTATGTGCTCCTATAAACGTTATGCACATACACGTTTATAATTTACGAATTCGTATGCTCTGTGAATTATATTTGGAATATGTATAAACACGAATTGCAATATGCAAAGTATTTGATTTGAATTAGCCTCAACGAATACTAAAATGAACTAAATTAAATTTTGTGTAAATTAAATTTTATGTATTAAACACTTTTTACAGCAATTAAAGCCATTGTTTAATATATTTGTTTTATAAAAATCATTGCCTATGTTTAGGCACTTATTGTTCGACACACATAATTAATATTTGTTTATTGGATTATGCACAAACTTTGTAATAATGCCTGAGTAATATATTAGCAAACATGTCCTTTCAATATATTGATATAAATAAACATATATATATATAAATATCTCAATGACTGTCATTTTATGGTATCAACACTAAGTTTCAAAGCCGAAGCTGCCACAAGGACAGTCATTACCAATGCATACAACTCTGAAATCAAATTGGCCCTCAAAGTGATGCAGCATGTCCTCTGCTCGCCTCCACCTGCATCAATTGACATTTACCCCAAAATTGTTGGCAGTGTGGTAAACCAAGCGACATCATTTTCAGCCCGAGCAAGCCAAACCGAGTGCAATTAGGAAATTTGCAAAATTGTCTGTTCCCCTGCCACAGGCCATTGCAAATCACAGCTCTAGCCGAGAGTTGTTGTCTTTGCTTCCTTCCATGCCACACTCACACACGCACATACATCCTACATCCTACATCCTACACACCCACAAAATTACACAGACGGAAGCGATAGACCATGTATGAAGGAGCATGTCTTACAATTGAACACTCCTTCTATTTACATAGCAAACATCAGTCAATTATGGGATTATCTTAAATGATTGCTCATCATGGTCAAAAGTATATGTATTGTAGTGAAACCAAACTCAAATATGATTAAATCTAATAACTAATGCAGTTTCTAATTACAACACTGGCTCGTGGTGCAAATATTATTTATACTTATAGATATTCAAGCTGATATATTTATTATAAATAGCATTGTCCTTGTGTTACGCATTTACTTGTGCGCGCTTGTGCTTGTGCCTTCGGCATCCATAAATTGGAAAACAGCAACGACCCAGAACTGCCTACGACGAGTACTCTAAATGAGCAGCGGCCAGAACATAATTCAAGGCGTTTCTGGATCTGCATTTGAACGTTGGGCCTGCCAACAACATGAAACTGATTTACTCTTGCTGCTGGCCTTTCTGGCACGAGCATTTGCCGATGGAATATGGCTTCGAATAGGTTGGCAAACATATTTGTAATTAAACGCTTCTGTGCACCCGAGGTGTACTTGTGCTAAGACCCCATTAATTAGGTATTTGTATTGGACGGCCTACTTGCTTTGTTCTTAAGAGATTTAGCAGAAACAACGAAAGTTAAGTGCGTAAAGCAGAGTGCAAAGTATGCCATAAAAGGGGGAACAAGTATGTTAACGGTTTCTCAATACTCTGTTTGTTTAATTTTTATTTATTTATTTTTTTTATTTTTTTTGGTTTTATTAATATCTGAAGGAGTGAAGAAGGTTTTTAGATCAATTGCATTTTTTTAAATATTTTTTTTTATTATGTTCTATACTGAGTAATCTTTAATTTAACTATAACTATATTTTTTTGGTTTCATTATTATCTCAAGGAGTGCAGCAGCTTTTTGAACTTTTTTATTGTTTTTATTTATTATTTATATTATTTTTGTTATATTTATTGATTGATTGGAGTGTTTGAGGTACAGCTAATTGAGTAGCATCTTAAATAATCAATAAAAGACCTAATAAAAAATTTAACAACAATTTTTTTTTCATACTGCTCAATATATTTCTATACTTGTCAATAACTATATCTGCTTATATGCAATTAAAGTTACATCATTTTATTTATTTTTTTTTTTTCATTTTTTTTTCTTCAGTCATGAAGTGGACATGTTCGTCAGTTTGTAATAAAATAACATCACAATAAAAAAAAAAATATATATATATATATATACATATTAATATTTATTTTAAATATTGTGTTTATCCCCAAGCAATATTGTGTTTATACCCAAATTTATGTTGTGCAACATTTAGTCTTACTACTATATTCATGAACACAGCTGTATGCTGATTGTAGATAAATATAGAATAATGTACTTCAATGTAAGGTCAGGCGTTTAGCACTTAGTGTGATTCAGATTTTGTTCTTAGATTTCAAATCTAAGTCCAACTATTTGGAGAAAATTCAAGGGCCTATCAATAATACCATTATATAGCATTTTCAGACCTATCTAACTTTACTGGAATGACAAAATCATTGCTGTATTGTTTTATAGATAGAAGTCCAATTGAGATTTTGAGTATTTCAAATAATTCTTAACAATGTTGCTAGCAAAAATGTTGTGAGCAATCAGAAAAGAATTCAATAAGAGCAACGGCTTTGTTATACTCAAACTCCCCTGTAAAGTGGGAGAGTTTATTGATTTTCTGAAATGTTCGTCTTGCGCTTCGCTGTCCATCCGTCTTTTTAGCGCTTTTGAAGCTGCAAAAAGGATATTTGGAATATATACTCTTGTATATATACGTATTACACAGTCGGTTGAGCTCCTCGAATACAATGTTTCTATTTCTTTTTTGTTATATATTTCACAAGTCAAGGAAAAGCGATTTCAGTGTTAATATTTATATTGATTGTATATTTTAATTATAACAATTTTGCATTACCTATAGCAGTGAAAAGGTTGAAAATTGAATATTTAAGAACAACAGATTTTATTTGCTAAGTACGCATATCAAAATGTGCATTTGAAACATCTCTTTCGTTGCTATGCTAAAATGTTTGTAAGTCTCTTAAATCGCCATGTTTTAAATCACAAAATATTCGCATAATTTCCTGACCTGTCAGAGTTGTCCTATCGCCAACAGCAATTGACAGCTGTTGGGCATGTTGATGTGAGAGGACTTTTAGGACTCAGCTGCCATTAGCAGCGCTATTTAACACTTGTCCTCGTCACTCCCAACGAAACATCCTGATAGACAGTGCATGCGTGTGTGAGCATGGATCTAATTTCCATGTTGTCAGGCTCGAAAGTGGATGCACAAGGACTGCTGTGAAGTGGCCTTAATCGACATCCCGTCGTGTTTCAGTTAATTTACGTGAAATGCTCGTCTTTAAGAGAAGCACAAATTCAGCTGAAATGCATTCACACTTAACTTACTGTAGCATTGTTTGCTTGGGTTTTTTGGGGGCGGAGTTGCGCCTGAACGACAATCAACAAGTTTTTGTTGTTACGACTGCTGCTGGTGCTGCTGCCAGTTGCACTTGCAAAATGCATTTGCTGTTGAGTACACAGAGCTTCCTAGCGCAGCGGAAGATGTGAATGTTGTAGGGAAGAAGTGAAGGGGGGAGGAGGACAAGCAAAGGCAGCAGCAGCAACTCGCACGACTTTCCTGCGTCGTAAAAGGCAGCAGCCCCCAAGGAGAAACTTGGCCAGGTACGCGAGGTATGATGCAGTACAGCGACATCATCGACATGTAAGGAAAAGGATATGCATGTAGCGTCCGTCTTGCTGTCGGATTGTCCATCTGCCAGGTTGTTATCTTCAGAATATGACAATCTAGCCGACGGCGCTTGTTGAAAGACTGTAACGCGTGCAGCAGCAGCAGCAGCAACAGCAACAGCGGCAGCGGCAGCAGGAAAAACGACATCGGCAGCAATCATAAAAGTTTCAAACTCTATGGACTCCTCGCCTGCACAAACTATATTTGTAACTATATATACATATATATACGAGCGCGTGTGTGTGTGACGTGTATAATGGTATATTCGAGTTAAGCGAAATAACATTTGCACTGCTCCCGAAGGCAGACCCAGCGCAAGACGAACTCACTGACTCTCAGGTCTTGGCAAATATGCATAAGGAAAATATTAAAGATGAATTACACGTGTGTGCGACTGCATCTCCGACAACACGTACCACACAAGGTGCGAAAGCCAATATGAATGCTTCAAGTCTGAGCCACCTGCCGTGGCCCAGGTGTTCTTACGCACCTTTCACACCAAAATCAATTTGTGTGCGCGTGTGTATATGTGAGTAATCATGTTGTGAACATTTTCAATTAATTCAATTCTTGATATAACATGAATTCCAATTTCTCTACGAATATTAAAAAGAATAAAAAAACGTCGCCTTTGTGTAAAGCTGACAATGGAATTTATTAAAACAAAATACTTTTATTGAATTGAAAAAGTTGGAATCCATTATTATCATATATTAAAGTTTTTTTTAGATTACCAAACATTTTGCAAAAAATTTCAATATTTATTTATCTATAAATTCATTTATTCTGCATATTAAAAAGCAAAAGTATTTCTTAAAGTTTGATTAAAATGTTCAAAAATTTAAAGGAGTTTGGACACCACTTGGGATATACTTTTTGCATGACCTTAAATTAGTATGAAAATGGTGTGCTAATATATGAATATATATGAATATCTAATTTATAAGTAAGACGGATATAAAGTATGTAGAATCTGAACCGTACTCATTGCAAATTATTTATTATTATTTACATGTAAAAGACCAGTATAAGAATGCTTTCGCATTGATATGATGTTAAACTTAACAGATCTCTGTTACCAGTTCATAAGCTGAGCACGATTGAGTTATAGTCTTTTAACAGTGTAAGCTGAGAGACCTTAACAGCTCTCTCTTATTCACTTCAATTGTTATTTGCTTAACAGCTGTCTGTTATATGCACTATGCTGTTAATGCTTAACAGATCTCTGTTACAAACAGATAATCTGTAAATGCTTAACGGCTGTCTGTAATGCTTAACAGCTCTCTATTAGAGCCTTAGAATAATTTATGTATTGGTAATAAAAATACAGTCCAAACGAATTGCTTGACTATTTTTTGTAAGATCGACTATTAAATTATAAATATTTAAAATGCACATAAATTTCATAGCTTATTAAATTATTAAAATGTGGCCCCAAAAGTTTATATAATGTACATACATTATAAGCATGCCACTAGCCAATTTTATACCGAGCTTAGTTAAAGAAACAACATGAATCTGACTATAACTATAACTAACAACTAACTATTGTTATGTTGACTACTTTCATTAATAAACACATACGAATGATATATATACCTTAATACTTCAATATGCATTGAAAAATGTTTTTAACTGTTATCGAATATCCTTTCAAATTATCGATCGCTTGAATTTTTGTTCAGTTTGATAGTGTTTTTGAATGCAAAATTGTCGCGAGTTAGAAGTCGACATAGTTGCGGCAAGCGGAGATGAGTGCTTTAAGTCAAAAATTCATTCGCATGAAAGCCGCTTAATTTGTTTTATTTTTTTTTTTCTAGTCGAAAAGCGCAGTGCGCGCGTTGGCGCACTCGCGACACATCCGGCGGAAACGCACACAGACACAGAGACAGAGCGTCGTGGCGGCTTCTTCATTTACTGTTCATGCATGACCACTTCAACATTTTCGCTCCTCATTCGTTTCCAGTTGGCGTTGCCGTTGCCGTTGCCATTGCCATTGCTATTGCTTACACTTCCGGTTTGTTTTATGCTTCGTTGTGGCAAGTCGGAGTCGACTTGAGGGCCTCTGGATGCCCTTAAAAAACATTTTCAATTCGATTTTTTGCCAATTCCTCTCTCGCTTTCTCTTACACTCTCCCTTTGCGCAAATGAAGGATATGCGTACGTGCTGACATCGTTGCTCATACGCTCCATTGTACGCACCATTCTTCTTCGTCTTGTTCCCACTGACTGTAGCAAAATGAATATTTTGTAAACTCCACTGTTCCCAGGACGAAATTTATTTTCCGCTTTTGCATATTTTGAGGGTAATTTGGGTAAAAGCATTTGAAGACCTTTTAGATTTCCCTACATTCCTAACACCCTAGAAAAATAATATTATCAAATAATTTTAATACGAAAAATAAAATTTGATACATATTGATCCAATTAACATATTCTGATATTGCAATCATTTATTTATATACGCTTTTTATTCTGACTTATGCTCTTTCCAAAGCCAGTGAGCCACCGCAAACGTTAAAATGTGTTTTTCTAGGGTATTTATTGGAACTTCGGAATACAACACAATGTAGGCAACTTCCCTTTGTTCGTTGTTCGTTGTTCTCAGTGCCAAATCGTTCACATAAAATATTCATACGTTTCCTCGGTGGTTTTTGACTCTCAAGTGTTTGCAATTCAATTACAATTCAATTGATTTTCGTCTGCGGGCCCAATCTGGCAGACCGATTTTTCAGCTCTGGCCTGGTTTCTCCACGGCGGGTGCTGGCTACAATTTATGAGTTTAGAAAGACACGTACTTCAATCCAGATAGCAGACTAAAAAGCGAAGCTGTAAAGAACAGAGTCTCAGTTGTATAACAAGACATGACACGATATAAGACATTCTTATATTTGTCTTTTCGATATATATTTTATGATCATACTCATTATCCCAAGTCCGTTGTACGAATACAACTTTTTTACGAGGGATGTTTAAACTTAATCATTATTTTTTAAAGTCTTACAAGACGAACAAGAATACATTTGAGATACATACATAAGATTAAGACATGAGTAGGAATGAATTTGTAGGTCTCTTTTCATTAATGCTAGCCAAAACCGAGTAAATGTCTAAAACATTGCTCTTGGTAATAGAAACGCTTCATTTCATTTTTATCCTAATATTGAAATAGCCACTCCCCTTTGTCTACACGAACAAATAAGTCAAGTTTTACTTCATAATTCTTTACTTTATCATTCAATACTCTAGTACAAGTCGCTACATAGCCACAGCACATCTTTTGTACATACTTTGAAATTTCCACTTGTTCACTTAATTTTTTGTATTTTCTCCTCATAAAAGCCATACCTCTACTACGGCCTAGCCCAATTCCAGTCTTTTCCAACAAGGTTTGATTTAGTTAACTATTGAATGGAAGCAATAATTTAAACGACCTGAAATGATTGCGACA
The DNA here is from genome assembly GCA_037075265.1 of Drosophila nigricruria. Classification (NCBI taxonomy): domain Eukaryota; kingdom Metazoa; phylum Arthropoda; class Insecta; order Diptera; family Drosophilidae; genus Drosophila; species Drosophila nigricruria. Next base: position 2,185,633 of record JBAMCI010000074.1, read on the forward strand.
ACAGTAGATTGGGATGCCGCGTCAAATGGCACACAAATTACAATTAACAGAAATTTGTTGGGCATCAAGTTAAGCTGATGCCAAGCCGAATCGCTGGGGACTACGCACATTTATGTGCTACGCACTTAATTTTTGTTTGTCCCATTTGTGTTCATCTTAATTATGGGGCAAACTTATGTAAGTCATGGAGGTCATAGCAACGGCAGCGCAGACTCTGACTCAAACGCAGACGCAGACAAAGCGAAATCAATTAAATTTTTGCAAATGACAGCACAATGGGCCAACAGCACAGGTACAGTCAGGTAAAACTAGCAACAGAACTGCGTGTAGGTAACATATACTTGTCGAGCAATTTATCGAAGGCTATGTGTGTTTCAGAAACACGCCCCTGGGACTCATTTAGCTGCAGAGTGGCCCCATAACAGCCTCCCACACGCATTCAGCCCATTCATGTTAGGCCGAAACACGCACTCAGAAGTGAAGCCTCAAGGCACGAAAAATTTGCGCATTTGCCCATTTGCAATTGTCTTCACTTACAAACATATTTCATTTATAATGGCCTGAATGAGACGTAACAAGTATGAGTTGCTCTAGATTGGATCAATACACTAGAATTTCTATTTGTAATATAATTATAATGCTAATTTATATTTATTAATTATTTTTGCAATAATAATAAATGAAGTTCTTTAAATTTATTTGCACTTTTCGTTGGTATCTGCTGATATTATAGTAAATATTGTGTGCTTAAAACAATATTGCTCCATTCATATACTAGATTTTCTTAGCATCGCAAAGCAAGTATGCTCGGTCGCACCCGGCGGACACTCGTTCAAAGTCATTCGTTCGTTATCATTTATAGTTCTACTTTGAGTCAATCCGGTGTAGATATATCTACTGTATCATTTCGATCTTAAGCTTTAAACATGAATATATATCAAAATCTATAACATAGTATTTAGTATCGGAAATATGTTACGACGGAAGCAACGAGTATATGTTATTTTACTCCAGCTATAAAAGCGGCCAAATAATTCGAGCTCATACGGACAGAGGGCAGACAGACAAACGGATATACGCTCAATATACGGTTATCACTTCGTGAACATGTATAAATATATAAAAGCAAAGCACATGAGGTCAATAGCTGGCTACAGAGGATACCAGCTAACAGATCCATGGCCTTGCTTTCGACAATAATAGACTCCCAACGGCAAGGGCAGCTGAGTTGTCCGTGTCAATGGCAAAGGATGCCATAAGGCTTCGTTTGTCAGTGTCCTGCATAATCAAATGCGCCAACCATTCACTGAAGTGGGCTTACGCTGTTTCCAACAATTTATTTTGTTGCTGCCTCATTTTTCTGCTGAGCCTTAAAAATAGTTTCACATATATTTTGTCAAACTTTTTCAAATGTCGCTCATTTCGACCGCAAAACTCTATCTTATGTGCTGCTGCTGCTTCCTTGATACTCAGACTCTTGTTCACTTCCTAACTTTTAACGGCTGAGGTGAAGGATAAGCATGAATGGTTTGCTGCTCTCAAAGATTTTATTCTCAGTTATTGAACATTTTTAGTAAGTAGAAATAAGGATATCTTAAAAAATACCAAAATATTTCTGGAATTTCAAAATATTCTGTAAACTACAAGAGTTAATATATATATTATAAATATATATAAAAATATTTTTATTAATATACAAGTATTAGCAAAGACGCATAAAATATTTTTATTTCCAAACATTTTCCACACATTTCTGAGAGGAATATCTTACAATTTAACTATAGAACACTGGTACACTTCATTTAAATAAAAAATAAATAAATAAATAAAGCATAAATAAATAATTTTATTTTACAGTTTTCTTTTGAGCATGGATTCCGTATCAAACAGTTATATAAATAGATATTTATTTATATTTAAAGATTTCCAATACAATTTTAGTCCGCTGAGCCTGCGAAGAGCCGATATTCCAAACATTCGATGTTTATTCTACATACATATGCATACAAGCAACACATGCACACACACATACTCACGCACACATAAACGCGTCTCTGGCTATAGCTCTGCTCTGACTTAACTCAGACTCCGCCCTGGCTCTGCTGAGGCTCTGCCTATGGCTCTGCTCTGACTCAACTCAAGTTCTGCCCTGGGTCTGCTTAGACTCTGCCTTGGCTCTGCTGAGACTCTGCCTATAGCTCTCCTCTGGCTCAACTCAGGCGCTGCCTACCGCTATGCCTATGGCGCTGACTGTGACTCTGCCTATAGCGCTGCTCTGACTTAACTCAGACTCTGCCCTGGCTCTGCTGAGACTCTGCCTATAGCTCTCCTCTGGCTAAACTCAGGCGCTGCCTACCGCTATGCCTATGGCGCTGACTCTGGCTCTGCCTATTTATCTGCTCTGACTCAACTTAGGTTCTGCCCTGGCTGTGCTTAGGCTCTGCCTATAGCTCTGCTCTGGCTCAACTCAGGCGCTGCCTACCGCTATGCCTATGGCGCCGACTCTGGCTCTGCCTATTTATCTGCTCTGACTTAACTCAGACTCTGCCTTGGCTCTGCTTAGGCTCTGCCTGTAGCTCTGCTTAGTCTCTGCGTATAGCTCTGCTCTGGCTCAACTCAGGCGCTGCCTACCGCTATGCCTATGGCGCTGACTCTGGCTCTGCCTATTTCTCTGCTCTGACTCAACTTAGGTTCTGCCCTGGCTCTGCTGAGCTCTGCCTTGGCTCTGCTGAGACTCTGCCTATAGCTCTCCTCTGGCTCCACTCAGGCGCTGCCTACCGCTATGCCTATGGCGCTGACTCTGGCTCTGCCTATTTCTCTGCTCTGACTCAACTTAGATTCTGCCCTGGCTCTGCTGAGACTCTGCCTATAGCTCTCCTCTGGCTCCACTCAGGCGCTGCCTACCGCTATGCCTATGGCGCTGACTCTGGCTCTGCCTATTTCTCTGCTCTGACTCAACTTAGGTTCTGCCCCGGCTGTGCTTAGGCTCTGCCTTGGCTCTGCTGAGACTCTGCCTATAGTTCTGCATAGTCTCTGCCTATAGCTCTGCTCTGGCTCAACTCAGGCGCTACATACCGCTATGCCTATGGCGCTGACTGTGCCTCTGCCTATAGCTCTGCTCTGACTTAACTCAGACTCTGCCTTGGCTCCGCTTAGGCTCTGCCTGTAGCTCTGCTTAGTCTCTGCCTATAGCTCTGCTCTGGTTCAACTCAGGCGCTGCCTACCGCTATGCCTATGGCGCTGACTGTGCCTCTGCCTATAGCTCTGCTCTGACTTAACTCAGACTCTGCCTTGGCTCTGCTGAGACTCAGGCGCTGCCTACCGCTATGCCTTTGGCGCCGACTCTGGCTCTGCCTATTTCTCTGCTCTGACTTAACTTAGGTTCTGCCCCGGCTGTGCTTAGACTCTGCCTTGGCTCTGCTGATACTCTGCCTATAGCTCAATTCTGTCTATTGCTCTGCTCTGGCTCAACTCAGGCGCTGCCTACCGCTATGCCTATGGCGCTGACTCTGGCTCTGCCTATTTATCTGCTCTAACTCAACTTAGGTTCTGCCCTGGCTGTGCTCTGCTCTGGCTCAACTCAGGCGCTGCCTACCGCTATGCCTATGGCGCTGACTCTGGCTCTCCCTATTTATCTGCTCTGACTCAACTTAGGTTCTGCCCTGACTGTGCTTAGGCTCTGCCTATAGCTCTGCTCTGGCTCAACTCAGGCGCTGCCTACCGCTATGCCTATGGCGCTGACTCTGGCTCTCCCTATTTATCTGCTCTGACTTAACTCAGATTCTGCCCTGGCTGTGCTTAGGCTCTGCCTGTAGCTCTGCTTAGTCTCTGCCTATAGCTCTGCTCTGGCTTAACTCAGGCGCTGCCTACCGCTATGCCTATGGCGCTGACTCTGGCTCTGCCTATTTATCTGCTCTGACTCAACTTAGGTTCTGCCCTGACTGTGCTTAGGCTCTGCCTTGGCTCTGCTAAGACTCTGCCTATAGCTCTGCTCTGCCTATAGCTCTGCTCTGGCTCAACTCAGGCGCTGCATACCGCTATGCCTATGGGGCTGACTGTGAGTCTGCCTATAGCTCTGCTCTGACTTAACTCAGACTCTGCCCTGGCTCTGCTTAGTCTCTGCCTGGCTCAACTCTGCTCTGGCTCAACTCAGGCGCTGCCTACCGCTATGCCTATGGCACTGACTCTGGCTCTGCATATTTCTCTGCTCTGACTCAACTTAGGCTCTGCCCTGGCTGTGCTTAGGCTCTGCCTATAGTGGCTCCTGCTAAGCCTGACTCTGGCTCTGCCTATAGCTCTGCTCAACTTAGGTGCGTAGTGCTTAGCTCTGCTATAGCTCCTCTGGCTCAACTCAGGCGCTGCCTACCGCTATGCCTATGGCGCTGACTGTGGCTCTGCCTATTTATCTGCTCTGACTCAACTTAGGTTCTGCCCTGGCTGTGCTTAGGCTCTGCCTGTAGCTCTGCTTAGTCTCTGCCTATAGCTCTGCTCTGCCTATAGCTCTGCTCTGGCTCAACTCAGGCGCTGCCTACCGCTATGCCTATGGCGCTGACTCTGGCTCTGCCCATTTATCTGCTGACTCAACTTAGGTTCTGCCCTGGCTGTGCTTAGGCTCTGCCTATAGCACTGCTCTGGCTCAACTCAGGCACTGCCTACCGCTATGCCTATGGCGCTGACTGTGCCTCTGCCTATAGCTCTGCTCTGACTTAACTCAGACTCTGCCTTGGCTCTGCTAAGACTCAGGCGATGCCTACCGCTATGCCTATGGCGCTGACTCTGGCTCTGCCTATTTCTCTGCTCTGACTTAACTCAGACTCTGCCCTGGCTGTGCTTAGGCTCTGCCTATAGCTCTGCTCTGGCTCAACTCAGGCGCTGCCTACCGCTTTGCCTATGGCGCTGACTCTGGCTCTGCCTATTTCTCTGCTCTGACTTAACTCAGATTCTGCTCCTGGCTGTGCTTAGGCTCTGCCTATAGCTCTGCTCTGGCTCAACTCAGGCGCTGCCTACCGCTATGCCTATGGCGCTGACTCTGGCTCTGCCTATATCTCTGCTCTGACTTAACTCAGACTCTGCCCTGGCTCTGCTGAGACTCTGCCTATAGCTCTTCTGGTTCAACTCAAGCGCTGCCTACCGCTATGCCTATGGCGCAACTTAGCTCTGCCCTAGACTTAGCTCAGACTCTGCCCTGTAGCTCTGCTGAGACTCTGCCTATGGCTCTGCTCTGACTCGACTCAGGCGCTGCCTACCGCTATGCCTATGGCGCTGACTCTGGCTCTGCCTATTTCTCTGCTCTGACTTAACTCAGACTCTGCCCTGGCTGTGCTTAGGCTCTGCCTATAGCTCTGCTCTGGCTCAACTCAGGCGCTGCCTACCGCTTTGCCTATGGCGCTGACTCTGGCTCTGCCTATTTCTCTGCTCTGACTTAACTCAGACTCTGCCCTGGCTGTGCTTAGGCTCTGCCTATAGCTCTGCTCTGGCTCAACTCAGGCGCTCTACCGCATGCCAGGCGCGACGGCCCGCCAAGCCGCCGACAACCAGACCGCCGGCCGCGAGACCCTGCCTACCGCTATGCCTATGGCGCTGACTCTGGCTCTGCCTATTTATCTGCTCTGACTTAACTCAGATTCTGCCCTGGCTGTGCTTAGGCTCTGCCTGTAGCTCTGCTTAGTCTCTGCCGGCGGCCGGCCGGCGCCGCTCTGCCTATAGCTCTGCTCTGGCTCAACTCAGGCGTTGCCTACCGCTATGCCTATGGCGCTGACTCTGGCTCTGCCTATTTCTCTGCTCTGACTTAATTCAGACTCTGCCCTGGCTCTGCTGAGACTCTGCCTTGGCTCTGCTAAGACTCAGGCGATGCCTACCGCTATGCCTATGGCGCTGACTCTGGCTCTGCCTATTTCTCTGCTCTGACTTAACTCAGACTCTGCCCTGGCTGTGCTTAGGCTCTGCCTGTAGCTCTGCTTAGTCTCTGCCTATAGCTCTGCTCTGGCTCAACTCAGGCGTTGCCTACCGCTATGCCTATGGCGCTGACTCTGGCTCTGCCTATTTATCTGCTCTGACTTAACTCAGATTCTGCCCTGGCTGTGCTTAGGCTCTGCCTGTAGCTCTGCTTAGTCTCTGCCTATAGCTCTGCTCTGGCTCAACTCAGGCGCTGCCTACCGCTATGCCTATGGCGCTGACTGTGGCTCTGCCTATTTATCTGCTCTGACTCAACTTAGGTTCTGCCCTGGCTGTGCTTAGGCTCTGCCTGTAGCTCTGCTTAGTCTCTGCCTATAGCTCTGCTCTGGCTCAACTCAGGCGCTGCCTACCGTTATGCCTATGGCACTGACCTTGGCTCTGCATATTTCTCTGCTCTGACTCAACTTAAGCTCAGGGTAGAGGTAGGTTGTGGGTAGGTTGTGCTTAGGCTCTGCCTGTAGCTCTGCTTAATCTCTGCCTATGGCTCTGCTCTGACCCAACTCAAGCTCTGCCTTGGCTCTGCTGAGACTCTGCCTATAGCTCTGCTCTGGCTCAACTCAGGCGCTGCCTACCGCTATGCCTATGGCGCTGACTCTGGCTCTGCCTATTTATCTGCTCTGACTTAATTTATGCTCTGCCGAGGATCTGCCTGTAGCTCTGCTTAGGCTCTGTCTATGGCTCTGCTCTGGCTAAATTTTGGCTTTGTCTATGGCTCCGCTCTGCCTGAACTCAGGCTTTACTCTGTCTCTGCTTAGGCTCTACCTATAGCTCTTCTCTGCCTCAACTCAGACTCTGCTCTATCTCTGCTTAGGCTCTCCCTAAGACTCAGCTTTGACCCAACTCTGGCTCTGCCCTGGATCTGCTTAGGCTCTGCCGATGGCTCAGCCTATGGCTCTGCTTAAAAATAGAACACATTAATTTATTGAATGGTAACAGTTTATTTAATTTGATGGTTAAAAATAAGAAATAATACTAATTGACACAAGCAATCAACGTCTTAACATTTAAAACAGTTAATAAAACTAAATTGCGCAAATACTTTATATATTCATACCATATGTATACTTATGTACATACTCAACGTCGCGACGTAGAACATATTTCGATTTGTTTCTGTGAGTTATTTTTGCATTTGATACCGAAGAGCAATGTAGTTCGACAAATGTAGGTGTGTATTATGGATATGAACGTAATTTAATAGCTAAATAATCTCTAGGTTGTATAAATAATTTAAGACTAAATTAATTATTATTAATTATAGTAAGCCACTGACGTACTGTATACATTATAGTACATAAATTCTATGCATGATTCTATGCATGAATGTATGTATGTATGTATGCATGTATGTATGTATGTATGTATTTTAACTTTAACACTTAATATTTGATTAAAACTTAGTCATATTCACTTAAATATCAATTTGATAATTTTGATCAATTGCGTTGCATTCGTATGTTATCAATTACTTGCTCAAAGGCAACACACGAAACACACTACAATAGTTTACATTGTGATGGCTAACCTATATTAAATTAAAATATATATTTCAACATTAAGGGCATATCAAATTCAATGTATCGCAAAGGTTACACAAGTGAATTATTCATAAACGCTGAAATGCTATCGGCTGTTGTTGCTATACCAAAAAACATAAACAAAAACAAAATATTACTTATACACGTACAACGTACAACAATTCTACAACTAGAGCTGCATCAAAATATATCAAATATTGCAATTTGAATTATATGTAAAACTGGCGAGTACTTTTTTTTTGGGTTATTGATTCGAATTCTATTATGAATTGAACTCAACTTCCTTAGCATAAGCTTCGTGCTGCATTTTCTCACGTAACCGCGTAATGTCCTCATCAATTCGAACAATTGCACGTATTTTCTGGAAGATTTTTAAGTAATAATTATTATCTGTGTGGCTAAAAGAAGATTCTTTTTAATCATAAAACTCTTCATAATATGATATTGTCATAAGAAATTTAAAATTATTATGAAACTTGAATCTGCATTAGATATCAAGATTCAACCAATAAAATATATAAAATTTATCAAATATATTAGATATTTATGTACCACCAGGAAGTGTGCCTATAAGAGAGTTGAATAGACTTGCTGTGTTGGTGTTCAGTAGTATATTAAATTTATTCTTCTGAGCCAGTGTATTATATACGACCATGCATAATTTTACCAAATTAGTTATGGGGGGGAGCGCGGGGAATTGTCGGAGGTGGAGCGGGGGGGAGAAATCGGGAGTGAGGCCGGTAATGGGAGATTTATATATAAGGGGCCCGACTCACCGGGGGGGGGGGGGATGGGGGGGGGGGGGGGGAAAAGAGGGCAGGGGGGGTTGGGGGGAGGGGGGGAGCGAAATGGAGGGGCGGGGAGGGAAGGGGGGGGGGAGGGAGGGGGGGGTAAGCCGGGGGGGGGGGGGCGGGGGTGGGGAACGTGCCCCGTTGATTTTTCATCCCCGGGTGGGGGTGGGGGGGGATGGGGGTTGGGGGGGGATTGGGGGGGGGGGGGAAAACACAAGTGGGGGGGTATTCCAAAAGAGGGGAGATAGGAGAAACAAATAGGGGGGGGGGGGACATGAGAGTGGGGGGGGGGGTGGGGGGGGGGTGTGGGAAATAAAGATAGAAAAGTAAGGGAGGGGGGGGGGGGGGGGGGGGAGGGAACCAAGCCGGGGATGAAATTGAGGAACGCGGTGGGAGGTGGGGGGAGGGGAAGAGAGGGATGATGGAGATAATGGATATGAAGAAGAAATATGCAAGCAGGGGGGGGAGGGGAGGGGGGGAGAGGAAAAGGGTGGGGGGGGGGGGGGGTAGAAAGGAAATAAGGGGGGGGGGAGGGGGGAAGAAAAAACAAAAAAGTAGGGAGATGGAGGAGGAGGGGGGGGGGGGGGAGGTAGAAGAGCAGGAAAGAAGGTAGGGAAGCTGGGGGGGGGGGGAGGATGGAGATGGGGGGGGAGGAATTAGGGAATGAGAATTCGATGGTGGAGGGGGAGGGGTAGTGGGAGGGGTGAGGACAGTGAAAACGACCAGGGTGCGGGGGGGGGGTGGGGGGAGGGGGGGGGGGGGAGAAGGAAGATAAAATATGGGAAAATTGGGGATTAGAAAGGGTAGGGGAAATAATATGGGGGTGGGGGTTTGGGTGGTGGGTTTTTTTGTTGGTGGGGGGGTGGGGTGGGGTGTTGGGGCGGTATTAATTAAAGAAAAAAAAAATAAAAAAAAAAATAAATTATATAAATAAAAATATAAATGTAGATATAGAGTAGGGAAAAATTATGTAAGTAGAGATAATTTTATATTTATAATTTATTGATTTAAAAATTTTAGGGGGTGGAGTATATGATTTGTGTGGGGGGGTGTAATGGTTATAGAGATGTAGTAGTATTATATAGTGGTGGAGGGGGGAGAGTAGATCATTTATTTTCTGTATCAATTTAAGTCTGAAAGACTTCCCAATCCACTTCAAACTCTCAAATACAACAATATCACTTACAAGACAGCAAAGTCTTCAGTCTTATAAAAGTTCAATCTTAGAAATTTAGAGCACAAATACAATTGGAATTCATCACAAGCCAAAGAGACTTAACAAAATTTGAGATTGAGAAAAAAGACTGTAATTTCTTACTTCGCATAAGTCTCCAGGCGTTCTTTTCCATAACCAAAACATATAGGCTGGAATGTACAGCATCGAAGACAATGCAGTGAACCAACCGAACGCATGTGCCCACCATGGATAGCTGTAGTCCAGATATTTAATTGGTGTCCATTGCACTATGTTAAAGAAGAACACACCCTGCGGAAATAAAACAAAAATGGCATTTAAATTAGTCTCAAGTTTGCCATTTCAATAAGTGAATGAATGACTCACCAAGCATATTGCAGGTGTTGTGACACACCAACAAAACTTCCACCAAACCGTTGGGTAATAGCCTATCATGTCTTTGATGCCATCGTAGAAACGATCAACACCGTAGCACCAGGATATGGAGACACACTCAAAGAATATAAGCCAAAGTAAGCAAAAGCCACTAACTGCATATGAATCAAGTATTTGGAAAATATACATGCCACCCTGAAAATAATAGAAAACAAGTAAGAACGTTGCAGTCGGGCGCTACCGACTGCGGGATACTCATTCACACCCCCACAGATCACGCCCATTGCCACGCCCACAATTGGTTTGTACATATATAATTTTTGGAAATCAATAGAGGAGATCAGCAGTAATATCTGTATATAATTCTGATTTTCTCACTGAGAATTGGATTTGAAGTCAATAACTTGTACAATTTTCATCAATCAGTTTCAAAATAAGTGGGGAGACGGACAGACGGACAGACGGACAGACGGACAGACGGACAGACGGACAGACGGACGGACAGCGTGACGGACATTGCACAAAACCAATATACTCATTTCACTTTGTGAATGAGTATAAAAAGTAAATTGGATTAGAAATGAGACTTAAAGTTGTATTTGGTTTCTAAATGCAATAACTTATACAATACTCATTTGTAGTTGATATAAAATAGTGATTGTCTATCAAAAATGTTCATTCAAATGGGTTAACTCTAGATTATATATATTCAAATTTCAATACAAATCCAAATACTTATCACAAACTTACTTGTGTTATGCAGGTTAAACCAACTAAATAGCTTAACATGCAAACAATGGCTATGAATATCTCTTTGCGTTTGCGGAGCAGTTGGGGCCACTCGTCGATGATGGCAGTGATGAAGCCTTCCATAGTACAGAACTGCGAATCTAAGCCTATAAGAAGCAGCATGAAGAAGAAGAGACATGACCAAATTTGAGATCCTGGAAGCTGTAGCACCGCCGACGGATACACAAGGAAAGCCAGTCCAGGACCTATAACAATAAATCATATATAGATTCAGTAGAGTAATATCTATGGTATTAGCAGAGTTTAAGTAGACGCACCTGATGCCGCTACCTCAGCCACTGGCCTTTGTTGCTCGTGAGCCATGAAGCCAATCACTGAGAATATGACGAAGCCCGCAAACATACTCGTACTCGAGTTCACTGTGCATACAATCAGCGCATCCCTAAATCAATGCATTAGAACTATGTTTTCTTCTCAATATAGGCTGAACTTACTTATACACATTGTTCGTAAACTTATTGTAACTTCCGAGAGCCACCAAAGTTCCAAGGCCCAATCCATATGAAAAGAAAATTTGCGTTACGGCATCAATCCAAACCTGAAAAAAATTGTGAAACTTGAAGTATTTCATTCATGCACATCGATGGTTTCATACCTCGGAATGTGTGAGTTTTGAAAAGTTTGGTATGATATAGAACTTGATACCCTCGAGTGCACCAGGTAGGGTAATTCCACGAATCAATAAAACGGTTAGCAAAACGTAGGGGAAGAGTGCAGTGAAGTATACGACTTTGCCGGTCCATTTAACGCCCTTCCAAATGCAGAAATAGCAAAGAATCCAAACCAATAGCAAAGTGCCGGCTAGCTCCCAGCGAATATTACCCAAATCATCAATACCGGAAGATATTTGCAATGCTCTTCGCCTGTAATATTTAATGTTATTGTTAATGAACTATGATAAAAGGATAAATAATAAAGTAAAATATATATTACAATAAAGTAAGGTAAAGTAATGTAAGGTAAACACAAATAAAACGAGCACCGCTCCTAGGACTCCCCCGATTGAGATTAAAAAAACAGGAAGCTGCATGAACTTCTAGATTTTTCCCATGTAGAGCACTCTTACTTGGGGTTTCTAAACTATTGTGCCCAATCTTAGCAGCCTAACAATTTATGTAACTAATTTGCATGTATGGAACAATCGACTGGGAATCAAGATTTCCCTTAAAAGTACACTTGATCCATTCAACTCTTCTTTTGTCTTGACTTTTTCATATTTTGCAACAATATCACATTCAATTGGAAATAGCTCAACATGTCTTTGTAACATACTCCCAAAACTCTTTGACCGGATCTGTTAGCTCAGATGTCGAAATATTTGCGGCTGCCACTGAGCAAACCTTGCTCGCAGATCCATTGATCATTTTATCCCAGCAATGGAGATTCTTTCTCTCATACTGATTAACACAGTTGACTGTGTTCCACCAGTTATTGCATGTACGCCAAGGCACATCTGTAATTGAAGTGTATAAAAGAAAGCTGCTGAGAGGGAATATCTTTGCAGAAATTTCAAAGACTTACCAGCACGCATTGACATGAAGAAGTAAAATACTGCCCAGGCCAAGATAACAATATAGTAAACATTCATCCAGCACGACATCACAGCGGCAGCATAACCAATTCCTTTCATATAAATATAGCATAATATTGAGGTCTTAAGAACTTAAAGTCAGCTTACCCTTGAAAATTGGAGCAATTTTGAACACGCCCAGGCCGCCGATTGTCAACATTTGACCCAGCGCCAGCTCCATGAAGAACATCGGAATACCAGCTAAGAACAATGTCAAAATATATGGTAGAATAAAAGCGCCGCCTCCATTCTTATAGCACAAGTATGGAAACCGCCAGACATTGCCCAAGCCAATTGCAAGACCGACTACAGACAAAATGAAATCGAGCTTTGAACTCCAACTTCCACGCTCTGGCAGGGTAATTTTGGTGAGCTGTAAACGGGTAAAGAATATTAAAGAATATTTAATGAAAAACATTTAACGGAGGCTAATGAAAGCGAAATATGTTTCAATCATTATAAAATTCTATAAATTGCTAAAAGTTAATTATGTTAGAATACATTCACATATTATCCGTCTATCTGTTATGCCCATTTTATTGAAAAATGAGCTAAGAATTGGCTTCATATATTATGCTAAACATTTATCATTTCATCATTTTAAAACTTCGACAAAAAACGGGAAGTGCCAATTAGTATAGAGATTATTTGACTGCCATCTATCTGTGCCCTGATTTTGTTTTTTTTCAATTCTTCTTCTTGTAATGATCAAAAATGTTCATATAAAGGGATGAATCAGTTTAGTCAGTACTGAAATCAGAGCTATGTGCGCAGCTTGATTTGTAAAATTGTGTCTCTGTGTGACATCGAATGTGGCGCGTGTTACTCGGCGTTGCACGGCATTTTTACTGTTGAGTATTGTATCAGTCAGTATAAGCATAAGCTAGGCTTGATATAGAAAAAATTTTTTTTATTACTTTAATCTTGTCTTTCAAATCCAATGTGAGTCCGAATAACTGTTTGGTGTTTTGAAGTTTACTTAATGCTAACTAAAATACCATAAATGTCAATAATATTTTAAAATAGCCATTGATGCCTTTTGACTTTAGATAATAATATATAATATATATATATAATCATATAATAATAATAATCGTAGGAAAAATATCTTAAAATACCAAAGAAGCATATACATATAACTTTTGTTTTTTTTTTTAAATAAATAAAACTCGTATTTTCAAATATTTTGAACTTTAAACTGAATTTGAAATTTGTCAAAAAATAAATTTAATTTAAATAAATTTAAGCTAAATTAATGGCACTAAATATTTATTCAAAAATTAGTTCAGATATAAAAAATTAACTATCTTGTTGATCGGGATGGTCTATATATCTTCAACATCTATACCTTCTATATATACTATATCTTCTGAATAAAGATCCCATTAAAACATGTCCTCTCTCATTAAAAATATTTTTAAACATTTTTTTAATGTTTTCAAGATTTTATGAACCTATTAAAAATACTTTCAAACTTCCAATTGAAAGTTATATTATTACTATTATTATTACTATTTCAATAAATAAATATTTCCTAAATATTTAATTGATTGTTATTTTTGTTTTCATTGAAATTAAAAGCGTACCTGATGGCTTGTTGATGTGGCTGCAGTGTCCGTTGCTGCTTGGGCTGATAAGTCTTTTGGGCACAATAGCTTTCCCATTTCAATGGGATCGTGCTTTTGTCGATCCCCGCCATCGCCATCGTTCCCACAATTACTAGACATTGCGTCAACTTTCTGCGCCCTATTTGTATTTAGCTCTGTCTTCGTTTGATTATTCTCTGTATACAAATTTGGACCTGGGAACACACAACAGAAATGGATTTTAAGCAATTAATATAATCGCAAATTAAATTGAACAAATATTGAATTAGATTAGAATTAGATCAATAATCTTTTGATATTGAATTATGTTTTCAAGTCCATAAACACATCTTATTTTATATTAAATCTGAATCTTTTGTAATTGATCCTTATCAGTCAGTCTCAAAGGATATTATTGCTTCGTTTGTATTGTTTTTCTTTCTTTCAACTTGAACTTATATATTCATATATTGAATATATATGCAGATTTATTTATTACATAAGCATCACAGTCAAAACGAATCTGATTTTTCACGCACCCACGACACCCAACCGGGTCACTTGCTAACATCCAACTGAATCTCTCTCGGTCTCCGAGCTCGGGCCACCGTAAATATGCATGAACAAAAGCCCAGTTGATGCCTATTAAAGCAGATATGCCAGTAATTTAAGCGATGCTTATGCGAAGCCAGGCTGCCTGTCATTTTTACATACAATTTAATTTAATAATGATTTACTGAGAGGGTTCTGACCGCAGCCAATGGCTACCTAGAAAACGCGGGCAGACCATCTACATGCGATATAGGTCCGATCCCAATTGTATTCACCCTACCCAACTAACACTCACTGATCACTTGCCTACACTTCGTATGCCATTTACTATATACGTAGTACATACCAAAGGGGTTCCAAATACCAATTTTTTCATCCATTTTTTATTGTTGTTTTAAACTGAAAATATTTTATGACATACTGAAAGTTGTAAAGCAATAAATGGAATTGTATCTACGAATACATATTTACATTCATACTCAAATCTTTATTTCATACTCATAAAATTGTTTAAAATACTTTACACTCAAAAGAAATTATATATCAGATATATTATATATATATATGCATATTTTAAATAAAATATATAAATTCATTATTAAATGCTTAAAAAAAAGCAAGTTGTGTTGCTTCATCTCGAATCAAGTTTTGTCTACGTAGAACATAAAGCCTAAGTTTGAAATTCCACAAAACAAATTAGCACTTTATATATATATATTTTCCAACAAATTTATTTTTTATAAGCCAGTATAATATTTAATATTTAATATATAGTATTTTAAATTTAAATTTATTTATATAAAATATTTTTATTTTAAATCATTAAAATGATACAAAAATCTTCTTTGATCCTGAACAAAATATCATAAGAAACTACATCTTAGCAAAAATATACGTTCTCGACTGCTCTTATTGTTGCAAAAGAGGCACGATCGTTGTCTTGACTCTTGAATCGCGCCTTTGCATGCTGACAATTTGCATAATTCTATTTATGAGAGATTCCAAGTAACGAGGCTATTCAAGTGTTGTAGCTATTTAGAATATTTGTGTATGTTTTGAAGACGAGTCTTCAAGTAGGCCTTAGATTATTTGCATGCCTTTTGAATATTTCAAGGTAAGTATTGTATTGGAAAATAAGTAATGTTTGATATATTATGTGAGAACTTTATTTAAACAGATATATATATATATATATATGTATATACATATAATTATGTCATGTATGAAACTTATATAGAAGAAGTAAATAGAACATTGTTAGAATAAATTATGGTTGGTCTTGGAATAACTTACAAGTCAAATCAAATTATATAATATATAAGATTTATAAGTATATTATATTATATTATATTAATTTATATTACATTATATTATATTATAAATATATATAGATTATATAATATAAAAGACCAACTACCCTTTATTCTAACATTGTTCTATACACAGTATAATTTTTAATAAAATCTATCGAACAGGCAAGATTCTTATCTAGTGCATATGTATCTGTTAATATAGGGCTAGGCCCTCAAAGTGTAAACTATTCAAAAGGACAAAATTTCGGTTTGAAAATTGATTTTTATTTATTTGAAAGCACACCATGTGTGAAGATAAATAAAAATTCTGAACTAATACACTTTGGCTCGAGATAACCACCACTTTTGTCTTGGCTATGGCCGTGAGATGATCAAGAAACTTCTCGTTAACTGTATTATTATTAAAATAACTATTACATATATTTATACATGTAAAATATTTATATATATATATATATATATATATGTATGTAATCATACCTAACATTATTTACTTCTATTTTGACAAGTATTATTATTTATTAATTATAATTGTAAGCAACAACTATTGCTAACTAAACTAATTATTGTTTAATTAAATTATTATTTTAATTTTTATAGTTTATAAATTTAATGTAAGTTGAATTTACTCATTAATTTCTTTAATCTTTAATTAGTTTCAAGACTACAATCAGTATTTTTTAATATAACTATAAATTTTTTCACAAATCATATGTAAAATAAGTTAAATTTATTTTCTATAATTTATATACACATATCCTTAATAGATAATTCATATATACATATACATATTGTTGCACATATACAAAATTATAAACCCTGTCCAGAGCTATGCATTCGGCAACCCATTGAGTCTAGGCTCCAAATGCTGTTCTTCTCGTTATGAACACCCCATAAATTTTGATGTTAGTGGTAAATGTTCTCTTTTTTTATACGCATATTTGGTTTATTTCGTATTTAACTACCCCTCACAGCCCGACAGCCAGTATTTTAAAGCACACACACATTTGAACATCAGATGTTTGGTCGGAAATCGGTCATCAAATTTATATTTTTATACCCTTGCAGAGCGTATTCTGATTTTATCACGAACTGTGTAACGGACTAAAGGGGTCACCTACTAATGCCTAGACTCTATTTATGCCGGATTGTCGTTTTGATTATTTATTTACTTCTACTTACTAGTCTCTTATCATTTGATTTAGATTATCCATTTAACAAATTATTATATCTATTATTATCATCGACTGATTTCACAGAGTATTTCACATTTCAGGTCGAAAATGAATCAGTTTTGGTTGCCAAGTAAGTCTACAGCTCTCTCACACATACCTTAATTGCATTGAATAGGGGCACAGCGCATACAGTTATGCTCGCATTACTTCCACATAGATAGATAGATAGATGGATAGATATAATTATTTAATCGTATGCCTCGACACATACACACTCAATTGCTAAGTGGCAAAATATCAACATGTGCGCTCGGAAATGCATAATCTTGTTACTAACAGGCTCACTTCCGAATTCGATTATATGCTCTCGCAACTAAATATTAAACACAGACAGTTAAGCTTTGCCTAAGAGTGACTGACTGCATTGTACCCTATATAAATATATAAATACACTTTAAAGTTACCGTTCGACACAGCAGCTAATAATTGACCTTCTATTAAGCTCTCTTAAGTTTATTTTCTCTTTTGAGAGCACTCATATTTTTAAGCAAAAAATAATATTCTGCTGCGCTCCCTACTTACAACTTTTATTCTTTGCCTTTAACTGTCTGTCAAAATAATTGTCTTCTTTGTCATTTTGTCTCTACAAATTAGACTTTTCATCAATTTCATCAATTGATAATAATAATAATAATAACCTAATTAAACTAAACTAAAGCATAAATGGAGCCTTCTTAAATGATTAGAGGCAGAGTTGACGAAAACACTCTGCAGCTTCCAACTTTTACTCACAAACATTTAATCGTACAATCTTAAGTCTTAGTTGATTATAAAAAATTTTTCTATTAATAGTATTAATTTAATACTAAATCATTCTACCTATAAAAAAGTATATTTATTTTGTGTAATGTCCATCTTGCTATTTGACGATATGTAAACTAAAGATTTGAAAGAAGTAAAAGACGAAGGCTTTCTGGTTACGAAAATATTAAAATAATATAAATAATATTTTTCGTACTATTGAATATACAGAATTGGAATTTCATAAAATATATACTCTTACATACAACACAAATATATAATATTTTTCTATCAGAAATGTTCTACATAAATCATATATGTATTGCATAAATATCAAGGCTATCGATAGGAAAAATATCATCATCTTGCACAATTTTACTGCTAGAATATCTCCACAGCAAGATCTCTCTCATTGGAAGCAGAATGATCTAAGAACAATTAAGAACAATTTTGCTTATGTAGAATTGGAATTAATTAATTCGATTTATTAGACTTTATAAATATATCTCTTTATTCTATATATAGCAGTTAATCCAGTCTTGTCTTTAATTTCAATCCGATTTTAAGACTTAGAAGAGCTAAGATTACTGAAATATTGGACTTTGCAATATATCCATAATTAGTCTCAGCAATACAGAAAAACAATCATAAATATATTCAGGTGTCGAGTCATCAAGACTAAAATAATAGAGTATTATACGAGTATATCCATTTTCAATTGATTGGAATAGAGTTTAATGTTCAGCTGTCTGGCTAGACAGATTATGAAGGTTTCCTTGGAAACTATCCGGACCTACATTTAGTGGTAAACAATTGGCACAAATGGCAGAAGAAGGGATGAAAATGGTCAAATTTATTGTTTAAGCAAATAAAAATATAATTGTTGAAGCATATCAAATATATATAGATATACAACTGCTGAACTGCACTATTATAGATTTATTTCCTTTATGGTACATAAACAATAAATAAAATATGTATAAAGTATATATAAACTATATATAGAACTACATATATTTGATGCAATATCGAAATGCATTGCAATTTAATAGAAATTAAATGCAATATATGCAATGCACTATGCATTATTATAGAACTGCAATATATTCTAGATCAGCTCGATTAGCTGAGTTGATATAGCCATGTCCGTCTGTCCGTCCGTCCGTCCCTATGTACGAACGCGTCGATTTTATGATTTTTGTTAAATTTTGGATAATGCCCCCAATGGGCAGTGCCTGAGTTGAGCAAGAGCAGAGCCATAGGCAGAGCAGAGTCTAAGCAGAGACAGAGGAAAGCGTGAGTTAAGTCAAAGCAGTGCCATAGGCAGAGCCTGAGCTGAGCCAGAGCAGAGCCATAGGCAGAGCAGAGTCTAAGCAGAGACAGAGGAAAGCGTGAGTTAAGTCAAAGCAGTGCCATAGGCAGAGCCTGAGCCAGAGCAGAGCCATTGGCAGTGCCATGGGCAGTGCTTGAGTCGAGCCAGGGCTGAGCCATAGACAGACCCATAGGTAGAGCCACAGACAGGCCTGAGTTGAGCCAGAGCAGAGCCACAGGCAGAGTCATAGACAGTGCTTGAGTTAAGCCATAGGCAGAGCCATAGACAGGCCTGAGTTGAGCCAGCGCAGAGCCACATACAGGCCTGAATTGGGTCAGAGCAGAGCTATAGGCAGAGCCTAAGCAGAGCCTAAGCAGAGCCTAAGCAGAGCCTAAGCACAGCCAGGGCAGAGCCTAAGTTGAGGCAAAGCAGAGAAATAGTCAGAGCTATAGGCAGAGCCTGAGTTGAGCCACAGCAGAGCCATAGACAGAGCATGTTTACTCTTCTGTATTTCAACTAATAGAGACTTGTACTTTACCAAAAATGCACATATGAATGACATTATCACGCTCTGAAAGTTTAATGAAGAAAGTCGATCTACAAAAAAAGTTAATAAACATTTAATTTCCCATAGCCAAAGCCCAGAAGCGAAACCTAAGCGCAGCTGCTGCGTAAACTGCGCAGTTAGCAGAGCGCGTTTTCGTGTGCGTGAGTATGCATGTGTGTATGTGTGTGTGCATGTGTTGCTTGAATGCATATGTAAAATAAACATTGAATGTTTGGAATATCGGCTCTTCGCGGGGTTCATGAGATCTCCAAGTCGAGCAGTCTCGACTAGAACACTCTTACTTGTTTTGTCAATGTATTTATTATATAGCAAATGCTTGTGTTAAGCCATCTAAATCCATCTAGACAATACATAGGTACTTACCTTGTTTTATTTAGCACTCTAAAATAATCATAAAATGCAGTTGAATGATATATTGAACTCAACTCCGTTCTGTATGGCAGAACTTATATCCGAGAGTATTTATTTACTTTTCTTTCTTTTTTTTAGACCCATTTCACTGCCGTCAACTCAGCGCGCCTGAAATGGCGAACGAGCAAGTCAGTTGGATATTAGAAGCGAGAAGTGAGAGATCGATTTTAGTTTCATTGGGCAAGTATATTTTTACTTTTTTTGTGCTGATAAATGTAAACATACGAATGTATATAACTGTATATAACTGTATATGAGCACATATATGTTTATACTATAATATTGTATACAAATGGAATGGAGTACTTTATTATGTTTTCTCTGTCATATTTTAGTGCGTAGCGAAACAATGGCAACTGGCTTTGACTTCAACAAATTGTGCTCAACTTTTAGCGAGATCTGCCCGGACTTTGCCGAAACGCATCGAGCTGACAAATCGCAGAGCCTGGACTTTGCAAACAAAGTGCTCTTCGAACTTGGACCCAAGATGCGGCAGATTAAGCAAAGTGGCTCAGCCCAAATGTGGCGCTTAGTCTTTAATGGGAACGCAAGCGTTTTCATCTACAGCTACACCTTTCAGCATCCGGTTAATGTTAACCCGCAACTGCACGACAAGAAGCTCTATCTAACTCTCAAGCAGGCTGGCCTGTTGGCAGCCAGCAAAATATGCTTCATGCTGCACGAGAACTATAATGCGAGAGATAAGATACTGTTGACGCCTTTGGCTCGTGCCGTCTTCCTGCCGCAAAACATTCCGAAAATTGCCGTAGAACTGACAGGGCTGCTCGGTCGCAGGGTGGACAGCAACGAGGTAGCCAGGGCTGTTATCAGCAGCTGCCAAGCCGATGGCTTCCACTTGCAGCACAGTCAGTGCCACATAGCGCTGGCTGCCATCGAGGTGACCGTCACTGCAGCCGCACAGCGAAAGAAACTGAAGGAAAAGACAATCAAGCTCTATGCCAAGCATGGCAAGACTTTTGATGCTGCTCACTACAATATCTACGCCAAGTACTCCAAGTTGAGCGGCAGAGCAGCGGATACAGAGCCATCGCAGCCAAGTTCAAGCGATCAAAGTCAGAGCATAGAAGCCGTCTTACGCAGCATTGCCAAATCTGTTGACGATCCTCTCAGCGGTGGCACAGTGGACATGAAATTTGTAAAACCTCCAGCCAGCTCCAGTGAAACCGAAACTATTTGGTGTGGTCCAATCACGCTTCCAATAGGCACCACGAGCTTGGATAGCATCAGATTTGTGCAAACAACCAAACGTCCTAGAGACTAAGGACATGCAAGACCAGCACATAGTTAAAAACTATCAACATAATCATCAGCTGAAAATCGATAACAAATCTCTTGTATTTGTATAATGAAAATAATATTAATAAATAAAATATATTAAACTTTCAAATATATTATCGAATACCTTTAAAAATTACTAAAATTACAGAATCTTTCGATCAGGGTCCCCACGAAGGCCCTTAATAAACGTGCAATGAAAAATTTGTTAGAGCTTTGCTTAGTTATATGTCCTGTTATTTTTTTATTATATTTTGAAATGTCAAATAAATTTTTGTAATGTCCATAAAAAACCCCGAAATCGGTTTGTTAAATTGGCATCGTAGACACACTCATTTCTTCCTTCTGTGGGCGGGCACAATGTGAGCATAGCTGGAATCTGATGTGACCTCGACACTTGAGGAGACGAGTGAGCTATGTTTCTCACGCTGGGAACTGAGCAAGGTTATGACTCCATCGACGATTTCGTCCAAGCTCACGGGCCGATTGTAGGACAAGAGCACGGCCGATATTATAGGCAGCAGTATGACATTATAGTCTGGCTCCATGATGGGTTTTGGACTAACACGATTCTTGATCATATTTAAATGCACAATTTGTTAATGATTTGTTGATTTAGTTCTCAAAATGGATTTCCGTCTGTGTGTGTATGTGTGTCAGTCCGTATTCTATGATGTATGCCATAACAGACGACTTGATCGGGTTGACAGCTAAGCCCCAGCTAGCTCCAAGTCACATCCGAATCCACATCCATAACTCAAACCTAAGCACTTGTCGTCTGGTCACCGGTTGTTGAATTTCCGCCCTTCTGTCACCCCCAATCCCCATACCACCCTCTCCCCTCCACCCCTCTTCCATTCGTTTGGGGCCAATGAAAAATTCAATTTGAAAAAGTGTCACTTGTCAGCTGGCGATATATGTTTGTATGTGTAAGTCCCCTGCTCGCTTGCCATTGTGCCATTCCCTTTGTTGTCGTTGCTATTTTGCTATGCCATTCTCTGTTTTGCTTTTTTGGCATTGCGAAATATCAATACTACGGATATGCGACAAGCATTTCATATGCAAATTGATCGGAGCCCACCACAGTTCGGCAAGTCAATAACCAAGAGCCACCCACGCATATGCAAATGAGCAGCTCGCTGGGAAACACTTGAAGCTCCGTTGCGGCTGTACTCAGCGGAAAATACATTTTATTATTAACATTTAACTGTCTTGCTTTGTAAACTATTATCAGGCTTAAAACGATATAGACTTTTCCTTTTTGCTACAAAATATACACAAAATGATGTTATACTATATATAGAGAATATATGTATACTTAGAGTAGTAAAATAATAGTTCCATATGTTCCGAATAGCGACTTTTCATATTGTTCTATGACTCATAGGAATGACTAAAAGTAAGTAATACGTTCGCTCGCAAGAAATACGATCGCCGTTGGCTAAGTAGCAAGAGTAGTCGACTAGGAAATACTTCCCAGAATTATGATCTATTAAAATATTATTTACTATATAGGCTTGAATAAGTTTTCATAGTAAGAAAGATATGACTTTTATTATTTATTTTAAAATTAAAAAATACATCAAATATTTATTAGCTAAGACGAGAGCTTAGAATAGTTTGTAAAGTTTTGAAATTTATATTCAAGAGTTTTTCAGAAATGAGAGAAGATATCGAAAAAAAAAAAACAACAACCATCAACAGGCTCGTTATCCAGATCAATTTATATACTTTATGAGCTAAGAAATTTCCCGTTTGGCACAAACACTCAAAGCATTATGCCCCCACTGTTAAAAGACGAACTATGACTCAATCGTGTTATGCCCCCAAGTAAATATTTTCAATGCGTTCAGGGTATAAAAGATATGGTTATTTCCAGGGATGCGAGAGAAAGCGCTGAAACGTCTTCAAGCTAAAGATGTATCTAATATTATAATTTATTCATTATTATTATTAATATTATTATTATTAAAAATTTTCAGATTATGTTTGATGTTAAATGTTACAAATTTATAAAACTTTAATAAAAATATTTTATAATAAGTTTATTCTTTAATTTATTTATGATAATTGAGATAATTGAGAGATAATTGTTGCCCAAAAGAAACAAATTGTAACTTTTATTTGTGTTTTATATATATTATTAGTTTTATTATTTCTTTATTTAAATATATTAAATATATTTTTTTTATTTTTATTATTTATTAATTGATTGACGAAAGAAAATATATTTTTTGACTATTTTTCGTATAAAACTTTAACTTGATAATTTCTGTGTTTTATCGCAAATCGAATCGCTCGATCTGCGGCAGCCCTGACGATAGATTTTCAAGTACTCATATATACAAAGTTAGGCGGCGACATCGGATCGGACATCGTCTCTCTTTACTCCAGTGATGTTAATTTCGCCTTTTTTCCCGTCAAATTTGGCTTTTTTGATGACCAGTTGCTAAACATTTTTTAAATTTGCGGAAAGCTGAAAATCTGGATTTTTTTAAAGAAATGTTTTTGATTATTTTCAATATTTTCCAATGCCAGGAAAAATATCATTTCTACATATATTAAAAGTGTGCGTAAATGGTAATATTGAGTCATATAAGATGCCATAAGAATATTGAAAAGCGAGGAATTTAAAGCTTGGTTAAGCAAGAAGGATATGCAGAGCAAAGCCAAATTAAGTTATTAACACATCAATGTTATGAAAGAAAGAAGATATGGTAAATGCTGATATCTAGTTACCTTCGTATGATTGGTACGAAACTTTCGTATATATTGAATCTTACATCCATCTTGCACAGTTAAGATGACCTTGTGAAAATACTCTAAGCAGGAAAAATATTTAATAAAATATATTTATATATTTTTAAATATTTTTTATATTAATATTTAATAAAATATTTTTATATATTATAATTTATATTTCCAAAACCTTTCTACAACAGATATACTTAAAAAATCAAATATTGAATTAGTGGTCGACAAACTAGATCGTTTAAAAGAAAATTTTAGAAGCAGATGTCTATTATTAAAATATTCGTACAGTTTAGTATAGTTCAAAATTTGCAAGGTTTTTTTAATAAAATTTTTTTCCCATTTCATACTTTTTAAAAATTAAATAAAGTAAATATTATAAAAATGTAAATTATTGTAGAAACGACAATAAAGTCTGAACTCCAATTGGAAAAATTATGGACACAAAAAATATGAATAAATAAATAAAAATGTAAGACCTTAAGAAAATGTTTTTTCCGCTTTTTTTCGATAGTAGTTTTCTAGCTTTTTTTTCGCTTTTCTTTTTTTTCTGATAAAAAGTTGACAGCACTGCTTCTCTCATGACTTGACCGACTTTGATTTTTGTTTTGCGCCGCGATCGGACAAACTGCAGTTCGTGACAATAAGCAAAGGCGCAAACATTGAAGTACCAATTTGTTCCGCTGACGATCTACGGAAAAACAAAGAAAATGTAAACAAAGATTACAATTTCAATTCGATATAGTATATATTATATATATTAAAAATGTTGTGTGTGCAAATATAATGATATCGAATCTGAATATCATATATGTATATTATGCGTGTTAGTTTATTAAAAAGAAAAACAATATATTTTCTGACACTGGCATGGAGTCATTATTGTTGCAGTGATGAAATTTCCGTGCAAGTGTTCAGTGTTTCCAGTCTCTTTATCGCAATTTGAACTCGCAGTCATTTATGCATATCTGTATACAAATACACAGTGCCTAACAAGTGGATATATTTCTGATGACGTTATCATAAAATGATGTAAACAATCTTAGTGCTTGCCGATATATAGCCGATATATATATTCCTCAAAATCCGAGAATTATCGGGAAGTGCGTAACATGTACAGAGCCTTTAATTATAAATATAATGATAAATTTCTCACGAAATCTGATATCTTCGAGCTCATTAAGTGGTATATACAGAGGATGTGGGCGAAAATAGAACAAAAACGAGTTATTTTAGATGCCAAAGAGGTTAAAAACTATGAAGGCTACCCTACAAAGTAATAACAATTGCAAAAATAAAATTGTTGCTAATTTTTAAAGACTATTTTTAGAGCATTTAGTTTTACTGTAGGAAGACTTTATATTGCTATACCATGATTTTTTAGTTGTAACTCTAAAACTAATTGATTTAATTTTTCTCAAAATAAAGTTAATTAATTAGATAATAAGTCTGTATTTAAATTTTGCCTAGTCTCTTTCTTCTTCCTACATGTTTTATTTGTTCCGAAAGATAAAAGTTTCTGCCGTACGAAGAAATTTTTGATACACTGTAGATATATTTGTATCTGGCTTTTCAAGTTAATCGGCAAGAAATTAAGCATAGATTGAATTTACTCTGTTGCAAGTGACTCTTTGACATTTAGTGT
This sequence comes from Drosophila nigricruria, assembly GCA_037075265.1. Classification (NCBI taxonomy): domain Eukaryota; kingdom Metazoa; phylum Arthropoda; class Insecta; order Diptera; family Drosophilidae; genus Drosophila; species Drosophila nigricruria. The sequence continues at coordinate 2,211,277 of JBAMCI010000074.1, forward strand.
ATCCAAATCACACTTCGAGCTTACTAGTTTTAGTTAGTTACTAAGGTCAACAATATAAAAGTTTTTAACTTAAAATATAGCTATACAGAAAAGTTTTTCTCTTTATGATATCTTAACTGAACTTTATCAAATAGACCTATTGATTATAGTACTCCTAACCATATTGCTAAAAAGATATATAACTTATATGATCTCTCCTGGGACTTTACTTTCTTCATACATTATTCCCTCACTATAAACTTGATATAAACCAAAGTGATTTTCTCCTTGCAGTTGACCCCTTAAAAATGAGTCAAAATGCAAAGCCAAAATTTATTTTCGACTTTCAAAAGTTGACGAAAACTTTCACTGAGATCTGCCCGGACTTCAGCGCCGAGCCGAGCTATGCCAATGCAACAGTGAGCCGGCGCTTCGCCGAGCAGGTGATCTTCGAGTACAGCAAGGAGGCCAAAGAGGCCAAGGCGAAGAACGTCGATGAGGTTCAGAAAATGTCGCTGGAGACGAAATGCCCGCAAGGTTATTCAGTGAAGAACAAGGTGACCATAGTGCTGTACAACAGAAATCCGCCACCGCCGAAGCAGCCGAGCCTTGTCAACGGCAATCTGGAGCTGACCTTCAAGCAAGCCAGTCTGCTGGCGGTGGCCAAGTACTGCCAGCTGGTGCCGCATCTGGTGCAGCGCAATGAGATTGTGCTCACTCCGTTGGCCGGGGCCGTGTTCGCCAAGGAGGATATGCCGGAGCTGGCCAAAGTACTGCGTGAGCCGCTGCCCGAGCTGGTGATGGCCATCATCAGCAGCTGCCAGACGGACGGCTACTATCTGCAGCACAGCCGCTGCGACATTGCACTCGCCGCTCTCATCAAGACGGTGACCGACATGAAGATGCGCGCCTCGCTCGTCAAGAAGACCATCAAGATGTACAAGCTGTATGGCAAGGAGTTCGACATGGCCAAGTTCCAGATATGCATCCGGTTCCTCAAGTCCGACAGCAAACTGAATCGCTTCAACAATGATATCGACCAGATTTTTTCCAGTGTAATGGCAATCGATCTGAAAGCCGACTCGAAGCCCATGCAGAAGCAGAAAATGAAGTGCGCCGCGAACTTCAGCGGAAAAACTCTGCAAAACAACAAAAAATGAAACCTAATCGAGTTTTCCCTTCTTTTTTTACATGTTGCGTGGCAAATGTTAGGGGAAACTGATTCAAAGCAATCCCTGGTTTCTTATGCCATTAGCCTTAAACTATGTTTTCAATCTTGAAATTGGATAAACCAATTCAGAATCTTACTAAATCTGAATTGAAATTCTTAACCAAAACATTTTTATATTTGTTATCACACTGTCTTTAACAACAAATATAATTAAAAGAAAGAAAAATAAGTAAAAATGGCATATAAAATATATATATAAAATATATTCAAACTGTATTGTAATCTTTCATAAATATCCTCTCAATAAATATCCTCTTCTTCTCTTCTATGTTAATCTAAATTTTATTCTTGTCAAGCTAAAAAAATTTATCAAACGCTGGAAAAATGGAATCTGTTGGGTGTGGAATTATGGAGTGGGCATTGGGTGATAAACTCAGACTAGATTCAGCGGTTGATATCTTCTCAGGCGTCGGTTTGTGGTACTGTTGTTGAGCAGGTTAATAGCGAAGGGCTTGATATGCCTGCCCCAGCCTGTCTAGGTAGACTTTAGTCAGCAAGGAGATTTCTTGGTGGAGTGTAAGGAACTGTAAGCTCGCTGTGAATGTTCTTGTTGGTGTGGAAGATGTGCTCATTGGAAATAGTTCTGAGAGCTCTGTTTTGGAACTTTTGGATTGACTCCCGCTTACAGTAACTAGCAGTGTCCCATTATGCTATACCATATGTCCAAATAGGCTTGAATATGGCCTTGTATATTAACAGCTTTAAGAACAGCCTCAATTTGAAGCTGAGCTATATCCTTGTGTTGACAATCTGTTGTCTCCAGGTGAACAGCCTTCTGTCTAGAGTCAGGCTTATGTACCTCGCTGTGTCGTTGCTGGGGATGAAGCCATCCAGTTGCATCGGAGGGCAGACGCCTCTCCTCAGGGCAAAAGTAATGTGCGTGGATGTTTCATAATGTTCCAACTTCTTAGCCAGGAGCTTAGGGTAATTAAGACATATGGCCAAGAGTATATAAAAGCCTAAAATTTTATTATTCTCAAATATTCTTAAGGCTAAAACTTTACTGAAAACTTCAGCATTTCAATTTTAAAATATTTTACTTTCGAAAGGTTTTTCCACTCGCTTCACACAATTCGTGCACTTTCTACACATAAAGGACATAGATTACAAACTTTAGGCCTGTTCAATAAATATATGAAAAGTAACCAGAAGGACTAAAAAAATTTGATATTTACTTTTCTTCCTACGAGCAAATCTCATCAGCTAAATCTTGACCGAAAACTATGTCATTAAAATATGGAAATATTTTTCTAAAGTGAAGAGAAGTGGGAAGTCCCACAATTCGTGAGATAGTTCGTTACATTGGGTCTTCCCAATAAATATATTTTAAACAAAATTCCGCAGAAAACACATCCAATTAGTATAAACTTGAACTTACTGCTGGCCATACAATTTCCGGACATTGGCTGAAATCTATGAGCTGGAAGTTTGAGCTTTAAGTTTGCTTTATTGTTCGTAATTTTGACTTGGATGGCAGAGCTTATTGTAAGATTTAAGTTGGTTGTTTGTGGTGTTTTCTGGCTAAAGTGTTGTTTTTGCGTCTTGTTGCGGCGGCGACGACGACAAAGCCGCACAGAGATTATACGCCGTGACTAGTCCGGCGGGGGCTGGGAAGTGGCATTGGGTTAGACCCTTTTGCGGTTTCTGCGTCGCTTGGAAAACTTTGGCACTAAATGTGCCGACGCTGAAAAGCCTTTAAGTTGCGTGGGATATCTCAGGAATATCACAAGGAATATCTAAGGAAAAATGCATAGTTGATAAGCGACAAGGGACCAAAAGTAAAAAAAAAAAAGAAAAAGAAAAGGAAAAAAGGCAAACAAGTGGCCTTTTTCTTATGCCTCGGGCATTCAGTGAAAAAGGGAATACAAATTATTAGAAATAATATTTCAGCATTATCATTATTTTAATAGACTGTTGGCCTAATTAATTTGCAAGTTTAACTGATTTTTTCAGCTTTTCTTGACACTGTAATTTGAAGTGTACTTCAAAGGAGTGTAAAGGTATTTACAAAAGTATTTTATCTATTAAAATAAAAATAAAACATTTCAAAAATAATTGACAAAGTTGAAAAAAAAGAGATTTTCGTTGGTCTAAAGTATTAAAATGACAACAATGAGTTTTATTTATCAATTCGACTTTTTATCTGAGTACTTCTTTATTATTATTTTAAATTTAACGTCTAAGATCGCTTGCTAATCGAAATCAGCAACACAGAAACAAGGAATTTACTCAGTGTTGTTAAACGTATTGAGTTATCGATACCGGTATATCGACACGTCACGATCAACCCTGGGCATAAATAAGCGGCAAAAGAAGCATCAAAATATTTAATCAAAACAAAAGTGAATTAAGGCGCTGATCTTTATTCATTATAAATGGAATCAATCAACTTTAACGATTTCTCCATCAAGGAGCGTCACGAGATAATCACGGCGTTCCTCATTAAAATGCGCAAAGCCAATTCAATGCATAGCGCTCACAGTTTCTTCCAATATTATCTAAAGCAATTCTACAAAATGCCAACCAAACTGCTCGACGACATTATCTACTGCCAGCGCGCTATGAAAAACTTTCTTTCCGTGCATCAGGTAATACTTGTTAGCTCAAGCTTTGATTAATAAATATATAATGTTCTTTAACTATTGCAGACAATCTCAAATGTTTTTGCCGAGCAACCAGATGCCGTAAGTTGTTGTTGTTATACCCTGGGATAAGGTAGACAATTAAGGGTATATTAGTTTTGTGTAAATTTAATTGAAACACTAAAGAAGGCATCGCCGTTTATATATATATATATATATATATATTTATAGATTAGTCCATCAATATGAATGCATTTATCTCGAAAACTAAAAAGATAGGGAAATTTAATTGTTTAATATTTATTCTTGTATACAGCCCACAGTGTAAGATAATGCATTTTTATATGTGATATCTTTATTATCGATAATACTCGAAGTTCAGACCTGCGCTAGTTGCAGAGTATCTACTAGTCGGTCACACCCGACTAGAATACGTTGTTGTTATACCCTGGGATAAGGTAGACAACTAAGGGTATATTAGTTTTGTCATAATTTAACTCAAATACTAAAGAAGGCGTGGCTGACTTCATATATTTATAGATCAGGTCAATCAATCTATATTCTTCTATACGAATGCATTGATCTCGAAAACTAAAAAAGATAGGGAAATTTAACATTTCAATATTTATTCTTGTATACAGCCCACACTACCTATGCCATATCTATATTATTGATAATACTCGATAATCAGACCTGCGCTAGTTGCAAAGTATCTACTAGTCGGTAACACCCGACTAGAATACGTTGTTATACCCTGGGATAAGGTAGACAACTAAAGGTATATTAGTTTTGTCTAAATGTAAAACTCTGAATAAGACGTGGCTAACCTCCTATATTCTTGATCGGATCGATTTAACAATATCCGTATAAACGCATGAATCTCGAAAACTACAAATTCTAGAGAACTGAAAGTATATAGTTTTTCGATTGCTTATGCTATATTTTTATTATTGATAATAATCTAATAATCTTTTCAAGGATCCCAATAATATTCGATATTCATATCTGCGCTAGTTGCAGGGTATCTAGTAGTCGGTCACACCCGACTAAAACGCGCCTTAAATTTAAATTTCTCACTCTTATCTTTATTTTCAAGGATCCCGAGATGAAAAACAAATATCTACTCGAGATAGAAGACACTTTGCATCAGATCAATGCCGAGTGTCAATATTTGATGATTCGCCTGGAAGATGACATCGAAGGCTTCTGTTTGCCCTTCACGGAGCAGCAGCTGCAGCCCAATGCCAATTTGATCAACGAAATGGTCAGTGAAGCCATTGTCCCCCTGGTCTGCACGAACAGCCTGTTGCCCTTCAAGCCGCATTCAGTGACCGAGCGTCCCACGGAGCAGCAATTGCTACGCAAATACTTCACCATCGACGCGGACAAAAAGAACTCGTTAAGCGCCATGAAAAACGAAGTCACAAAGCCCACCAAATCGGCAACTGCCGCCAAAAAGAAAGCTATTATAAGGGAAGTTGTCCCAGCTGCTGCTCGTGTGGCTGTTGTTGCTCCAATTGCTGCTGTTGCTCCAGTTGTTGCTCAGTCTAAAGCGAGCTGCAGAGCAGCAACAAAGGCAACGCCATCAGAGGCTGCCAGCAAGAGCGACGCAGTGAATGCGAGTCGCCTTCATTTGCAGGCAGCGCTGAAGCGAGCGCGCCTTAACAAGCAGGCAAACAGCGAGGCCAAGCCACCGAATCCCAAGGAATCGTTCCTTCAGTCCTTTGGCCTTTGCACACAGCTGGAGCACAAGCGTATGCTCCTGGCCCAGGCGCTGAGTCACAAGCGAGTTCGAAAACCCATACAAAATTAGATTAGAAATCCAGATTCTAGAAGGACAATTATTAAGTTTTACAAAGTTTATAATGTTAGCGCAGCTCTAACTGAACTGAAGAGCTCTTAACTACTTGATCCACGCCATAATGCTTTATGCTTTAACTAAGCGTAGTTAAGTTTTGAAATATGTGTTCTTGAGTTTCCTAATTTATAATTATGCTTTAACTAATCGTAGTTGTTAAGCCATGAAATATTTTAGCTTATGCATTTCTACATTATTTTCTTATTTTATAATTGTTTATTAATGACAAAAAATAAATCACATTTTGTAAGAATACGGAAGGAAGATGAAAGCCGGAGAGAAACAACGATTCACGGAGAAGGTTTTTGCTTGTCCAAGACGAACAAAACAACGTGAAAGGACAATAGCGCCTAATAGCCCGTTGATGGCGTTGCCTTAGGTGCCGGAACAGTTGAACGTACGGGCAACTACGGCTCGCTCATTTATCATTTACACACCAACGCACGATGAACAATACCAGATATGCCCCGGAGAGAGGAGAGATACACAGCGCGAGTTTTGGGTTCAGATTTCTTTTTTTTTTATGCTGTGCCTATTTACTGCATACTAGAAGTGTGCGCCGGACTGGACTAAAGAACAATTTGATACAGCCTATAGCAACTCCAACTCCGACTCCAACCCGTACAGCAACCTATACCCGTCCATTACATTTGCATTGATGTAATCAGCTTGTGGCCTGGTCGTCAAATTGCTTGAAAAAATGCCAAGCAACATTCCGCTGAATTGTTCTGTGCGGCAACAGCACAACAGCCACCCACAACCAACCACCCACTCAACCCTCGTCCCTTTTATATTGCGTTACAAATTGTTGTTGTTGTTTTCGTTCGCAACCCTTTTAATTTTGTGGCAGGTAAATCCGTATCACGTAAATGGTAATCCAATAAAATAGATTGAGCTGTGTTTCGCACTGCCCAAACAATTTTTACGCACACAACATAAATTATAAGAAAAAAAACAAATTTAAGATCAAACAATATGTCAAAATATATAATTTTTATTAATTAAAGAATAAATTTGTACTCTTACCTGAGTAATTTTATTTTGAACACCGATAAACGATAACTTTGCCCGCGCTTGTAACCAGGGCTGCATGAAACCTCTTGTCTGTTATTGAATAACCAAACAGCTGTTCGCAGCAGTTGGACAAAGTTTTGTGCAAACTTTCTTAAGCAAAAATAATGGTTATTCTCTATCGCAGCGAGCTAATTCGACAAATTTTAAGACGCTGCCATCGTGCAGGTATGTATGTAGTTAATTATAAATTGAAATTATGTAGATTTATAGATTTTCTTGCTTCAATTATAGTTGCGGCAAGCAAGAGCAACGCCGGCTTAACATGTTTTCATGGCGTCTGGCCGCCAGCGGAGCGCAAGGACTTCGAGCAGGACATGCGTATCCTGCCGGACTTCATAAGCGAAGCTGAGGAGCAGCAGCTGCATGAGGAAATCGAGCCATACATGAGCCGACTGCGCTATGAATTCGATCACTGGGACGATGTGAGTATTTGCAGAATTCTCCAAGCTCCGTGACTAAAGTAATTAACTCTTAGGCGATTCATGGCTTTCGGGAGACTGAGCGCAAGAAATGGTATCCCAAGAATCGTGAGCTTTTGGAGCGTGTGCGTGAAGTGGCCTTCAATGGCGCCATTATGCCCTATGTGCACATTTTGGATCTAGCCGCCGACGGCGTCATCAAGCCACACGTGGACAGCATCCGCGTGAGTCTATCGAGGCCTTGACTCAAGTTAATCTTAAATATTTATATATATGTCTTTGTCAGTACTGCGGCAACACCATCTCTGGCATCAGTTTGCTCAGCGACAGCGTCATGCGCCTGGTGCGCACAGATGCCCAAAAGTACAAGCAAAACAGTTCGCCGGATAGCAGCGAGGATACGGCGTATCGTCAGCAACCGGCGGCATTGCTGGAGAACAACTTCTATGCGGATCTCCTGTTGCCTCGTCGTTCCCTCTATATAATGAGCCATACGGCGCGCTATAACTTCACACACGAAATCCTCGCCAACGAGCATTCCAAGTTCCTTGGCAATGCCGTGCCCAAAACACGCCGTATTTCCATCATTTGCCGTAATGAACCTTAAACAAACCATTTTAAATTTATATTGTTGATTTTATAAAAGTTTATACAAATATGTTAAGAACTCTTTCCTTATACAATTGTTTATAAAAGTTTTTCGAAAACTCTAAAATTTATTTATTTATAATTTGCTTAATCTGTTTCAACTTTCTATGGGATGTTGGGTCCTTGTTATTGATGTCGCTGTATTTGCTTTGGGAATTTATTAAATTCCTTTGTCAACAAATCTCTGTGTCAATATTTTCAGCGCCTTTGTCTGATAAGAGGACATAACGATTTGCAAATGATGCCATTCACTTAGAAGATAACTCAGCTGTGAGTGAGTTTCCTCCGGTTATGACCATCATTCATGATTTCTGTGTGTGGTTTGTGGTATGCTGGCTGGCGAGGAAAAGACTCTCCGCCCCTTTTTTCAACTCACTCTCTCTTCATAATGTAAAAGCTCTCTCTCTTTCGTTCTCTTGCGCTGTTATTTAGAAAATGCCATCCACATGACTGTTAATTGGACTGTAAAGCTTAACGGATTAATGAATTTACAGCTCAATTAGTAATGAAATAAAGTTTTAAATATTATATAATAGAATAATAATAATAATAGAAATTTTTTAAAAAAATTTTTAAAATATATAAATAATAGAAATAAATAAAATAAATAAATAAAAACTAGAAAATAAGATATAAAAAAGTGTAAAATAAATAAATTCCAAACTAAATAAAGTCTTAAATCGAAAAATAATTTTGTATTAAGCTGGTAAGCTAGTAAGAACTTAATATAAAATTAGTTTTTGATTCGGGACTAATATATATTTTATATATTTTTTTATTTTATAATTATATATATTTTATGATTTTTATTATTTATATTCAAATTAGATATTTTGGTAAATAGTTACAGTTAAACATAGAGGAGTTTAGATAAGATTCAATTATTGTATTTAATTTTTTTTTTCCAAAATGTTTTATTTTCTGGAAATGCTACTTCACTTTTTTTTAATTCTATATTTTTTGTATTATTTCTATATTTTTTCATTATGCAAATATCTGTGTATTGGTTTACCGAAAGTGAGGCACATTCAATAGGCTAAGTAATATCTGACTTTGAATTGTGCACTAATTTCAAAATAATTTTATGTTTGGATTTTGGAATTGAATCTACAATAGACTTTGAAATCTTGCTGATAGACCAAAACATGCTAGCCTAAAAGTTAAGAGCATGTAACAGATGTCGTCATTATATTATGCCCTCTAATGAGCTCTACGATTATAGCAGCAGCGCCTAAAGAAAATTGTTGCTGGCAATTTTAATTATTCATATGAAATTGCTTTGTAGCTTAGAAACTAATTTAGTTTTAGTCTCAAATACGTATTGTATTAGCTTTAAAGTTAATTACATTTTGCTATGACATTAGCAACAAAAACTATGAAACTAATTAATAGTAAAGTTATTATCACAGTTGGCGCTTGGTGTGCCTAGTATTCATAGTATGTTAGTATATCCCAAAGTCTTTTAGGCAAAGGCCATTATTTTTTAAATATATATACTTCTTTTCTATCGAAAGCTGTAAAATTATATACTTTTATTTTATTTTCTCTCTCTAGTATACCCCATTCAATTTAAGTAATACTGAAAAAAGAAATTCAATAATATGAATCTTTATTTACGGTCATAGACATTACAGTCACGTTCTCAGTTAATTTTAAATATTAACAATATCATTCGAGCTATAGTTACACAACTTTGTTTCTATTGCACTCTTTTTTATTCGTCTTAAAATAAAAAAATTGGATTTTATTATTTCAGTAAATATATATTTTTTAAAATTTTTTAAAAATGTTTAAAAAATTAGTTTGCTCAAAATTTGTGAAATTTTCATTTTTTTCATTTTTCACATTCATTTTTTACGTCATTTATTATTAGTATATATATTATTATTATTTTTTTTTTATATTCTTTTAGTATAAATTTGTTTCAATACTTTTAGTTAATATTTTATACACTTTTAACCAAAATTTGAAGTATTATAGGTTTATTTATAGAGAGACTCTTAAGGATTATATGGAGTGTGGGCTGATGGAATAATAAAAACCCATTAAGCATATTTAAGATTTACTAGAGCTATCTTTACTTCCCGTAAAATGGAAAAATGTCATTTATAAATGGTTAACCAACATTTTTAAAGAAATATTTACAATATTTACAAAAATTTCAATATTCAGGCGAGAATAAATCACTCATTGTCGAGTCGAGGGTAAAGTCAATTCACACCACCCTCATCATTGTCTCTAATGTATGGACAAAGTCTGATATAGTAAAATGATTTTAATCTTTTAATAAGATTAAAAATGTTGCTTTGATGGATGAAAGGCACTTGTGACCCATTTGCTGGACCTGGACTTCTTTTATTGAATAAAAAAAAAACAAAGCAAAACAAAACTGTTGAAATACACCTGAGCTGCTGGCTGACGGCGTCAACCAGCTGCAGGTGAGTCTATAAAAAGGCCATCAACATTTAGTGGTGCTACTCGAAATCGAGCGCCAAAAAGCTGTAAAGTCGCCGCCCCCAAGCCCCCAATTTGGGCCAACCCCAAATCAAATGGCAGCTGAAAACTTTGGACAAATTATAAACATTTAAACAGTTTGCAACTGGGGCGACGCTCTCAAGTGGAACCCAACAAAAAAAATAAAAAATCAAAATAAAAATGAAAATGAAAATAAAAAAGGGACAAAATATTGTCTAACTTTTGTTTGGGTCTCTCCTTTATTTCGGCAATTCGACTGTTATTATTATTTGCATGGCCAAACCGCACTCCCATTCAAGCCATCCTTAACTCATAACAATCTCAGTGCTCCATTGTGAACTCGCAAAGTTGCACAATTCAGATTTTTTCTCTTTTCAACTCCTTTTCATGCTCTTGACCATCGAATTTAGTTCCCTTTTTTCTGCGACAGTTTTGGTTTGTTGGGTTCAAAAGTCCAAAACGAATGGCTAGGAAGTGGCTTAATGGCCCAAAGAGAAGTTGACTAAAAGCACTTTTGAACTTCAATGCAAATGTGTTTGGTCTTAAGACTGCATTTTAAACCTAGATTATCTTTGAGCTTATGGGAAAATATTAATATTATTATTAATATTATTAAAATGTTTATTATTATTATTATTATTATTATTATTATTATTATTATTATTATTATTGATTATTATTATTATTATTAATTTTATTATTATTATTATTATTATTATTATTATTATATATTACTGAAATACACTCAAAATCCATTCGTGATTAATTTGTTTTCTTACATTTTGATCTAATCAAAGAGTTTTTTTTACTCGTTAACGAAGTAAAAGGGGTATATACGTTTTTTAGCACTATCTGTCTGTACTAACTGTATGAATATAAAATATTTAACTATTCAAGTTAAAAAATTTTAACTATAAATAATATTTTATTTATATTATAATAAATCAAGTAGAAAATCTCCTGAATCCCGTAAGATCTACAATTTAATATAATATAATACCCATAGTAATCTAATGATCTGAGTATAAATATCATTGGCCTGTTACATTACCTGCTAAGACCTGTGTCCTCTGTAAAACCCTCTTAAGTCGGTGCAGTATTGGAAGAGTAAGAAATAGTACGGAGTAATAGATCAATTCACAAGCATTGCTTAAAACTTCTATTTTTATTTGGCCTAAAATATTACGATATATATTTTCAAGTTACAAAATAACAATGTTTGCAATTTACGTTTTTGAGTTTCAAAATAAATAAATTACGAAAAATTATTTAAAGTTTGATTATTTTTTTATGATTTTTTATGATTTTATGATTTTTTAAGATTATTTATAAAACACGTTTAAAAAACAAAATTAAATATAATTCATAAATTCATATTTTTCAATGCAAATATTGTTTGTTTCTATTATACATATATTTGATCAAGAGCAAATGGAAATAATTATTTGAATCATTGAAAATGGGTATTCCGAGTAGAAAGGCTTTGTGAAAATATGTGTAATATGTGTAAGTCTATATATACTCGATCAACTGTGTCTAGCCATGACCAGTTGTCCGTCCGTATGTACGCAGCATTCTCGTAAGCTACAAAAACTGGAGACTTGATAACTTCAATATATGTATATCCCCGAATGAGTATACAGATTAGAAACATTTCTTCCTTCCTTCCTCCTCCTCCTACTTCCTTCCTCCTCCTCCATAAAATTTGAAAAAAATCTCATTTTACAAATAATTTCACTCTTCATATAAGACGCTTTGAAAATCTCATTAGGAGCATCCGTCTTGAAGTACAGTTATTCAATAACTAGGTTCCCATAGTAAAGGCCATAATCGCAGTGTGTATGTGAGTGTTTGATATGTATGTATAAAGAAAAGCATAGAATAATTTTAGGAGTGAAGGTATCTGCTAGTCAGGCACTTCCGACTGCAGCACTCTTACCTGTTAGTATTTAACATTTATTACACATCATAGAGTTGAAAAACTTCAAATCAAACCTGAAAGAATGTTATATAGAAGTTCATTCGGCAGCTATAACTTCTAGCAACAGAAACAGCTTGCCAAGAAAAAAGAAGAAAGGAAAATCAGGAAAAACACATTTGTTGAAATGTTTCTGTTTTGATTTATTAAGCTGCACACATATATGTAGTTGGTTCACGCATGTTTCAAATACTTGTTAGAAGCGTGCATTTGTTTTGATTCATTATTATTATTATTATTGGGCTTGGAGAATTTTGTAAAGATTAAACAGAAATGGTTAACAAACATTTAGATAAGAGTACATATATCGTTAGCTAAGTATTTTGATGTAGTCTGTTCCGATTCGGTAAAAGTCAATTACAAGTCGAAAACGAGAATTCTCTTCCGATTACGTGCGAAATTATTGTGGCTTTTAAAAGTACGTACATTGGACATGTATATATAAAAAAATATATAATATGTGTATATATATAGTCATATATATATATATAATGTATTTGTATATAGGATACTTAAAATGAAACAAGCAAAGTATTTAACGTGACATCAGCTTCTAAAAAACATTATACCAAAGCAGTCTACGATAAGTTTGTTTGTTTGAGTTGGCATTTTTTTTTTTAAATGAATATTTTTAAAGCACCCAGAAAAAATTGAATTCGATATTTGAATTGAATATGCCACTATAGATAACTATAACAATATATATGTTTTCGTTTTCGTTTTCTCAACAGGAACCAAAGTATCAATATTTACTCTTCACACTTTTAAACTCTATCATAAATTTGGCAAACTTTCCAATTGTTTTTTTATAGTTAATATTATTATTATTATTAGTTTTTTTGTTGTCGTTTTGTGTAAAAAATTATTCAATTTAGTTGACTAATCAGCAAAAAATTGTTGTTATACATTTAAATTTAATTACTAAACACACACATTATGTATTCAATTCGTTTTAGTCGTTATTTTGCTCTCTTCATTGTTCATGCAAAAATTATTAACAAATCACAGTAAAAAGCAACAATGCTAAATATGGTCGTAATGCATTTTGGTTTTTGTTTTTTTGTCGATTATGCTATGAAGATTATCTAATATTTATATATATTTTATATATATTTATTTTATGGCTTCTGCAATGCGTATTCGAACTTGATTTGATTGATGACAAAATGGTTTCTTGAGATTCAAGTGTTTCAAAATTAGATTCAATTAAAATTAAATTTCTAAAATTCAGCAGCAAATGTTAGTGGAATGTGATAATTCAAGATAGTTTCCAATAATAGTTCACATAGGATAACACTTAAAATAAATACTTAGAAATGTACGGAAAATAACAACAAAAATTAAATACATTTAGAAATATAGTTGAGTGTAGAGTAAGAAACAACTATTCATACAATGTTTTTGTTCGCTTAGGCATATTATATGTATTATTAACACAATGAAACAATGGAAGGGGCACTTGGAGGAAATGTTAGGGGTATGCTTAGTACAAGGGTAAATCGTGCTTAGCAAGTTTACAGGGAATTTTTCGTTTTGCTTTCATAAATATGGCGCTACTTATTGTATATCTCGAGTATAAGACATTCATAGATTTTACTTATCGTGTGTACAATTCGCTTAGTTATATAGAGTTACAGTTACAAATCGTTTCACACGTGACAGATATTAGCAAAAATAATGTTGGATTCATTCTGAATTTGTATTTTATTTCCTGTTTTTTTTTTCTCTCAGTATTAGAAAAGTTTATGCTCTGTCGCGCTATTGAAATTCAATTCCAAATCAATCAAGATAATTGTAACGTGTAAACGCTGCTTCACTTCAATTATAAATAGTTACAGTTAGACGTTATAATTATACCTGGAGGCTAGTTATTTACACATTTAGATGATAGGCTTTAAAAGTAGCGCTCAAAAAATATACACACATATACACAGACAGACAAATAGATGTACAGATTGTGGGAAAACATCAACGCTTGGTTATATCGCCGCTACAATTGCTCAGCTGCTGCTGCTGGTGCCGATGGCGATGCAGCAATCAGCTGGCGGCAATGTATCGCGGCTTGGCAGCATTCGCCTCCAAATTGCTGGCGTTGTTGTCCATTTGCTGCAGCTCGATTTCGCTGAGCAGCGCCCAGTTCTCGCTGTCGCTGTGCACGTGCAGCCGCAGCTCCTTGATGGCCCCAATCTTTGGATCGAGCAGTCCCTCGGCCACGCCTAGGCCGTCGAAGGCGCCCACCACAAGATAACCATCCGTTGTCGTGTTGTATGTACTCCAGACGGACGAATTCTCGCTTAAGCTATCAGCGGGCAGCAGCTCCACGGTGGTATTGTAGAAACGATCCGACGGATGCTCCGAGTTGCCGCTGCGGAATAAGTAGCGACGCAGCAGCGTTGGCTGCTCGAAGATGAACTGCACCAGGTCGCCGGGCTGCGGCAACAGACCCCAAAAGTATGTTTCGCCACGATAAGCGCGCTTCAGCAAATAGTTCTTGTACGGCGCTATATTCGACTTGACCAGCGCGGGCGGATTGTGCGTGTGTGCATAGTAGGATGGAACCTTGCTGCCGAATTGTTTGTCCTTCAGCTTTTGTACTTTGCCCTTCAGCGAGGAGCTGGTCCCGATGTGCTGGAAAAGCGATTTGCGGAAGTGCTGCCAATACCTGGCCTTCTCCAGATTACAATGCTTCTGATCCTTGTCCGTGCGACACACTTTCGACTCGATGAAATAGGTAAGCAGCCAGTCAACTGGCTTATCATTGTAGAACATTTGAAAGTACGTTATAAGATATGGCAGCTCAGCGCTCTTAAACATTTTGCCAATGAAGCCAAGTTGGCAAAAGTCCAAAACAAACCAGGCCGGCTGATCGGGCTTGGTCAGCGCGCTCTTGATAAGTGCAAATTTCTTCATTGTGGTTATAAACTGTCGCTTCGTTAATATATCATCCTCCAGTTGCACGTAGAAAGTGCCCTTCGAATGCGCATAGGCCATCAGGTAGGCGAAATCCAAGTTCTGTTTGCTACGCCATTTCACACGCTCCAAGGAGTCGTTCAGTGTGATGCGCAGACGCTCAAAGTTTGGATAGTAGCTAGGCGCTGGTGCTATAATATCTATAAGTCCACTCTCCACGTGTGTCTCGAAGCTAGTCTCGATTTGCTTGGCTATCAGCTGGACAGCATCCAGATCTGTCTCGCCAATAAAGACAATGATCAGCGTTTCGTTCTGCTCCTCATCATTCATGTTCTCGATGAGATTGTGCAGCGTGGCAAGCAGATACGATTGCTTCTCACGTCGCACTGTTGGCACGCCCAGCACAATGCTAACATCGGAGCGACCTTTGCTCTGAAAGTACGCTGGGCGCAACGAGCCAGCATCATCCAGCAGATGTGGCAGAAAGTGATATGCGTTTGGCAGGCGTATGTTCTGTGCGGGCATAAAGCCACGCGTCAGACCAGAGCCACCTGATCTAGACACGTGGGATGCATTGCGCAGCAGTTGCCGTGCCTCCGGACTGAGCGCATCCAGCAGATTCGAGACCGGCTGTGGCGGCGGGCTAACATTGGTCACATTGCTGCCATTGTTGTACTGCAGCTGGCCCAAGTACTGGGAGAGCAGCGAGACATCCTCCTGACGAGCACGGTACATAGATTCCAGATATTGCAGTCGCATATGGCACTCGGCCAGACGTTGCGTCAGCGACTGTTCGGTGGATAGTTCTGGTCCCAATACCATCAATATCACAATGCAGGGCACCAATATGAGCACCGTGGCAATCAGCATACAATTTCGTTGACGAATCTTAAACATATTTACGTTCGCTCGTTGCCCTAGTCTTCTGTCGTTTAACGTCGCTTAGACTGTGCAAACAAAAAAAGAGAACATCATGTTATACGGTATACAATCTGCTGCCTCTATAGATAACTTGCGTCTTACATACCAAAATTCATCATTCACAATGTCAGACGTAGCACTTCTGATCCAACACTACATTCTCTGCAATCAGAAACAGAACTTCATTTAAGACTGGCAATTAACTAGATACAAACGATATCAATTTGAGAGCTGATAAAGAACATAAAAAGGCACTTTGCTGCCAAATCTGATCACATATGGAATGCGTAGACTTATTGCTCTTAATAGTAATGAATTCTATAGTTAAACTCTAGTTGAGTTTACCAATTCCAATATTGTTGCTCGAGTTTCAGTTTGTTGTGCAATTCGTAGCCACATCGTAGCCCCAATTGAACTGTTCGCTGTCGTCTTAGTAGTCCGCATTTTCGTTTTACGTTCCTATGACTAATGCAGGCGGCAATAGAAGTGGGCTGCGCACCCCATCTAAGCTAGTCGGGGGCCTGTGGCTGTGGCTGTGGCGAAGGTTGAAACGTTTAACAAGTCTGCCAGGTCTTGATACTGCTGTTGGCTTACCCTTAGCCGTGAACGTCGTTGTTAACGTCTTTTATGGGGCAGCTGTCGTTATTCTCGCCGCACGACCTGCAAAAACAACAAATTATATAATATACTGCTGCATCACATTGTGTGTATATTATGTGTGTGTGTGTGTGCGAAAAATGTCTATTTACATGGCCAAGCGCCAAGTGCTTTATATCTGTTCCTATTGTTGTTTCGCCCGTTCGATCGTCGGTGGGTTTCTCACCAGCGCTAACAAAACAAAAAACGAGACAGAGAAACAAAACACAATGTGTGTTAGTAAATAAGCTAATACTTGTTAATGAGCAGGGCTAAAAAGATATACTATATATATATATTATTGCTGATAATATGGCAAGCACGGAAATCGAGAATTTAACGTAACATTCTTTATACAAAGCCAAACACCTGGTGGTATATTGACTTGATTAATGGAATTTTTAGGCACATTCATAAACTGTTTAATAAATATAATTAAATTTCATTGCAATCAAAATACTTCGTTAAATTAGTTCGAAGTTTAATAAGCAAATTGTTTATAATAATAATAAGTAAATTGAAAAAACTATATTTTAAATAAATATGGATCATTAATAATAATAAATTAATAAGTAGTACTTCCAATATTAATGAGATCACCAAAAGAAAGTGATAAGAGAATTAATGAAATTGCTGCTAAATTCTAGCATTAAAACACACTCATTAATTATCCTTACAAATCCCAAAAGCCTCAAGAAAACTAAACCTTTTATCTATTATTTTTTGTTCTTATTAGACCTATATGTATATTTATATAAATATATAAAATAAATATAAATATATAAAATAAATATAAATATATAAAATAAATATATATATAATAAAATTATGAGTAAATAAAAAAATAAATTATAAATTTTAAATAAAGTTTAAGCTACTTTTTATTTTTTATTATTTTTATTTTCAATGATTTTAAGTTTTTACTTAAGTTTTGTTATTTTTTATGCTTGTTAGACCTATATGTATTTATATATAGATATATACAATAAATTAAACATATAAAATAAATATAATTATAAATATAATAAAATTATAAGTTAATATAAATATAAAATTATAAATTTTTATTTTTAATGAAATATTACACTTTAATTTAAACTAATCTTATTATATATTATTTTTTGCTTTTACATACAAATATATAAAATAAGTATAAGTACATAAAATAAATACAAATATGTAAAATAAATATAAATATAATAAAATTAAAATAATAATAAAATTAAAATAAATTTAAATATAATAAAAATTTAAATAAATATAAATGTAATAAAGTATAAATTAAAATTAATATAAAATGACCAATTTTAAATAAAGTTCACTACTTTTTTCTTCTTTTTTTTTTTTAATGATAATTTAAACTTTTATTTTAACTAATTTTTTTTATTCTTTTTTTTTTTTTTTTTTGCTTATTAGTCCTAACTATAAATTTAAAAATAATTTTAACCCACTTTTTACTTTATATTACTTTTATTTTCATAGTGATATTTATGCATTACTTATTTCCTTCAGGTCTATTATTCTTATAAAATATATATATATATTTTTTAAGAGAGTATTAAATAGGTTAAATTTCTCCCCTAATATTTTATATCAAGTCTACTTTCATTTATTATATTATAATACTTCAATTTCTATGAGAATTATCAAATGACTATAGAAATACTTGGAATATTCTTTTATATATATTTTATATATACAAACATTCCTATTTCAAACTAGAAAAGGTATCAAGTATTCGTTCTACTTCTGCCTCCAAATGGCTTAAAACCAGTGTAAACCGCTTTGGGCTAGTTTGATGCATTATGTCAAGCCTACATTATGATGATGAGTTCTTATGCTATTCTAATGCATTTCGAATAATTAAGTGGAGCACTAAAGGATAGAAGGGGTCTAGCTAAAATTAGGTTTTTATGACAAATAATTTGAATCAATCGTGTGAGCATTAACAGTTATGGCATGGCTGATAAGTAAACAACAGCTACAAATAAACATTAATAAATAAACAACGGTACTTCCATAGGGAGCTAATCGCAAACACACACAAACACATATGCAGGCAAACACACATAAACACACACACACGCACACATAGACAATTTTCGAGTCATGCCCCGCTCTGCCCTTTGCACACTTTGCTCTGCTCTGCTCTTTTTTACTCACTGCACGTAATGTTTAGTTAATTGCGGCACAACGAATAACGCACAATCAGTGCGCAGTTTACGCAATTTGTGTGTTTAACGACACGCCAACTGTGCTAATAGGAACTGATTGAGTGAAGAAACAAAACGCAAATCATCAATTTGTTCGTTTTGTGGGTGGTGTCTTCGTCGTATTGCTGAATTTATGCCATACGCTGTGCCAATTCGCCTAACAAATGGCTACATTGTTGTTGAGTTGATTATGTACATATGGTTTGGCAATAATTGCAACACTCGCGTTATTATTATGCATTAGTTGATGAAATTAACAAAACGCTTCTGAGATAATAACAACAATAAAACTGGCATTCAAGTTCACAGTGTTGACAAGTGCGACGAACAGTGTTGCTTAGCAAATGATGAACTTGTTCCGCTCGAACAATCGATAGGCGCTGAGTCACAAAAAAATCTTTGAACCAAGAAAACAGCTGTTAAGTTCAAATGTGTATTAAAATAATTTATTTATTAATTTAAATGATTATAATAAGAAAATATATATAGAATATTTTCAATTAAACACAATTTACAAATTTAATAATACAATTAATATATCAATATTAAAATAATAAAATTATGAAACCAATTGCTTGCTGAACTGAAAGTATTTATGGTTCTAAAGCGCTAGTTCGCGCTGTTAATAACAGTTCTGCAGCATGTTAAGCATGGCAAAAACATGATTTTTATTCGTAAAAAGCTGAACAATTAAAACAAAATGTATTTAACTTTGTTAAATGGCACCGGCTATGTGTTCGATGTGGACGGTAAGTTAAGTGTATTGTAAACGAAACAATAATAATTTATATTGCAACAGATTACATGGAGCTGCGCACAAAACACCGCATAATGGGAGCTCTTGTGGGCACGGCCAACGGCAAAGGCTGGAGCTCCAGTGAGGCAGGTAGGAAAAATCACATTTTTAATGCGAAATCAATTGTTATTATGGCATCGGCTATTGAATATATTTCAGCTCTGCCCTTGGAGCTGACCAAATGCGAGACGCAGTTGCTCATAGACGAGGGCTTGGCCACGCTGGTCAGCAAGGCCGCAAGCTTAACGAAGTCTCCAACTCCGCATACTTTAGAGAGTTATCAAGTAGAGTTCAGGGAGCGTCTTAAGGCACAAGCAGATGCCTTGAAGGCAGAGAAATTGCGAGAAACCGAACGCCATGTGGACAAAATCCTCAGCGGCAAACGCAACAAGTTGCTAAAGCAGGGGAAATCCGATGAGGGTTAGGATTTAGCATTGATACTCACATCTGAGATCTTTTTAACATGATATCTCTTCTGCTCTCCCACAGCTGCTGCTCTAACCTCAGAGAAAGTGATTCAAGAAGTCGCCAATAATTTTGAATTCGATCAACAAAATGCGCTCGTTGAGTTGCCTTGTCCGCATCCAACAAATCACAGTGAGTTAAGGATTATATAATGTAATAATAATTATATCTTGATTATAACTTAACTTTTCCCTTTTAAAGCTGCTCAACTATGGACTGCTCCGATTTGCGATCGCAACTCTCTGAAATATCGTGTTTTCCGTGATCTTTGGGGCCGCGGCAAGTTCGTCACTTGTGGCGCTGCCTTTGGCGCCGACTTCTTGATATATCCCGGGGATCCACTGCTCTATCACGCCTCCCACATTGTCATCATACAATCAACGCCTGCCATACGTCCCTTGGAGCTGATTACCAAGGTGCGACTGTCAGTCATCGTCAATAAGAGCTGTGTGTTTGCCTATGAGGAAACTGATGGAAAGGGAATCGTTTACCAAACAGTTGCCTGGTGTAATCCCAGCAAATAATCTTCAAAATGATACAGGTGAGTAGGATATAGACAAGGAATATTATACTATATATAAGCTTTCTCTTATCCCATTGTAAATTTCCTAATGATTCGTATAAATTCAAGTTTAAATGACGAGAAATTTGGTAAAGATTCGAAGTTATTATATTTTAAATATGAATGTTATTTAGACCATCGTAATAAAAGTGTACCAAAACTCTCAAAATTTGTACTAATGTTAAAGCAATGATACATAATGTATATTTTGGTACTTGGTGTACCTTTTTAATACAGAATGTAAATTTTTGGTACAGAACTTACCTTTTTGGTAGAGAGTGTACCTTTTGGTACAAAATTTCCCTTTTTGGTACAAAATGGTACTTTTTGTACAGAATGGTACTTTTCGGTACAGAATGGAACTTTTACTTATCTGGAAAAAAAAGATTAGACCGAAATGAGAAAGAAATGAAAATCTTATGATACGTATATGATACGTATGTATACATATAGCAAAGAACAATTTATACTTAAATATAACTGATGTTTTTTAATTAGTTTTATGAAATTTTAATTTACCCTTTAATGTAAGCAATATTTGGTACAAGACCTTCTTAATCTTATCCTTCCTCAAACATATATTTTATTTATCAATTGCCAAGGAGCTTATTGCAATGTTACAAGACATTCGTATTGTGAAACTAAAAACAATAACAGAGAGTTGCGTGAATTTGGACTCTTCCGTCTCTCCAAATGCCTCAGTGAGTGCTATGTGTATGTGTGTGTGATTGTGTGCGTGTGTATTTGTCGCTGAGTGCGCACTCACACTCACGCATACATATGCAAACGGAATAGTATTGTGGGAAAGGAAAATAATGAAGCAAAAAAAAGTCTTGGATAGTATTTGGTCTGCTTCTGAAAATTTCTTGGAGTACGCGCGCCCGACGCTGCTAGCCTCTCCTCTCAACTGTGTCAAACCTCTCCGCATTGTATCTCGGCAGTTGCAGCCGCAGAAAAGAACAAAGCAGAGCGGGAGAGGGAATCTGCTGCCGCTGACGCCGCTGCCGCCACTCTGCCTGCCGCAGTCACAGGTTAAATTTGTATGGCAAAATGAGTTTATTATTGCGACGACATTCAAAACGTGGAGATGCTTTGTTCCGTTGCGGAAAACTCATATTTCATATTACTAAATAAGAAAATAAATAATTAAGTGAAATGAATGCATATAAAATTCAAATGTGTTAAAAGGCAAACAAATATTCAACACATACACATACACATAAGTGTGTACGTAATTAGTTATATGCATACCAATACATGTGTATGTGTATGTGTGTGTATGTATGTACATTTGTATGTCATATCTGTTTGCTTATGCGCTTTAAACAAATTTTAGCATGTTTTCGTTTTCGCTTTTTAAATAGACTTCGACAACTGAAACAAGAACAAAAACAATGATAAATTTGCTAACGGTGCGGGCTGTGCGGCGGCAGAGAGGAAGTCGTTGCGAGGCCAAGCAATGTCGTGCCGTTCGAATATTCAGACAAGCGCAGGCAGGCAGGCACCAGTTCGCACAGTGGTACAAGAACGATCTTTGTTTATTTTAATGAAATATTTACTGGTTAACGTCCTGCTACCTTATATTTATTTATTTAAGTAAATATATATATTTATAATTAATATATCTTCTTAGAGCTCTGCAGACAACCAAGACAATTTAGATAATTTATACCTAATGACTGCTGGGCACAAGAACGATTTCATTGCAGCTCTTGCCAGTGTTGTTATTTTTTGATGACCAAAAACCCCTAATCTTGGTACAATTATAGCTTTCAAATCATAAATAACATACAAATATTGAAGAAGCAAAAAAAGCTGAAAAAAGCATTTCCGCTTTTTTAGATTTTTTCTCACAATTCCACATAATAATAAAGCCAGATCTGAGTTGAAAAAAGCGAAAATGGCAACACTTCTCTTTACACACACTAAAGCTTCAGTGCAGTTTTTTAGCATTGCGGCCTACTGTGCGCTGTTGCTCTCCATGCTTCTCTCTCCCCACTATGACTCTCGCTCAGCATTACCAGCTGCGAAATACGCTCACTGCTTTAATGCTGGCTGATTGGACTTTTAAAGCGGCGTTAACATTTCTCGTGTCCAGCTGAAGCAGCAGCAGCAGCCGCAGCAGCAGCATCAAAATCAAAACAGAGAAAATTTTTGTAATCTTGCGTCGGTTTATTTTTTCGGCTCTACTCACATGCTGCTCACTAAATTACTACTTCTCAGAGTATTGGACGCACCATGGATAGAACTCTCCCTGGTATTTGACTCTCCCCGCTGACTGCGACAGCGACAGCGACAGCGACAACGCGTTGCTCGTTTCTGCTCTTAAGCGGGACTTGATCTGCATAAAAATAGGGTCGAGCTGTCTTTGGGAGTATGTGACTGAAACAGGTGATTGCCTGAAATTGCTGCTCAAAGAGTATATGAAATATCGTAAGAGCGAACCGGTGTCTATCAGGATCTTTTGACTATGGAATTTTAGTATTTGTTTAAATAATGATGACAACTGATTC
Source organism: Drosophila nigricruria (assembly GCA_037075265.1). Classification (NCBI taxonomy): domain Eukaryota; kingdom Metazoa; phylum Arthropoda; class Insecta; order Diptera; family Drosophilidae; genus Drosophila; species Drosophila nigricruria. The sequence goes on from JBAMCI010000074.1 coordinate 2,234,537, forward strand.
AATATGAGCTTTTAATTATTTAAATAATTTTTTATTGAAAAAAAAAATGTATTTACAAAATATTATTTAGAAAATTATCTTTTATTTTGTGCAAACTGAAATGCTCTTTCGTTGGCATTTCACTTAAATTTATTTAGATCTGGTAACGCTGCTCGTCAACTGTACTTTCAAGAGCGCGCACTGCCAGCCATCTCTCTCACTCTCATGCGCTCAGCGCAGCAACAGTGTCACCCACACACATACACGCGTGCACACACATAGATACATTCATGCTCATAAACCTACACAAGCACATACATACGTGAAACCACCACCAAAAAGCGGTTCAGCAGCGCGCATGATCACAAATTTTCTCCGTATAGAGACTAAAACTCGTCATACAACACGACAGCGCCGCGCCGCGCTGGCAGAACGTAATTCGATCGAATGCTCAGTCTCTGTCTCAGTTCGAGTTATTCAACGCTGGCGAGCAGCAGCAGCAGCAAAAAAGCAAAATCAAGAGCCAGCCGTGAGCGGCGGTCAAGAAGGGAAAGCAAACCGAGTATAAAATAGCAGCAAGCAGATTTTTCTTTGCGCTCCGGTGAGAAGATAATTTCAACATGCATAAAATTGCTCGCTCCGGGAGCGACGGCGTGTAAACAAACACGGAATAACAACACAAAAGTGAATGAAATTGCAGTTATAAAACAAATGCAGAGCCAAAGACAAAATGCGTGGCGTAAACTGTACAAAGACTAAAAAAAAAGGAAAAAAAAAAGAAAGGAAAAAAACTAAGAACATTAGCAAAATATGAATATTTTCGGGGCGTGTCTGAAGTGATAATGGCGCGCTTTTTCTTAACTTGTTTTATTCTACAAACAAATTTGAAATGTTGCCTGTTCGTGTTAGTTGTGTGTGTTTTTTTCCAAGTCTAAAGTCATGCAGTTCCATACGTTCGTTCGTTTGTTCATCGGTCTGTGGGGGGCGGGCAGGCAGGCGGCCCACATTTCATATACGAGCTGTAAAACTTGCTCTCTGGTTGTCTCGCTCTCGCGTGCTCAGCATGCTTGGGTTAGAGAGAGGAAGTGAGGGGTGCGCATGGAGCTCATGCGCCAGTGAGTCCCCTTCACCCACCAAAACACATATACAAACATACACAAACACTTTTTCTCACGAGAGAGCGAGAGCACATGAGTTGTGTGTTGTTTGTCTTCCATCTGCTTATGCTCTTTACTCTTTATTTTTTTTAGGGGGCAACGATAAGCAGCAGCGCGCCATTCAGTCGTTGTGAAAGCTCGTGAACGTGGAGCAGTGTGAAGCAGTGGAGCAGCAGCAGCAGCTCCATTTAGATGAAATTTCTTGTTAGAACGTCGCAAGAGTAACAGCCTCGTCGTGTTAGCCACAAACAGCAATCAATACAACTACAACGCTGGAGAACAACTGTTGGATTTGGACACGACAGCCCTAATGTCGTTGCCAATGAATTCACTGTACTCGCTCACCTGGGGTGATTATGGCACATCTCTGGTATCGGCCATACAATTGCTGCGCTGCCATGGTGACCTGGTCGACTGCACGTTGGCAGCCGGCGGACGCAGCTTTCCGGCCCACAAAATCGTGCTCTGTGCGGCTTCGCCATTTCTGCTGGACCTGCTAAAGGTGAGTACGCGGCTGAGAGCTTTTTCTACAACATAACCTCAACAGCAACGGTAACGCTGGCATGTGTTTTTGCGCGTACAGTTTGTAAACAGAGAAATCAACATCGTCCGACTTGCCAAATAGGTTATTATGTGTGCGTGCTGCGTGTGATAGTGTATGTGTGTGTGTTTTGACTCCCACAAATACAATGTGTGTATGTGTGTGTGTGTGTGTGAGTTAAGAAATGTGCATTCGCGCTCTGCTCCTGGCTTAAACACACTGTTGGCGCTCTGGGCCAATGCTCAGAGGAGCAGCAGCAGCATGAGAAGACAGCGTTGCGTCTCCTACTTTCTCGTCATTTTAGTTCGCCAGAGATTTGCGTGTAAGTTTTCTATTGTCAATTGAGTAGAATGAGTTGCGCACTCTTTTGCGCTAACGCGCTGACGTTGTCATATTGTCTCCTTGCCCCTGCGCCCCTCTGTCTGGTTTGTTATACAAAACTGTATAAGCTTTCATGAGTGCCAAAGAGCGAGAGAGTGAGAGCGAGAGCGAGAGAGTGAGTGCGAGAGCAGGCGCATGTATGAGTGAGGGGGAGCAAAAGTTGCTGCGCCAACTTTTAATTCAAGTGTGTTAGAGCGAGCGCAAACGAGAGCGCCAAGTGACGGGGCAGCCTGACTGGCTCTTGCTGGCAATGTTTGCCGTTGCCTTTGCTGTTGCCGTTGCTGCTGTTGTTGGGTGCACACGAGCGCGACCTCTTTTTGCTTATGCGAGCAACTGTGTGTGTGTTTGTGTGAATGTACAGTTGTTATTGACTATGAGAATACGGCATAAAAGAAATAGTTAGTAAATAAAATAAAAAATGAGAGATATATTTTTTTTTAGCAAGTTAAATTTATAAATAATATATATTTATATATACATACTCGTGAACATATAGCTTACGTATTCATGTATTGCCTTGCGTTAGTCATATCTAAGCTTCACTGTATACAGCTCATATCAGAATTATACATATGCATATCATTCACATGTACATAAATACTTTTTCAAATATATATGTACGTACATGTGGCTATATACTCATGTGCCTTTTGATTTGGATTTATTTCTGTTATACTTTAACATATTTTTTCATTCCCTGTGCTGTACTGTACTTATTCGAGTGCTGTATTTTACATTGCAGGAATAAATATATATTTATTTTGTATTTGTTTGTGATTTCTCTAATATTATTTGCAATATTAGAGATCAGCGCCAATCAGAGATACTCATTCATTGTTATTGTTTCTACGTCCACATGTCGAATGACCAAAACAGAGAGGAGAGTGTAGAACAACACCTGACGCCGCCTAGCATCGGCTTTATGCTCGCTCCCCCGTTCAAAAACGTAAACAGAGCGTAATTTTGAAAAACGTCGCTCAGAGTCGGTCGCGGGAAATGTCAAAAATTGGTTTCATACATATGAACTCTGCAAGAGTCGAGTCGAGTCGCGCTGCCATAAGATGTGTTGTACTCTACTCCGTACGTTTGGTGATCTCGTTACACTCACACACACACGCAAAAGCCGTAGACAATGCTCTTTGTCGCTCCCGCTCCCTCGCTAAGTGCAACCAGTGAAAAGCAACCACTCTGAAAAAATCGATGAGCGTCAGCAATGGCGAGTGCGACGTCAGCAGCAGCAGAGGGAGAGTGAGAGGAGAGAAGTAGGTAGGCAGGCAGGCCATTCTGGCAGAAGGGAGTGTAGAGTTCAAAGAGCGTGTGGTACGCGGCCTTTCTATGGGTTTGAGTGCGACGGAGCGCGGATGACATTTAAAGAGATTGGGTGAGAGGCGCTGCCAGCGTCAGCGTCAGCGTCACGGTGGTAAGCTGTCGCTCACCGCTTAAAGCGGGCCTCTGAACGACGCAGACTTTCTGCTGCTTGCCTGCCTGCTAATTAAATCCGTGCCATGTGAGTGTGTGAGCGAACCAGCGAGCGAGTGAGCGAGCGAGCGGGGTGCTCTTACTTGAGCAGCGCGGTGTAGAGTATATGGGCTCTGGCAGCATCTCCAATCCTGCTGCAGAAATGCAGAGCGCGCATAACGAAAAGCCGGTTTATTGTGATGAGAGTATGCCTCTGGCTCTGCGTGCGTGTGCGTGTGCGAGTACATGTACATGTTGCCGTTGAGTTTTGTTTTCGTGTGTATGTGTGAGTTGGTCGACAATTTATCCGTTTGTTTTGATGGTCTCAGTTGACGATGGCCAATTCTTTTGTCTCTGTTTTGAAATAAGCAGTAGCAGCAGCAGCAGCAGCATTTATGAGCGAGCGCGCGTGCTGCTCAGCCGGCAAATGAATTTGGAGCGCCAAAAACAAAGCTATTTTGGCATTTGGCTAGAGCAAGCGAGTGTATCGAGTTGCCAACAATATAGGAAAGTTTATGCTATTGCTAGTGCAACACGTTGACTGTCTTATGAGAGTTATTTTGTGTATATAAAATATATAATAATAATATAATATAATATAAATATATAATGATAAAATAATATAAAACAATATAAATATAAAATAATAATAAAATAAAATAAATATATAATAATAATATTATGTAAATATATAATTATAGTATTATATAAATATATAATAATATAATATAATATTATATTATATTTCATAAATTTTTAAAAATTTTTTATTTATTTTTTATTATTAATTTTTTCCAATTTCATTTAAATTGTTTTTAAATATTTTCATATATTACCTATTTCAAAAATATTATAATTAATATAATATAATTTAAATATATAATAATTTTATTTGTTATTAATAATTTAAAAAAAAATTATTTTAATATATTTCCATATAAATGTTTTATTAAATTATATAATTTATTTTTTTATACTCACAGAACACGCCATGCAAACATCCCGTTGTGATGTTGGCTGGCGTCAATGCCAACGATTTGGAGGCTTTGCTGGAGTTTGTCTATCGAGGCGAAGTTAGTGTCGACCATGGGCAGCTGCCGTCGCTGCTGCAGGCGGCGCAGTGCCTCAATATACAGGGCCTGGCACCGCAGACCGTGACCAAGGACGACTACACCACGCACTCGATACAACTGCAACATATGATACCACAGCACCACGACCAGGACCAATTGATAGCAACTATAGCCACGGCGCCGCAACAAACTGTGCACGCACAGGTTGTCGAGGACATTCACCACCAGGGCCAGATATTGCAAGCGACCACACAGACCAATGCCGCCGGACACCAGCAGACGATTGTGACAGCCGACACTTCCAAGCACGATCAGGCCGTAATACAGAGCTTCTTGCCCGCACGCAAGCGTAAGCCGCGTGTCAAGAAAATGTCGCGTAAGCATCAGAGATTGATTTTTAACATGGACATGGATTAACTTTTCTATTGTCCCACAGCAACTGCACCGAAGATAACCAAAATTGAAGGAATGGGTACGATCATGGACACGCCGACGACCTCTCACTTAACCGCACAACAGCAAGTCGTTCAGCAACAGCAAGTCCTGGATGAAAATGGCGCTGAGACGCAATTGTTGACCAGCACACCGATCATCAAGAGCGAAGGACAAAAAGTGGAAACTATTGTCACCATGGACCCCAACAATATGATACCCGTGACGTCGGCCAATGCGGCAACTGGTGAAATAACAACAGCGTCTGGAGCAACTGTAACGCCTGGCACTGGTGGCACAACGGCAACGCCTAAAGCCAAACGGACAAAACATCCGCCTGGGACAGAAAGTGAGTCCCATTTGCTGCTCGAGTCCATTAGACTAGAAATATAACTTAATTGTATTTGTGTTTTCTCTACAGAGCCTCGATCACGCTCTCAATC